>OY998182.1:115732199-116982199 GCA_963921935.1 Galeruca laticollis | reverse complement strand
AGCTTCAACTTTTCATGCACTAAGAATATTTTCAACTAATAATATATTAATACACCTAATATTCTTCTTCAGGTTACGAAAATGGTTAACTATCCTTTAAAATGTTTATGAAGAAAACATAATAGGCAAATATGAAACTATTCAGTAATTACATAAAAAACACTCAAAATAATTACCTGCTATAATTATGAGATTCATGATTATAGCTTTTTAGCTTCACTCATACGTTAATTTTAACCTTGCAACGTTCAAGTCGTTGTTTATAATATGTCATAATCTTTAAATAGATTATTCAAACGAATTCTAAAAAAACTTCTATTATTACTACTTTAATATCTTTTTCCACATGTTTTTTAGTTTGTTCAAGTCTGGTAATGGCAATCATGATAATTGAACAAGATTTCGTATATTCCCTTATATAACTCAAAATGAATTGCGCGATTCGTCTGAATATTCTGAAGGCTTTTTGCACAGCAGTGTTGGGAGGCGAAGAAGAATATAGGGATATAACATATGAGAAACATTATTAAGATAACTTAATGTATTTTTTTGCTAGCGAAAAAGATTTGAAACATTGCAATTCAAACTTGTCTTGGAAGTTTTAAAATAAGCCTCGTCCAATAAATGTAATGTGAATCCCACGAGCGTTCTTCCTCACTTCGACGCAATTAACAGTTTTTATCATACACAGCTGTGTCACCAGCTAATCCAGTTTTATCCCGGTTCGCTTTGTTTTATTTTTATAAGACTCACAGTTAGCTGACACCATTATCTGATATATTAAATTCTTTGTTGGCAGATATCAATTTAATTAAAACTAAAATTAACACTCTACCGGATTTTCTATTTTGATCAAAATTTTTATCCAATTTCAATGTATATCTTTGCAGGTACAATAAGCTTGTGTTAAATTCATGCCAATATTGAAACAGATTTTATCTAATTCCGCTATAAAATGCTACACTTTAAGTCACTCCTTGACATTAGGAAACGTCGCATTTTTCATAACCTTCATATATCAGTTATGAAAAGTAGTTATGTAAAAATTTTACGTAACTGTTTAGGTTTCAAAGAATAATTTATTAATTCCTGTAAAAACTGACAATTAACTCATTATTTTAATTCAATAATATCTTAAGATTTATAAACATTTAAAACAACATTATTAAAGACACAGTTATTTAAAGTCCATTTTCTGGGTGAATATTCTCTTGAACTTCTGGTCTAATGTTAATTTTATTTGAAGCTGTGATATCTATATGTGCGTTAGTGGCTTGGCCCAGAATGTTTTTTGAAATTCTTCTTTTAATTTTTAATGAACTCTCAACATAGCCTACGGCTACACTGTTGGATTTCCATCCTCCGTGTTTCTTTATTTTCAGATTGTCCGCTCCAGAGTCTGCCAGGAGAGACGTTGACGAGCGTCTGAAACAATGTCCTGTATATCTTTTAACATTAGGTAGACCCAGCTACTGAGCAATCTTTGCTGGTAATTTTCCAATGGTATTTATGCCCACGAGTTGTATGCTACATTTTCCATTATAATATCGCACAAAAAATCTGTCGTGCTTTACAGCAGAAGGTCTAATATTTCTATACTTTTTGAGAAGATTGACACCAGCAATATTTCCAGCAGTGACCACAAATTCGCGAATAACGTGTCTTTTGCTTTATGGAATTGTAATTTAAAATAAACGGTTTATTCTATCATATAATTGTTACACTTCGGGGGATGTATCGTGCTAACAAAGCGAAATTTCTCCAAAAATAACCAAAAATTTAGTATATCTGGATTTATAGGACCCGCTGTACTCGCTCTAGTCAACTTAAAATCAATAGGGTACATCTGTGAGACACCCTGAACAATATTCAAGCATAAAGTTGATAAATCGTTTACTCTCTGGAGGCTGTATCGTGCTAACAAACCGAAAATTCTCCAAAAATGACAAAAATTTGGTACTTCAAGTACCATAGCACCCGTTGTACTGGCTTTAGTGAACTGAATATCAATAGGGTTCATCTTTGAGACGCTCTGAATAATATCCGATCATAAAATTGGTCCCTTGTATATACTCCAGAGGCTGTATCGTGCTAACAAACTGAAATTTCTCAAAAAATGACAAAATGTCGTACTTCAAGTACCATAGCACCCGTTGTACTGGCTCTGGTGAACTGAAAATCAATAAGGTTCATCTGTGACATGTCCTTAACAATATGCAATCATAAAATTGCTGACTCATTGCACTCCGGAGGCTGTATCGTGCTAACAAGACATGTAAGGAAAAGTGGCGACGACGACGACATAAACACAGGATTTTTTTTCTAAAAACCGTTTTTTTGTGTTGTTGTTGATGGAAAACGTAAAAATAACTCAAAAAAAAATTCTAAATTCCAACTTTTTTTGGGGTAAACCAATACTTTTCTCGCATATAGAAATGTTGGGCGGAAAAGTAAAAGGTGCCTTCATCAAATATGTCTCCTTCTCGTAGGAACGTCAGTTCAGCCTTCCTGCAGGCTCCCGCAATCCCTATTATCATTGCGACCTAATAGGCCAGGCGGCAGGGCGATAAAATCGTTCAAAACCGTAAAAAAATGTTAACAAAGCTTTTATTGTTTTAAATGGTTTATTACAGTGTGATTATCAATAATCTAGGTTTTCCCCACACTCTTAAGGTCCGCGTCGATCTCCGTGAGGCTACAAAGGTACATATTTTTGGTTTTTCGGTAATATCTCGTTTTCTCTTTATCGTCCGGCCAAAATGGTCCTATATGAAATTAAAGGTGACAAAATTATGTACAAAATAGTTCCCTAACATTTTTTCATGGGTATTATAGTTTCGGAGTAGTAGCTGCGCGAAGTTGTGCGAGTTTTGACAAATACAGTAAATATCGATTCTTGCTTACCAAATTCCACTCTTCTCTCGTTCTGGTGACCGTTGACAATTTGTTCTATTTCTTTTATGACTATGTATAAGTAATTCAAATTCATCATTGATTGAAGTACTACAAGGTCAACAGCGTAGTTGTTTTTGACGGCCATCCGAATGACGTTAACAACAAAAGTACTAACACTGCTTAATGAATCCGTAGATCGCAGAGGCATGTCGCTGCTAATGTGAAGTTTGATGAAACGATGACAGCAATCATGTCACAGGAGAAATTCCTTGGCAACGACCAGAACAAGACTCGGCTCATTTCTATGATGGAGGGCAAACTTCGAGCTGCAGGATTTCTCGTAAAGCATTCCGCTGATACTCTTATAATTAACACCGCGATTGAAGGATCGCCAGACTATGATTCTGTAATTGTAGTGGGTGAACATGTCGACCTCCTCGTACTACTAATAGGCCTAGCATCATCGTTGTCGAATGTTTATCTCATGAAACCAGGTATAGGAAAAATTGAGAGCAAAATTTACTCGACGAAGTCGTTCAAACATTCAGAAGAAGTTGCGGAGCACATACTCTTCCTTCACGCCTTCAGTGGGTGCGACACAATCTCAGCATTCTTCAGGCATGGAAAACAGAAATGCGTCAAGCTATTTCAAAAAAATATGAATGTACGAAGAACCGTTGGAATATTTAAAGACCCAAATGCTTCTCCAGACCTAATTGAGGCAGCCGGAAAATCTGTCATTAGAGCATTCTATGGAGCGAGCGGTGACACATCGTTGAATGATTGCAGGTTCCAGTGCTTCACGAAATCATTTTCTAAGAGTGCTTGCAATCTTGCATCTTTACCACCAACCAAAGCAGCAGCACGACAGCATTCCTTCAAAACGTACCATCAGGTTCAAAAGTAGTACGGAAACAAGAAGAGTCCGCAAGATTGGGGCTGGAAAAGCACGAGGAATGGACTGACACCTACTCCTACGTTAATAGACGCTGCCCCGCAGGAGCTTCTCAGCACGATATCTTGCAAATGCAAGCAAGGGTGTCAAGCATCTTGTAGCTGCAGAAAGACTGGGCTGCGTTGAAGACTGTTGAAGATCGACGTGCAGTTCGAGCATTCAGCTGCACAAGACATTTACATGACTGCTTCTGAGAGTGAGTCATCTTTGATCGACAACGAGAGCAGGATTGAAGTGAAGGAAATCACTGCTGAACCATCGACTTCGGGTAAAATACCAGCTCAGGACGAACCTTTTACGCGAGAACGTCGTACTTTGTCGAAAAGAAGACGATTAGATTGACTTCACTGACCCGCTCCAGAAATGTATTTAATGAAAGCCACAATAAATCAAACTATTTGCAATTTTAATAAAAGTTCTATACCTTCCTATGCAAACTTATGCAATATGTGCTTATTTATATTGTCAACAGTCCCCAGTCCGAGAGAAGAGTGAAATTCGGTAAGCAAGAATCGATATTTACTGCGTTTGTCAAAACTCGCACAGCTTCGCGCGGCTACTACTCCGAAACTATAAGTCCCATGAAAAAATGATAGAGAACTATTTTGTACAGAACTTTGTCATCTTATAGGACCATTTTGACCGTATGATAAAGAGAAAACGAGATATTACCGAAAAACCAAAAATATGTACCTTTGTAGCATCCCTGAGATCGACGCGGGCCTTAAGGGTGTGGGAGAAAACCTAGATTCTTGATAATCACACCCTAATAAACCATTTAAAACAATAAAAGCTTTGCCAACATATATTTACGGTTTACATTACTTGCCGCCTGGCCTATAAGAAACAGATTTATTTAATAATAAATTATAAATATATCGTAAATTAAGTCGTACTTTTGCAAATAGAAATATTTCGTTTTTAGCCTCTTTTATAAATCTTTCTACATTCTCCTTCGTCAAGATCTCCGATATTTTTGCATGTATCCTGCTGACCGTCTCTTCAGCCAAGCCAAAAGCATACCGTAATTTCGGGTGACTTTGACTCACTTCTGAAGTTTTAATACGGATATTGATATTTTTAATAAGTGAAAATACGTATCTTTTTTACAGGTATTTGAGTCTTTAGCTATTTTTTCACAAACAATATATAAAAATATGAAATGGCAATTATTTTATTAAAAAAAAAACTAAGGTGTGCAAAGTTACCTTCCAGTTTCGGGTGACTTTGTCCCACACTGCATTTTACATGTATTCGCTATGCATATGCAGCATATTTCAAAAACACGTAATCCACAATAAAAATTGTTTATTAAAATTTTAAACATAAAAAAATCACTAAAAAATAAAAAAATCAACATAGCATCCTAAACAACATTGATTTTTAACGAAAAATGAACAACAAAGAATAATAGAACTGTTTATAACGCGATAAAAAATTTTCCTAGAGATCTGGAAAGAAATATTGATTCTGGCCAAGTTCCAATGGCTGCGTGCGATCAATATCAGCCAAGTGGTTGAATTTTCTTACGACTTCTTCGGGCCATTGCCATATACTTCTTTCACCCAGTACCATCACAAGCACCCAACCATAACAGTTATTACCCCTTAAATAGCCATGAAACTTCCCTGGAAAACTGTTCACGTTGTCGGATACAATTACGAAGTCTCCTATGGAAAGTTGTTCTGTGTCTGAATCATCTCTATAACTTACGTTAGATTCAGAATCCGACGTATCTGCAATATCTTCAAAACGTTTTATTATTTTTAGACGTTTGGTTTTTTTTACTGTCTTTAGCTTAGGCAGTTTACTACAACCAGCTACAGCACCATATTCCTCCATGATCGTCTGTTCACATCCATCGTTACTGTCAGGTACAGCGTCATTATTAGTGATACTTGGTTGTACATTTTCTTTCTCCTCTTCGCAAATCTGATTATCATTGGCTTGATTACTAGTTTCACTTTTCTCTTTTTCCTTTCTTATCTTTTCATTTTTGATTTTAATAGATGACACTTTTGTTGGCTTTTAACTTCTTCAGCACTGACACTTATTCCTGCTTGAATTTCTATTTTTTCCCTTCTTTTACTAACTCCATCATCCGCGGACTGTACTCCCCTCTTTTCTGCGAGGTAATTTAAAACAGCTTCACTTACTCTCGAGGATACTTGTGCAGCATCAATTTTGTAATTGGGAATTCTGGTTAATACTTCCTCTGCATTCAGTGGAAAGATGCCACATTTTCTAAAGTCAATTTCCAAATTTTTACTGCCCTTTACATCAACTATTTGAACCAGTCTTCTTAATAGGATGGGAAAGGTGCTTTTGGGGATTGAATTGGTGTTAACATTCTGTGTTTTGTATTTTACCAAAATATTTCGTCAAGCGATTTTCATTGGTCTGAAATAGGCATCCAACGGCTGCATTAGGTGTGTAGAGTTGGGAGGAAGACACTCGAATTTAATATTTTCGCCTTCACATAACTGCAAAACCTTTAAGGATATATGAGATGACAAATTTTGCCCAATTAATACTTTAGTTCCAGGAATACGTTTGTCAAGTGTTGGCAATAGCAGTGAAGTGAACCAGTCTTCGAAACAAGCTGTGTCGAACCATCCACTTTTCGATTTATTGCAGCGTGCGCCAATTGGACCATTTTCTACTCAAATCGACCAAAATTTGTCGGACTTATAAACAACGTATAGAGGTATCATTTTGCCAGCAGCATTTCCACAAAACATTATTGATGTAGCATCATTCTTTCAGGATATTTCGTCCCACGTTTTGTTAAAAATTTTTTCTGCTGGGGTTAAAGTATTCTTTTATAGTGGCTTCACTGATTTCTGCTCTCGGCCGTTTTCTGTTGCTTGCGAAACGTTGGGTTAAGGTCGGATTTCGTTTAAGGAAGCCATTTAATCAGTCTTTTCCTGGCAAGTTGTTTTTAAATTTATTATCACGGCCCTCGCGATCTAAATAATTTTTCACTAAATTTCGTAAATCGCTCTAATCCAATCGAAATCCGTACGAAGATAAGGTGCAAATATGGGACATGAAAGCGTCCTCTTCAGCTTTCGTAAAAATTGTCTGACCACCATGAAGTTTTTTATGTCTATTTTTCAATTTATTTTTGATGGTACCAACTGACACTCGAAATTCTAATGCAGCTTTTCTTTGAGATAAAACTCCATTCCTTACAGCTTCCAGGGGTAGTTCTAATGTGTCTGCCGTGTAATTTACGTAATTTCTACTGCCATTAACACGTGTGTACTTTGAAGGCATCTAAAAAGAAAGGTTATGATGCAGGCATTACGAAAGAAAATATAAACTAAATAGTTATTAGAAGTCACACACTAATGTGAAAATGAGTATTTACTCACCTCTATAGCGATATCAATATATACGGAACCAAAAACGATAAAAAATGAACTGGGTCAAAGTCACCCGAAAACCGTTAAATTCTGGAACACTTTGAAAACAGCACCCTAACTACTTCGTGTCCAAGTTTATACTAAAATAACCCAGGTGGGGTCTAATGGACCTGACTTTCATTATAAAAAAAAACAAGTTTTTTTTAGTTTTTATTCATATTTTTGTGCAAAAGTGTTATTTTCATACTTATAACTAGAAGTAAAATACGCAAACTTCATAAAAATTATAAATGTATTATAATATTTTCAAAAAACAAAATATATCAAAATTTTGCTTCATAAAAATCACACATGTACTAAAAATTAAGGAACTACAAAAATTATTCATAAAAATAAAAAGAAACCGTAAAAATTGTAACAGAAATGTTCACTCTAAAACAAATTAAATTGGTGTGGTAGACAGAAGAAAAATATTGAAAAGAGGCGTCATACAGTTTGGCTGCAATTTTGACACAAAAAATGCATGTGTTCTAAACACAAAAATGTTCCGCATTGTTCACAGGAATATTTTGATTTTCTATCTTTGTTTCTGGGGCACTCCTGACATCTACCGCGTCCTGTTCTTTGTATTTTACGTGGAGGTGATTGTGTTTCACCTAACATGTTAACTGTTTTCGATCGAAGTTCTCTGGTCAGTCGGGGATTATTTTTCCTAAGTTGCATAGTTGGTTCTACGTTTCTTGAAATTGTCGTTAGTGTTAGCTCTATAAATGACTTGACTATTAATTCCTGCTGTATCCATTAGAGAAAAAAATATTCACAATGGCCATCTTCTGCAATTTCGAGCGACACTATAACTTGCTGACAATTCATCGACGACATCTAAGCCTCCCTTGAAAAAATTATAAAAGCTAATAATTTCTGGTAGATTTTTATCCCCTGTCGATTCATCGATCATGTCATCATGATGAAGAGAAGAAAGTAAAATCACATTTTTACCCTTTTTTGGCACATATGATACCATTGTAGTATGTTTCTGGAATCCAAACATTGAACTTGTACATTGTCTTTGCTTTACTTCTAAGAGCGTTTTCGGTATCTCCCGCTTGTTTTTCCTAAGGGTTCCCACCGACGTTAAATTATGACTTTCACGTAAAATAGTTACCAGCTTATAGGAAGTATACCAGTTGTCGAAGGTGATGTTTCGATTACTACCAGAAATCGGTGCTACCAATCTTTGCACAATATCTACAGGTTTGTTACTCAATTGATAAACCCCATCTGGCTGAGTTCCTGCATAAACTTCCATGTTTAGTACATAAAATGTACGAGAATCCACCATTGCCTGTATTTTTATTCCATATTTAGCTGTCTTATTGGAAATATACTGGCGGAAAGCGCAGCGGCCTCGAAAAGACTTTAACTTTTCATCGATTGTTAAATATTCACCCGGAGTGTACGCTTGTTGGCAGTTTGAAACAAACTTCTCGAACACACCCCGGATAACTGCAAGTTTATCTATTTTCAAGCGTTCTTGTCGATTGTCGACGTTGTCAAAGCGTAAACACTGAAGTAAAAACGTAACTCTATTGAAAGCCATTACTGAACGAAATATATCAACGCCTGTTCCATTTGTCCTCCACAGATCTTTTATATTTCGAAGGCTGTTTTTGTATACACCAGCAAGGTACATGATACCAAATAAAGCCTTTATTTCAGTTATATTGGTATTTCCACAGTACTCTTTATCTTTATAGCCTACAGCTTTTTTGGCTATCATAATATTTGTGCAATGTGTAATGCCATCAAGAACTGTTGAATCAAAAAACAATAGCCAGCAATCCAAGGGAGTTTTCGCACCCTTAGCATAGGGTTTACATCCTGGTAATTTTGTAATTATATTTTCTGCCCTAGTTCGTACTCTTTTATTGCTACAATGCTTGAGCCATTTTGTAATAGCGTCTTTACCCATATAATATTTATCTCTGTGATCAGTTACTTCTTCCTCGGCATTTTCGGTATCATTTTCTATCATTTCACTATCAGAATGATAATTGTTGTCACGTGATCTATTTCATCATCATCTTCAGAGTCTGGAAATTCCTCTTCATCATCCTTGCATTCCTCCCAAAGCGCCATAAGTTTTGCTTGCTCTTTTTCATAATGGGACATGCTGTAAATTAAATTACATTATTGTAAATGGTATATTTTTAACTCATATTAACACTCACCTTACTGTGTACACTTACAGTTTTGCAACGAAAATGTTTCAAATTCAAAATGTTAATACTATATACGTTACAACCCAGGTGGGGTCTGTCAAACCTCGACTCAATGTATCGCGATGTTTCTCTATTGCTGGCCAAGTCAACACTAAAAGCGCATATCGTCCGTCTTCATATTCATATTTTAGGAAGCTATAGGCAACCATAATAACATGCCTGATAGAAAACAAAAGTTACAACATAATTAAGTTTAAGGGTGGCGCGGTAGACCCCACCTGGGTGATGCCGGGTTAAGAAAAGGTAGGTTTCTATCATGTAAATACGAAACTTACATTACTCTCGATCGTATTATTGGTTGCCTACAAATTTTTTGTCAATAAATATTCAAGTGAAATGACTCCCATACAGAAATTTAATTTTTTTTAAGAAGTTAAACCTTAGACTAGGAAAGAGAGGGGACGCGTAACTCTCTATGCAAGCTGTGTTGTCAGTTTGAATACCTATTTTAAAACCGACGCCATTTTTTGGTGGTCACCGCTATAGTGAACACCAGAGAGTTTTTTGCGATTATTGAGCGATTAAAGTGATTTTAAAGTGGACTTTTGGTTTTGTTAAGATGGTTAATTGTTTTGCTTACCAGTGTAAGAGTTCTAGCAGAAAGAAAGAACCAGAAATTTCGTTTCATTGGTAAGTTATCTCTAGCTTATTTTTAGTAGAAAAGACATTACGAAACTTTTTCATTGAAAATTAACGAATTTATTGTTCAGTTTCTCGGAATTGCTAACCCCAAAAGATCATAATTACTAATTACTAATGCCTACAATTTTGATATAAGTTAAATAAATCAATATAGTTTTATTTTTAAATTTCCCATGTATAAAGATTAATTTATAAAATAAAAATTTTAGTCCTTTAGAACAATCATATGGGACGACAATGAAGTTTATGACTTGGTGGGCATTGGTATCACA
Source organism: Galeruca laticollis (assembly GCA_963921935.1). Classification (NCBI taxonomy): domain Eukaryota; kingdom Metazoa; phylum Arthropoda; class Insecta; order Coleoptera; family Chrysomelidae; genus Galeruca; species Galeruca laticollis. The sequence goes on along the minus strand of OY998182.1, from coordinate 116,971,785 downwards.
ATAGTTGACAGCGTTACGAGTCCCCTCTTTCCTAGTTTAAGAGTTAAACGGTTATTACCGTCAATAACGGCAATTTTCCTAGTTTACATATGCCAAATGTGACACCTAATCACATTTGTTGATAATACTATGTTTGTAAGGTTCTCCGCTAAAAATAACTTTTTCCTGAAATGAGACAAAGTCACCCTGGCGGGACAAAGTCACCCGAAATTACGGTAGTGTACTTCTTGATATCGACATTTTTGCGCATGGTGAGTTCAGATATCAACATTGAACATGTAGTCCACAAAGTCGACGCCTTTAATGTTTTTAAATTTTCAATATAAACAAGTAGTACCTTTTTGTTCATGTTCTTTATATTTTTCAAATCGCACCATTTGTAAAATTTTTGGTAGGCCAGGGCTTATCTACTTTTTGATTTTTCAGGTATTAAACTACCCTCTGCAGCATTTGCAGACTCTCTTACTTTAAATGGAATGTCTGATTCGCTATCTGAAGACATTTCAAGTAAGTACTTCTGACTTATTTTGAAAAATCGTTGTTTGCTTTCATAGTAACAATACTTCAAGACCTACTTCCATAGTAACAATACTTCTAACACCATTTTATTCCAGATTAATATTTTCATTGTAATTGACGATTCTATTAAATATTTTAAAAGCGCTGAATTAGATATAACGTTGTACGTAAACATGTTATGAAAACGCGATATTGTTCAACTCGCGTAATTTGCAAAACTCGCTGGCGCTCGTTTTGGCAAATATTACGCTTGTTGAACAATATCGCTCTTTTCATAACTAGTTGCGTAAATAACTATTATGTATTGTTACAAGTTTAACGAGAATACCTCCATTCTAATGAACACTCTGGCGTTATGTGTTGTATGGTCTGTGGTTTACTAATATTTGGACCTCTAATAACATTTTATATATATATATATATATATATATATATATATATATATATATATATATATATATATATATATATATATATATATATATATATATATTTCTACTAATTACCCAATTCTGTATAACCATCATGAAATCTTCTGTCGCCGAGTACATTATTATTTATTTTAACAATGTGTGGTTGGTACAGGTCATGATGATGTCGATCATATAGACAGCTTTTTATTATTATAACATGTAGGTATGGTTTATACCGACTATTTCCACACTTATTGTCAAAGAAGACAACGAACGACCTTACTGACAATTGAAATTATACGTAGGACTATTGCAAACCTACGACAAATTCTTAAACAGTAATATTATTGTTGTATGAATTAGCCTTTCAAATAGTAAACTATCATGTAGGATTTGTGGGCACATCAATGAATGAATGAATAGTGAATGAATGGTACCTACTATTTGAAGTGTTTGAAAAGAATAAATGATTTCGAACCAAAACTGTAATTGTGTAAGTCTACAGATTCATTTAATAAAATATTATATTGTTTTTGTCGAATTCGTTTTAATGCATCTTTAAATGTAACAAAATGACTTTGTATCAAGAATTGGCTTATAATTTTGAGAAGTGCAAGTAAGGCCCAGAGAACATGAGCCAAATTTCTAGCTGCTTCCTATTCAAAGTAATAGGATGGGCAAGAGAATCGTAAGAATATGACCCCTGAAATTATACAGGGTGATTAATTATTAATTGGAAATAATTTAACAGTGGAATCCTGAATTCAAATTATGAAGATTTAACCCAAAACACCTAAATCAAATGTAGCTGCTTACTGAGTTCCAGGGTTTAAAATTTTGAAAACGATTTGTGCTCAGTACTTTAAAACTGTTTTAAGTATCCATTTCATATTTGACAGGAAGTGTAGAAACTGTACACCCTACTAAATTATGTTAAACAAACGTTTCTGGCTACTACCAGAAGCGTACGACAGGGGCAAGTTACTGGTTAATCGTTCCCAAATTCTACGCTACTGGCAGAATAGAAATTTTAGCGCAATTTTTCGATTGTCTTATACTTTCTACATAAATAATGTACTCTTTTCTCATAACGATAAAGTAAATATTTCTCGAGATATTTTAAGTGAAACATCTAAACAACTATATAGATCCAAAACTCCTTAAGAGCTCTAAAATCAATGACACAGTTAAGAAAGAGGTTAACGAATGTATGAGAGATATTGGTGCATCAGATGAAGTTAATGTAGATGAAAAGTGGAAACAAATACAAATAGAGCTAGAAATAATAGCTGAAAAACATCTAAGAAGCAAAAGAACTAAGAAAAAGCCATGGATGACATCAGAAATTCTAGATCTTATGGAGGAAAGGAGAAAGAGCAAAAGCAACAAAGATAAGTACAGGACACTAAATAAAGCAGTACAGAGAAAAATTAAGGAAGCAAAAGAAGAATACCTAGCAGCTCAATGTGAGGAAATAGAAGTACTAGAAAAGAAATTTTACAGCTTTCATATGCACAAAAAGATAAAGGAAATGGCTGGATGTAACAGGGTCAAGGCAGCTAGTAATACTATCAAGGATACAAATGGGCGTAAAATAACTGACGTGGGGACAAACTTGAAAAATGGAGAGCATACCTATCGGAACTGTTCGATGATGAAAGACCTCCAGAACCGGTCTTAGAATCAAGCAATGTGCACTTAAAAATATTAAGATCAGAAATAGTTTATGCCCTGGAAACTATGAAACCCGGTAAGGCTGCTGGTCCTGATCAGATACCCATAGAGCTAATCAAACTCTTTGGCGATGATGTGGTTGATATTCTTCTGGACCTCTTTAACCGCATTTACGATAAGGGAGAAATTCCTAAACAGTGGCTATCATCCACTTTTGTGTTCATACCAAAGAAACCGAATCCAAGAGAATGCTCAGATTACCGAACCACCGCACTTATGAGCCACATACAGAAGACTAGAGGAAGACATAAGCAACACACAATTTGGATTCCGCGATGGACTTGGAACACGAGAGGCGCTTTTTGGGATTAACGTTCTTTTCCAGCGCTGTCTCGATATAAACCAAGAGGTGTACGCATGTTATATCGATTTCGAGAAAGCCTTTGACAAGGTGAAACATGACAAGTTACAACAGCTGCTCGCCAGCAAAAACATTGACTCCGACGACGATAGAATAATTAGTAATCTATATTGGGGCCAAAAAGCTAATACAATGGTATAAAACCAACCAACAGAAGAAATGGAGATTCGTCGTGGTGTTAGACAAGGTTGCATCCTATCACCGCTTCTATTTAACCTCTATAATGAAGCTATTTTTAGAAACCCTAGAAGCGGGAATAGTTATAAATGGAGTAGTAATTAATAATATGAGGTATGCTGATGACACCATCTTGTTAACGAGCAACCTTGGAGACACACAACACCTTTTAGAAAAATTAAATGATCGATGTAATGAATATGGGCTAAAAATTAACTAATTAACCAAGTTAATGGTAGTTACAAAATTCCCTCAAGATCTGAACCATGCGAACCTGATGGTGGCAAACACCACGATAGAGAATGTGTCGACATATAAATATCTAGAAACCTGGATAGAACAATCGGGTGACCAGACAAGAGAAATAAGAACGAGAATAGAGACATCCAGATCAACATTTGCAAAGATGAAGAAGTTATTTACGAGTCGAAATATTAATATGGGACTTAGGATGAGGATGCTGCGTTGTTACGTTTTTCCACTCTCCTATATTGGGTTGAAGCATGGACCCTCAAGAAAAACCACATCGACAAACTACAAGCATTCGAAATGTGGAGTTACCGTAGAATGTGGCGCGTTCCCTGGACCGATAGAGTTACTAATGCGGAAGTGCTGAACCGGATGCAGAAGGAGTGTGAAATCATTAATACCGTGAGAAAAAGAAAGTTTCAATACCTGGGTCCTATAATGAAAGGACAGAAATACACACTTTTCCAATTGATAGTTCTGGAAAAGATTGGTGGAAAGCGGAGCGTGGAAGGCGCCGTGTGTCCTGGCAAAAGAACCTGAGGGATTGGTTCAACTGTAGCAATGTTCAACTGTTCAGAGCTGCAGTAAACAAGGTCCGGATTGCTGTGATGATAGCAAACCTCCGATAGGAGATGCACTGTGAGAAGAAGATGAAGCTGCACGGTTTTTTAAATTTTGATGTATAATAACTATGTTGGTGTTTTGGGACAGTGGATTGCGTTTAATACACAAATGAAACTTTAATCCGTATTAACAATAAAGATATTGAAATTTATGGACAAAAATAAAATAGATCTTCTAATTATAAAACAATATCAATATGATTTAAAAATATTTCAAAACAAATAAACTGATCACTATTTTTAATTACAATCAGTTCACACGGAGAAAAAATTTATTTTTACAATTTTATTTATTATAATCGTATTGCCAATTGTTTTGTTTGTGAAGTGGTAGGTTCTTCTTCTGTATTATCCGTAAGTGATTTTGATATGATATCTATATATCTTCTGGTGATCTTTGCTAATACCGGAAGAAACTTTATATTTTCACGGTTTGATTCATTACAATCTATGTTATTTAATATGGTTACAACCCACGCACAGGTTTATCCTTCTGTGGGAATTCTATATTTATTTATTGTTAATAAAATCATTGTATAATTCAAATTGAATGGTGGATAAATATTATTACTATTATTATTATTTGTTATATATTGACTATTTATAATTTATTATTAATGAATATATGAGTATAATACTATTGAACTTTTATTTATCCACGTTGTACAATCTGTGATTGTAGCGACAATATTGCACACACACCTTTAGCAGCGTATGCAATATATTTCAACTTGACAGTAGTTGTCAAACAATGCCCGGCTATGATAAATATTATTTTTGTATTTCGAAAGATGAATTTATTCACAATGAACTTCAATCATTCTTGTCTCAGGGTGGGATCAAAATCGTTATTACATTAATGAATCAAATTTTATAATTTTAAAGTATTCTCCAAATTAAATGCTTATCTATTATTCAGATTGTTGACACAAGAATCTCGAGTGACTGTTTGTCTAATATTATAAAAGGCCCTTCAATTATCTTATGACATTTACGACTTTTCTGTCACCGATAATTATCCAAATGTCACTGATTAGATCGAAAATTTTATTGAATGCGAAATGTTTAATTCTATGAAAATATGTGCTAAATGAATACCACAGTAAGTTGGAATCAAAAATTTTTATATTATACTATCAAATAACAAATTTGCAAAATTAGTATTCCCCAATAATGTCGTTAAAGAACAAAATCGTATTTTCTATAAACCTTAAAATTAAAACAACATATGTACTAGAAAAAACCTAATTAAATCCTTTTAACAAGAGTTCAAATTGTCGAATTTACACTTGACGTATATAAATGTAAAATACCACAATCTCCGTACAAAATTGTCTATTTCATAAAATTCGTCGCTTGATGTGAATTTTCATATGTAATTTTAATTTCGTTTGAATTCAAAAATATCTTTTATAGATGCATCTATTTAAATTTATTCAAAAGGCCTGTTAATTCTCGAGAAATAATTAAAAACTGGACTCACCAATACTATGGGACAGGAAAATACTCGTATAATTCTAAATGAATTTAGAATTCTGGACACTATCTAAATATAATTTAGAAATCTGGAACCACTTAAACTGAATATGATACAATTTTTCTTCAAATTATGCACGCACTGATTTTATTATGGATGGCTTTATGATTTGATTATACTATATGATTATTTCTATTAAATTCAACATAATTTGAGACAACTCTTAAATACGATATTGTCTCGTGGGGGTTTCAAATTCAACAAACTGAACTTTTTTCAAATAAATAAATCTCTTCTCCTGTGGTTACGAAATTTTCTTTTTTAAAAAAAATACTCAATTATGTTTCCCAATAACAAAGAGAGATTTTAAAATTCTTTTATCACAATTGTAAGTCTGCTAGCAGAGACCTCTGTATTTTGAAATTTCAAATATTTTCCCAAATCGTAATATGATCTATCTATCATTAAATATATTCTGCATAAATGTCATCGGAAATTAAAATGTCAAATTTGATATATACCGAATCTTTCAAAATTATTGATTCTACATACAATACAGTGTATATCAAAAGTATTGCACACAAAATATAAATAATTTTCCTTAATTTAACGTTTCTTTTAAATTTCAAATAAAGGAACTGTATTATTATTATTATTATTATTATTATTATTATTATTATTATTATTAATCAGATAAGTGGCATTTGATGAATAATTTTTCAATATCATTTGTTTGGTGTAGTTGCCTCTGATCTGAAGTAATTGTTTCGATCTAGTCGGGTGCTGTCATAGCTGTTAGTTGTTGCTAAAGTCACTTGAAATTGTGATTGTTGTAAAGTTTAAAGTCGGTTAAGTGGAAATACCTCGACACATCAATTTTACTAATGTTGAAATGCGAGATATGCTTTGTGTTTATGTAAACGAAAATAATTGCTGTGTTGCTGCTGCTCGCAGATATCAACAAATGTATCCAAACAGAGTTCAACCCAATCGGCAAACTTTCAGCAATATTTTTCGTCGATTAGGAGGAACTGGACCATTTAGGCGTAACAGTGATATGCAACGACCGAACATAATAATTGTGGATCAGGAGGATAATATTTTAATGCGAGTTGATAATAATCCGGAACTAAGCACTCGGCGTTTAGCAGCAATGACTGGAGCCAATCGTCAGTTTTGCGAATTAAAAAAAAGGAAAATTTACGACCTTATCATTTTACACCGGTACAAAATTTATTGCCTAGATATTTTCCTTTAAGAATGAGAATCAGTTTCAAGACGAATTTATGATAAATGTATGGCGTGGTATCTTTGGAGATAGTTTGTTGGGCCCATATGAATTGCCAGCAAATTTGAATGGTAACTCATATTTACAATTTATACAAACAACTCTTTTCGATCATCTCTAGGAATTGCCACTTAACCTTCCGATTGCCACGTCAGAAATAATACACAGAAGGCCAGGTGGGTCACTTACTGACCCCATCACATAAAGTGATTTTTATAATAAATAAAGTAAACCCCATTGTATGGATAAATAAACGTTTATTATAGATTATTGTAAAATATTACATTATTATAAATTAATTGTTGATTGTCATCAACAAAAAAGTAATAATAAAAAGAAGATGCACTTAATCAGTTTTATTCCTGCATGTTTTGCACACCATTGATTGTATTGCAGTAATGTGTTTTTTACATATAAACTTATGACAGTTGTCGAATTTTTTCATGATTTTTGTGTCCAGATTCCTGGGACAAGGCACACAACGACCACGTTTTTTTTCAGCAGATGCACCTGCTTCAGCGTGTTCTTCATCATTCTCTTTAGTTTCCATAATGCACACACTTTGCAACAATTTTATGGTTCTTTGGATTTGCTAGATACTAGGTGTTTTCGCCGATCACGTTCTGTAACCTGTGGACAAGTTCGTAACGCGTTCGACAGATCCTCGGATTGAAGGAAGGATATCGCATTCAGAACGAATCCTAATCAAAAATTTTGTTTTATTGTGAGATTCTTATTTATGGTAAGAAGTAAAAGTATACAAACATACCCCATTTTGACTACTAATTTTTTAGATCATGTACTATTTAAGTTCGAGTGACGAAGAACTGGAAGAGCTGCCGATTTATTTTGGGGATGCACCAAAAAATGCAAACTTCTTTGAAGAAATTGTGTTACAATGAGCTGTTTATAACCCATTTTAGGATAACTAGACCGGGTGAACCCTGTATCGCTTAACACAGATAACAGAACATTTATCCTTAGATGTGCTAGGCGCATCCACGGAGTTTAAAAATTTGAATCTATCCGGAACTAATTCGTATATGCGCTTGCGCCGTAGCATACGTTCAGTTTGTATTCTGAATACGTTCGGGATTGTCTTCGCGAAAACACCTAATAATATCACATTTCCACCAACACGTCTACTAAATTGTGTCGACGATGCAGCAAACCGTTTATTGCCAGAAAATATTGTTCTAGGTCCCATACTTGGAGAAAATTAAAAAGCTTTTTGTTCGTTTACTCCCACTTGATTTGGACTTCACCATCATTTTTTAAATGTATGCTTGTTCTAGTCGCCTGGGGTGACCTTATAAAATATCTACTGTTTTCGCTCCTAACTTAAACAAGTATGTAATAAGAATCTAAAATTTTTATGAAAATATGAGAGGAATGGGCGTTGAAAAAAAACGTATTCGTATTGTTCTCTCAGCCGTAGAACAAAATGAAATTCATACACAAGTCAATAGATGTCCGTAGCAGTATTAAAAATGCGATGTATCAAATAATATACGCTATGCAGTAAAGGGATATAACTGGTTTTGTTTTAGTTTAGAATTTAGTGTTCCGTTAAAAATTTAGTTTCTTAAAAGGGTTGTATCACTAAAAACTTGAGAACAGCTGGTCTAGGTCATGATCTAAACTTTAAAAAATTTTTCATCTCGGGATTTTTTACAGAAAAGGTTTAGAACTTGTTTAGGACCGGAAGTGTAGTAGCTTGTATTCACGTAGCTGTGATATTTATAATCGAGAACATGCTACAGAGAGTTCGTGATTCATTGATAAATCGTGCAAATGTTTGCACGGAGACGATTTGTTTAAACACCTTTTATGAATTTACTTTTTGTTTTGTTTATTTTCATTATTCGTTTTCAATAAAGTTTGAAGATTGAATTTTATGTCGGTAAATTTTTAATCTTACAATTTAATTTGTTTTGGTCCCCCGATTCATATTCGGAACAGACGTGCGTCAATTTTGAGTTACCCTGTATAACGAATACTGCGAAATATCGGGACTGACCGGTTTCAGTTGTTCCCTTTATCCTTAATCTGGGTTAAATTTAAAAGTAGTCTTTCATTGAGATCATTTCTCTTGATTTTTGAACATACTCTTTATGAAATGATAAAGATAAATATCAATTGAAACCGTGCTATTTTCAACTGCAACTTTACACATTATGCTACAAGGTTAACATCCTGAAGATAGGTGTAATAAAATGAAAACAAAATTCAATAAAAGAGTTTGTCTCTCGATAAAAAGCACCTCATTGTATAATAATTGTCGTATTTCCGGTATAACAACATTTCAGTTCAAGATCTAATGCTGGTTATTACCTTTCATTGAATTGCTCGATTCTACTTTATATCGCCTAGTAATTCACGTTTTTCAAGACCAGTACTCAAGAAGATTATTTATATTTCTATACAGATTGCCATATCTTTAGATTTTCTTACATAGCAGAAGATTCTTTCAATTTTTTGCTGTAATAATTTCTGATGTAGATCATTTTGTTGATCATATAGGGCGATTCATTAAGGAATGGGCAAACATAAAGAATACATAATGGACACCGACGTGGTTATAAATAAATAATTAATTAAATTAACTGTATCGACCCTTACTTTGTGGAATATACTCATATTAGTGTTTTAAATGAAACTTTCTGTTTCTAGTTAACTCCACTATATATTGAAAAAATGTTAAAAATTCTAAAAAATTGACAATTGTTTCGATATTACCTAAATATCATCGTCAGAATGACATAAGTTACATTTCATTTGATGCCTACCTGATGTTTAATTATTTTTGGCCAGTCCAAGAAGTGACCTACCTTGTGATTGACTTAATATATGTTAATAGAAAAAAGAAGATATGATATTACAAATATTAAAGCTTAGACATTATTAGCCTTATGGGGATATCCTGAATATCATTTTTCTCAATTAAGATCAGTATAACTGTGCAATGATATAGAAAACCAGGAAAACTATATCTGCTGATCTTTACCAATTATCACTTAAGAAGACAGTTTAAAAGGGGAGTACTCCCTAGATTTATCTGTTCATTGACTACTTCATATTGTGGGTTTCTTAAGTGTCTTCTAGTTTTCTTTTTTGTTTTTCTATTAATGAGAAATATTTGTCGTTCGGTAAGTAACTGTGTCCTCGAACAGGAAATAAATGAGTGATTGAATCAAACATGTTTAGCCAATGCACTAAAATATACAAAAAGTGAACCATCTCATAGTTTTTATTTTGACCACAACAGCTGTTGCTAATCAGTACTAGTTCTCTATGATCGCCAGCTACATTTTTTAACTATTGAAACAGCATGGACGTAACTTCATTGGCGCCCTTTTTACCCAGACCCTCATGGTAAGTGAACATCATGACTTCATTGGTACCAAGATTATGAACTCCGAAGACATTGTACCAAAGCTGTCTACTGTAGAACACTTCATTTGTTTTCAAATGAGGCAAAGGTAAATTTTGCATAAAGTCAAAAGATATGCATAAGATTTCACCGCTTCTTGTCCTTTCTTTAAACAGTCTCTTATTTGTCTAAAAGCTTCTGCTATTCTCAGATGAAGGTATTTATCTATAGCAAGCTGAATTTTGTCAGAGTTAGGATCATTCGCTTTCTGCTCATATTGACCACAAATGGAACAGGTGTCAGAACGCGGATACCCGAATTTTATATTATATTCATTGAAAATGATCCAGTACATTCTGTAAGGCAAATTTATTTGAGTCAATTCAAGAAAAAGTTGATGCATTTTAGCTACTGTCAAACTCTCAGGTAAATACTTTCTACCTGGATTGTCTCTTAATGAGTAATGTGATGACCGAGCTTTGAAAGATTGTATATGTTGCCTCACAAGTTCTGCGACTTCATTTGGGCACTTATTAGGCCGATTATTATGCAGATCCTTGGGAGATTTTCCGAAATGTAAAAGACTATGTTGTATGCGACGAATTCTGCGTTGTATTACATCGTGAAGACTCGGATTTTATATTTAAATGCAGCATCGCGATCTCTATGGGTTTCACCCTCAGGTTTCCTAGGTCTGCGCCTGGTGATTGTTTTTATTGCAATGAGTCCAGCTAAATGTGAATCTTGTTCATTTTTGTCTGACATTGCATTAAATTGTGAAAAATTTTTATGCTTGTTTTCCTCGGTGATTTTAGAAAACATTTGGGCCTTGTACATCTGAAAAGCGACCATTGTCTTAGTGTTTAAGGAACAAATATAAGTAGTATTACCTGCAATCCGGTCCTGTTTGTCGTCTCTCAACTAGTTTGCCGGCATTGTTTACATGTTCATCTCCTCTGACTTTTGCTTACTTTATCAAAGTTTCTTTCTTTTCCCCGCAAGGTTTACGCTTAGGCCATTCTTGGTTTTCCATTTCCATTGTATTCACTTATTTTAATTTTAAGACGATTCACTACGACAACTAATATCTTATGTCAGATTTTAAGGTTACAATAAGCTGTTGTATTATGGAAATATGTTATTTTGCGTACATAAACGTAATCCGTTTGGTGGACTATTGTCGTTCTTGCCAGACAACTCATGGACTAGTATCGTTTTTGTAGAAGCTTTGGTTTTACAAGCTGCTAAAACTTGGTATGTGTGACGTTTTTGCCTTCAACCATTATTCAGTTGCATGGATGCGGGGTTTCACTACAAGATGGCGCTATATTTTAAATTTTACCAAATTTGGACTTGTGACGTTTTTGCTAAGAACTCCTCAATTGTCAATTTTTTAGAATTTTTAATATTTTTTCAGTATATTGTGGAGTTAACTAGAAACAGTAAGTTTCATTTAAAACACTAAATAATTAATTGGTTACTAATTTTTATAAACATTTATTTTTCAATTAATCATAACTTATAAAATAATACAATACAGTTTTGTAATATCCGCTCTTTTCACTGTTCTAATACAGGGTGGGGCAGAGCAACTTGCTTATTTGAATTTGACGCCCCCCTGTAACGACTCTTGTTTTTGTGGAAGAAGGAGAAAACAGGATTTTTGTCGCCCCCTCTTCATACCATCGTGGAGGAGGGAGAATTTAGACCTCAAAAATTATTAGTGAAAGTGACTTTTATTTTATTCTAATTTATCGTGAAGTAAAATCAATTGAATGAATTAAAATGAGGAGAGAATCAACTGTTTCTAATTTTGGGCATATAAATTATAAATAAACAGGCCAACGAGATATTAAAATAAGTTTAAACCATTTCATACACATTATATACTTACGGATACACTACATCATTCTCTAAGAGATCCGCGGAACCCTAGGGTTTCGCGATACCCCTGTAGTAGGGGTTACGCAAGAATTCAGAAAAAAATCGAAACACCTCTCTCTCGTTGAACGTTTTGACGTGGGCGTATCACGATGCGCAGCCGAACTTAATCGCCACTCACAACAGTACAATTTTACTATGCCGCCACCGCCGATATCTACTTGTGCGCGCTCACAAAGTAGAAATTGTTTACACCGCATTTTTTGAATCTCTATTTTTATTTCCGCTTTATATTTATCAAAGGTGTTGTGAGCCCCCAGACCCTCCAATAAAAGCCGCCTCTGAGATAAGACGCTATAGTTGTGAACAAGCGACTTTCGGGTCTAACTTCAAAACATAAAGTCGAAATTGTTTCCGCATTTTTTTCATCGCTATTTTTATTTCGGTTTTTCATTTATCAAAGACGCCGACTCGAATATTTTTGAGAATGTTCGAGATCGAGGTTAGGACTATAAAAGTGACGATCACGCCTCAACACTCATCAGTCGACGTTTAACGTTCGGAGCGATATTTACCTACCTTCTTACAAGGCAGTTAGCGAATTGCGAATTTTAAAGTGTTTAGGTATTGTTCTACTGCTGTATTCTGATTGTATCAGTTTTGTACATTTCTTCTTTGGACTAAACTCATCTACGCAGTAACATTATTAATAAAGAAGAATGGAACGTTGGTTTAAAGGCGTTAAACGTGTTGCAACAACATCTTCTAACGAAGCCGAATGTTCAAAAGCAGTACGGGCTGAGTATACAGCAATTACCGATCCAGAAGATGATGCAACGACGTCAAGCTCCACGGTTTCAAAGGCGAAAAAAAGGAAGTATGATGAATCATATACCAGTTTCGGATTTGTTGATTCCAATGGTTCACCTCTATGCATGTTATGTAGTAAACTGCTACCTAATAATTCCATGGCACCTGCCAAGTTGCGCCGACATTTGGAAACTGTACACCCCGAGTCTAAAGACAAGAATTAAGAATTTTTTGTACGTTAAAAAGAACAATTATTGGAAAGTCAAAAAACTATGATGCTTGTAACCCAAACTATCAATGAAAAGGCCACGGAGGCATCATATTTAGTTAGCTATCGCATTGTACAAGCAGGTGAAGCACACACTATCGCTGAGAATTTAATAAAGCCATGTGTGTTAGACATTATAAAATGTATGCTTAATGAAAATTTTGCAAATCATCTATATACTGTGCCGCTATCAAACGATACCCTTTCACGGCGAATTCATGATCTGGCAAGCTACGTCAAACAAGAACTAGTTACACGTCTACAAAAACACGATTCGTCTTGCAAATGGATGAGTCGACTGATGTCGATAGTCTGGCTATATTGCTGGTTATCGTGAGATATCCAAATGAAAGTTCTTTTGAAGAAGACATGCTTATGTGTTCATCGCTGCCCACAAACACTACCGGAGAAGACATTTATAATAAAATAAATATATTTTTTGATGAAAATAATCTCAGTTGGAACGATTACATTGATATTTGTACAGATGGGGCCAAGGCGAAGACGGGCAAAACAGCAGGAGCAGTGTCACTAATAAAAAATTAAGCGTCCAATTGTAGTTCCAGCTATTGTATCCTATATAAATTAGCACTTGCGATGAAGCAATTGCCGTCAAATTTAAAATTAGTTATGGATGAAGCGGTAATAATAATTGATTTTATCAAATCACGACCACTACAATCCCGATTGTTCTCATTATTGTGTGAGGATTATGGCTGCAAAAAACTTGCAAATCTTAACGAGATGATGTATCTCATCATATCAGACTGCCAATATTTCTACAAAAAAAATAAGGAGATGACAACATTGACGAATATATCGATGGGTATAACAAAGCTAGTACCTATTGATTTTGAACTTGAAGATGTTCAATAGAATTTTTTTAATAATAAATGATTATTCTTTTGTATAGAACTTCTGAATTTTATTTTTCTCTTAATAATACATAACAATGCAGAAACCAACCAACCCCAAAAAAATAGCTGTATTTTCCATAATATTGTTACGAAACAGCACACTGGTATAGTCCCTGAAACCGACTCTGTCTAAGCCATGTTACAAAGTTAAAATTATGGCGGATGCGCAGAGATTTCTTTACGATTGTATCTTATCTAGACATTGTTTTTGTGGTCAGTCTTATCTAGGAAATGACAGCGCCAATTCTTTTTGTGTAAGCCGCAATCTAAAATTATCTTGTAAAAAAGGCACTCATATATAAAGGACCGACCAGGGAGAGTCAGTTTAGTTGATAAAGTGATCTCGTGAAAGAAATAGCGAACAGTAAAGTTTTGATATAAATTAATAATTAAGGTTGTGTGTATATAAATTAAATTTAAGTAAATAGTTAAGTGTATATAAATTAAGTGTTAGTGAGTAGTTTAGTGTTTAAATAAATTCGTAAGTAGCCATACCGTGTGTTTAAAGTTTATCGCACCCGACTACAGAAGTGGGATAATACAAATAAATTGCTACGTAAAAATGGCCAAGAGACTATGTGAATTGAAAGTGTCTGAGTTAAGAGCAGAATTGGAAGATCGGGAGTTGGAATCGTCCGGTAAGAAAAGTGAATTAGTAGAAAAACTGGTATAGTCCCTAATACCGACCCTGTCTAAGCCAGGTATAATAGTTAAAATTATGGCGGATACCCAGTTATAAAAAACTGTTTACGATTGAGACTATCTTATCTAGAACTGGTTTTTGTGACCAGAGTTATCTGGAAAAGGCCAGAAAAATTATTTGTGTGTATAAGCCGCAGGCCGGAATTCTCTAGTACAAAAGGCACTAGTATATAAGAGGACTGATCAGGAAGAGTTAGTTAGTTGATAATTTGACATCGTGAGATAAACAAATAAATTAGTGAATATAAATTAGTGAACTGTTTATATAAATTAGTCTAAGTGAATATACTGTATATATAAATTAAGTGTTAGTGATTAATGAGTTAGTGTTTAAATAAATTAGTAAGTAGCCATACCGAGTGTTTGAAATTTATCCCACCCGTTTATTGTTTAAATAAATTGGAAAAACATTACATTGGTGTCAGAAGTGGGATAATATAAATAAATTGCTACGTAAAAATGGACAAGAGACTATGTGATCTCAAAGTGACGGAATTTAGAGCAGAATTGGAAGATCGTGAGTTGGAAACGTCCGGTAAGAAAAGTGAGTTAGTAGAAAGACTTAAAGTGGCACTGGAAAATGACGGCTTTGATCCAGAAACAGTTTTATTTAATGACGAGGCTTCCACCTTAATCTCGTCAATTTCTGCTAACATGGACGAGAAGATTTCTGCCATGGAAGAGAACATGGACGAGAAGGTTTCTGCTATGATGAACGATATTTCTGCCATGGAAGAGAAAATTTCAACGAATCTGAAAAACGATATTTCTGCTATGAAGAACGACATTTCTGCTAATATTGATGACAAGATTTCTGCTTTGAAGAACGGTATATCTGCCGATATCTTATTAATGAAAAACGACATTGCCGCTGACGTTGAAAATGAAATTTCGTCTCTAAAATCTGAAATCGAGAATAAAATGCCAACGATGGACGAAAAAATCGAGAATAAGATTACAACGATTGTCAAGAAGATTGAGAATAAGATGACAGCGATGGACGAGAAAATCAAGGAGCTAGAAAAAAAGATGACAGATGACTCAAGACACGCCAGCGGAAGAAAAGAAGACCGAGCAAACAAAACCTTGCAAGTCAGAAAGCAGATATTGGCAATTTTACCCGAGTCATGGCCCCAACGTTCGATGGAAAGATGTCGTGGACCAATTACGTAAAACAGTTTGAAGCAGCCGCTAGAGTGAATAATTGGTCCGACAAAGAGAAAGCAGTGAACTTAACTATCGTGCTTCGGGGAGATGCCTTAGATGTACTTCAGACGATACCTCTGGAAGAAACGGATGATTTAGAGCAGCCGAAGAAGAGGTTGGACATGCGATATGGCCACGAACATCTAGAGCACTTGTACTAATCTCAGCTGAAGAACCGAAGGCAGAAACGTGATGAAGCCCTTCAAGAGTATGAAGTGGACATTGCCCGATTAGTTCGATTCGCTTATCCATCAGCACCAGAGAACATGATGGGATGTCTGGGCATCCAGGCCCTTATTGATGGCGTACGTGACCCCGATATGCAGAGGACGCTTCGTTTAGTCCATTCCAAAACATTAGTCGACGCATTGACTGCTGCTCTTGAATATGAAGCAGCTACGATGGCTTCGGGATACAACAAAGGTAGGACCATACAGAAAGAAGGTGACGATGATAAACTTGACCAGATCGTCAGCTTGTTGAAAGGTATGGTAAACAAGAAGCCGAAGAAAATCAGGTGCTGTAATTGTGGCGAGCTAAATCATACCCGCAGTTCGTGTAAACGTCCTACGGCTCCTGCAAACCAAAAACCTCTTAAATGCAAAGCAGCCACGAAGGGTTCGCGGTACAACAAAGGTAGGGCCATGCAGGAAGAAGGTGACGATGATAACCTTGACCAGATCGTCAGCTTGTTGAAAGGTATGGCAGACAAGAAGCCGAAGAAGATCAAATGCCAGAGGTGTGGCGAGCTAGAGCACGTACGCAGTCCGTCTAAGCGCCCCAAGACTCCTGTAACCCAAGAACTGCAGTCACAGGAGAAATCAGACAGGGGTGAACATCCAGCTGATGTGAATCACCGAAAAGCCAACTCTTTGCCTAGACGGTCATGCCCTGTACACTATTCACAATGCAACAAGTCGAAATCTGAGGAAGTTGCAGTTTCAAGAATTACAGTAGTCAATGAAGAATGGTCACCCACCAGGATCAGAGAAAATCAGGAGAATTATCCTAGCCTAAAGAAGATTCGGCAGTGGAAGGAAGAAAATCGGCGACCTACCTGGCAAGAAGTTTCAAAATTTTCACCGAAACTTAAGGCGTATTGGGCTCAGCGGGACTCCCTTGTTCTGGAAGAAGGACTGTTGAAAAGAGTACTCAAAAACGATTATGGTTCCGAGATGAGGAGACAGCTAGTTATCCCTAGAACGAGATTAGCTGATGTACTGAAGAAGTTACACGACAGTCCATCGGGAGGTCATCTGGGAGTGAGGAAAACTCTTCAGTGAGTCCGTGAAAGGTTTTATTGGATAAACAGCTCCGACGATGTGAAGGACTGGTGTCAGAAATGTACGACTTGTGCTACGAGTAATGGACCACACCGCAAGAGAAAGGCACCTATGAAACAGTATAATGTTGGAAGCCCTTTCGAAAGGATTGCTTTCGACATCGCTGGACCATTTCCGACGACAGAAAATGGTAGCAAATACATACTGATTGTAATGGATTATTTCACAAAGTGGGTGGAAATTTACGCTATCCCGAACCAAGAGGCCACAACTGTCGCGGATATATTGGTGAAAAAATTTATCAGCTGATATGGAGTGCCATTGAAAGTCCACAGCGACCAGGGAAAAAAATTCGAAAGTCATCTATTCCAGGAAATTTGCGAGAAGTGTGAGAAAAGTCGGTACGACACGCAGGCCACAGAAGGCGGTTTTACAGAAGGGGACAAAGTATGGTTACACAATCCGACGAGGAGAAAAGGATTTTCTCCAAAATTATAAAAATCCTGGGACGGTCCATACTTAATCAGGAAAAAGATCAATGATGTTATATATCGCATAAGCAAGATCCCCAACGGAAAACCAAAAGTAGTTCACTAAAACAGACTAGCGCCATTCGAAGGAGACGATGACCTAGAGGAAGGGGTAAACCATATTCGAGATGTATCTGACCCTACCTTCGATGATTTTATGGGCGCGTATGGGGGTACCGGGAAAGCTAGATATGGAGTCACTCCAGAACAACGACAAGACTTGTTCGCTCTCCCGGAAGATTATTCACTGGCATACAACATCCCCGCCCGTATGAAGAACGCACGAGGGTTGGCAACCGTCTTCCGAAAGAAGTTCGGGCAATTAGAAAAACTTGAAGACCAGATTCCAGCCCCTGGCAAGACACTGAAACTGAAACATAATTCGCGGTACGTCTCCTACGTGGTAACTAAAAATGAATTTCATGATCGATCTACCTACCGCGATGTGTGGAAAGCACTTCGAAACCTCCGAGACCATGTGTTAGAATCCAGCGTGAAGAAATTGGCTATGCCTAAGATAGCGAGTAACCAGTTGGATTGGCGAGTCATCAGGAACATGGTAGAGGTTATCTTCCAAGATACCGGTGTCCAGATATTAATTTGCAGCTACAACCCCCGTTATCAGTATCCGATGAAGACGGTGCCCTGCTATTTCCATAAGATCGGAAATTGTAGAAATGGGGACAGTTGCCGATTCAAATATCCAGTCTCGGCTACACAAAAGTTCCAGGAGGAACTTCCATTTAAGGAGGGGGTAATGTTACGAAACAGCACACTGGTATAGTCCCTGATACCGACCCTGTCTAAGCCATGTATGAAAGTTAAAATTATGGCGGATGCGCAGGGATTTCTTAGATTTGTTCACGATTGTGACTACCTTATCTAGACGTTGTTTTTGTGACCAGTCTTATCTAGAAAATGCCAGAGCCAATTGTTTTTATGAAAGCCGCAATCTAGAATTATCTAGAAAAAAGGCACTCATATGTAAATGACCGACCATAGAGAGTCAGTTTTGTTGATAAAGTGATCTCGCGATAGAAATAGCGAACAGTAAAGTCTTGATATAAATTAATAATTAAGGTTTTGTGTATATAAATTAAATTTAAGTAAATAGTTAAGTGTATATAAATTAAGTGTTAGTGAGTAGTTTAGTGTTTAAATACATTCGTGAGTAGCCATACCGTGTGTTAAAAGTTATGCCACCCGTATACTGTTTAAATAAATTAGAAAAACATTACAATATTGAAGAAATTATTTTTCTTTTAGTTTCACTTTGTTAACAATGGGATATTTTGTGAGATAAAAATAAAAGTTTTAAAATGTTTTAATTAAGCTGTAATGTATATTATTAAATTACTGTTAAAAAAATGAATAATATCGATTTACTCAAAACTCTACTTGCATAACTACGTCCAACTGATCTTACCACTTTCATAACTTCTTTTTTTGTCGTATTTATTTCAACTGAATAACATCCCATACATGCGGTAGTCGACTGGGTTAAGATCTAATTCCTTTGCGTGCTAGTTAGCGGCCCCCTTGCGTATAGTGCGTATACAATAAATAATTTGGAAAGTTTTCGTTTGAAAAGAAAAATCTCTCACCTTGAAATTCCAACATGTTGGAAGTACATCTGCTTTATCTAGGAATATGGATAAAATATTATGCAAGTGTTGATTTTTGTATAATTGTGCAGAATGTCTCAAATATCTTGTTACTAATATGTTCACTTTCATTATCTTCATTTTACTCTTTTGTTCTCTGAATTAAAATGTTTTCGGATACTCGCAATTGTTATCAAGCAAACGACCCCGCATTAATCTTATGAGAACTGGCTTTCAGTGAGATTGTTTTGAAATTCAAATGTTGTAGACTATGTCTACCTCCTGCTTAAAAAGGCTGTTTCTATACAAAGCCATTCCTCTTTTTGTCAGTGTACTTTAAGAAATAAACAGATGCAGTCTGATAACGTATTTCTTCAAATTCACTTAACTGGTTTAACTTAAAATATAATGTAATATATCAACAAAATTGGTTCGTTACTTAAAATAAAAATACTTTATCTCATCTGTATTCAATTATTTCTTGATACTTTCTTACATTGTTTTGCATTTATTTCCAAATATACTTAATATTTCCTCATTTTTAATATAATATTCAAAACTTTGTGATGCGTTTATATTTTCGGCTCATATAATTCAAAATATATTGCTCTAATATTTTATGATGCATAACTATAATAATATACCGTGTTTGAATATGAAGAAGCAGACTGAATATTATTATTATACTGAAAAATGGAAGAATTAATAATATTTTGAATTATTTTTTATCGATTTCTCTTGACTAGGAATATAAATATTGCCTCTCAATAATCATCTAAAGTGTAAATTGTGTTCTCTATCTGGCAGTGGCTACCTTACTGAATTAGTTGAAAAAAAAAATTCAAATTTCCATGTGCTTCGTATTCAAAGCTTATTTCGAAGCTATTGCACAAGTTTTTTTCTCGATTGAATGTACCCTAATCATTTCAACTAACTTTTAACATGAATCTAACTCGTCCTGACTTAAGTTACTTGGCTTCAAAAAGTGACTTTTTTGCACAACCAGATAAAAGCATGTGTTTATTATCGCTTTTTAACATTGTAATCATAAATTGACAACGCTGTACCATAGAATTGCCATTATTGCAATGTTTGTATTATGCGAGAATAATTATGACGAAATGAACTCACTCTACCGCATCCAAACCACCAA
The DNA here is from genome assembly GCA_963921935.1 of Galeruca laticollis. Lineage (NCBI taxonomy): Eukaryota > Metazoa > Arthropoda > Insecta > Coleoptera > Chrysomelidae > Galeruca > Galeruca laticollis. The sequence continues at coordinate 116,951,217 of OY998182.1, read as the reverse complement.
TTAACTAACCACTGTTTATTTTGATTGCATACTTTTTATATTATACGTATATTTTTGAACATTTTATGTAAATTTAACGAGACTAGAAAGTTTCTCTAATTGAATCGTATGAGGTGAAAATACGATCAACAAATTTTTCTATATATAAAAAACATATCACTACAGTCGGAAGTAGCGAAAACTGTTAATTTAAAAAGATCGTTTGTGGGAATTGTCAAAATTCTTTTTGTCGCATAAATGTCTATAGGTAGGTACTCATACGAAGTTTGAGTGGTATTTGTCATCTAGATTATTTACAGTGATCTATTTTGTAAGTTTGTCTCAAGTGTGTTTTGTGATTTTTATTTATTTAGTGGATTCAAATATAATTCCCCTCCTTATATTAAGAATGGAAGAATACACTGGTTGAATGCTTTCAATTTTATGGCATCTATCCTTAGTGTCCCGTATTCCATCTAGAGATATTCAACGTACAAATCTGATCTTTGCCGCTATGGATCTCCTAGCCTTATACTTCGTTTCAAAGTAGATGATCGTACAAATCGCCTATCATAAACGGAAAACGGAGGTCGGGTGTCTCAAAGAAGTTTATCTCTTATTTATGTTTTACAATGTATCTAGACTAACCGGTAATCGGTCAAATGACAAAAGGTAATAAGATACAAATTAAAGCATACGCAGGTAACCAAACGGTCCATAGCCGTAATGGTTATTTATGATTTTTGCTTAACGTTTATTTATAATTCATATTATAATCAAAAAAACAAAGTAATTGTGGAAGATTTATATAGGTACACACATATTCTGTTAAAAAATAAAAAAAAATTATAACAAATAATTGCAGGTGAACATTACTTTAACTATAATATATACAGCATTATTAACAAAATTCTTCATCAGAAAAATCTGAAGAATCGTCTTGTCCTAAGTTAATAATTAACGGTTCGATCTCTGTAATTTCGTCGATTAAGTCGTCAAGATTCCACATTCTCCCCTCCTCCGTTATAACATTTTTTATGGCGCTTTGCCAGTTTTCGGCAGTCATATTTGCCAATGAATCCATCAAAAGTTGCCGTACTTCTTGAAGTTTAAAAGTTTTGTTGTTCCTGGCAACATAACCTTTGTCTTGTGCCCATATAAGCTCTATTAGGTTCAGCTCACAATGAAAAGGGGTGAGCGATGTACAATAATACCTCTACTTTTTGCCATCTCATCGATTACAAATTTTTTTACTCTGCCTTACGCTGTCTAACAATTTGCAAAAGTTCTTTTTTCACCATTGTATCATCGAAATTCAAGGCTTTACACTGCAACCACTCAATTATCGCCGTTTTTTTCCATGAACTTGTGGGAAACTTCTCTACTAATCGAGAATGATAGCTGGCGTTATCCATTACAATAATTTAATTCTGGGGAATGTATTCGATCATTTGTTGGAAATATTCCTCAAAAACGTCAGCAGTCATTTCTTCGTGGTAGTCTTTGATTGAATTAAATTGAAATTCCAATAATCCTTGATCCAAAAATCCGTTTTCACTCCCTATATGGGTTATGATACACCTGCGTCCCTTTCCAGACGGAAGTCTTAATCCTGTTGACCAGCCCTCCATGACAGCTTGTAGGAAATTCAGTATATTTTTATCTTGCCAGACTATCAATAAGAAAAGATTTTCTGTTTTTCCCACCGAAAGTTTATTCCATGAAGTACTCTCCATACTCTAGTTCTTGATAGTTGTGGCAGGTTTTCGTCATTCTGGGCGGCTTGCACAATTTTGTCCAATGTTGGTATTTCTTTTGCGAAAAACATACCATGCACTATTCGACGTACACTGTTTTTGACATCGTCATCAATTTCTAATGGTTTCTTCCCCGGGCGAGGAATAGGTTCACCGGCATTTTTGCTCACGTAAAAATCTATAAATCGTTGATTATCCTATCCTTAACATATGGGCACAGTTCGTAATCATGTCGCGAACAGGACTTGTGAGGTTTTGGTGCACAAGAGCATCATGAACGTTCAGGATTAATATTTTTTTCCCGCAAAGAATATGCTAACTCGTTGAATAGGAATTGGAGAAAAACTTGAACTTGAAGCCATCTTAATTAGACAAACAGACGTTACTTGCTAGTTGCCGAATACTAACTACTTTTTATTTATTTATTCTATACAGGTAGTTAGATTTAAATATTAACAGGAAATTGGGTTGTACCTGTATAGGTTATGGGGCAGGTACATAGAAAAAAAGGAATGTATGTATGTATGTTTATTCTTAATCAAAAAAATTTACAATAAAAAAATACAGGTTATGACGAGACAAAAAGAACGAAGAAGAATAGTATACTCGATAAGTGACTGAACACTTGTTTCGAGTGGAAATATTAGAATATTAAAATTTATATTACAAAAATCAAATACATAGCACATTAGCAAACAAAAAAGAAAAAATAACTAATATCTAACATCTTACATGTAACCTCTAACTTCTGACATTTTACAATATATATATTTACGAGAGAAAAGAATTTAGGTTTATTTGTTGAGTTTATCTATACTACATTCATATTTCTATACAATTATGTACCTCATGTCTGGATCTCTCCAAAATATACAATTTTAATTTATTTTTGAATGAATGTTCGCTGTTTAATACTTTTAATGATTCCGGTAACGTGTTGTATAATTTTGGAGCCTGGTAATTATACGATTGTTGGGTGATTGTTTTTGTCATATGGGATACAGGTTGGTGTGTTTTCTGGCGGGTATCATAGGTATGTATAGTTGTTGGGAATGAGTCCTTTGTCTTGCGAAATTTAGTAATTGTACAATAATTGAACAATTGCCTTATATCCATCACTTTTGCGTCTATATACAGCTGATCAGATGAATATTGATATGGTTTATTCAGAATCACCTTTAAAAAACGTTTCTGTGTTATCTCCAATAAGTGTATGTGGGTTTTTGATGCAGCTCCCCATCCCATTATTCCGAAGCGAAGACGACTTTGGACGAGAGCATTGTATAAAAGTTTTAAGGAATGCGCAGGAAGTAGTTTTATTAAATACTTTATTTTATATAATATCACTTGTAACTTTTTTACAGTTAACTTTATATGTTCATCCCACCTAAGATGTGAGTCGATTGTTACACCTAAATACTTAACATTATTCACAGCTTGGATGCGGTAATTACTATCATCTGCATTGATCGTTATATGGTTAAAAGTGGGTAGACCAGATTTATTGCAGCTAAATGGGATATAATTTGTTTTATCCAAATTTATTGTGAGTAGTTTATGAGACAGCCATTTTTAATATGTTTAAAATCATTTTCTGCTTTTTCCTTAAGCTCATCCCAGGCGTTAGCGGTATAAAATATAGCTGTATCATCAGCGAAACCAATAACGTGACCGGCGCTACCTAAAGATAAAATATCATTCAGATAAATGTTAAATAAAAGTGGTCCTAGGACTGTGCGTTGCGGTATCCCAAACTGAACTTTCCTGGACGCGCTATAGACCTCATCTATCTAAACGCTTTGTTGCCTGTCAAGTAGATACTCTTTAAATAATTTCAAGCAGTTACCCCTAATACCAATATCCTCTAGTGAGTTGAGGAGGGAGTCGTGGTGGACGGTATCGAAAGCCTTGTACAGATCTATGAAAATATATAAGCAAGCTTTGTTTTCATTAAAAGATTTGGTAATTTTTGATGTTAAAGCTAAAATCGCATCTTCAGTTGACGTTCCTTCTCTAAACCCAAACTGCTGCTTAGAAAGTATTTGATATTTCTCTAGGTACGAAATTAATCGTTTTTTGAGAGCCTTTTCAAATATTTTTGAGATATGAGGTAATAAATAAAATGGACGGTAATTTGTAATCGTACTTTTGTTACCTTTTTTATACACTGGAATTATTACTGATTTTTTAAAAGTTGAGGGCCATACTCATTAATTAAAAATTTTAATGGTTCAACTATGTATTCCGCGACTGATTTGATTGTTTCCGCTCTTGTATTATCTGCTCCAACTGCTTTTTTACTTTTTAAATCATGGATAATAGTGAGTAACTCATTGGAATCAAGCGGTGTTATAACAAACGAATTACAGATGCTTTTCCTAGTTGGTACGTAATTTATATTATTAGCTAAAGTTGTGCCTACTGTGGCAAATATTTTATCAAATTCATTAGCGATACTTTTTTTATCTGTAATTAATTGGTCGCTATCATTGTAAACAGAATTTATAGTGTGTTTTGTTTTTTTCTTTATATTTAAATTATTAACTATGTCCCACAATTTGTTTGGATTATTATGGTTTTTATTAAGCTCCGTGGTGTAATAGTCGTATTTTCTTTTTGCTATCAAAGAATTAAGTTTATTTTTATAAGTTCGGTATTGCGTTTTAAGTAGTAGATTATTGGGATTTTTTTGAAGCTTTCTAAACATTTTATTTTTTGTATTGACAGATTTTAGCAATGCGTTGGTGAGCCAGGGTGCAATTTTTGTGTGTTTTCTTTTTATTAGTCGCTTTTCAGTATAATTACCAATAGTGTTGCTAAGTATAGTCACACATTTATTGGTTGCAGTATCTACATTGGTTGTACTATAAATTGAATCCCACGTTGTATTCTTTAGGACATTATTTAATTTATTTATGTTAATACTTTCAGCGTAATGTTTTTTATTTATACATGATGCGTTCTTTGAGTTTAGCATTACTCGCAAGATAGTAGTTGCATGGTAAGTTATATTCATCTGGATTACTATAGGCACAATTTGATCTATAATGTGTTGTTTTGATTCTATGAATATATGATCCAGACAGGATTTTTCTCGTGTGGCAATATTAATTGTAGAGCTATATCCGAACTCATTAAGGGTATTATTATATTCAGTTGAAATAATATTGCTTTCTAATATATTTATGTTTAAATCCCCAACGAAAAGGTACATATCTTCATCATTATCAACACTTGCTTCAAATTAATTTTGCAAACATGTTACTAATGCGACCACGTTTGTATCGGGTGACCTGTATGCTGCAGATATAACTACGCTATTATTAAGTTGAATTTTAGCCTGTAGAACGTTAATATTTGGGTAGGTCTCTATTATTTTATAAGTAAGTTATAATTACTCTTAATCTACATAACAACACCATCATTTTGGTTGTATTTACTTTCATTATAAATGGTGTAGACTTGTATCCAATATATTCCATGTTTCAGTGAATACAATGCAGTCTATATCAAAATTTAATGTTGTGAGGAAAATTTTGAATTCATTAAGATTTTTGTTGATACTGCGAATATTATTAAGTACTATACTAAAATTTGAATTCAATTGGTTAATGGACAAAACCTCTGTACACTGTTCAATAGTTTCTAATTTATATGTCTCTATATTCGGTACTTCGAAATCTCGTATATATTGTTCCATGTCAAAGGTATACACTAATTAAACAAGAATTATAGATAAAGACAATCACGAACTCAGACAAGGAAATTTAACTACATATATTAATATAGAGATAAAATTTGCAATTAAAAAGCAGAAAGACGTGATAATAAAGAATAAAATTTAAACTATTTAGAGTTAATTAATAAAACTAAAATTTATTATAAAGATCTAGGTAGTTTAGTTCCTTTCCATTATTTAGTCGTGATGCTGAGCGAGTTTTCGGCTTCTTAGTGTCAGAGTTGACTATCAGTGATAGTTGTGGATTTACCTCACTTGTTTTTTGGTCTTCAGACAAATTAGGAGTATTGGGTGAGCTGATGGTTTCTGTTCTTGATATTTTTGTCAATTCCTCAAGAGTGTGAGACTTGTTATCCAAAACCAGTTTATTATTTTTAATAAAACATTTAGAGCATTCCCCTGTTTTACGAAAATGTATGAGGTACGACTTTAAATTTTTGTGAGTTTCTCTCTCTTTTGGTGTTAGGTCATTGGAAATTGAGAGTCCCGAACCCTCGAGATTTTTAATATTTGTAAAAATGGACTTTTTCTTTAAATATGACACAAATTCTACTTTAACTGGAGCAGACTCTGATTTTCCCAACGGATAGAAATTATTTATGTCACTTTCATTTATATTAGCATTTAAATTCTCATTTATTTCAGTGCAGATATCTTCATTTTTAATGTTTGGAATTGGTTTGCTTAAACCGAATATAATAATATTGTTAAGTCGTTTTTTCCTATCTATCTGTTCTTTTATAATTTCGACCTCCTCTTCTACACGTCTGATTCTTGTGTTATGTTCTTCAATTTTTAACAAAAGTTTTTTCTCTGTTTCATCGATGGCACATTTCAATTCAGTTTTTGTATTTTGTAGCTCTTCTAGTGTTTTTTTGGTTGCTTCTTTTAATATTTTTTTAATAGCCAATTCATTCATTGTGTAGATTAAAAATTCAATAGTGTGTGGTTTGCTTTAGTTTATTATTGTAAATAATACTACTTGTAGATAAAAACTTAATGAGTTATTTCCAGTTCTGAACGTAGAAATTTCGTGAGGTCTAGATGTTCCCAGCCATAAATATTCATTTCGAGAACTAAATTTCCGTTTTATATTATATCTGGGGTAGGATCATTCTTGAGCAACTTAGTGGTAATCGGATAAGTTAGTATAAGAGTTACTCACAGTTTTCTTCAGTTTAACAGAGGCGATGTGAAGAACGTTGTTATCACCTTGAACTACGAACTACTACTACTAATGTTTGAATATAATATAACAAAATAACTGCGGGAAATTTTGTAACGCTTTCTATATACCTGGAAAAAATTTATTTAGATAATACCAAATGAAACATTCTACTGTATTTCCATGTTTCATGTATAATGAAATCACAAACTACTGAAATTTGGGAACATCAGTAGGCAGTAGCATGTAAAGATATTTACCGAGATATTTTGGTTATACGAATTGTAGAATTGAAACAATATCACAAAAATATTTTTCTTCATTCCAGCGGGCATGTTTTTGATCCAAACAATATATTTTTTCAATTAAAAAAAATATTTTTTCACTTGAGTAATTCACACTTATCATTCAAGTATAATTTTAAACCAATTCCTAATTATACATTTATTTTAAATAGCGATATTCTTGATTCAATACTACGGATTCTGAAATTGAATGAATATTTGAACAAAATCAATAATAAAATTAACTGTCTCGACCCTTACTTCGTGGAATCTACGCATATTAGTGTTTTAAATGAAACTCAATGTTTCTAGCTAATTCCACAATATAATGCAAAATGTTGAAAATTCTAAAAAATTGACAATTGTTTCGATAACAGTTATCGAAACAATTTTTTAGAATTTTCAACATTTTTCACTATATTGTGGAATTAGCTAGAAACATTGAGTTTCATTTAAAACACTAGAATCAATAATATTTTTTTCATTTTAACAGTCTGATATTTAACCAAACAATATGCATTCTAAAATTCAAGTAAATATTTGTTTCATTTGAGTATTTCATATTCTTGAATATACAAAATTGTTTATTTGCTTCGATGGTGGCATACATTCTCAGATGAAAGTGAAATTATTCTTGCATCAAATAAATCCGAAGAATTGAATGGACGATATACAACAATTGACACCATCTAATTTTTTCTTGTATCAAACAAATATTGGTCTTGGAATCCAAATAAACTAGCGGTTTCTTTTAAATGATAGGTTTATTTCGCCATATTGAAAGAACAAATTTGTTAGACTGAAATATATTTTTTTCTGTAACAGGAAAAAAATTTGACATTTTATCTCTGTTGACAGGTAACAAAATACAACTTTTCACGAAATTACTTTTTCCCCGGGAAAAAAGTTAGTACTTTTTTCCCGGATATATATACTATCTTATTATCAAAAATTCAAATATTAACTAATAAAATTGTAGAATGAATTTTGTATAAATGAATAAAATACTGAGATTAAACCAGAAAAGTAATTTGATACGGTTACCATATTTTTCTGTATCTGTATCCATTTCATAGCAATCAAATCAGCTATGTTAAAAAAATAAATCAACTGTGAGAAAAGATGAGTTATTAGTCAAATAAAAAAGTCAGAATTTAGCATTTCTGCCAACAAAATTTAGCATCCTGTTAAAAAGAAATATAAACGTCAAAATAGGACTTGACAGATAAAAGAAATTTTTGGAATTTAAAAATGCAAGTAAAGGGATAAAAGGTATTTATTAGAAATATAAATAAAGCTGTTTATTAATTAGTTAGTAACAATTATATATAATGTGAAAATTAGTGAATAAGAAAAATTGTAAAGAAATTTGTAACTGGTAGCAACTGAAGCAGACGGATATTTTGGTTTGACAGTGATTGATGGATTGAAAACGAGAGTTCCTTTATGAGAAAGATTAGAGAATAATTAATAAAATAAATCGAATTGAACAGGAGAAACCGTCAAGCAAAACTTATATTATGAGAAAACCAATCCTGTGAGTAAAATTTGAAGAAAAATATTCACCAGAACATGACTTAAAATTCAATTCATGAATTAGCAAAATAGAGAAGACGTCAACGTATAGAAGGTAAAGACAATTTATATATAAATTTCATTCCCCCACGATAAACTATTGACCGTAAAAGACACTAAAGTGCATATTAATAGTGAGTAATTTGAAGACTAACAAAAGCAATACAAGAAAGAAAACTTTAATTTTGAATAGTTAAGGTTAGGTTAATTGAGTACTTGATAGATATATATGGTATTAGAATATAAAGTGTAAATTAAAAACATAGTAAATTCAGGGTGGGTTTTTAGAAAGATTGGGTTTATTGAATTTGAAAAGAATTAGATAAGAATTTTGCAATTTGAATAATGTATAGTATTGAATATTTTTGATAAATACAAGTTATCACGTTTATTTGTACATTTGAAGTTTAGTTGTTTATTTCACTAATTAATTTAGATAACATATACGTCCAACGGAACCACCTGAGAGGGAAATAGTGTCGTGTTCTGATCCGACTGAGCTATGAAAAGAAGAATATAGTAGGAGAGAAATACAGGTAACTGATAAAAAAATGGCTCCCGGCACAATTTGACAAATTTCATTCTAAAATATACAAATTAAAATCTAATAAAAAATTAAATTCTCACAAAATCATAACAATACATATAAATAAAGGAAGATATTTGATTTTAGAATATTTTATTGAACATAAGTTACATTTCCTTTATATCAAAAGTACAATTATTAAATGTGCATTGCATGAATGACATGTTCCTTGAACTATTCGGTACAACAGACGAATTTTCTTTTTGAATCAAATCTCAGAATTAAATTGACATATATTTGATTACTTTGAAGTTTTCCTTAGCAACGCAGGTCTAATTGTCGCTATAACTACAACAGCTTACTAGTTTAAAAATTCAAATTTCATATCGATAACATTCCGACTTTAATATATTGTAATAATATGTTCTTTCACTATTAAATCGTCGTTTTTCCTGTCACAGAAAAAAATAGTGTATTATACACGGGAAAAATATAAGATTTTAGCTCTCGGTTTTTTATCTCCCCCCGCTACGCGTCGGGAGACAACATAACCTCGAGCTAAAATCTAATACTTTTTTCCCTTGTATAATGAATAACTATTGTTCTATTCGATATTTTCTTTTTTTCCGTGTAGTTCCTTCGTGCCTATGGTTTACAACCATTTTATGGTCCGAACCCCCGATCCATGCTATCAACTCCATTAGTATAGATTTTAGTGGACGTATTTCTCAATTATTTGGATTTCCTATATTGTGTTGTAGGCGGTTGAGTAGAATAATTAAACATGTAGATTAGAAGAAAGAAGATTTTAATCTAAATCTTTCTCGATTTAACATCAATCCAGTCCAGCTCTATTTACAAAAATATATGTTGAGCAGAAGAGAGTAGATTTTATAAATATAACGTGACAACCCATTAATTCTCTCAACGTATCTATTGATAAAAATCTTAGTGTAGGACAATAGAATTCTTAATCAAATTATGTCCCTAGCACCGTTGTTTGAACGATTTCCGTTTGGGCTGATCTAAGCAATTAATTACAATTCATTAAAAAATTTCAATGCAATTATATCTACATCCTGTGCAAGTAGGACAAGTATTATACTCACTCAATAAATTTAATAAACAGACTAAATAATCCTCCAAAAATACAAAGTGTAATTCTGAAATCGTACTAGGGAAAACACAAAAAGAATACTAAAATACTTTTGCTCGTTCCCAAATTTAAACGAGCAAACAAAGCATTAAACTTAATTGTAATTATAAAAAGTACACTTCTTGATGAAATATTTTTCTATGGAGGAACTACAGTGACAATAGGTAGCTCAAAACAAAATATTTATCAAGAAATAACAATCAACAAACTTCTTGGTTTCATAGTAAAGTTGATGGCAGACACTTTGAGTATTTGAGGCGGCATTTTAATGCCCATCTCTACAGTGGGAAGCTTAATAAATTTGTTTTAGATTGAAGTATTATTCTTTTATGGATATATCCGGTTTGAAAAGACTTGGGGTTCTAACTATTCGCATTGACGTTTAGCCGCCTTTATACCAGTGTAATAATATCATTGTCATTGCATTTAAATTTCTGAGCAAAATCATGAAATATGTTGAATCGTAAGGCGCCATCTAGCGACTTTAGTAAAAATAACGAGGGTATTTCGTGAACTGCAGTTGATAGAGCATGAAAACCTATTTCACATGACACTGAGTTCAATAATTTTCAATAAAGTTTTCCCCAGATTTTACATTTTTCCCAAATCAATGTTCGTTTTGCCCCCACCACTTTATTTCAAGAGTACGATACAAAAGAGTCGAACCAAAAATGTTGATAACAAACAGATAATCTCTACCATGTTCCTGATGATTCGCCAACCAACTGGTTACTCGCTATCTTAGGCATAGCCAGTTTCTTCACGTTGGATTCCAACACATGGTCTCGGAGGTTTCGAAGTGCTTCCCACACATCGCGGTAGGCAAGTTTTTCTAATTGCCCGAACTTATTTCGAAAGACGGTTGCCAACCCTCGTGCGTTCTTGATACGGGCGGGGATGTTGTATGCCAGTGAATAATCTTCCGGGAGAGTGAACAAATCTTGTTGTTGTTCCGAAGTGACTCCATATCTAGCTTTCCCGGTACCTCCATACGCGCCCATAAATTCATCGAAGGTGGGGTCAGACACATCTCGAATAAGGTTTACTCCTTCCTCTATGTCATGGTCTCCTTCGAATGGCGCTAGTCGGTTTCGGTGAACTACTTTTGGTTTTCCGTTGGGGATCTTGCTTATGCGATATATAACGTCATTGATCCTTTTCTTGATTAAGTATGGACCTTCCCAGGATTTTTGTAATTTTGGAGAAAATCCTTTTCTCCTCGTCGGGTTGTGTAACCATACTTTGTCCCCTTCTTTGAAACCGCCTTCTGTGGCCTGCGTGTCGTACCGACTTTTCATTCTGTCACTGGCAACTTGAAGATTTGTTCGAACTAATTCATGAATATCGTCCAGCCTTCTTCTCAATTGGATCACGTAGTCTTCGCCTGTTATATCTTCTCCAGGCCGACAGCCAAATTCCAGGCCGACAGCCAAATTCCAGATCACAAGGAAGTCTCATTTCACGTCCAAACAGGGTTTTCGCAGGTGTTTCACCCGTGGACTCATTGACGGCAGATCGATAAGCCAATGCGAATAAGAAGAGATACTGGTCCCAATCTCTCTGATGTTCATTCTCTCGACCATTCCATCTGACTGTGGATGTAATGCTGTTGTTCTGGTCTTCTTCATTCCCAGCTTGTCGCAAATCTCCTGGAATAGATGGCTTTCGAAATTTCTTCCCTGGTCACTGTGGACTTCCATGGGCACTCCATATCGGCTGATGAATTCTTTCACCAATACATCCGCGACAGTTGTGGCCTCTTGGTTCGGGATAGCGTAAATTTCCACCCATTTTGTGAAATAATCCATTACAACCAGTATGTACTTGCTACCATTTTCTGTCGTCGGAAATGGTCCAGCGATATCTAAAGCAATCCTTTCGAAAGGGCTTCCAACATTGTACTGTTTCATGGGTGCCTTTCTCTTGCGATGTGGTCCATTACTCGTAGCACAAGTCGTACATTTCTTACACCAGTCCTTCACATCGTCGGAGCTGTTCATCCAATAAAACCTTTCACGAACTCGCTGAAGGGTTTTCTTCACTCCCAGATGACCTCCCGATGGACTGTCGTGTAACTTCTTCAGTACCTCAGCTACTCTCGCTCTCGGGATAACTATCTGTCTTCTCTTCTCGGAACCATCATCGTTCTCAAGGATTCTTTTCAATATGCCTTCTTCCAGGACAAGGGAGTCCCACTGAGCCCAATAGGCCTTGAGTTTCGGTGAAAACTTTGACACTTCTTGCCAGGTAGGTCGCCGATTTTCTTTCTTCCATTGCCGGATCGTCTTCAGGTGAGGATCATTCTCCTGATCTTCTCTGATCCTGGTGGGTGACCATTCCTCGTTGACTACAGTAGTTCTTGAAACTGCAGCTTCCCTAGATTCCACCTTGTTGCAGTGGGAGCAGTCTGTTGGGCACGGCCGTCTGGACAGGGAGTCGGCATTTCGGTGACTCACACCAGCTTGATGTTCGATGTTGAAATCGTATTCTTGAAGTCGTTCAATCCATCTAGCGATCTGGCCCTCGGGATTCTTGAACTGCATCAACCACTTAAGTGCTGCATGATCAGTGCGGATTAAAAACTTCCTACCATAGAGATACTGGTAAAAGTGTTCCACGGACTTCACTACTGCCAAAAGTTCTCTTCTTGTGACGCAGTAGTTTCGTTCTGGTTTGGAGAGGACTTTTCTGAAATATCCCAGTACTCTTTCTTGTCCTCCTTGGATCTGTGAGAGCACTCCACCAATTCCTACGTTGCTTGCGTCAGTGTCAAGAATAAAGTCTCCCTCTGGTAATGGATATCCAAATATCGGCGCCGAGGTTAAATGCCTCTTCAAAGTTTCAAAAGCCTTTTGACAGTCTTCGTCCCATTGGAAAGCTCTTGCTTCTTCTGTGAGTCGCGTTAGAGGCTTGGCAATATCTCCAAACTTCCTGATAAATCTTCTATAATACGTGCAAAGTCCAAGGAAACTCCTAATTTGATGTCTGTCGGTTGGTTGCGGCCATTGCTGAATGGAAGCAATTTTCTCTGGATCCACCGCCACTCCTTCATTGCTTACTATATGACCTAGGTAGTTGACTCGGTGTTGGAATAGCTGACATTTCTTCGGGTTTAACATGAGCTGGGCAGCTTGGAGTCGTTTGAATACGTCTTCCAAATTCTTCAGATGCTCGTCAAATGTCTTCCCCAGTACTACGATGTCGTCCAAATAGACCAGGCATGTCTTCCAAGACAACTCTCTCAAGAAATTTTCCATAAGTCTTTCAAATGTCGCAGGCATATTACAGAGCCCGAATGGCATGACGTTGAATTGCCATAATCCAGATCCGGTGATAAAAGCAGTCTTCTCTTTATCTTCTGGGTCAATTTCCACTTGCCAATAACCAGACTTCAGGTCCAAGGTGGAAAACAGTTTGCTGTCGGCCAAAGTGTCTAGCGTATCGTCAATTCGAGGCAGATGATAGCTGTCTTTCTTCGTCACGTTGTTAAGCTGACGACAATCCACGCAGAATCTCGTAGTTCCACCCTTTTTCTTCACGAGCACTACTGGAGACACCCATGGACTAGTAGATGGTTCTATTACTTTTTCTTCTGCCATCTCTCGAATTATTCTTTCAGCTTCCTCTCTCTTCGCTCGTGGAAGTCTTCGAGCTGATTGTCTAATTGGCTTAGCATTACCAGTATCAATTTTGTGTTTGACGGCTGATGTTCTGCCAGTCTTTCCTCATTTTGGTACGAATAAGTCTCGATACTGCAAGAGAAATTCTCTCATTCTTTTTTTTTCAGCTCGATCCAAAGATTGACCAGCTACTGATAACATTTGTTCGAATCTGGCATTGGAATTGTCAGTGGTCGTTGTTTGACGAACTATAGACGTCACTGGTACGCAGGATCCAATCTTGGTTTCCTTCTTGATGGTAATTGGGTAATCATTCCCGTTTATCACACGTACTGGGATCTCTTTTGCCGATATAACCAATCCTTTTCCAATTAGTACTCCTTTGCCAACTTCTTCGTCGTGGTTCCTTGGCTCTATCATAACCGGTGTACCTTCCTCCATGATCCCCTGTAGCCGTGCTACTATCATGGTTTCGCTTCGTCCAGGTAGAACGGTATCTTCCTGTACAGCTGCCGACACCGCTCTGCCTTCATATGGATGCAGGAATACCTCCTCGAAACCCACTTTAATGGTTCTGTTTCTGAAGTCTAATTGGAAACCATGTACATTCATTACGTCCATTCCCAGAATCACGTCTACTTCAATGTCAGCTACGATTACCGTATGCGTGAACTTTTCTGCGCCAATTCCCAATTGGATTTGTGTCTCACCGTGTACGTTGGCGCTCTCACCTGTGGCGGTCCGCAGTCGCAGTCTCGTTGGTAGAAGCTTCTTCTTGGGGTTCATTAGTTCTGGTCGTATAATGGTTCTAGTTGCTCCAGTGTCAACCAGCAGAGCATATTTCTTGCCATTCACTTCGCCATCCACATATACACTGTCGTTGCGACATTTGAGAGAAGCTATCAGTATGAGAGGGTCTTTGAAACGATCATGGGTCGGTGCTGCCTCCTCGTAGCCGACCCGTTCTAGTTTTCCTGTGACTGGGGTTCTTGGTTTGCAGGAGTCTTGAACTACGTACATGCCTTAGCTCGCCACAATTCCAGCATCTGATCTTTCTCGGTTTCTTGTCTATCATATTTTTCATTAAACTGACAAACTGGTCAAATCTGTCTTCGTCACCTTCTTCTTGGATGGTCCTGATTTTGTTATATCCTGAAGCCTTCGTGGCTGCTTCATATTCAAGGGCAGCTGTCAATGCATCGACTAATGTTTTCGGATGGGCTAAACGAAGTGTCCTCTGCGTATCGGGGTCACGTGAGCCATCAATAAAGGCCTGGATGCCCAGACATTCCATCATGTTCTCTGGTGCTGACGGATAAGCAAATCGAACTAGTCGGGCAATGTCCACTTCATATTCTTGAAAGGATTCACCCCGTTTCTGCTTTCGGTTCTTCAGCTGAGATTGGTACAAATGTTCTAGATGTTCATGACCATATCGCATGTCCAACCTCTTCTTCAGCTGCTCGAAGTCATCCGTTTCTTCCAAAGGTATCGTCTGGAGTACATCTAAGGCATCTCCGCGAAGCGCGATGGTTAAGTTCACTGCCTTCTCTCTATCGGACCAATTATTCACTCTAGCGGCTGCTTCAAATTGTTTCACATAATTGGTCCACGACATTTTTCCATCGAACGTTGGGGCCTTGACTCGGGTAAAACTGCTAATGTTCTCAAACTGTTTCTGGCTTGCAAGGTTTCGTTTGCTCGGTCTTCTTTTCTAACTCTGGCGTGCCTCGCGTTCTTGAATCGGCAATCTTTTCCTCTTATTCCCTGATTTTTTCGTCCATAGTTGTCATCTTATTCCCCATTTTTACGTCCATCGTTGTGATTTTATCCTCAATATCCGATTTAAGAGAGTAAATTTAATTTTCCACGTCAGCGGCAATGTCATTTTTAATTAATAAGATATCGGCAGATATATCGTTCTTCAAAGTAGAAATATCGTTCTTTATAGCCGAAATATCGCTTTTCACATTCGTAGAAATCTTCTCTTCCATGGTAGAAATATCGTTCTTCATATTAGCAGAAATCTTTTCTTCCATGGCAGAAAATGACGAGATTAAGGTGGAAGCCTCGTCATTAAATAAAACTGTTTCTGGATCACAGCCGTCACTTTCCAGTGCCACTTTAAGTCTTTCTACTAACTCACTTTTCTTACCGGACGTTTCCAACTCACGATCTTCCAATTCTGCTCTTAATTCCGTCACTTTGAGATCACATAGCCTCTTGGCCATTTTTACGCAGCAATTTATTTATATTATCCCACTTCTGACACCAATGTAATGTTTTTCTAATTTATTTAAACAATAAACGGGTGGGATAAATTTTAAACACTCGGTATGGCTACTTACTAATTTATTTAAACACTAACTCACTAATCACTAACACTTAATTTATATATACAGTATATTCACTTCGACTAATTTATATTCACTAATTTATTTGTTTATCTCACGATGTCAAATTATCAACTAACTAACTCTTCCTGATCAGTCCCCTTATATACTAGTGCCTTTTGTACTAGAGAATTCCGGCCTGCGGCTTATACACAAAAATAATTTTTCTGGCCTTTTCCAGATAACTCTGGTCACAAAAACCAGTTCTAGATAAGATAGTCTCAATCGTAAACAGTTTTTTATAACTGCGTATCCGCCATAATTTTAACTATTATACCTGGCTTAGACAGGGTCGGTTTTAGGGACTATACCAGTGTGCTGTTTCGTAACAATATGATCATGAAAATTGATTATAAAACCGGAGAAGTTGAAAAATACCTATAGATGTAGAAAAAAAGTGATACCCTTCATAAAAGCCTTGTCGGTGAGGCCTAATAAAACAAAGGTACAGATAAAAGCCTTGTCTAACGAATCGTCTAGAATATTTCACAAACTGTCTAACAAGAAGGTTGATTCTTCAAGCACTCACTACTTCAAATTAAGAACACGTATTATCTAGTCAAGCCAATCAATTTATCAATATATTTCTTAGCATATGCAAATTAAAAACTAAAATAAATTAAAATTAAGTGTTATTATTTCTTAAGTTGTTATTGAGTGTTGTGCAAGGGAGAACATTTTTATTGTGTAAATAAAACTGAGACGCTCTACTTCTGAATTTTTTTCGACGTCAACGTCTACGAATACCACAATTCGGAAGCCGCCAATAAAGAATACAGTCCAATTTGTCCAACTAGAAAATAGTTCACTCTGACGGAAGATCACGGGAAAGTCCTTTCCGAATCCGCACAACTACCCTCAATCAACAGGAATATCCAAGCTTCCGATGCCTTTATTTGCAAAAAATACACTGGAAGGGTATATAAAATAAGTCTTATGAGGGTCTCAACAGGTATAATAATTAAATAAAAGAAAAATGAAAGGAGTTGGTCGTGAAAATGACAGGCTTATGAACAGAAAATAATGAATGGTTGGAATACAAACATCGAAGTGATTCCCTACCAGACGTCGAGAGCAATAATCATTCGTTGGATATTGAACTTATTTCTGAATTTTGATAAAGAGAAAAACTGAATCTCTCATATCTAACTATTCTTCAAACGAATTGATCTTTGCGTCCCAAATCTGATGTTGCGAATGATGATACCGTAACAGTCAAGTAAGTTATCAGCAGGTGGTCGATTCTACGCAAAGTTGTACCTGCCCTAGCAATTAAATTTTGTTTTATAGGTACGTATAATGATATTGGGTTAAGATAATTATTAAGAATCGCTTGAATATTTTTGAGAATTGTTTATGTATATATAATATATGATATATAACACAAAAATATTTATAAACATCACGATAATGCGATTATAGTTCAGAAAGTTTATAATATTTAACTTGTTTAAAATTAAATTTAATATACACACATTACTTGTGAAGCTGTTGTTTTTTGCATATAAGTTAAAGGTATTTATAAACAAAATTACTCACGAAAATCATTTTCACTGTAGTCATTCAAATCCAAACTTTTCTTTGGGACTTTTTTCTATATCCATATATGACTTTTCCACCTTTTTAATGTGGGAAACACACTGGGCCCAGCTGCTGCCTGCAATGTTTTAAGTTTCTATTTGAATAACAGCTATCATTCTTGAACTTAAGGTTGAAGAAGAATTATTTCTCGAACTGCCGACTTAAACCCTTTCGGTCATTGTGTCCAAAATTTAGTACAAAATTTAACATGCCTCATATTGTATCTATTGGAGGTTTGTATCTGTTTATGTTTTACTAAATTTAGATTCCTTATATTTAGTACCTAAAAAGGTCTGCTTCTCCTCACTTGCCAGAATAAATTTTACAATGACTCAACTTGTTTCCCGGAAAGTAAAAATAATGAGACCGCTAACACAAGAAGAACTTATAGAAGGACTGTTAGACATTTAATGCTTCAGCGATGATAACGTTGACGATGGATGGGAAACCAAGAAACTTCTCCAAAAAAGAAGAAAACACCAGCTGTTAGAAGACCGTTGGCAGCGGTACATTTAGATGGGATGGACCACTCATGTTAGAGATGGTAAACTCATGTTCGAATGGGTCCTTCCTAGGACCCAAACAGTATTGGACTCATCCCCAAGAGGATGCCTACGAACCAAACCCACCTCTGTCTCGCCGTTACTCCCGCCTCGGAATCACTACCCTAACATATTTCAAGGCTGAGGTGGTCCCTCACACACTCTCCTACATCTTCTCCCTTTTACATCTACCTCTTATACCATATCCAGTCCTTCTCACCCCCTAATCATGCTCTCCACCACACTACTTACCTCCATCCATTCCTCCTCTTCCCTCAGCATTATCTCCCCCATGTTTTCCCAATACACCGCATCTTCTAGTTTCTTTGTCAACCTCTTCAACACTTTCTCATTCTTCCAGCATCTAAACACATGCCCACATCATCCTCCACCTCACACCTCTCGCACAGTCCGGACTCCCTTCTCCCAATCTTGTGCAGGTACCCTACTCTCGACCCATGTCCAGTAAGTACCTGTAGTAGTTCACCTCCAGAACTTCCGGTCATCCAATCTCTCCTATTCCCAATAGCTCCTTTTAGAGCGACCTTATACTCCTCCCACCTTCTCTCCATTTTCTCCTCCACCCATTCCTGTACTTCTCTTTCATTGCACCCATCCAGTGTTTATACCTAGCTCTAGTCATCACGTCCACTTGGTAGGACCTTGACAGCCCCACCGCTGCTAGTCCCCTCACCGTCCTGTAGCCCTGCACTACCCTAAGGAGTATCCCTCTCTGCACCCTCTTTCCCTCTCTTTTACAGCTCTGTATCACCTCGTACAATTCATCTACCTCATGTTCAAGTTCCCATTCTATCTCCTCTCTCACTTTCTTCCTCATACTCTCGATCTTCGTCCACCTCCATCCCCTCTCTTTCGATAATACCTTTCTCCCTTTTCTTATATCCGTCTCCACATATCTATGTAAACTAAATCTTTACTCATCCTCCAGCACCCTCCAACTACACACTCTTTCTCCCAGCCATTCATTACATGCTGTTATATCAATATATGACTAACCCCCGTCACCCTTCACGAAGGTGGTAGGAGTCCATCATTCAGCACCACTAACTCGTTGAATGCCAACATTTCCTCCAATATCTCCCCCCCCCCATGCAGTATTTTTAGCATTGAAATCCCCTGTCACCATTATCCTTATGATCCGCCTTTTTCATTTTGACACCCTTAGGTTGTCCTCCAGTCCTGTCATGCTTCTCTCGTATTCCTCCAGATTGACATTTGACATTTGGGCATATATATATATATATATATATATATATATATATATACATATATATATATATATATATATATATATATATATATATATATATATATATATACATACATTGTGCACCACCATGCCTCCCATTCGCACTACCACCCAGCCATTTCCCTTCCTCACTTCATCCGAACTCATAAGAAAAGGATTGTCAGAAATTTAATGCTTCAGCGATGATAACGATGACGATGGATGGGAAAGCGATCAACCCCTCCAAAAAAGAAGAAATCACCAGCCGTTAGAAGACCGTTGGCAGAGGTACGTTTAGATGGGATGGACCACTTACTCCAGGTGGATGAAAGTTATGCAAATCATTGTAAATTACCAAAATGCAAAGGCAAGACTTGTTTTAGATGTTCTAAGTGTGAGGAAACTTATGATTGTCCAGAAAAATACTTGCTTTTTCAAAGACCATACCATAAAATCGTTTGTACGATTTACTAAAATAATATAATTTTAATTTTTTTCCTTATTTACTGTAACAGAGTCCGTTGAATCATAATGTTCTAAATTTAGTACAGACCTCAGATTAACAAATAAAATAGATGTGTTTGTTTTGATTATTTCTTGCAACAAACATCTAGTCACATTCTAAGATCGCTTGCGGACACTTCCACTGCTTGCTTAATTGAGAATGTGTTAAAAAGTTATGCAAATAAAAAAAAGTCATAGTAATTTATCCATTTGAGTCGCTGGTTTTAAAAATAATTAAAAATACATGAATTTTATTTAATAAAGGCATATTCCTATATACATTTTAAACAAGTATTTTTTATAACCTTGGATACTTTTATGGTTATAACTAAAAGTGGCAGCATTGCTCAAAATTTCAGTACTTTTCTAATGTATCAATAGTAATATATTTACTAGTTTTGTCCTTGTTTAATTACCATATAAAGAGAGATACAAATATCGTCAGAGTGTGATCGACGATCATTTCGCTTATTTCTGAAATTGGAAAGCGGTCAGTTCTTAAAACAGTGTTGTTTTTCAAACCTGGTAGGTAAATTATTTGTAACAGTAAATAGACCATTATAATCTCGTTAATAGCCCATTAGTACTGAAAGTCTGGTGGCCAGGTAAGTAAGTTTCATTATTTATATACATTTAAACAAAAATAATAGAGAGCCCACTATTATTAAAATGCCAAGCTATTATTTGATGCGATATTTCAATCCAGACCTGGACACACACTTTTATTGCATATCTGTATTTCGAACAATAGGTAATAATGAGGGTCGTCTGTTAATATTGATTTACGACCTTCCTAGATTTCTGGTTTTACTAGTCCTAGAGACGGAATGGTATTCTGTCTGCTAACCAAGACGATCTGAATTCAAACCCGGGTCCGGACAACATCGAAAATTAAAAAATTCGCGCGCCCTCTGTCAGTTGGCAATGGTAAACCACCGACAGCTTAGTACAGCCTCTCAACATATACGTTTGGAAACGTCGTTAAACTGTAATTCTCTTCTATCTGTGTTAGTTGGAGAGCACAACACAAGTAGAAGTGAGAAAAAGACTATGAGGTCAAACTCAATAAAATACGAAAACGACATTAAACATATCCACTCACAACAAATGCTGTATTTCAGACCTGCATCCGCTGGTGTACAACATAATCAATGGTAATGAATCGTGTATTTAATTATATAAACCAAAAAATAAATTCCTGTTGTCAGTTTGGGTGTTCCAAGATAAGGAAAACCGCCAAATTGTTTGTGGGAAGTCAGGGAAAAATCAACTCCGAGCAATCTATCATTTTGTTTTTATTATACTCTGTTTAACACTCAATCAATTTCTTTTAGAGATACACTGTAAATCATCAATTTGAAACACCTTCTAAATATTAAAATATAAAATAATTCAGGGAACTGTTATATCTAAACATTTACTTATTGTTATCACTAACTGTTCTTAGAAACATATTGTAAATATACTGAGGAAACAATTTAATTATTGATTGTATGCCAAAAACTCACGCACTCAACCGGTGGTATTTCAATTCATTTGAAATACGATTAAATTAAATTGATTTGTACAGTGTGTCCGAAATTCGATTGTTTTGGAGGGATTACCACAAACTAGAAGAAATAGAAAAAAAGCAATTAAGATGTTGTTACTCTTTTTTTGTTGAAGTAACGACTTCCCAATCAAATCTTCATTATAGAGATACAGAGCGATTGTTGAAAAGTGTCGAAAACGACAGGGTTCTAGAACTTTTTTATTAAGAAAAATATTAAAAAACTTTATGGGAACTTTGGATAGATATATTTTGGAACAGTTCAGTGGAGCACCAAAAATTTTTAAGGGGTCTCAGGAAATATAACTAACCAACTTATGCTTTTTGATACGGAACATCCTATTTATTTTGACATTTTTAATTCTCTTTCACCTAATATGACATATTACTTATCTATTTTTAGTGGTTAGAGCACACCCGCTAACGCAATTTAACATTTTATTATGAGAATATAAACCGTGACAGTTTTATTTGCCAAAAATAAAATCAATCAACTTAAAAAAATAGGAATGAAAAATTACAAACAAATTAATTTTACAAAATATAAAAATTATAATAAATAAACTTACAAATAACAATAAACAACGTAACAACTAGAATCAATTTAACAAAAATATGATAGTTATAATAAATTAAACACTCAGTAAAGCATTTTAAGCCTGGAGTTCAGTACTATGAATATGGGCGTGAATGCTGAAATTTTTAGGAAACTTTCAAGGCATATTTTGAAATTTGAAAGGGGGGTCGCACTCTACATATATCATCTATCCGTTTAGTCGCATGGCGCTACGTGACTCTTTTTTTAAAAAATGTTTTTGTTTTCGCTTAATTAATTAAAATGTTGAAAATAAATAATCCATTTGCCGGCCACATTTTTAACTTTTTCTAGGCGAATTTTAGACCAAAAGAAAGAGCTCGTTAAACTTGATGTCGCTACGAGGCACTTTTTTGATTTTCCTTCACATTTGTTGTTAATTAGGTTGTATTTGTTTATAAATGTGATGTTTCGGAACATATAAAAATCAGTTTTAGGCAACTAAACGAGGCCCAGCGGCCATAATCCGATAAAGCGTTTACCTCTATAGATATTGATTTTAAAATTGAAAAAATTCATTTTAGCATAGCTACTTGTTAGATTGATAATAAATTTCACCTTTATTAGAACACATTTATTATTATTTATTAAATTCAATTTTATGGAATAAATACGCGCAATTATTTTGTTATCTTTTCTGTTACCAGTATTTTAAAATATTATCCGGTTACTACATTCAATTTATTCCTTTACTTATATTTTCAAAGTCATATATGTCCTTAGATTCAACTCTCCGGTAGACCTAATCCACAATGACTACATGAGACAAAAGCACTTCAAAACTAAATCCATCGCCAATAATTTTACCGTATTTTAAATTAGGCATTTTCATTGAACATTCGAACCTTTCTAATATTATTTTGCTTTCCATGGATGGTAGGTTCCATTCCAATTTTTAAAGCACTCATGTTTCTTACCTTTTTTCAATGAATTATGAATAAAATTTATTTATAACACCTACATATAAAACTTTTTGAGTTCTTGCGCCTATAATGCATTTTACGCCCGACAATGCATTTTAATTACTTTTATATGACCTTTTTACTACAAGCGCCATCAACAACTACAGCTATTACTGGTACCCCGTTAATTAATTCACCAGCTTCAACCGCTAAGTTATATTCTTCTTTAACCGCTATAATCATCTCCTCTGTCGCAATTCCTTTGGTGTTTTTTGTAACATTTTGATGCGACAAATATGTGTTAGGAGACATTGTAGGAAGATTTCCACCACCTAAAACTGTGAATAACTGCTTATATCCAAGTCCCGCAGCAATCGTACCTTTGTTTATGTCAGTCAAGCTCTTTTTCACCGTTAGTTGTACTAAATGTTTTTGTAACACCGCATATGTTACATTTACAAGTAATTGTACTTTTTACTCCAAAACGCTTTTCATTTACTAAACATACATTAGATATATCGCATCGAAATAAACCATTGTATTCAATGTTTTTTATTCCCGTAAATACGTACTCAAAATCTACTATTCGCAAGCCAGCCATGAATTTTGCTGTATTTCAATAGTCTTCGGTTGACGAAGATGTATCTAATGAATAGTTTACTGCGGGTTTGGCTCCTGAATAACTAGCTTGTTCATTATCACTAATTTTAACAGCCTTTTTTAAATTTTTACTAATTTTTTCTCGACTTTCTCTCTTATGAGAAGTAGTGCAATGTTTTCTTGACCTTATTACCATTTTAAAATTTTTCGATAAATATAAAAATATAAAAACAATGAAATTTAAATAGTAACTAATGTCAAAATTATATCAATATAGTTATAATAATATATGTTTATTCACTAGAAATTACAAAGTATAACAAATGTAGATCAAAAATCGTAAATAAACACAATGCCCCACAGAAGCTGTAAAAACAGCTTGTAAGTGGTATCTAAATTAAGTACAGCGACAAAATTAGTTACACTTACAACAACAGTAAACTTACAACAATAGTAAACTTAGCAACAATAATGATAGTAGTAATATCACAAATAATACATAGCACAATCAGAATATCACAACAAAACATGAATTTAAAAAGAATATAATATGAAAAATTAAAGGAATAAAGAAAATGAGCCTGTACTACTACAGAAAAAAAAAGAAAAACCTGTAGCCTATTAAACTATTTAAGTGATTGAACACCGAAAACTCCAACCTTCAGCCAATGTAACCATGTGTAGGTGTAGATACTTCTCACGTTACGATTTTTATATCAATATAGTTATGAAATATATTTTTTGTAAAATTACACAAATGTAACAAACTAAATTGGAATCGGTTTGAACACACTTTAAATCTCTCATTTGATTGGTTTGAAACTATAAATTTTAAAAAGGTGACAAAAAGATCTATTTTATCTTTAGCAAATAAGATTTTTGACGCTATCGGAGTAACATCACCATGTTCCTTGTTTGAGAAGATCATGCTACAGAAACTGTAGTCATTTTTTTTGGATTGGGCAAAAGAACTGAGTCTACTCATCAACTTGAAGATTCCTAGATGTTTACTGAATTCTTCCGAAGCCACCCACGATACATGGACAATGCACTTGTTTGTTGATGCCAGTTCACATGTGTATTCTGCTGTTATATTTTTGCAATCCAAGAGTCTTACGTCTGGTATCAATACACAGTTAATACGAGCGAAATCCAGAGTCGCTCCATTGAAGAAGATTAGTATCCCTCGCTTAGAACTCATGGCTGCTACCATTGGTGCAAGACAGCGTTTTAAAAAATCTTGAAATACAAAATGTTCCGGTATTTTGTTGGTCTGATTCCAGCACCGTTTTGTTTTGGACACGACAAGAGTATCAATGGAAAACATTTGTTACGAACAGGGTTCAGGAGATACGAGCTTTAACAAAAATTGAGAATTGGTATTTTGTCCTTGGAGAGTTTACCGATTTACCATCCAGAAGTTGTTCACCTAAGAAATTATAGTTAGAATGATGGAAAGGTGCGACATGGCTGAAAAAAAGTCCAGATGATTGGCCAAGGGAAAAACTGAAGTTAATGAACAGATTGTTTTTGAGGAAAAGAAAAATTGTACCTCAACTTTAGTCAACAATAAGAAAAGTTCAAATTGGTATTAATTTAGATTTTCAAAGTACCAGAAGATTTTAAATATAGTTGCATGGATACTGAGATTTGCTACAAACTGCAAAGAAAAGAAAAATGGAAAAATAAAAATAGATGAAATTTTAAATTTGTATGAAGTCAACACCAAAATAAGGCCAACTACTCTGACATTAGATGAAAATGAAAGGGCTGAGAAACTCATTATCCGAATGATTTAACAAGAATATGTTTTAAATAAAAAAGAAGATCCCATTCTGCAAGATACAGAATATTTCAGATTTCCAATGATTCTTCCATCTAATCACCCTGTGGTCAAAAGAATGATTGAGCGTCACCATAGGAAATTAAATCATATTAGTACTCAAGGTCTACTATGTGTATTGAGAGAAAAGTTTTGGATAATACAAGGTAGAAAAACATGAAATATGTGATTCACAAGTGTGTGATTTGCAAACGACACGAAATAAAACATGAGATGCCCAGTTTACCTCTACCAAGAAATCGAATTGCCGATACAGCGATATTTGAAGTCACTGGTGAGGATTTGACTGGTCCACTATATATCAGAAATAATTTGAAGGTATAGGTATTTTTATATGTGCGGTCTACAGATCAGTTCATTTGGATCTTGTGTCTAGCCTGTCAACAGATAGGTTTCTACAAGCTTTACGAAAATTTATTAGTAGAAGATGAAGACCAAAAATTATCTATAGTGATAATGGAACAAATTTTGTAGGAAGTGAAAATGCATTGAAGAATTTAGACTAGAACAAAATTAATGAATTCGGTAACTTTGAAAGAATTTCATGGCTATTCAATTCTCTCACAGGAGCGGTGGGAGGATGTTAGAAATACAATTTGTTCACTTTGCTCACTATGTATATAATGAAAATGTTGATTTTGATTGGTCATTTTTGTCAGATCAAAAAATAGAATTGTCAGTTGAAAATAAAATGAAACTTCACTAGAATCTCAAATTGCATTTTATTTCATATACCGATAGAAATACTAGAAGCTGGTTAAGCTATCAATTTCTTTCAAATATATTTTCCTACAATATTGATTATTTCTTACCCGACAAATAAATGTAAATTGTATTTGGATATTCTAAATTCTAATTCTAAAAGTACCCTCAGCTTCTTATCTCATTTTAATTATATCCCCCGCTATGAGCTTTCTACTTAAAAATTTGCTTACAGGTCTTGCAACATTAGTTGCCTATTCCTGAAAATATATTCAGTGAGTACTGAACTCTAGCCTTAACATTTTTTATGAGGGTAATTTGGATCTTCGGCAGTTTTATTTATCAAAAATAAATCAGTAAATTATTGATTCCATTTTTTGCAAATAAAATTATCACAGAATAGCACTCCCTGTATTTTATTCCCTTTTTCGTTTCATTTCTAATTCCTTTTGACACGACATTATATTGTATTCCATTTTTTTTATCTAAAATGACATATTGTTCATCTTCTAAGAATGTTCATTCCATCAAGTAGGTTTGTTATCATGGAAAAGAAAACAAAGCCTGTTACATGTCAGAATTACTTTCGCGACGTTGACAAAAAGATGAATGTTGAAAATATATTGAATGCCAAAAGAATTTTATTGCTGCGTCTGAATTATATTTTCAAAAATATCCAGAAAGAAGGCAACCAGGCAAGAGAATTTTAAAAAGGTGGATTTAAATTTAGTGGACTATGGATATTTTGTATAACCTGCGAGTCAGTATGAAAAAACTAAGAATGAAATGGGTATTCCAAAGACAAGTGTAGGGAGAATTTTAAGGCAACAAGCATTAAGGCCTTATTAAACATCTGTCCGACAAACATTATTTGAAAAGGATACATTTTGCAGTATGGTATACAGAACAATGTAACGAAGATCCAAATTTTTACTCAAAGGTAATACACTGGCGAGCAAAAAATTGAGGTCACTTCAGAAATTGCGAATAATTTTAGCGTCAATATTGATAAGGACATAATAGTATTAGTATGCGTTGAAGCAATTTTTTTCCGAGACTTTACAGCTGTCATCAGCTGTCATTCGATTTATTAGAGTACGACTTTTATGAAAAATGTGCCTTTGCGCTAATTGAACATTCACATTTCCCTTGCCTGTTCTTCAGTTTACTGTAGATTCTTTATGTAAATCCTAACGATTGCAAAGTGTAGTGAGACCCATAATGCCTTTAGTTCCGATTGTTGTGGCAAGAATTGTTGCGCTGTTACAAGATGGTTGGAGGCAACGTGAAACTGGAAGAATTGTTGGTGCTAATCTTTGTGGTGTGCAAAAGGTGTACCAGCGCTTTCTGGAGACTGGCCAGATTACTAGAAGACCAGGGTCTGGGCAAAAAAGAGTTACCACTCAACGAGATGACCGTTTTTTGGTGTCCACAAGTTAGTGGAATAGGACAGCTACTGCGGTTTCACTGCGAAATCAGATGGAAGAAGTGAGAAATGTCATGCAGAAGAATGGCTACAGGTCCCCCGTTGCAACGCCAGCTTCGAACTGCAAGTTTGACATTTGCCAGAGATCACGTTCGTTGGAATTATGATGACTGGAGCTGGGTATTGTTCTCAGATGAGTCGCGTTTTTGCCTCACTGGGTCAGATGGACGTCGACGAGTGTGGAGAAGACCTGGGGAAATATTTGTTGACGTTTGCATTGACGAGCGTCTTCCATTTGGCGGTGGGTCAGTTATGGTTTGGGCGAGAATCACTGCACAAGCTCGTACAGAGTTGGACTTCATAGCAAATAGGTCCCTAACCTCTCACAGGTACATTACGGAGGTGCTAGAAGACTATGTTATGCCTTACATGGTGACTATGGGGGAACGTGGCATTTTTATGCAAGATAATGCGAGACCACATACAGTCAGAATTGTCAGGGAGTATCTGGATGAGGTAGAAATTAGGCGATTTGACTGGCCAGCCCGCAGCCCAGACATAAATCCCATAGAAAAAGTCTGGGACGAGTTGGGACGACTGATCCGCAGACACACACCAGCACCAAGAAGAGCCCAGGAGCTAAGAAGATTGCTGTTGTACAATGAATTGTATTGGAATTACTCAAATCCACACTTCGTTCAGGGGATCAGGAGGCAAGGAAGATTCGGTATTAACGTTAAGTGGTTTTGTCAAATATAATAAATTATTTTATCATTTATTTGATGATAAACTAACCGCTGCCGGATGTATAGTTATCTTAGGCACAAATTCAAATGAAATTTTTGACGACGAAAATTTGGGTGAGAGAAATACATTTTAATTCCAACAAGATGGAGCATCTGCCCATAATGCTGTATTCGTTGGAAATTATTTAACGGAAATATTTTTTAATCGACGGATTGGAACTTAAGATCCTGTTAGATGGCCTCCTCGTTCGCCAGAATGAAATCTTCCCGATTTTTTTATTTGGGGATTTAAAAAAAATCATATTTATAAAACAAACTTTGACAGTAGCGAAGAATTATACCAGAGCATTCATCAAGCATTTAGAAAAATATATCCCGTGAACATACTCAATTCTGTAAGATCTGTAACGAAAATGTGTCAAATATTATTAGAACAAAATGGGGGCATTTTGAACATTCATAATATTTTTTTTTGTTAAATTAATTCTAGTTGTTTCGTAGTTTATTGTTTTTAGTAGGTTTATTTATTACAATTTTTATATTTTGTAAAATTCATTTGTTTGTAAGTTTTTTATTCCTATTTTTTTAAGTTGATTCATTTTATTTTTGTCAAATAAAACGGTTTAGATTCTCATAATAAAATGTTAAATTGCGTAATCGGGTGCTTCATTTTTAAGTGTCTTTAACGTGATGTCAACTGCAAACATTCTATTCGCTCTGTAGCTCCAACCACTGAAAATAGATATATCATATCAGATGAAAAAGAATTAAAAATGGAAACGAAATATGTCAAAATATATAGGGTGTCGCATATAAAAAAACAAAAGTTATTATTAGTATTATATTTCCTTAGTAAAACTCCCTAAAAATGTTTTTGGTGGTGGTTTCATAATATATCTATCAAAAGTTCCTATAAAGTTTTTTCTTATTTCTCTTGATAAAGAAGTTCTATAACCCTGTCGATTTCGACACTTTTCAACAATCTTCTGTATCTCTCTAATGAAGTGATCTAGTGAAGATTCCATTGGGCAATCGTTACTTTAACAAAAAAATAAGTCATAACATCTTAACTACTTATTTTCCTCTAGTTTGCGGTATACCCTGCAAAACAAAGCAATTTTGGACACCCTGTACTATAAATTTTGCTCTAGAAATATTGAAATATAACAATTAACTGTATAAATGTCACTATTAACTAATGTAATTATGAAATTTACTGTGGAATCTACTCAAATTACTTTTTTTTAAATGAAACTGTTTCTAAAGAATTCCGCAATATATTGAAAAATTTCAATATATTGTGGCATTATATAGAAACAGTTAGTTTCATTTAAAAAAGTGTACTGTAATTATTATTAGCAAAAGCAAACATTTTTTATCTGATAGATGGAGATATTAAATACGTATCCAATTACATTTTTTAATTAATAGTTTTAAGTGCATCGCGTGCTAACCTCGTATATTATTAGCGAATAAGGAGTGCCAAAGAGGTGTTTATCAACATCATCAGGTATCTAAAATTATTACATAATTTATTTATAGGATCGCTTGAATATTGATCTACTGATTTCAATTAAGATAAAAAAAGGAGTTGCTGCTCCGTTCCAAATTATCCTACAAATTTTCTTGTCGACAGGACTGTACCCCAGGGAATATGACTATGGAGATAACTCGAACTAAGGAATTAATCTTCTTCCAAAACACAAAAATGTTACTACCTAATTTTAGTACGATTGGATGCTGATTTATGCTATTAGAGAAACCTGATAAACATTCGCGATAACTGTCGTTATAAAATATTAAGAAGTTTTTGGTATGTTAGAGGTATAAACGCATTTCACGTTGAATTGTAGTTATAATTAAGCATTATTCTTTTAATTAAAACTCATTAGATATTTTCTTTTCAGGAATTCTCAAGAATTTTAATTGGGTTCAGGTACGGAGAGATGGGGGAAGCAATGTTTCATTGTCTAAGAAAAACTAATTGGCACTTATTTACCGAAAATTCGTTAATATTGCATGACACTTGCAGCTTAAAAAACAATGAAATGAATAATAAATACAAAAGTTTCTTGTTATTATAGGGAACTGTACATATAGATGAATCACAAAGCTCATAGACTTTCTTTCAATCTTTTCTGTTCCTTCTTGTTTAGTTCTTGTGTCAATTGTTTTTCATCTTCGTGCGGAATCTGTATTTATCATTATTTGGTTATTATTTAAGCTACTTCATCTTACTAATTTTAAAAAAAAAAATTATTTTTGTTTGTTCTGATTCTTCGGATTTTCTATTCTCCAAAGAGATTCGTCAATACTCAGAAAATTCTCCCATTCTCATCTGGTGCTCTTTCTTTCCATCATATACATCCAAATATTTTATATACGCTTATTTTATTTTCACCGGTTCATTCAATTATTATTATTATTATTATTATTATTATTATTATATTTAGACAAAGGCAGAGGGACAAGTCCCTATTGTGCCCAAAACCAGATAGTTACATAAGTAACCTACTAGTAGGTAAAGAACAGAAAAATAAGTACAATATATACAATATACCTAATAACCTATAGGTTAGGTAAAAAGTTCTGTCTTGATCTGACGGTAAAGTTTTCTTTTTTGAGTTTAAAAAGGTGTCCTCTAAGGCGGTCATCTGGATTTAAGGTGAACATCATATCAAGATTATCAAAATTAAATTTTAATATTTTAAAAGTGGTAATGAGGTCTCCGCGGTGTCTGCGAAGTTCAAAGGAAGTTAGGTTGGCCTACATTTTCAAATAAACGCGCATTATTTCTAAACTGTGAAATATATTCCAAGGGAGTTACCGCTATTCCGCCCCCATCATGGCCTAACACGTCACTGAATGCGTTTGTCTGAACTGAACTGAATAGGGATACTAGTTAGGTACGTATGTTATTTTTAATCACACAAGTTATTTAAAATCAGTTTCAATTTATTAGTTACTGTGTTCGCTGAAAAATGTCTTAGCAACAACGTTTACAAGCACTTTGGGAATCTATAAAAGAAGGAGAAAGATATAATGGAGAATCTCATCTATCACCTCCTAGTTCAAATGATGGAGAAGCTGCGTCTGAGCATAGTGAACATGAAACTAATTCGTTAGTTCATAAGGTGAGGAAACAACCAGGTAGAACTGCACGTCAAAATATAATAAGGCAGTTGCCTGGTGTGGAAGGTGTTACAAAATAAACGGTTTCACTCGTGTTTTAAATGAAACTCAATGTTACTAGCTAATTCCACAATATAATGAAAAATGTTGAAAATTCTAAAAAATTGATAATTCCATATAGTTCCAGTCACCCCATGTCACATAAACTAGTGGCATATAATTCAATGATACATAGAGCATTTTCAGTTCCTATGAACAAATGTAATTTTGATAGAGAGATTAATCCAATTAGATAAATAGCAACATCCAACGGTTATCCATTACATATGATAAATAAGCTAATTAATAAAAAAGAGAAAAAAGTGGCATTACTACTACTAACTAACTAATATTTCCTGAACAAACTGAAGAAATAAAAACCATCAC
The DNA here is from genome assembly GCA_963921935.1 of Galeruca laticollis. Classification (NCBI taxonomy): domain Eukaryota; kingdom Metazoa; phylum Arthropoda; class Insecta; order Coleoptera; family Chrysomelidae; genus Galeruca; species Galeruca laticollis. Next base: position 116,919,226 of record OY998182.1, on the reverse strand, counting down.
ATATGCAGGAAATATTTCTAATATTTCAAAGATAATATCTTTAGCAACGAATACAACAATTTCTATTAGAACAGAAAGTAACGTAAGTAGAAAATTGTTAAATGTTAAAACTTAAATACCAACATTAAAGAAATCAGGTATATATAAACTCAAATGTCCAGAATTTAATGCTGTCCATTTGGGTCAGACCCTTAGAAATTTTGAAAGTTTTTTTTTCGTACGCGTATGAATAAAGCCCACTTTCCATAGAACTAGACAGTGCGATATATGTCACTTTCCTATGTGATCGTAGGAAAAAATATTAATCGGCTTCTTATTGAAATAATGCAGATTTACAAGTAAATTGGTCATTTTGGGCAGAGATTTGACTAACAAAATTTTTTTTAATAGTAACCTCTATCATTTATACTTCGGGTCACACATTTATCCTGGTAGGACACGTTATCATATCGACTTATTGTCAACAACTTAGTAATCAATTTAACGGTGAAACTTAACATAATGGATGTAACTGTTATGTTAATTTGTTATAAGAAGAGCTTTCTAACGTATCTCTTACTTCGAAAGTACGCCCTTTGCTATCATAATTGTCGTACTGTCACCACATATATAATGTGTTTCTGATGTTAATTCCATTGTTTAATAAGCATATATGTTAGTCAAACATTAATTTTTGTTTTTATAACAAGAATATGTTTGATCTTTTTGAATTACACACTTCTACAAAAATAAAGTTAAATTTACTACAGCTAAACATTTAAAAATTTTTTGGAAACTACAAAAGAAGAACTAGAATAATAAACGAGATCAAATTAAGGAAACTCAAAGAGAAAACAAATTCATTGCAAACGTAATCACTTATGAGAATGTTCTTGAAAAGTAGAGTTGTTCAAATGAGTATGAGGAAAAGTTGCAATACCAATTTAAAGTTAAAAATAGAATAACTACGCTAAGACATCACCTTTATCTTTTACAACTTCTTGTGAAACTTTAATTTCTTCAATTGTAATTTTTTATCAACAATCAGACTTCCTTCACGCTAACTCAACCATAATACAATATAACTGAGATAGTATCAATAGAGCTTCTGAACACAAAAGGCATTGCTTAAGATTAAAGGGGGAATGTGATAAAAAATCAAAATATCACGTTATATATCCCAGGAGTTCGAACCAAAAACTTGGGAGGTGATAGAAAGACTAAAAATAATGATGGAATTTTATATAAAATTATTTTATATAGGGCTCTAAAGTTGGGAATGAAAAATGGTTTTTTATTTACAATTATTAAATGGCTGATTGGAAATTAGTAATATTTTAACCGTTAATAAATACCATAATTGCACACTTTTTGGCGTGATATACAAGTCTACAACATACTTGTGAACTCAGGTACCGACTAAATGGTGGATGCGCCATTTTTTGGTAAGTAAAACTTTTTTCAGTTATAAATGCAACAATTGACTTTTGTGAACATTTTTAGAGATATCAAGTCATCTTGTGACATCTCGATAACATTAACGGTTTAAGAGATACGGGCAATTTTATGTCGCACTGCACACATATTGGCGCATTCACATTTATTTTGAATGTACGATTACAGGAAGCATCCTGTATTATTGTTTAACCTATCTTTTAATAAGTAACATAAATATATTCAATTGATAAGTAAGGTTGATTTTATTATAATATGCACAGAACCCTACTAAGTTAAAGAGTAGTGAATGAATAAGAGCAGCCGAGGTAATAAAAGTTTTAGGAATCAAATAAACTACATGCTACTAAATAGCATAATAAATAGGAGGAATTACAGATAAAATATATATAAGTTAGCAAGCCCAAGAGTGTAAGTTTTTTTTTAATTGTAACAAAATATGAATACATTATAAATTCATATTCAAAACATCATATCATACATATATTAAACATTCATACATAAAACAATCATAGTTAATCATATTTAACTTGCTCCCCAACGTGGACTTTATATAAAAATAATAACACCACACTACACACATATATATATATATATATATATATATATATATATATATATATATATATATATATATAACGAATAGATTAGTGGGTATTGCGCGCAAATAGAAGAAGGGGCTACTGAAAAGGTGGTAACCGCAGACATGCATGTTTCTGGCTCATTAGCCGACATCGGTACGGTACAACCAAGAAAAAATGTGAAACATGGGAGCAAAGGTGTTGAATGAAACATGAGAAAATATAACAGAATTCAGCAGGATAGTCTTGGTTGTACCGTACCGATGTTGGCTAATGAGCCAGAAACATGCATGTCTGCATCGGCGACCTACCTGGCAATAAATGTCTAGATTTTCACAGACACTCAAGGTATATTGAGCTCCGAAGGACTCCCTTGTTCTGGAAGAAGGCCTGTTGAAAAGAATACTTGAAAACGTTGGCGACAAGAGAAGACAGCAAGTTACCTCGAGAACGAGAGTGGTTGAGGTACTGAAGAAGTTATACGACAGTCCATCAGGAAATCATCTGGGAGTGAAGAAAACCCTTCAGCAACTCCGTGAAAGGTTTTATTGGATGAACAATTCCGACATCACAAGATAAAGGCACCCATCGAACAATATAATGTTGAAAGTCCGTTTGAAAGAATTGCTTTAGATACCGCTGGACTTTTTCCGATGACAGAAAATGTTGGTAAATACATTCTGGTTGTAATGGATAATTTCACAAAGTGGGTGGAAGTTTACACGATCCCGAATCAAGAGGCAATAACTGTCGCTGATGTAGTGGTGAAATAATTCACTAGTCGATATGGAATGACCTTGGAAATCCACAGCGATCAGGGAAGACATTTTTAGAGCCATGTATTCCATGAAATTTGTGACAAACTGGGAATGATGAAGACCAGGAAAACAGCGCTGTATCCAGAGTCAGATGGAATGGACGAGAAAATGAGAAGGATCGTTGGAAAATACCTGCCCAAAGTAGTTTCCAGCCAATATTAGGGTATCTCTCACTATTTGCATTGGCTTATCGATCCTCCGTCAATGAGTCTTCGGGTGAAACACCAGCGAAAATCCTTTTTGGGCGTGAAATAAGGCTATCGTGGTTGTCGACTGGGAGAAGAGTATGTGATCCAATTGAGAAGAAAGATGGGCGAGATGCACGAATTGATTCGAACGAATCTATAAGTTGCCAGCGACAGAATGAAAAAATTTGTTACGTTGTAATTTTCAAAGCAAAGAATATTTCAACATTTTATGTTGGGGATTTTGTTCAGATGTTATTGGTAGCACTTGATGTCAAATCTGCTGTCGATGTTTTTCATTTCCGACCATTTCAAGTTCAGTTGTATAGGAAATGTTAAAGTAGCTGCACGTTTTCCACAAGTCAAAAGCCTAGTAGTCAAAAGTGGTTGATTCGTAGATAAGTTGCCTTCTATTTTCACTTGTTGGGATAATAATTATGTTAATTATGGTGTGAAAAATCTTGCTGGGGGCAAGGTAAGAGAGTATATTTTCTATATAGTTTCAACGTCCTAGCTTAAATTGTTTTTTACACGGATGTGTTTTTACTGACGATAAGATAAGTTCTTACTGGATTTTTTTATGAAACCCTAAGTTTTCGAATGTCAAGTCTGCATTATTGGAATTTTTATCAAGATGGATGGATAACATCGTAAGTTCTCCACGACATGGTAGCGGAGGCATTCGTGTTCGGATAACGTTAACCTAACGAAAAAAAAATTTCTGAAGGCGTCTTTGTAACTTGAAGTGTAGAAGGACAAAAAGTATGGTTTGTCTTTCAATCCTTGATCGTTTTTGATCTTATTCTGCTATGGAATGTATTTTTGATTATGGATGGTCATCAAGTACGAGATATTATAATTGCTGTTAGCAAGATGGCTAATTTCCAGAAGTTGGATGAGATCTGTCGTTTAAAATGGTCGACATCTAATGGTTTTGACAAAGTTTTGACTTAAGAAATTCTCAGTATTTTCAATGACATATTAATTATTACATTTTTATAAAGATATTATTTCAACTTTTGACTTGAGAAATTCTCAATATTTTACTTTTCCGCCCAACAAAAAAGTTGAAATTTTGAAAACAAATTTTGAGTTATTTTTACGTTTTTTATCAAGAACACCACGAAAAAATGGTTTTTAGAAAAACATCCTGTGTGTATGTCGTCGTCATCGTTGTCGTCGGCCACTTTCCGTTACATGTCTTGTTAACACGATACAGCCTCCGGAGTGCAAAAAGTCACCAATTTTATGAGTGAATATTATTCAGAACATCTCGCAGGTTAATCCTATTGTTTTTTATCTCACCACAGCAGTACAACAGGTGCTATAGAACTTTAAGTACATTTTTGGAGAAATTTCAGTTTGTTAGCACAATACAGCCTCCGGAGTATATACAAGTGACCAATTTTATCATTGGATATTATTCAGGCGTCTCAAAGATGAACCCTATTGAGATTCAGCTCACTGAAGGCAGTACAACGAGTGCTATGGTACTTGAGGTGCCAAATTTTTGTCATTTTTGGAGAATTTTCAGTTTGTTAGCACGATACAGCCTCCAGCGTGTATACAAGTGACCCATTTTATGATTGAATATTGTTCAGGGCGTCTTATAGATGAACCTTATTGATTTTTAGCTCACCAGAGCTAGTACAACAGGTGCTAGGGTACCTGAAATGCCACATTTTTTGTCCTTTTTATAGAAATTTCGGGTTAGTACGATACAGCCTTCGGAATGTTTACAAGTGGCCAATTTTATAATTGAATATTTTTCAAGGTGTCTCACAGATGCACCCTATTGAATTTCAGCTGACTATAGCGATTACAGCGGGTCATATAAATCCAGATATACTGCATTTTTGGTTACTTTTGGAGAAATTTCGGTTTGTTCGTATACAAGTGACAATTTTATGATATAATATTATTCAGGGCATCTCACAGATGCGGAAAAGTTAGTTTTAATCTTTAAAACCGTTTATTTATTTATATATTATTTCTTGCATTTTCATATTTTAATATTTGTACTTTTGAAATTATATTTCACTATGGATATTTTCGATTCGAGATGCTCTTGATGTAGTTAATGACATTTTATTAGTTATTTCATTATTATAGTTTTGTAAAAATGTAATTGGTATACCAACTACAAGTTATTATTATTTTCCTGTGATTATTATAGATAACATTCAATATTGTAGCTGTCCTACTTGGAGTAAAGTAGGAGCAGAAATAAAAATGGATGGTTAGTAAAAAATATAAATATGAACTTAATCAATTTTAACATATCATTTTTATACATTTGAAGGCATTATTGTACATATATAATACTATAATATCATCAGTTCAAACATATCTATCTATTGAAATTATTAAACTTATTTATTAGGTTTCAATGTTTTATTTAATTCACAAACATAAAGCAAAGTATTTATTTGAAAAGTTTTTACTAGCTATTTTACACCTTAATTGATCTTCTTGATTAATCAGTAAGTGTTTCTTGAAAGTCTTTATAATCAAGTGGCGTCTTTGAAAATTAACCCAGGACCACTTCTCAAATAAATTAAACCAAACTCACGACCCTAGTTCTTTCTGGCGAAAAGCTGCCATCGGTTTTGTAGCCTCACAAATTTTTATTAATATCCAGAAGAGTAAGAGGCAACAAGCTACTGAATTGTTACCGCAGCTGGCGCCAGAAATCTTAGATACGATATCGACCATAGTTCCTACGCCACCACCAGGAAGAGTTCGTCGAGCTTCAAAAGATCTAGAAGATTATACCAGATAAAAACCGTCCAGCGTGAAGAAGTGTGGTGTATTGGCAACGACTCCGATGATACTATCAAAGGCAGTGTCAAGGGACATTGCCAAGTGACATTGAATTTTATTTAAGTCTCGAGAGCCGTGTCTCTACTGACAGGTTATCGTATCCTTATTCATTATAGTTGTGTGTTAATAAAGTACTCTTTCTATAAAAGTAGTAGAAATTAGTTATTAAGCATCCCTGTTACGACCAGGCTGCAAGTGTATCGTAAATACAAACAAAATAAAAAATGAAATTAACTGGCTCGACCCTTACTTTGTGGAATCTGCTCATATTAGTGTTTTAAATGAAACTCACGGTTTCTAGTTAATTTCACAATATAATAAAAGTTATTGAAAATTCTAAAAAATTGACAATTGTTTCGATAAATCAATATCATCGTCAGAATTACAGAAGTTACATTTTATTTGATGCGTACCTGATGTTTAGTAGTTATTTTTGGCTAGACCAAGAAGTGACCTAACTTGTGATTGACTTAATATATGTTTATAGAAAAAAGAAGAAGATGTGATATTTCAAATATTGAAGCTTAGATATTATTAGCCCTATGATGATATCCTGGATACCATTTTTCCAATTAAGATCAGTATAAGTGTACAATGATATAGAAAACCAGGAAAACTATATCTTCTGATCTTTACAATTATCACTTAAGAATACAGTTTATTAGTGGAGAACTCCCTGGATTTAACTGTTCATTGACAACTTCATATTGTGGGTTTCTTAAATGTCTTCTAATTTCCAATTCTTCAAGGAAATCCAGTACTTGTTTCTTTTCACAAATATGCAGCACTTCTAGTTTTTAAAGAAGTCAGGTATATATAAACTCAAATGTCCAGAATGTAATGCTGTCTATTTGGGTCAGACCCTTAGGAATTTTGAAATCCGATACAGTGAACACTTACGAGTATACAGGTTAAAACAACCAGATAAATCCCACTACGCAAAACATCTACTTGACACCAATCATTCATTGACACTTAACACAAAACTAGAAGTGCTGCATATTTGTGAAAAGTAACAAGAACTGGATTTCCTTGAAGAATTGGCAATTAGAAGACATTTAAGAAACCCACAATATGAAGTTGTCAATGAACAGTTAAATCTAGGGAGTTCTCCACTAATAAACTGTCTTCTTAAGTGATAATTGTAAAGATCAGCAGATATAGTTTTCCTGGTTTTCTATATCATTGCACAGTTATACTGATCTTAATTGGAAAAATGATATCCATGATATCACCATAGGGCTAATAATATCTAAGCTTCAATATTTGTAATATCACATCTTCTTCTTTTTTCTATAAACATATATTAAGTCAATCACAAGTTAGGTCACTTCTTGGTCTAGCCAAAAATAACTACTAAACATCAGGTAGGCATCAAATAAAATGTCATTCTGACGATGATATTGATTTATCGAAACAATTGTCAATTTTTTAGAATTTTCAATAACTTTTATTATATTGTGTTAAATAGAAACCGTGAGTTTAATTTAAAACACTAAAATAAAAAATGATGCAATTTTGTACATTATTTGGTAATGAATACAAATTTTATAAAATAATAGTCAATTGGCAAATTAATTGTGATTTCTGAACTCTAATCACAACTGATTTGTATTTGCAGCAATTGCAACAATCACCAATCAAAAACAGAATAGTTCGTTTTGACATTCTACACCTGCTTTTAAAATCTGTGTCATTCCATATATCAAAATGGACTACCCTTTCTCATTAAATTTTCGGTAATCTTGAGTTATCGACTTGTTCAATTAACACCAAAAATTCTTCATCGTCTGTTAACTCATGTAATAGATCAATTTATCTTTTAATTTCAGTTTCCTGTAGTGGAATTATTATTTAATGATGAAATAAAACAATATAGTTTGTTTAAATCTTCATTTATTTGAACTCATGTTCAATTTAAACTTGTTGACGCGTTTCACTAACACAGTAGCTTTGTCAAAACGAATGAAGGTAAAATATAAAAATGTCTTAATATATACAGTGCTACAGATTTAGCACTGTATATATTAAGACATTCATTCGTTTTGACAAAGCTACTGTGTTAGTGAAACGCGTCAACAAGTTTAAATTGAACATTAGTTCAAATAAATGAAGATTTAAACAAACTATATTGTTTTATTTCATCTTTCAGTATGGATCTTCATCAAGTAAAAGCCTTATCTATTCAATTATTATTTACTTTTCATACTAAAAGTTTAGATTATATTTCTACGTTCAATTATTTGATCGGTCAAACACGAGGGTTCATGTGAATAGACTTTGATTCAGATTGATACAACGCATCTAAAACCATGAACGGAGTTCAACTTTGAACTGCTGTTAAACTTCGTTGGTACAACCGGCCCTAAGTATTTTTGTTTTAGTGATTATCCAGGTTTATTTCTTGTGTCTGTTTATGTTAAATGCAAAAGTATGTAGATCTAATATGTGAATATTTTTAACTCATAATGAACCCATCTACATTTGGTTTCTTATATAATTTGTTACATTTTCTACGATTTAAGCAACGATTTACATATTATCTATGTGAAATGGACATTCCTTTACTAAAAGTGCATTGCCAAATTTTATAACAGCCAATTAGCTTATATTGTAAAAGATACTTTCGATCACCTATGATTTTTGAACAAATTGAAAAAGCACATATGTATTGCTTGAATGTTGCGCAGTTTGCATACTAAAAATGATCAGGAAACAAAAAAGTGCATTAAATATTCATCGAATTCGAAAGTATTTATAAAATGTGAATTGAATGCATAAAGCAGTTGACAATTATATATTCAAATTCAAGGACTTTTACATGTATATTTTGTATATTAGCACTGCCTCAGTATAACATTTTTACGATTCCAAACAACGAATAAACAAATTTCTACAAATCATTCATTTAGGAACATTTGTTTATAGTCAATTATGTGGGCGCTAAAGCTATCTGGGTTATGTATACAACCAGTAGAAGGTTGTAAAAGCAACGAAATAAACTAAATTCAATCTAAATTGATTACTTTGAAATTTGAGTCAACCAAAGAGATCGTACTCATGATTAGGTAGAAATTAGTTTTCTTTGCAAACATTGAAATTTCTGATTAATTGATTTTATCAGTGGAAATGCAGGATAGACGGCATTTAATTTCATTAGATTAAACATGTAACTGAGAAACTAAAGTGTAGATTCCGTTCATAACAGATATACACTGTATATCTAGAAATCTTATTGTTTCTTTATTTACAAAAATTATTATACAAGTAAGGTAACTTCTGTGTTAGCGGCAAATAACATTACATTTGTTTATTAGAAATGTGAAAAATGTATTTCACCGCCTGTGAAAATTTGATACAATTGGAAACATTCCAAAAAGTGCATGGTAGATAAGTTAGATTTCGAGAAATATACAAGTCATTATTGTAGCAGATCTTCAACATCACTGTTAACTAATGGAATGCTGATATGCGAAATTTTGAGTATATTGGCTTTGGCAAAGTTCCAGACGTGTAGAAATAATTTTGCAATATCAAAAAATTTGAACGTGTTTACTTTTGCATGTTTTTCAGCACTTTTATTTACTCACAAATAAAAATTGAAATACCTAGATATGAGAAAATTATAATAGTTACAATGGAAATATTGGTAATTATTCGAAGTTGATTATAATAAAAGCTCACGACTTTATGGAGCTACTGTTTATTTATTTCTAATAGGCATTTGACTGGATTAATGCGTGGAAACTAATAGGTAATGAGGTCAGAAAACCGTAAGGTAATTGTAAGATAAAATACGAAAAAGACAAGTGCATTTAGGACTGATTAAGTGTGAAGCAAATGGACCCACTAACAACTACTATTAATGATACTTATAGTTTTAATAGGAATTGGTCAATAAATAAAACAACTATTCATTAATAGTGTCGTTACGGATTATTACTGTTTATATAATTTTATAATTTTAAAACCGGTCTGAAATAACAAACTAAAAATTAATATCAGGGTTGTAGCAGCAGGCTAGCTCCCTGCTATACGGAAAAACCTAACTTGCTAAAAAACCTAACAAATGCCTTGGAAATTCGGACGGGTCACATGGTAAACGACACAAGCTACGAAAACGGACTATGAACATTGACACTTGGAATGTACAGGGTATTTGAACAAAAATAGAAAAAATTACCCAAGTATTAAGTATGGATTTGGTGGTGCTGACAGAGACAAAGAAAAAAGGAGCTGGCACAGAAATGATAAATAATTATGCACATAAATATAATATATATATATATATATATATATATATATATATATATATATATATATATAGTGGAGTTCCGAAACATCAAAGAGCAAAAAGAGGAGTGTCTGTTATGATACGCAAAAAATATAAAAGTAGGATAACCGACTTTGAAAGTATAAATGAGAATATAATTCGGATTAACATAAATATACATCAGAGGCCTGTAACCATTCTGGGACTATATGCAATATCTGACGACGAACCTGTTTCAGCGAAAGATGAGTTTTTCGAACAAATCCAAGAGGAAATTACAAAAATAGGAAAAACAAGAGAAGTAATAATATTGGGAGATTTAAATAGTAGAGTTGGCCGGAAAATCAAGGATAATGTGGTGGGTCCATACGGAGAAATAAATGTAAATGACAACGGGAAAAGACTATCTGAATTATGTCAAAACAATCAACTAAAAATAACTAACGGATTCTATAAACACAAGGCCATACATACACATGGGTACAATACACGAGAAACTTGAGATCTATTATTCATTATGTAATTGTAAAACAAAAGAGTACAATGCAAATAAACGATGTAAGAGCATTTAGAGAGATAACTTGTGGATCGGATCATTACATGGTCAAAGAAAAAATACTGTTCCCGTATGGATTTGTACTGAAAAGCAACGTAACAGACAAATCAGCTGAGGAATCGGAAGAGATAAAGGACAAGCAGTACAATTTGAATAACCTTATTCATGAAAGCACACAACAATTGTATCGCAACAGGTTAAATGAGAAACTCTTTGATGTGTCAGAGTTAAACCAGAAATCTGTGGAAGAAGTCTATCAGAACGTTGTGAATAGTATCAAAGAGGCCGCGGAAGAAGCAATTGGTATTAAAACTAGAACCCTTAGTAGAAAAAATATGGTGGAACAAAAATGTAGAAGAGCTAACTAGCCAGAAAAAACAATGGTATCAAAAATGAACATCCAGATCGATATCTAGAAATAAAAAGAATCACAAGACGAACTGTAGCTAATGCAAAGAGAGAAATGACAAAAAATGTGAGGAAATTAATATGCATTTCGGTGGTAAAAAATGCTATGAATCATGGAAGTTCATAAAAAATATTAGATCGAATGAAAAGAACTGTGCGAAATTTCAACTTATACCAACAAAAAAGTGGATCCATCACTATGAACAATTGCTGACAGAAGATAGATATGAATACCTTGCAACCTCACCAGCAGAAATATTAATTGAGGGTAAAACAATCAACGTCACAGGGAACACAATTAGAGAAACAGTAAAACAACTCAAAAATGGACGTGCTGCGGGCCCGGAGGGCATTCCCGCTGAGTTGATTAAGAACGGGTCAGATAAACTTTTCGATATACTTACCTGGTGTATAAGCCAGTATCTAAACGGCACTCCAGTGAGATCAGTTAGTTAACCGAGACGCAAAGCGTCGAGTGAGGTCGGGAAATAGAGGTGTGTAATGTGACACTTCCCAACCTTCAATGACGTTAGTAATGACAGCATTACATATATAGTTGTAAATAAAATACCTTCCAATAGGAGCTGAACCAGGAAATATCAAACTAGAAACGGAAGAAATAGGACCATGTAGCGAATACACATACTTAGGAGTTGAATTTGATACAACAGAAAAAAACGACAGAGAAATCAAAAAACGAATAGCACAAGCCAGACTAACAATTGGACATGGTGAAGATGTGGTATTGGAAAACAACGGAAATACAATATCTACGAAACCTTTGTCAAAAGTAATCTAACCTATGGCGCAGAGACATGGAGAATTACAGAAAACAATAAAAGAAAACTTGAGGCGACCGAGATGGATGTTTTCAGACGATCTCTAAGAATATCCAGAAGAGACAGATTCCGAAACGATGACGTCAGACAACGTATGGGAGTGGATGGCTCATTAAGAACAGATATTGAGGAAAAGCAACTTATATGGTACGGACATGTACAGCGAATGAACGAAAACAGACTGCCAAAGCTGTCAATGCAGTGGGTGCCACCAAACCGTAGGAAGACCTAGGAAATCATGGAAAGAAGGAGTAACTAAAGCTATGAGTGCTAGAGACCTAAAAGAGGGCCAATGGAACAATAGAAACGAGTGGAAGTTAGGTATCGGACAACATCGCCGGACGTTTTAAAAGCGATCTTATTATTATTAAAACTAATATCAAATAAATATTTACAGCTGGTTTCAGTAAACTAAAAACATATAGTAAAAACCAAATAAAGATGCGTTTACGTCACCAAGGGCGTTAATTAATCGGTTCTAAAGATAACCCAATCAATAAAAAAACTTTTGTACCTAAATAATGTATAAGCAATATAGTTTTATTGGGTTTAGACGTCCCTCGATGTAAACATTTGTGTTAAAATTTTCATAAAGAAGCCTCCAATTATTGACGTTAAAATAGTCACAGCCAGAAATAATGTCATGTTGCCGCGTTGTTTGTGACTCTTCTACTCGTGTATTGTCATCGATTTTTGAGGTTATAGTTACGTGTTTTATAAAATTTTCTTGTGAGAAATATTTATAATCAAAACTGTTTTTGTTTTCAAAACAACAAAGCATTTTCTTCTCTGATTGTTAAAATGCCCAAACAGCTGAATAGCCGATGCAAAGAACTTGTGGCTTCATTAGTAAATTATTTTGAACAAGAAAGGAATAATAATGGACCTTTGTTGCCCTTAAATGCTGTACAAGAGGTAGGTAATACGTGAATAAAATATCCTTACGTTACATTTACGTTTTTTGTTGACTTCAGTTATTTTCTGTTAATTTCCATATTTCGTGAACACTCTGACAACGCTACAAATGTTTACAATGATGACGTAAACGCAACTTTATTTGGTTTTTACTATACATTTTTCAATATAGAATACGTAACATGGAACGTTAACGACAGTACAGTACAGTATACAGTACTGTATGTTAACAGCAGGAGATGGGTAAACCATACCGTAGGAATCAATTTAGTTCTAATGACCAAAATTATGGATATAATGGAAAATAAATCAATATGGAGTTGGAAATAAGCAACCTGAAGTAACCGCAAACTAGAATGAACATATAAAAGACACTACGACTAAACGCATCCAAAACCATGACGGTGACGATAAAAGTTAGAATGGAAACAATCGCAAATCTAAAATAATAATGAGGATGACATAGTACAAAAAAAGGGTCACATATGAAGATCACGATTCAATATAGGAGGAAGACATACTGAACATCTATTTACTACCTCTACGCTCACAGTCACAATTACACTGTGTCGCGCGTTTCGATAATCAAGTTATCGTCTTCAGAGACCGAACTAAAAGCTATCTAGATACTAAATTTTAGGCGACAATGCAACTTGTTCGAAAAGATGATTCGAACTGTAAAATTTTATGTTGGATACAATTTACAAAATATTTGATCTGAATGAAAGATATTACTACCCTCTTTGTATTCCGAAAATTATTGTCCGCACTGAATACCTTTTGTTATGCATTTTAAATTCTTCTGAAGTTTCAAATTTTATGGTCGAAAAATATCTTTAGTAATAAGAATTTCAATAAACCATTTATAAAAATATCTATTTGATTTTATTGATGGCATTATCTATTGAATAATTCCTTTATAATTTGCACTCATGACCGATTTTGGGAATTCCAGAAAAAGTGGAATTCCGTATTTCTGGTTTGAGAGGGATTTACTAATCTTCTTCTGAAAGATATCTCATCTCAAACGACAGCCTTGAATGCTTCTTCTAGTGAATCGGTTCAGCTCAGTTGTATCTTTGTACCTTACTGAAGTAACTCAAGTATTTTATTTCCGCTCAAGTATCTCTCGGCAACTAAATTAGTAGACACGTATGTTAGTAAGTTATTGGTGGAAAATTTTCGCAATGAGAAGAAACAGTGTAAAATTATAATAAGTGTATGAAAAGTACTTTGTGTACAGTTCTGTAAATATATTAATAGTGTCCGACTTCGATTTTTATTTAATAAACAATCTAACAACTGGAAATACAATGCATTAATTATCAATGTACGTGCAATACGTAACAAATGGACATTCGAGCCGGATGTTATAGAAACCGGAATTAATTAATAATTAGTGCACTACAGAACTCTCGTCACATTTCCTCATCGCATCGTGTCTACACCTCTGAATTCTCTCTTTGTCTCATATCGAGAGCCTGGATTCTCTGCGTCGCCACAACACTTGTGGTCTTAAGACTCGCCCGAATTTTTCCTTCACCGCATCTACAGTGGTAAATCTTCCGGATTGTCGCCAAACAGTTCAAGGTTTGTCAGCGATTTGAAGACTGACAGGTATTTATAACTTTTGTGTAAAGTGCAAAGCGGTTAATAAACTTTTTGATTCATTGTAATTTAATTATTTCGCGGTATTGTCTCTCGATTATCATTCCTTGTATGTTTTAGTTAAGTTAGCTTAAACGGTGGTGAAAAGTTTTTGGCAATACCAAATTATCCTCGTGCATTTGTTGTTTAGTCTCTTTGATATTTAACATGAGTACTGATCTCAAAGAATATAAAAAAGCTAGATTAGTAGCTAAAAGTAGCTACAAATTGGTTCTCCGCAAATGTCTATTCATTAAATGAAAAAAATCAGTTAGTCAATAGAATCGGTCTGCTAAAAGATAGTTTTAGCTAATATTCAGATGCTCAAGAAAATATTGAGTATTATTGAGGCTCCTCGCAGGAATTAGATTTCGAAAACCACGAAAACACTGATAATAAATATTTCGACACATTATCGCAAGTTCAGTCTTCTCTCGAAAAGTTTAATTCAACTTCACGAATCTCAGTTCCAAGTTGTTCTTCTAAAACCACCCAACATATTGTGCGTTTTCCTGAAATTAGCATACCCACGTTTGATGGTTACAACCCCCTTGAATACGCATCATTTTTCGATGTGTTTAATGCTTTAATTATTAACAACGCACAAATCTCTAATGATTGCCAAAAACCTTTCTACCCAAAAGCTTTTTAAAGGGAGATGCTTTAAAAATCATCGACAATATTCAGGCATGCGACGAAAACTTTACCACAGCTATTGAATTAATAAACAAGAGGTATACAAATAACAAATTAAACTTGCATTCCGTTTTTCGTCACATACTTGAGCAAGAGTCTTTAATAAAATGTGATCAAGTTAAATTGCAAAAATTTGCTACAAACACGCGCACTTTGTTGGAACGTTTAAAACATTTCAATATATCGCACAAGTATTATTTTCATCAGAGAGTAAACTAATTTTCAATACGAAACGTAGTTTTGAAGAAAGTTTCGAAATAAGGTCTCTCCCATCAACAAACTAATTCCTAGACTTTTTAGATTGGAAATGCACAATTTTGGAAAATGTCGCTTCCCCCATGTCCCATACAGAAACTAAGGCAAACAGGCATACGTCCTATATTAAAGATAGTAAACCAAAGTTTACACCTCAGCAAAAATTCTCAATGCACTGCACCTAATACTCACTCCAACGAAAGGTCCAACCTGTCGAATTTCGCACAAAACGCTAGATACTGTACATTTTGTAAGAACAACTTCCATAACTGTCCCAACTTTACTGCTCTAGTTCCTGAAGATAGGCACAAATTTGTGAAGTCAAAATCCTTGTGTTTTAATTGTCTTGAAAATAAACATTCGATCCGATCTTGTCTCTCTCTCAAAAAATGTATTATTTGTGCAAAGAAACATCACACTTTGTTACATCTGGAACTCTTACGTACTGCTGTACCTCAAGCTGTCAATCCACCACCTCCAGCCGATAACCCTCTACCTAGTTCTTCTAGCACATCTTCCACTGATGGTAATTCACAACTACCCTTAAATATGTCACATATTTCGACCACCCCGTTAACCGCTCTCTCGTCCAAAAATACTCATGTTTCATTAGCCACCGCACAAGCCTATGTCAAGACAAAGTTAGGGCAGCCATTTTCAGTTAGAATTCTTTTAGCCAATGGCAGTCAAACTTCATTCGTCACTCATTCTTTAACTGCAAAATTAGGCTACCAAATATATCCTCATACTCTCAAAGTTTTTGGCAGTGCCACGTGAAACGAGTGCCAACGTCCACGTCTACCATCTTAACCTGCACATATTGCCTGTCCAGATAACACTAACCCATTTGCAAGCACGTAGATGACATCTAAGGGTCTGTAAAGACTTGGAGCTTGTGGACGCTTGCCAAACCTCAGCAAGCGTGTAAATGTGGCATTACTTTCACCGATTAACCGATTGTTTGAAGAGAACCGTCAACTCATAACCCAAAGTTTTGAGCCTCATGATTCGTGAACCATCGAAAAATCACTTAGGTATAGCATATATGGAATGGAATTATAAAATTCTGCATTGACCTTGTCTAGCCTTTGCAGATGATTTAGTAATCGTAACCAGAAGGAAAAAAGAGCTACATAAAGTAATATTAGAATTAGAAAAGGTGGCACTTCAAGTGAGATTAGAAATAAATGAAAGTAAGACGAAATATATGACATGAACAGAAAAAGAATACAATCAGCAAAGTACTTTAAACATAACAACAGAAACAAGAAAAAATTATAAATTCGCAGAAGTAGAGCAGTTTACATACCTAAGGACAGAATTCTACAGAAAACCAGAAATAATCAGAGAAATATAAAGAAGAACAATGGCAGGAAGTTGGTACGTTCATTATCTTAAAAGAATAATACACAGTAGAAGTATTTCCAGAAATCTCAAAATATACAAAACAATTATTAGATATATAATCTTATTTTCAAGTGAAGTATGGACATTGGGGACAAAAGAACAGAAGCTGCTAGGAGTATGGGAAAGGAAAATATTGAGGAAACTATATGGAGGAAAGAGAACAACGGAAGGATGGGAAAGAAGAACAAATAGAGAAATACTAGAGTTATTAAACAGCCAAATATAATCACAGTTGCTAAATGACAAAGACTTAGATGGCTAGGCCACATCATGAGGATGAATGACGATAGAATACCAAAGAAAATAATTAACAGCGGAATAGGAGGAAGAAAGAGAAGAGGTAGACCAAAAGCAAGATGGAAAGACGAAGTAATTAGAACAGAGCCATATTACTAATTGGAGAGAAAAGGCAAGAGACAGAAGAGTCCGGAAAAAAATCAGAAACCAAGCCAACTGGGCCTTTAGTGCTGAGATATATTAGTCGCAAAATACTGATACGTCACTCAATAACAATAGTTTAAGTAGTATGATCATAAAAGTTTAATAAAGCAAATTTTCGAAACAAGGGTAACGAATATATTATCAGATTTCAGATAACTGGTAGATAACGCCAAATATGTCATATTAACTAACAAAAATAGCTGTATACCTAATTAAAATTGGAAAACTTTATTTGCAGTATATTTATCTTGATGTTCATCATTCAAACGTTTCCGAGGTAATTAAAATTTACAAATTCATGCACCACCGATATTCAGATAATAAAGAGGATTATTTAGAATTCAATTTGTTTTGAAATGAATTGAACTATGAATACTACAATTAAATTAAATTATTTGGTTCTAGTTATAAAATAAATACATCACCAGTATTGATAATTGATAATATTAGGTATTCACATTGCCTATTGTATATACTTCCTGGAATCATTTTATGATTATATTCCAAAGAATTGTTGACGTATAATTTTTGGAAATAATGTTTACCTGTTTATTCACATGGTCCTTTTTATTTGTAAAAACATCGTCATAAAGTGTATAGTAGCTCTTGGAATGATCGTCAGTAGAAGATAAGAGATTAAATATCAATGATGAGCAATCACCATCTCGTTCAATACTTCACGTTGACAATCAGTAATCACAGAATCTGTAAAACAAAAAAAAATAGTTTAGTTCTTTAATATATTATTATTTATAATAATGATCTGTATAAAGATTATATTATTTGGCTGATGTTATTGATCTGACTAAATACATAAATGTCCAATGACGTTCGATTCATAATAGTCTAAGATCCAGCATTAAAAAATCTTGCCTCATCTGTTAATTGACTGAAATATTATTATAAAGACAGATTACAACATGAATAATTTAGAAATGTAATGTCTACCACGATAGTTCTGCTGTTATCAACATTAATTAGCTAATTAATAATCAATTTATTTATAATTACTTCCTTCGCGTCTTAATAGAATTTGGCTATTACCATACGATAAAATAGTTTACTGCAAACCTTATTGTAATGTTTTTCTTATTTATTTAAACGTTTTTATTATGACGGGTGGGATAAATATATACACACGGTAGGTCTACTCACTTAATTTATTTATTCACTAAACTATTCACTAATTTATATTATATTCACTTACACTAATTTATATAAACACTTCACTACTGTTTATTTACTTGTTCACTGTGAATCTCACGAGATCAAATTATAAACTCACTCCATGGGTAGGTAGCCTGTCTTATATATTATATTAAGTGCCCTTTTTCTAGATAATTCTAGATTGCGGCTCACACAAAAACAATCGCTTCCATGGAATTGTCTAGATGAGACTGGTCACAAAAACAATGAACCTCACTGGAAATGTCTAGATAAGAATAGTCAAAAATAATGGTAAAGAGTTCGAAGAAATCCCTGCGCATTCGCCAAAATTTTAACTTCATACATGACTTAGACAGAGTCGGATTCAGGAACTACACTAGTGTGCTGTTTCGTAGCATTACCCTCTCCTTAAAAAGAAGTTTCTCCTGGAACTTCTGTGTAGCCGGAGCTGGATGTTTAAATCGGCAACTGGACCTATGTCTGCACTTTCCGGTAGAATGGAAATAACAGGGCACCGTCTTCAACGGATACCGATAACGAGGGGTATAGATGCAAATTAATATGTGGACACCGGTATCTTGGAAGATCATCTCTATCATGTTCCTGATGACTCGCCAATCCAACTGGCTGCTCTCTATCCTGGGCATTGCTAGTTTTTTCACGTGGGATTCGAGCACATGATCTCGAAGGCTTCGTAGCGCTTCCCACACATCTCGCTACGTGGATCGATCTGGAAATTCATTTCTAGTTACCAGGTAGAAGACGTACCGCGAATTGTGTTAGAGTTTCAGTCAGGCTAGGGACTATAGCCATCTATAGCGCAAAAACATTAATAAAAACTGTAACATTGTTAGTAATGAAATTTTATTGATTTTTATAACTGCGTAGGCGCGATGTCATATTGCTTGTCACAGAAAATTGACCCGTATTTTGTGTTGCTCGTCCAATCATTTTTGTTTATCCTGTTTGTGATTATCTATCTGTGGTCATTCCTTAGTTCAACTGTTGAGCTTATTATTTGGTTTCCGTATTTTGGAGTGTTTTTTTAATTGCTTTTATTTATTGTTGCGTTGTTTTATTATTATTATTAATTGAAAAGACAATGTCAAAGTGTATGGTCAAGGAGTGTAATAAGAGGTGTACTCGGTAAGTTTTATTAAAAAAAATTGAGCTTTTTACTTAATAAATTAACAACCATTTTCTTTATTTTTATAAAATACAAAATTTTTACTCATTTAATCGACAACGTTAGAGATCATGGTTGTCTTACATTAGCTAAACTAAAAATTGTTGTATTACTAAGGTAACTATTTCTTTATACAGTTTTGTTCTTGGAACCCAGGAAGATATAAAATTAATATGACTGGAACGCAGTGGTAACAAATCATCCAATTTGACGACGCGGAAACAATGGAGGATATGTCCCCTTCATTTTCAAAAATAGTGTTTCTCAAAATTTGAAAAAGACAAAGGCAGTTTATTAAGAAAGTTTGCTTTGCCGTCCATGTTTTTGCCTGGTGAGTAATTTTATTTATATAAATTTATTAAATATGTATATATTTTAGATTATTCAATGAAGGGGTATATAACAGACAATTTTTTGTTTCCCGTCGAAAATAGAAGACCCTATACAGGAGAAAATCCCTGAAAGAATTAAAGGTATTTATTATCTGCAATTGAAAAAAAGGAGTTTAATAACATACATTTTTTTCTAGATATGCCTTCCAGCCATACATATTATAACGGCGGGGGGGGGGGGCTCTCAACCAGACAGTTTGGTTTTGTAGAGGGGAAACAGACCGTAGACGCTATAGAAGAAGTGTTAAAAATTGCGAGGGCATCAGAACAAGAATAATCATCACGTTGGACATAAGAAATGCCTTCAATAGCGCTAGCTGGCCGGGAATCCTAGATGAACTGCTGGGAAGGGAGATAAATTGAAGCCTGATCAAAGTAATAAGAGCCTACCTGTCAGAAAGGGAGATCATTATGGAAGCAGAAGATACAGTAAAACCTAGAAATGTCAACAGCGGGGTACCACAGGGTTCAGTCTTAGGACCAACGTTGTGGAATATATTCTACGATGGGTTTTTAAGAATAAAGCAACCAACAGGACTGACCCTTATAGGCTTTGCTGACAATATTGCCATGATAGTGGTATCTAAAGGAGAAGAAGGTTTGATGTGCGTAGCAAATACAGCACTGCATCGCATATCCAACTGGGTGGATGATAATGGTCTTCAACTGGCACCCGAAAAAACAGAAGCTGCTCTGCTTACGACCAAAAGGAAAATTGGCACGATTGAATTTGATCTGCAGGGTGTTACTGTAAAACCCAAAAGAACAATCAAGTTCCTGGGAGTTTGGTTGTATACAAATCTAACATTCGCGGAACATGTACAGAAAGTTGCCCATAAAGTGGATAAGACAGTGGCGGCTCTATCTGGACTTATGCCTAACGTAAAAGGACCGAAGGCATCCAAAAGAAAATTACTCTTGAGTGTGGCCCATTCCCAAATGCTTTATGCTGCTCCTGCCTGGCATACAGTTACAAGCAACCAGAAACTGATATCCAAACTCACCAGTATCCAACGGAAAATGTGCATCAGGATATGTTCTGCGTATCGTACTATCTCAACAGACGCAGTTGGAGCAATAGCTGAGGTTCCTCCTATTGAACTTCTTATACAAGAAAGGAATGAAAAATTCAGAGGAGTAGATGGATCTATCGCCAGATCGAACCTCATCGCACGTTGGCAAAGGAAATGGTTAAATGGGAAATATGGTAGATGGACTCACCGGTTGATACCAAATATACAAGATTGGATTAACAGGCCATATGAAGAGGTTGATTACTTCACAACACAGGCGCTGAGTGGACATGGTTGCTTCAGAAAATACCTATTTGGCCGCATGAGAGCGGAATCTGAAGATTGCCTATACTATGGAGAACAAGATGACGTGCAACACACCTTGTTTGGATGTGTACGATGGAAAGTAACACGTCAAAGCTACCAAAATGACACGGGTGTACCATTTGGAGTGGATAGTATGATGGTATCCCTGACATCAGGGCAGGAAGGGGGGAGGAGTGCATACAAAATCATAAGGCTCATTATAGAGAATAAAGAAAAGGAGGATAGAGAGAGACAAAGATAGTAGTTGGAAATCAGGCAGATGCAATCCCACCGAAGTAATGCGTGAGCGGTTCCAGTGGGAGATGCGAGAGAGGAGCGGTTTTAGTCGGTAGGAATCCGGCACTCCGGAAAGACCGGGGTCTAATGTAAGATTCTCCTCGGGAAAAATAAGGATCACATTCCGAAAGGTGGAAGTGAGTTTCAGGACTGAAGAAAATAGGGACGTTGTCAGACATTGCACGCGCTTCACATACATTTTCTCGACTAACAAAATCACTTGCATGAAGCTCCTGCACTGCAGCATAACCGAACGAGCAGAAAACCTATCATCGGCAGCATGTTCTTGAGCAGATCAGCTAGGAGATTACAAAATAAGCTGCCTAACCAAGTCGAGTCATTGAGAGTCCTTGCTGTTCGTGAAAGTTTAGGTTTCTTCTTTTTCACATCACCGTTTTTATTCGAAGTTGTTTGTCCTTCGTAGATCCTTCATTATGATAACTGCAACAAGCGGAATGCTATTTTACGATTCACTCTTTCCACCGCGCCTACTCCAACCCTCCTGGGTGCAAACGTCGCTGCATGGCACCAAATTAAAATAATAATTTTTCTGCCCGCCCCTTCTGTAGAAAGAACTTTTTGATCGCTTTTTGTCTCTTATACTGTTAGTTTTAAGAAATAATCATATTTCAAATTAAATAAT
Organism: Galeruca laticollis; assembly: GCA_963921935.1. NCBI lineage: Eukaryota > Metazoa > Arthropoda > Insecta > Coleoptera > Chrysomelidae > Galeruca > Galeruca laticollis. Next base: position 116,896,944 of record OY998182.1, on the reverse strand, counting down.
TGCAACTATAGTTAAAGAATTATATATCAAATTGATTTGTTTTATTATTATTTTTATTAAGTATCCTATAAATTCAATTGAAAATAAAATAGTAACAAAGTAACATTAGTTGTTTATTACGATGTAGGCCCCCAACATAATACCTTATCCCAAGCCATAAAGTGTCTGAGGACGGATCTGGAATTGAGGAGCAGCTAATATTTAATATCTTTAATGACTTAAAATATAGAACCCCTTGAGGCTTAAATGATTTGGTTGGTATATAAATAACAATTCTGGGTTATAATTATAATAAAAAAAAGAGGTCAAACACCTTAATATAGTACTATTATATTATTACATGATGTTTCACGCCCGTTTTTTTGTATGAAAACATTAAGCGTTTTTGAAAAGCAGAAAGAAATGTTCAATTGTAGAGTAGGATGAAGGTCAGTTGACGTCCGATGCGATTCGATTACTGCAGGTCCCATTATATTGGATAACGATTAGGTCATAACTGTTTTTAGCAGGTCAAATGAATTTAAAACCAAAAACAGAAATAGTTTCAATCTCATCTCGGATCAAGGTCGAAGACGTTTTGTAGCGTAGTCATCCAAATGCACATATTGAGTAGACACGAATAATAAATGGTTTATTTGCAATAGGTACTTCAATAAACGAAACTTGAGAGAAATATTATATTCTAATTAGAAAAAGAAAAGGACCATTCGTTCATAATTTATGATAATCGCAGGAAGAGAATATAAAATAGGCAATAAAACGATGTAAAAACATATTTTATAGCTACCATTGTCAGTCAAAAATTAGCAATAACATTTTTTTATTATCTAAATTTGATTAGATAGGTATGCACAGCTGGAAAGAAATAGTGTAGACTGTAGACAATGTGCTACAAATCACAAGGTTAATTGTAACTAAATTATTGTTCTAATTTTGATAAAATTACAGAAATTTTCTCTATCTATTTATACAAAATAGAAACTAAACAAAACGATTTCAAAGGTTGTGTGAAAAATTACAAGTAGCAGTTAACCTAATAAATTTTTAAAAATCTTTATGTTTATTGGTAGAACAATAAATATTGGGACATTCTTTTTCTTACACCTTTTATTAATTGCCAAATAGTAAGTGTACAAAACGTACAAACTACAAGGCAAGTATTTTATATTCTGACATATGACATTCAACTAATACAGTGCTGCGAACAGACTAACCATTTCCAGAAATGCCATAGAACACTATATAATAGGTTTTTTCTAATTTACTTCAACACTCTTTCTGTTTGAAATACGTCATTGACCTTTAATAGACTTGAGGAAATTCACTTTGTCCAATGGCCTCGTAAATGTATCTACTAACATAAAATGTGTGTGCACATACTTAAGCGATACAATGCTATTATCAATTTTCTCCTTCAAGAAAGTATGTCTTACGTCAATATACTTTGTGCGAGATTGATAAGCACCCTTCAATGCCAATTTCTAAGCTTCTCGTTTGTCGACATGTAATAAAGTTGACTTCGTGTCTAAATTGAGTTCATAGCTTAAGCCTCTAAGCTACAAAGCTTATTGTACATCAGTAGGCTGTACAGTAGGCTGCTTCTTACTATTCCAAGAAATTGGAGAACTATTTTTCAGGAAAATATATCCGGAGATTGATCACCTATCTTTTGGATCACTGTCCCAATATGCGTCACAGTAACCAATAATATCCAAATCACCAACTTTCCCGCCATTGAATTATAATCGGCAATGTATAGTTCCTTTCTAATATCGAAAAATTCGTTTAACTGCACACCAATGAGTTGGACCAGAATTTTGATTGCGTAGCTTATATTAGGTGTCTCGATATCTGTGATGCAAATAACAAACTACCAACTGCCTCTTGATATAGAATGTTCTTCGTCCGATTCTCTCACCTACACACATCGGACTATCAACTCGATTGCTTTGGTTCAAATTAATTTCTTAGAAAATTTTTAAAATAAGCTTCTTGGTCATTACAAAGTTTTTTATTGACTCTATCCCTAGTTATCAGAAATCCTAATATCGTTTTGACAGGTTCTTTATCTTGCCTGACTGTAACTTCTGGAATGACATAAAAGTGTTTATCTGGATCAACTATTAGTTTTTCCAATGAAGTGAACCCTATCTTATATTCATCCAACTGGACATTACGAGAGACAAATACTATGTTTTTATTTGGACGTACGTATGCTTTTGATTCTAAACTGTAACCTACGAAGATACAAGGTCTTAGCCTCTAACTTTTTCTTTTCTGGCTATCTAAATGTGCATATGCTTCGTATACAAATATTTTAGCAGGCTTTAGGTTAGTTTCTTACCACTTCATAGTTCTTCTGGTGTTTTTGCTATAGTTTTACTGGGTAAACGATTAAGCAAATAAACTGACGTGTATAGAGTTTCAGCACAAAACGTATATGGCAACTGGGCTTCAATTAGAAGACAACGGGGCTTTTCGATAATTGTTCAATTTAACCTCTCTGTTTTGTCATTCTGTTCAGGAGTATATGGACAAGTAAGCTGATGTTGTATACCTGCAGTTTTGATCAAATCCTTGAATTCGTTTGAGCAGTATTTGCCTCCATTATCAGTTCGTAGACATTTTATCGTCTCATCTGTTTGGGTTTCAACAAATCTTTTAAGTATTGAAATAATCTGTTGCTTGGCTCTTATTCTTCAAAAAATATATGGTTATATGATGAGTATAATAGTCAAGGAAAGTAAGTACATATCGAGAAACAGATAGTGATTTATCCTGTATCGGTCCACACAAATCCGAATGTATCAACTTCAAACATCGCAAGCCATATACCAGTCCATTTTTCAATTTATTTTAAGTTTCTGGGTGTGTACATGCGCTTACCGCCTATGCCATAGATTGTATTCTTTTTCTGCACTGTTGAACCAGACAAAACCATTATCTTGTGTTGGAACTAATCCATTTTAAACAGGTTGTTTTCTAACGTAGCTGTAGCTATGAGTTTATTTTCATTATTGTAAATGTTAGCTCCATCAGAGTTAAAGATTACAGTGTTACCTTTACGCACTATTTGACTAACTGACAATAAATTCATTTTTAATTTCGAAACAAAATATGCATCACCGATAGTCTCCGTATAGATTTCTTCATTATTTGCAGTGGTAACAGTCAATTTTGCGCAATTTCTTTCACTATCTAGCACATCTGGATTCCCTATCAAATGCGCTAAAAACTACGATGTATCTACATGATTCTTTTTCTTGTCACACTTGCTTGCAAAGTGTCCAATCTTGTTGCAGTTACAATAAAGCACTCCTTTTTCGCTTTCATTCCCAAAATTCTGCTTGGCTTTGTTAAACCTTGAACCACTGGCACCATACATGGCCACTGACTTCTTTTTACAACCTGGAGCTACTGATATATTCTGAAGCAACTTGGTTTTGATCGGGTCTACCGTTACTGGAGTACCTGAAGTTTCGCCCCATTATCATCGACTTGTACGTTTCTGGAAGACCAGCTAACAAAATCGTGCCTATCTATTCGTCACTAACTGTTAAGCCAATACTTTACAACTTATGAGCGGAAGTTATAACAGAACCACTATTTTCTAATGTTGTTATTAGTATACGTAGTAAACTAACACGTCTTGTGGGACTTCAATCCTTTAAGGCAGCTTCTAAATTGTTCCATGCTTCCTTGGCAGTTTTTGTGTTCTGAACATGGACATAATTCAGCGGCTCAACAAAAAGTATGGTTTTCGACTTAGCCTTGGTTATTTTTTGGCATCGGTATCCGTACCAAGTACTGAATCTCACAGTTCCTCGTGCTCTAAATAAGTTTGTACGGCGTATTTCCATGCATCGCAATTCTCACGACCTTTAAGCTTCTCAATGGACGGCATATTTCAGAGTTTGGAAGCGTATTTGAAGAATCATCACTTTACCACACTAATTCTGAAAGTATGTTTTCTGGGCCCATAACCTATTGGTAGAACAATAAATATTGGGATATTCTTTTTGTTGGTAGGGTTATTAATTGCTAAATATACAAAACGTACAAACTACAAGGCACGTATTTTATATTCTGACATATGACATTCAACTATTACAGGGCTGCGAACAGACTTACCATTTCCAGACAATGTCATAGAACTCTAAATAATAGGTTATTTCAAATTTACTTCAACAATGTCTAGATGGTTATGGATAAATAGCATCTAAAATAAAAATGATATGATATAATTTTACAATATCTGTAATTCAATTGTTTGAAATATTCGTTATTATGATGCTTTATATTGATTTTATCAGTCACTACACATATTTATAAAAACTGGTTGTTGTAATTGCCGGGAGAATATTTGTACTGTTTCTCGTCGTTCTACAATATTTTTCGGCGGATCTTTTGAGTAAAATACTCTTTCATCTGGCTTCAAATGTACGCTTCAGATCAGGTAAATGAAAATGAACTGTAGTACTGATGGAGTTAGTTAATAGTGCGCACTATATGGCTCCTTCCACCATTTTGTTAAAAACGTACACACGGCCTAGTGCACGGCAAAAGTTCTGTGACGTTTGCTAACGTTCATTCATAAAATCTTCCACCTTTCCAAAATTTTTTTCTTTAGCTTAAAAGAACACGCCTTCTGAAAAAGCGCGTCTAGAATAAAAAATATGTATTATTGGTTCAACATTGTTGAAATTGTCCTTCCATTAATAAATGAACAAGATTAAGAAATCAGGCGATTGTCATATTTTATTATTTGGAAACATTTTGACATAAACGCAGAGATATCTGACGAAATAAATAATATAATTCAATCTGGTAACCGTTGTTACTTTGCTCTACAAGCCTTGTTAACCTTTATGTCTGGTTTTGAAGCTGCGAAGCATAGACCCTGACTGTCGTAAATGAATAAAGTCTCAATATATTGGAATTTAGATCCTACGGAAAATTTACGGACCTCTAAGAAGTGTAGTGGTAACACTCAAAATTGTATTATGGGTTGGCAATGCTGAGGGACATATATCTAGTTAGTCTGTATTTGAGTGAATAGTTGTCATATCTTAATAATGTAAATGTCTTAAATGAAAAAAATATTTTTATGTTATATTGTAATTTCACCGAAGTAAACATTTTCTTTCTAAAGGAGATATTTTATTACTACCACCATTAGCTTTCACCACAGGTTATGGGCCCAGTGTAAGTCTCGAATTGTGGTAGTAATCTGAAGTTTTTTTTTACAATCTCGGCTTGCGCGCCATAGTAAAAAGAAAATGGAGACGATCGCTAACAAACTAAATATGTCAAATTGGAATATTTGGAGATTCCAAGTCAAAGTTGTGTTGTTGGCGAAGGGAATGTTTGAAATTACCTGTGGGAATGAATCTATACCTGTTGACGATGAAGACAAAATTACCAAGTGGAAAATAAAAGATGCTCGTGCACAAGAAGTATTAGTGTTGAGAATGAAATGATTTCATATGTAATGCAGTGTGAAACCGCAAAACAAATGTGGGAAAAATTAGTAAGCATTTTTGAGCGAAAATCTGAGGTTAGTACACATCTTTTGAATGAATAGTTTTATAATCTGAAATATCAAAATGAGACAGAGAATAGTTTCATATCAAAAGTTACCAATTTGCAAGCAAAACTCAAGCAGTTAGGAGAAGATATTCCAGAGAAAATGGTTTTAACTAAAATCATAATGGCACTTCCTGATAAATTTAGACATTTTCGTTCAGCATGGGATAGTGTTGGCTCAATAATCAAACCCTAAATAACTTAACAGCCCGACTTTGAATTGAGGAAGATATATTAAAAAAAGAAGAAGATGAATCTGTGGTATTAATGGCATCTCGATCAGCTGAGACTAGTCATGTATCAAGACCAAGTTAATGCCAAACCAAGATGTAAATGGAAATAGAAAAAAAATTGTTTGCGGAAAAGAAGGCCATTTGAAGAATCAATGCCGAAATATCGAGTGCAATTATTGTAAAAGAAAAGGTCATTTACTTAAAGATTGTTTTGTTAGGAAGATTAAAGAAGAAAGGGACAAAAACCAAAGAAATAGAGCCTGTAACAGTGATAATAGAGGTGAAGGATTTGCACTTGTCGTTTCAAATGATATCCAGTTTCCAGTTCCAAGTAAATATGGAATGGTTCATGGACAGTGGGGCTTCTCAGCACATGTGTAAAGAGAAAGATATGTTTTGCACTTTTGAGAAGTTAGACGTACCCAAATGTGTAAAAATCAGTAATGGTACAGCACTACAAGCGGAAGGACAAGGTAATATTTGTATTTTAGCTTATAATAGTAAAACCTTTCATTCTGTCACATTCCACGATGTTCTCTTTGTACCACAGCTTAAAGTTAATTTATTTTCACAAGGGAAGGCTTTAGACAGATGCCACAAATGCACAGTTCGTAAACAAAGAAAACATCACTGTAGCAGTGACAATCCGCACAGACAAACTTTTCAAAATGATGATATTTAAGGGGGCCAGCTCCTCGGAGCACACATGTCAATGCTTTGAAAGTAATAATTCTGATAAAGAAAACTGTTAGTAGCAGGTGATCAGGATCTTAAATGGTGGCATAAAGATTTATGTCATGAGAACTTCAGATATGTAAGTAATATATTGAAACGTAATAACATTGAAATGGAACAAACAAATCAAATGTGTAATTCTTGCGTACAATCAAAACAATGCAGAGAACCTTTTAAAGTAAATGAAAGTAGAGCGAATGAACCTAAGGGACTAATACATGTAGATTTATGTGGCCCTATGTTAAAAGATGACTTTAGCAATTATAAATTTGTTTACTTCATTAAAAATAAGTCTGATGTGTATGAAAAACTAAAGGAGTTTTTAACTTATTTTGAAAATCAAACGGGAAGAAGGGTTAAGGTCATAAGGAGTGATAATGGTACAGAATTTGAGAATTTCTCTGTAAAAAACTATTAAGAAACAATGGTATACAGCATAAGTGCAAAGTGCTGTACACTCTGCAACAAAATGGGAGAGCTAGCTGAAAGGGAATTCCGCATAATAATAGAAGCAGTAAGAGCTATGGTTGAATAAAATAAATTATCAAAACGTTTTTGGGTAGAAGCAGCAAATACTGCTGTGTTTTTACTAAACAGGACTGGTACAAATCCTGCTGAAGGTAAAACTCCTACGAGCGGTTATTCAATAAAACATTTAATATAAAGATGGTAAAAGGAATACTTGGAAGCAAACTTTGGGCATATATACCCAAAGAAAAAAGAAAGAAGCTAGATATGAAAAGTAAAAAGGGTATTTTCATTGGATATTCTGAAAATGTAAAAGGATACAGAGTGTACTATCAAAAAAAAATAAAGTAGCCATAGAAAGAGGGATAAGTTTTATCATGGATGAAAATCTAGAAGAAAAGCTTATTTGCTTGGACCTGGATATGATAGAAGTCAGCTCAGAAAACGTCGAAGAAAATGATGTAATGAACGCAACAAAGAGATTACCTCATAAATCATATTTAGAGGAACAAAGTTCAGAAACTGAAGAGATTACTGAAACAGTACCAGATCAAGTACCTACAAGAAAAAGAAATGACGTCTGAATTATAAAAAATGCCAAATATGTACAGTGATTACGACTTAAGCTATTTCAGTCTAGATGTTGATAAACCCAAGATCTAGAGGAGGCAATGGAAAGCGAATACTGAAGTAGTTGGAAGGAAGCAATTGATGAAGAAACGAAGGCCCTATTAGAGAATGAAACTTGGAGCCTAATAAAAAGGCCAGTTTAAGGTGAATTAATAGACAGCAAATGGGTTTTTAAAATAAAACGAGGTAAGGAGGGAGAGATAAATAAGTTTAAATGTAGACTACTGGCAAGGCGATTCAAACAAAATGTTTTTGAGAATGTGTATAGCCCTGTAGTGAGATTAACTACAATAAGAGCAGTTCTGGCTGTGTGTGTTCAAAAGGGCTGGCATATATATCAAATGGACGTCTATAACGCCTTCTTGCATGGAGAAATCAAGGAAAATGTGTATATGTATCTGCCAAAGGGTTGTGAAACAAATGGTAAAGTATGTAAATTAAATAAGGCGATCTTTGGACTTAAAAAGGCGCCACTGTATTTGTATCAAAAATTTGACAACTTTATGGCAAGTGAGGGCTTTATTAAGAATAAGTGTGACAATTGTTTATATATGAAAATGACTGAAGAAATAATTATATATGTAATTATTTTTGTAGACGATATCTTGATTAGTGGTTTTTGTGATGAGAAAATTGAAAACTTAAAATCAAACTTAAGTAAGTGTTTCAAAATGAAGGATTTGGGGTTATTAAACTATTTGTTGGGTATCTCTGCAGAACAAGATATAAAAAATAATACTATTGTATTAAGTCAAAAACAATATGTGGATAATGTTCTTTCAAGGTTTGGTATGCTGAACTGTAAACACATAAATACGCCAATGGATAGTAACTTTGATTATGATGTTTTAAAAGTGTTGAATCTAAGAGTATTGATATTGAAACTAAATGCAGATAAATTATTGGCTATATTATGTATGCAATGCTAGGAACAAGGCCAGACTTATGTTCAAGTATAAGTCTGTTATCAAGGTACCAAAATTATGCAAGTGAAAAATTGTTAACCTCATTAAAAAGAGTATTAAGATATATTGAAGGAACTCTCGAACTTAAGCTAGTGTATACAAAAAGAAGTAATGATATTATTGTATGATATGCAGATGCAGATTGGGGTGGCGTTAGTACTGATCGTAAATTAACTAGTGGTTTTTGTCTGTTTGTGTTTGGCAATATTGTGTCATGGAATTCTAAAAAGCAAAGTACTGTCGCCATGTCAACCACTGAAGCTGAAATTATTGCCCTAAGCTCTTGTATTAGTGAAACTTGTTGGCTAAGAAACTTATTGTTAGAGTTAACATTAGTCGAAGAATTCAAAGTTTTAGTCTATGAGGATAATCAGTCCGCAATTCGTTCATGTAGTTCTAATGAACAGTTGAGAAAAATTAAACACTTAGATATTAAGTAACATTTTGTTAAAGAAAAAATTGCGGAGAATACTATACAATTAATGTATATTCCAAGTGGAGAACAAATTACAGACATACTAACTAAACCTTTGAATAAAATAACATTTGAAAAGCTTAGAAACTTTATGTAGCAATATTATTATTTTTTTTTATATTAAAATTTTGATTGAGTGGGGGTGTAGTGGTAACACTCAAAATTGTATTATGGGTTGGCAATGCTGAGGGGCATATATCTAGTTAGTGTGTATTTGAGTGAATCGTTGTCATATCGTAATAATGTAAATGTCGTAAATGAAATAAAAGATTTTTATGTTATATTGTAATTTCACCGAAGTAAACATTTTCTTTCTAAAGGAAATATTTTATTACTACCACCATAAGCTTCTACCACAAGAAGAGGCAGAAACAACATTCAAGAATTTAAAGCAAAATGTCTGGACATGTAAGGCAGACGATAGAATCTTAAAACCAGCTTGGGAAGAAGCGCTAGCTGATAAAAGACCGATGGGATGCCCGAGGCTTCGCTGGAGAGACAATAATAGGAAAGATCTGAGAACGCTACTAGGTAATTCTAAATGAAAGTGAAGCAATGCTAGACAGGATGAGATGGGGCAAATTATGAAGGCGGCTAAAATCGATCAGGAATTTCAAGGCCATGAAGTAGTAATAGTACTAGAAATGAAAACTGCAGTAAATATATTTTTTTTTCTATTTTATGAAGGAACTGTCCAATATAACTGAAATCTCGCTGCCAAATTTATATCCAGGCCAAGTAGTCTATTGATCCATCAGAAAATATAAGTTTTGGTCAAATAGTTATATTATTCAAATGTGTTAGTTCCCTTTAGTAAAACAACAACAATAAACCTATTAAATATATTTTTATGAATTCATATTATTATCGGTATTTCCCAATATGTTTTAAGTTGATTAAATTTTATAATTAATCAGAACATTGATTGTTGTCAGGAGTATCATAAATCAAACAAAATTGCTTCAATCATCACATTATTCGAAGAAAAACTTGATTGTCTACAAATAGTAAATGACAATGTGGGTGTGTCAGAAATTAGGTACTTCAATTTAATGGTGCGTTCCTACCTACAACCATTTACACACATTAATTGTACTTACTGGAGGTCATATCAATTTTTATTTAATTTTCTTATACAATATATTGGCAACATCTAGGCAAGTTTCACCTTCATAGTTTCACTCAAGATAATAATAGCTCGTCTTTATTAACTACTTATTAAAAAAGAAATTAGTCGTTCCAGCAAGTCCACTATATTAGAGGAAAACAGGGTAATTCCTTCGTAAATGTATCCAAATCATCAGAAGGATTTGGTAATGTCAAATAAACTTTTGGGGAACGTGCACAAATTCCATTTCATATCAAATTTGCAGTTAACAAAAAATGGGTAGAATTATTGAATTTAGTGATTTTACAAACAAATACTGTAATTCAGAGCAATTTTGAAGTATTGTTTGTTCAACTTTAGTAATAATTGAAATGAAGATGTGTCAAGTGTGTTCACTATCTCAGAACAATTACTAAACATTGTAATACATGAGTGGAATTGAGTCCTCATAGACAGGGTGTCTCAAAATTGACGCACTTTTATCCGAATATAAATCGGGGACACGCAAATGATGCTTTCGTTAGAATTACCTGAAAAGCAAATGAAATTATCATTGTTGGAAGTGAAATGCCTCGAACCCCTATAATGAGTCTAAGACAGGCCAGCGATCGCAATATTACTTCTCAAATCGAATGTCTTTCATATTCTGGACTATCAGACGATTTGCTTCATAATTTAATGTCAGTTTGGGCACATCTAAAACCAGTTTTAACTTTAATGGTAGAAAAGTCAATGTTGGACATTTTGGTAACGATGGGCCGACGTCACAATACAAAAACAAAACCAACTTTCAACTGTTCTGTTATTTTGCTACCTTTTATGGAATAGAGTTTTCCACTTGGAATTTTTACGAGCTTAGCTACGGCAAAAGTGTTGCTGATGGTGTTGGTGACACTATTAAACGATTGGCAGACCAGGCCGTAGCTTTTGGAAAAAGCATAACCTCAGCCAAGACATTTATTGATGGTGTGCAAAAAAATACCAAAATATTCTTGTAACAAAGTTCAACTACCGACATCAATGGAGTATTTGATTTGTCTCGGAAACTGGGTGTAAATTTAGTGAGTGTTCCAAACACAATGAAAATAAGACAACTTATATAGTTTAATGAAACACCAAATTCTCTTATCTTAAAATATAAAAGCTGTCTATCTTGCAAATCAAAGTGTGACCATTACTTGCTACAATCACCAGAATTTGTATTTCAAATCAGTTTACTAGGTGAATCTATCAAAAACCCTAATTTAGAAGAACAAAATGATTCTGATGAACATAATTTGCCACTTTCGGTGATACATTCTAAGAATTGTACTTCCTCTAACGAAAAACAAAAATTGAAATAGTAAAAGGAACTTTACTCTTGGTAAAATTTCTCATTCAAGGGTCAAAAGAAACTTTAAGTACCTTTATTACATTTCCCAAGTTTCCTCAATTTTTGACACAAAATACGAAGGAACTTTTTTGCGCAAGAAACCAACGAGGGATCACCAAGGCTTCATTTATGGTTTTCCCGGCGTTCCCGATGTATTTTCATTTGAACTAACAAATGTAATGGAGAAGCTTCCAGATCCCGAACCCTCTGGACGTGGATTATTAAAGTTCAATATTAATACAGATTGCATTTAGTTGTTAGTTATTTTTTCGTTTTAACGTGTAAAAGAAAAAACAAGTTACATTTCACTAAACCATGTTATTTTAGAACAAAATTTTTCGCGTTTTTTAAATATGTCTAATTAGGTAACCCAAATTATGTATACCTTATTAAAATAATAATGGCTGGCTATAACAAATACAATATACATGTATTCATTACTTGGCTAACCGAATGTTCAAGATTGTAAAATCTTGAAATTTTATTGTTTACGATACCTTTAAAATATGTAAGATATTTGTATGCGTCCTTTTTTTATTGTATATATTTAAGGCGTAAATTCATTTTAGTTAATAGCGCTGTAAAAATATGTTGCAGAATTGATAAGATCTTTATGTTGTTGTAAATTCAAAGGATAGTTTCATTTTATTTTCAAAATACTTTCAAAATATCACGTTTTGCAACAGTAATTGTAAATTGTTTTGTATGGGCATAGAATAACATATTTATGAAAGTCGACATCTTGTCGCATTGTCCTATAGTTAAGAAGTTATGAAAAGGTCACGTTTCACCCTATTATAAATTGTATTGTAAAAACCCTAAATTTAGTGTCACTTCTGCATGAATTTAATGGTCGATGTTCGGAAGATATGAAAGACATTTTTGAATTACCTTTCTGAGTAAAGAGGTTACAATTGCTATTGTAGTATTCCATAGAAATTTAACTAACTATTGGCGGCACCCATAGTTGATTCTTGTCTAAGAACCCGACAAGTCAAATGATACTGGCCAATAGGAAATATTTATTTTCGTTTGGTAAACCCAATCCACGTGTAAACACGCCCCTCGCAGATTTCTATTTAACACGTCTCACAACGTGAAGAAATCAGTTTCTAACTCATCGAATCGAGCTCAACGCTCAACATCAAAGTTTGTAACTCATCGAATCGAGCTCAACGCTCAACATCAAAGTTTTCTCACTCAACAAAGTTAGTTTTTCACTCATCTGTTCTATACTTATCAACGCGAGTTTACACTCATCGAATCGAGCGCAATGCTCAACAACAAAGTTAGTTTCTAACACATCGAAACGAGCGCAACGCTCAACAACAAAGTTAGTTTTCTCTCCCATCGAATCGAGCTCAACGCTCAACAACAAAGTTAGTTTCTAACTCATCGAATCATCGAGCTCAACGCTCAACATCAAACTCTCTCACTCATCAAAGTTAGTTTTTCACTCATCAGTTCTACACTTATCGACGCGAGTTTCACACTCATCGAATCGAGCTCAACGCTCAACAACAAAGTTAGTTTTTCACTCATCAGTTCTACTACTTATCGACGCGAGTTTACACTCATCGAATCGAGCGCAACGCTCAACAACAAAGTCAGTTTCTAACTCATCGAATCGAGCTCAACGCTCAACATCAAAGTTTCTAACTCATCGAATCGAGCTCAACGCTCAACATCAAAGTTCTCTCACTCATCAAAGTTAGTTTTTCACTCGTCAGTTCTACATTTATCGACGCGAGTTTTACACTCATCGAAGCGAGTTCAATACTCTCGATAGCAAAATTTTACATTCATCGACGCGAGTTTTACACACTCATCGAATCGAGCTCAACGCTCAATAACAAAGTTAGTTTAATATTCATAAAATCGAAACATAAAGTTTCTTCCGATCTGAAACCACCGAAGTTCACCATTCACAACTTTGTACCATTTTATAAATTTGTACCTATATAATAAATTATTAATTTCGACATTAATTTTGTCAAATTAAGATTATTTATTTAGTTGAATGTCCACGCCAGTTGACGAAGTTCAATTAGAAATATAATCAATAACACCGAATATTTAGACAAAATTGGAGGGGGACGGAGAGGACCTTTTTATTACTCTCACTATTCTGCCACAGTTTTGCCAATATGAAATATGCAACCAATAGATTTAAAGTTTACTTTTTAGACAATACAGGGTTAAAAGTTATATTTGAGATGTTTTGCAAGTTACTTATGAAACTTTTTTTTCTGCGAAAAAATCACCGAATTTTAAAATTAAAAAAAAGTATAGAATATTTGCACGGATCACATTATTACTTAATAATCCAGCCAAAATTAACGATCGTCTTTGGTGACATATTTTACGTATTAAATAAGAGTTTTTTATTGCTGCATTGTCTCCAGTTGACAAAACTAATTATAAATGTCGAACACCATAACAGTTATTTGTTTCAACCTGACTTAGTTTTTAATAAAGTTTACAAATTGAACTTTTGATCTTTGTTATTTATCAATTACCTACTCGGTAACCAAGGACAAAACGCAAAATTTTTATTTTATAAAAGTTTTGTTATAAAAACAAATACTGTGAAGAGGCTTAATTAGCTCAATTCATGATTTGATGTTTTGTACTTTTCCTTCTATAAACTGCAACACGTATTGCGCAATGAGAATAATGTTAAGCTATTTTAAAGTACTAACAGATATTTATAAAGATAATAACCATCGTTATGGTTCTAGATATGAATATTATCAGACGAGGCTGATAATATGGCGTGTGCCATAACGATTGTTCATGATCCGAATTTCATACAAAATATTATAGTCCGACGATTTCTTTCTGTATCGCTCTCTCTCTCTCTCTCTCTCTCTTTCTCTCTGTCTCTCTCTCTCTGCCACGAACCATAGACAGGCAACATGCCGTTCTTACCCTTAAAATTACGCTATTTAAACATCATATCTAACCTTAAATATTAATTTTTCCTTCTCTTAAAATCCCTTTCAACTTTAAAACAATGTTCCAGTTTCTCAATCTCACTTTAAAACCCTTTTCCACTTCAAACCTTCGACGAGCAAGTACGCTTACTTAACAGGGTAAAGCCCTGGTTAAAACTTTATACTCTCTTAATATCAAAATAAATGCAAAAGCAGAAGTATTAGTTCTTAATTAGAGTGCTATAACGAAAACCTTATTAAATCATCATTAAAGAGTGAGTGTTTTGTTGTTTAATACATGGTTTTTTCTACATATCTCATTATACATACATACACCATAAATAAATTTCCTCAAAGATTGGGTTAAAACTGAACCAGTTTATAAAACTAATAAAATCTACAACATTCTCTACAATTAACCCAAAAATATTTCACCAATTATGAAAGTTGATGTCATAAAAAAATGTTCAGAATCTTACACACGAAATAGTATTTTATGCAACGATCATGTAATGATAGCCATTAACTACGCGAGCATGTTGTAGGATGTTCGTATATAATATGCGAGTGTATTAATGGCCATTACATGAAAGTTGCAAACATTATTTTTGCTACACCTATTAATAAGTATTATTTAATTAATAATTATTAATGAACAATTAAGGGTTTATGGTGTAAAGTGGCCCATTACTGTACGTTTTTGAGGTAATTAATCTAGTGCATTACCATATAAAATGCGAAAAAAGTATACCTGCAACTTCTTTTCGGATTAACCATCTCCATATCTATTACACTTTCCCATACAACAATAAGTATATTATATTTTTTCTATTGTATTTTATGGATTCTTAATTGATTTTTTTTCAGTTAGGTGTATAATATAATTGAATTTTTTCTCTTCCAAAAACTTCCGGTTCATTTCATAAAAATAGCTATTATATTCACAATAAGTAGTTATAGTTCTTAATGACGTTCATAAGCTTTTGTCTAATTTTGCGTTTCTTTACTGTTTTTCCTTTCCACGCCAATTCAAATTCGATTAGCATACTCAAACGTGTGAACAATTAAAGAGAACATATCTTGTATGAAATCTTTAATAATCACTTTTGATTGTAAATATACGAACTTTTAAAATAGGTCATTCGAATTAATATTGTGATTTGTATGAATTGAAATGCTCGCAGCAGTTCAGATGGTATTTTGATTGATTTAACAACATATCAAAGCGATTAGAAACATTTAAAATACTTTGAAACTCATTTCAAATTCATTTAACTCGATAAAATATTTACTAATAAATTCATACTACTATACTTCTCATTACCAAATAATATTGAATTTCAGCATCTTGTAGAATGATTCTGCGTTTAAATTAAAATTCTTACCGTAACTAATCAAAAGAATTATTAAACCGCTAAAAATAGATAATGGAGTCACTTTAATCACTAGAAATACAGATAAATTTTTAGAGTGCAGAAGGCTTGAGCATCAGGTCGATTTATAACAGAAAGTTTCGAACATTGTATGAACCCTTCTTATCTGGTAATCACATCTTTAATTTTTTTAATGATAAAGAACATCCAGTATCGTTCCTGGGTCTTCTGCCGCCCAGGGCAAATAGTTAATTCCCGCCTTACCATTGAATCAAATATTAAACTAAAAATATTGATTTAAGTAATGTCATATATGGACACCGAAACTCGTCATTTTATGACATTTCTTAAGGAATCTAAAGGAACAGAATATAATAACTTAGATTTTACAGATAAAATCTTTATTTTATTTAAATTCCTTTTTTTTTAATAATAATAGTTTATCCCATAAAATGTTTACATAGGTTATAACAACAATTTTGTAAATATTAGGAAGAAACTTCACGTAGCCCATAACACCGTAAATGGTTGAAGATGGGTTTAGTTGAGTGTTTCACAATAATAAAAAAAATTACCATCGTATTACAGATACAGTACATTTGTACATTTATATAAAATACGTAAATGGGAGAAAACGCTTTCCTTAAGAACTAAAAATTAAAATGAAGATTAAGACTAAAATTTGACCACAATAT
Source organism: Galeruca laticollis (assembly GCA_963921935.1). NCBI lineage: Eukaryota > Metazoa > Arthropoda > Insecta > Coleoptera > Chrysomelidae > Galeruca > Galeruca laticollis. Next base: position 116,880,368 of record OY998182.1, on the reverse strand, counting down.
TCGAGAACTATTTATATTTGTACAATTTAGACAATTAATTTTTTATATCTATTAATTTATTCAATAAAATGTTTACATAGGTTAAAAGAACAAGTTTATAAATATTATGAAGAAACTTCACGTAGCCCATAAGACTCATATATATATATATATATATATATATATATATAAAATCAATATTTTTGAAAGATTCAGTATATATCAAATTTGACATTTTTGATTTCCGATGACATTTATATAGAATGTATTTATTAATGAATAGATCATGTTACAATTTGGAAATAATATTCAAAATTTCAGAAAACAGAGGTCACTGCTAGCATATTTAGAGTAATAATAAAAGAATTTAAAATCTCTCTTTGTTATTGGGAAACAAATTTAGTTTTTTTTAAAAAAAAGAAAAAGTTCATAACCACGGGAGAAGATAATTATTAATTTTAAAAAAATTCAGTTAGTTGATTTTGATACCTTGAAAAGACAACATCGTATTTTAGAGTTGTCCAAACATTTTGTAGAAAAGAAATAGAATAAAAAATTTAGTAGTATAATCAATAATTGTAACGCTTCATTCGATACCCATTTAAATTCTGTGCGTGTGTGTTTTTTTTTGGAAAATTTCTAAATCATATTAGAAAGAAAGTGAACGTTCCAGAATTCTAAATTACATTTAGAATTGTACGAGTTTTTCCTGTTCCTAGTTGGTGAGTCTATTCCAGTTATTATTATTTAGCAAATGATCAGGCCTTTGAACAAAATTTTAAATTAGATGCATTTAAAATCATAAGAAAGAATAATTTGAATTCATGTGAAATACTGGTACGTATAAAAAGAAGCTGAACAATTCCAATAATTTTTACAAAACTTCAAGACGGTGATCGTGGTATTTGACATTCATATGAGTCAGTGACAATTTAAATGGTGAACTTTTTAATTGAAAAATGTATAAACGTTGTAATTCGATATTAGGTGTGTTTTTAGTTTGTAGGTTGTTCCGTTGCAATTCGTTTTTAGTGTTAATCTTTCTGTTAAAAAAATACGATTTTGTTATTAGATATAAAAAGATCATTTACAATTTTCTTTCTACTTCCGTTACTAAAACCGCATTTTGAACACGGGTTTGTCATGCACAAACCGACTCTTTTAACACTAGTGTCACATCTCGTTTATCATTTGTTTATTAAACGTCACATCAAGTGTATCTTTTATATGTTTAATTTCATGTTCCGTGATAATTTTGTTGTTCTGTGTCATTTGATTTTTCAGTCAGCTGTCAGCCATCGTCCGTCATGTAATGAATATAATTAAAATATAATATAATTTTTTTCCTTCCCGCGGGCGAAGAAAAAGTCTAGTAAGCACCTCGTGTTAAAAACGTCTTTAGTCACTCGTTTCACGAGGCAGTCGTTCAGCTTCGCTCCACTTGTGCCTAGTAAAGCTCGTGACTAAAGTAACCCTTTTGACACTTGATACTTAATATACTATTTTAATTTATTAGCGCAATGATCCCACCCTGAGTAAAGAGTGATAATAGTTCTTAACTAAAAATTCTATCTTTCAATAAAAATAAATTTTTTTTTTGATAGCCGGCAATTTTGACAACTATTGTCAGTTTGAAATATTCAACATACAGTAATAAAGCTGCGTGTACAATTGTGTCGTTGTGAAGCTGCGTGTACAATTTTGACACATATATAAGTTAAACACCCTACCGGCAATATAAGTAACACATCGTTGCCCTATTTTCTTCTTACTTGTTTCAATAAAAACACCACTGTTTTCTCGATGTTGCGTTTGATATTGATAGCTCGGCCCATGTAATATATTTTTATTTTTGTAAATGTATAATATAATAGAATACATGTTTATTTTTCTGGGGTCCATTACGTGGCTAAATTGGTAAAGAGTTTTAGAAGGGTAAGTGCGAGGTTTATTATACATAATTCTCAAAATTCTTTTTTGTAAAACATAAATTTTATTTCAATAGGTTTGGTGAACACCACCCCATCCAAGTATTCCATATTTTATACGTGATTCAACAAGAGCGTAGTAGATAATTCTTAGGTAATGCACATCAAGAATGGTATTGAAGTACCTAAATTTGGGAGGAGATATCGAAAGTTATGTGCTATACTATCTACATGATTGTTACATTTTAAATGAGAGTCCACTGTGACTACAAGATATTTTATTTTGTTCGCTAGCTTTATCAGTGTCTGAGAATTAGTATTTTTATTTCGGTGTACGATGGTAAGTAACTCTTATAGGGAACAAAAAAAATGTTTTTGTTATTCATTGTTGAAATTTTATAATTAAACCATTCTTTAATATTTTGTAAATCCGCTTCTGCTTTCAACTTTAGATCCTCCCAACTCTCCCCATGATATATTATTGCGGTATCGTCTGCAAAGCTAATTACTTGTCCCTCACTGTTGGTATTATAATTGGTTTTCTTGTTAACATTGGTAGTAACATTATTGATAAAATGTATGGACAGTAGTATGATTGTTAGGTTAAAATTATTTGAATGGAAAAACACGTGCTTCCAACTTAAAAGCTTATAATTACACTGACTCGTTCTGGACGACCTAGCTATAAATGCGAGGTTGCCACGTTGTACACAAATATGAAAGAATTATGAAGACATTTCATATAATAGTAAAAGTTCTAACACTCAAGTAAATCGTTGATATAAATATTAAATAGAATGGGACCCAACACCGTTCCTTGTGGAACACCATACTTATTGGTTCCAGGTTCACTAGTCCCGTTATTAACTGCCATTTGCTTTCTTTCAGATAAATAATCTTTAAATAGGTCGTGTGCCACTCCGCGTACGCCCACATTCGCCGAAGTATCCAACAGCTGTGTGTGTGACACGGTATCGAAAGCCTTGGCAAGTTCTAGGAATACACATATAGTAGGTTATTTGGAATCGACAAGTCTATAGATTTCGTTTGTAAGTTTTATAATGGCATCATTGGTTGAAAGATTCTTACGCAACCCAAATTGACAATTTGATAATACATTATTTTTATCAAGAAAACTTATTAAACGAACATTTAAGGCTTTCTCAAATAGTTTGGCTATTGCTGATATTAATGATATTGGTCGGTAATTATTCATATTTTGTTTGTCACCTTTTTTATAAACAAGCACAATTAACCCGACTCTAAGGTGATAGAGGCATGTGCCAGTTTTGAAAATTATGTTAATAAGATCTAGTACAGGTTTAGCTATTTTTTTTTGCTACATCAGACTTAATACCATCAACATCAGGCGCTCTTTTAATCTTAAGAGTATTAATAATATTAATGACTTCTATTTCAGTGAATGGAAAGAGATTGATGGAATTTTGTATAATTCTATTTTTTGCACGAATATTAGAAGGAGGAACTGTACTTGCTGATATTTCACCTATTTCTGTAAAATGTTGGCTAAAAGAATTAGCAATTCTATTGGAATCAGAAGTGACGGTATTATCTTGAGTGTGGCGGCCAGTTAACCATACAATAAGGTCACTAACATTTGTAGGAAAAGTTACCGGTGGCCAGTGAACCATAGGGTCACTAGTAATTATAGGAAATGTTACTAGTAAGAATTACACCACGAATCTTTGTAAATATGATATTAATAATAACACGTTTATAATTGTACGCAGAAAGTACACAAACAATTTATTTAGCAAGGTCAAAAACAAGTCGACGAACGGTGTGTGTTTATTTCAATATGTGTATAAAGGAATTCCGTATGGTTAGCATTAATTATAAGTATTAATGATATTTCATGTTAGTAGTACGTTGTAGTGTAAGTTGTCTGTTGGCACGGCTTAAAATGTTATTAGTTATCTAAATATATTATTCCAGTGATTTTGATACAATCTGTGGTATTATTTCTTTCCCACCGATTAGAGCTAAGCGTTCTCCATCAGTAATGGTATGATTGACGAAGGGCCTAGAAAGCGGAACCCTGCAGCTATGTTATGAAAGTGGCTAAATGGTTGGGCACTTTTTCTCAAAGGGATGAAACATTTCGTCAGTTCTACTGGCTACAGCCCTACAAACAAAGTTATTTTCATTCTCGATAGCCACAGTCGCCACAAATACCTGGAAGCACTAGAATTTACTAAAGAAAATGGTGTAATATTGCTGTTGTCCATGCACTAATGATTTGAGTTTTTTCTATTTTTAAAATAATTTCCGCGATGATCAAAAACAGCTGGTTTCAAGCGATTGCGTGCGCATATCGCGTAGCGCTTGCGCTAAAAAGGACAAGATAGACAACGTTTGGCCGGCGACCGTTAACCACGGCAATTTAAAAAAGGTAGTGATTTTGGTGATAAATACATACAAACTGAACAATCAAGTGATTGAAAAGATACTGAGACGTTCAAGTAAATAATAAAAATGGTGATTGCCTAAATCAAGAGTTCCTAAGGTGCAGAAAGCCAGCAATCCGGTGAGTACCCACATTGCTAAGAAATTACAGTTGTTTTCGAATAAATCTACAGTTCGCGAATTTCTTCCGAAGCAATTTTCATTGGTGCTTAGACAGCTGTGTCTACCGCCGAAGTGCAACTATAGGATGCAGCCACTGGGCATCTCATCTTTTGGACCATTGGATTTATATTACAATCGTGAAATGACCACCTAGCTAAAAGCGCATCGTGATAGAACTGTAGAGTTTTACGAAATCGCCAGTATTTTTGGGAGAGCTGCCGGATCATTTGTTTCTACTCAGAGAAGTTACTGTTGTAATTCAACCCTCTTTTTTGATTGTGCAAGCACGCCACTTATTTTGAAGTCTTTCAGAACCTTCTAACCTGGCCGGCTTATCCCTAGTTAACGACTGCGCATGCAAGCACCCGTTTTGCGAGCGAAAATGCCGCACGCAAGGGGAGAAGTACCGTACCCTTCAGAGAGTGATGAATTAACAAGTCCCTTTACCTCACCTGTTCTGTTTAATTCTGTAAGGGGTGTTAATATATTTTTCCAAGCCACGAGGTGGTTAAAACTTCCTGTCCTGTAGTACCTATATCCATATTTCCATCAGAAAGACATAATATCGGTTGTAGTGAAAGTGAATGTGATTAAGTACGTATTGCAGTGTTTTTGTGCATTCTTCTGAAGGAATTTAAGGTAACATTTATCTTTATCGTATAATTAATGGATGAAAATAGAATTACAACACCACCACAAACTATTTGTTGCTAAGTGTGTAAGACACTGAGTCTCCGGTCCTTCGCAATTTTAAAATAAGAAATATATTCGTTATTTTTATCAAAAAGTCGTATTTACTGAAGCACCTTTCCTTACATCGATTGGAATCAGAGGCCAGCTGTGTTATCGAAGGATTGCTGTTTTCCACACAGATATGATTAGATTCATACAGTTACTGAAAATCTTTTTGACATGAAGATGAACGACGGAGGCCGCGTGGCAGAAAATAATAAACAATTTACTAGATCAGCTGCTCAATTGCAACCTAATCTTGAATATGCTGCTGGACCTTCTTCGTTGACCACAGGTGCTGGATCGTCAATGATCCAAGAGATTTTAAATTAGATTTCCCCACTTTTGAAATCAGTGTCTACGGGGCAAGCAAAAAATACAAAGAGGAAAAGCACTGGCTCTCAGCTTCTGACAGAAACTCATTTTGTGGACGAAGTCAAAACACAAGTCCAAAATAAAAAGCAGAAAGAAAATTGCAAGAGCGCAAGAGTTCAAAAGTAGATGAAGCGTAATATCTTTCAGGATGACTCGGATAACCAATCTGATTTTATTCAGGACGATGATGACGTGAATGAATCCGATTTTGCATGCCTTTATTGTAACGAGTTATATGGTAAATCGAGGCCAGGAGAGCATTGGGTATGTAAACAATGGTGCCACACTCTATATGCCGGCGTTGCACCAAGGGCGAAGATATTTATTTGTGAATTGTGCACCGATATAATTAGATACCTATGCCGTTTTAGATCTCCATGTATCATCTTACCCATTCGGACATAATGGTGTTTTTTTTACTTCACTTATTGGGTTACTATTTATTTTGTGTTCGGTACCTAAATAAACGTTTTAAATGTATAATCTGAGATGTATTTTTTATGACTTTTGAATTTTCAAATATTTACCTCAAAACAAAAAGTATGTCATCTTAAGTACAATTCCCCTAATCCATTAAGGCTTTATAAACATATTTCTATAATTTAAAATTAAAGGTCTTATTGCGTTTATTTCCCAGCGATTTTCGCTTAAAAGTTTCAAAGATAAAACAGGTGTATTTTCTTTTAAAATATCCCACCTTGCCGTTGATGCTGAAAAAACGACACCATTTCATTCTTTATTTTTGCAGCGTCATTTATCACTAAATTTAACGAATGAGCAAAACATGGCACAACTGTAGCGCTTGGGTTTTAATATTCGTTTTTGTAAATCCGAGTTTTTTCGCTTCCTATTAGCTCCGTTGTCCTAACCTTGTCAGCGCAAATCTCAAATATTTAGTTTATTTGATGGAAATAAATTGTTAAGAACGAAATCACATAAACCTACACCAGTACTATCTTGGCATGGTTAGAAGCCCAAAAAATTTTCCCGAATTTCCACCTTGCCTTGAAAGACATCAACAAATCTTGAAATAGAACTAAATTGTTCCACGTGGGTTACATCGGGAGTACAATTCAATATTATTGAAAAATATTTTGATTTATTCAAACACAACACAATTATTTTGATTTCACTTCTTCACCAATTAAATTAACTATTTCATTTTGGAAGTGCTCTCCTAAAAAATGAGGTATCCGACTTTATCTTTTGACTTTTGAATATTATGCAAATGGTCTTACATGTATTTCTTTAAAATTCGTATATGCATGTTAAGAATTATTTTTTATATGATAATTTATAAATTGTTTAGTGAACGAAATGCCGCTCCCTAATTACTGCAGCCCCTTGTAATTGCACGTGCTGCAACCCCGCTGGAACGACACCTCATTTCAAAGCTACTGAAAGAGTGATTTTAAGAAGAGTTTTTATAGATTATGTCGAATGCCGAAGAACTTTGATGTCTAGCAAATTAATCTGTTTTTATCAGGTGAAAAAGTCAAAAAATATTATTTAGGTGACTATCAGTAATAGGTCCAATAAACAGAGACAAGTTTTAATCTGTTGATAGTAAATTGCTTAAGAATTCGATAATCAACACAAAACACAGTGGCGGAAAACATTTGCTACGAAGATAAACAGATTTTCATGGAAATCGTTCGCTAATTCTTAAACTACTGTGACTAGGGATTGAGAGGTAGGTAGATAAAAAAGTTTTAGAGATGCTGAAAAAAGTTCATTCTCATCATACAAAAATATTCCTTGAACTGATAGACTATGACTCAGACAAATGAATGCAATATTGCGAAGTCCTGACTAATAATATGACGAAGAATCTTCAACATCCCGTTTTTGTCACGAAGCGATATGTTAATGAACTCGTTTATCGGGGAAAATGTGAGATACTAGCCTGAAGAAAACTATAGATTACTTCTATTTCTACTTCTTACCATGTACGTTGTTTTCATAATCATTAAACTATAAGAGAAATAATTAAATATTTAGTCGTTATAAAATTTGGTTAGCCACAAAAAAACAGCATTTAAATAATTTAGTCAGCATACAAAGATTTTGTTTGCAATAAAAAATCAGGAAGCAACCTTTGTTCCGCAAAAAAAGTTGATAATGGTCAGTAATTAAAACATAAATAGATAGCTTGCAATAATATGAGTTTGTGTAATAAACAGCCCAAAAAATAACTACTTAAGTTGGAATTACATGAACTGTTGGTGATTACTGATCACCCCTAATTCGAAATGTTCACGTAATCTTTGTACATCTGTTATTATAATCTCTTCAATGTTAGTTTTAGGATTTGACTTTACGCATTTATCATAACAGGGTTTTCATGTATGTTTAACGTTTTAGTTTGATGAAGGGAATATCATTTTTATTGTATTATTCAGTGAATGACTGTTAATTTGCAACGCAATTTATAGGACGAGAAAACTCTAGAAATAAATAATAATATTATATATATATATATATATATATATATATATATATATATATAATATATAGAGGGGGAATTATCGGGTATGCGGTCAGTGAAATGAAATGAAACTATTATCCTATGCTCAATATTTCGCCACCGTTTGGTAGCTTCATCAGGAGATACTACAAAATTTATTTAATAAACAATTGCACATAATAACAAATGGTTAAATTACAGATTTTAGAGTCTGGAATTTACTGACGTCTAGACATTAAAAGGTTTAGGACAAGACTAATTAAAATAATTTTAAAAAACCAATAAGGTATAGATATAAAAATGTTCACAAGAAACTGACAAGAAACACACTAAAACAAATTACAGGGTGATAAGACAAATCAATTTCTAAAATGTGTGGGAAGCACTTCGAAACCTACGAGACCATGTGTTGGAATCCAGCATGAAGAAACTGGCTATGCCTAAGATAGCGAGTAACCAGTTGGATTGGCGAATTACCAGGAGCATGGTAGAGGTTATCTTCAGATATACCGGTGTCCAGATATTAATTTGCAGCTGCAACCCCCGTTATCAGTATCCGATGAAGACGGTGCCCTGCTATTTCCATAAGATCGGAAAGAGTGTAGAAATGGGGCCAGTTGTCGATTCAAACATCCAGTCTCGGCTACACAAAAGTTCCAGGAGGAACTTCCATTTAAGGAGGAGGTAATGTTACGGAACAGCACACTGGTATAGTCCCTAAATCCGACCCTGTCTAAGCCAGGTATCAAAGTTAAAATTATGGCGGATGCGCACTGTTTTTTTATAACTGTTTACGACTATATTATCTAAACATTGTTTTTGTGACCACACTTATCTAGAAAAGGCCAGATCCAATTGTTTTTGTGTGTGTAAGCCGCATTCAAAATTTTTAAATAACAAACAACAAAAGCAATACACAGCATCAGTACTTTTGGAGTAAACTAACCATTTTCTTTCTCCATTAGACATTATACGATAATAATATGAAGGGGAAAAATCCCTTCCGGAATCGTCTTTTGGAAAATCAACGCCTTTAACCTGTATTGGCCCTTTTTCTATTATTATCTGATGTTGGGAAACATTTAAATTTTTCCAGGAAGCTGGGTCACTATCAACTTCGGTAACTACATCTGTAACTGTAAAGGCTTTGCTGTCAGGTTGCTCGTCATCATTTTTTGGAATATCCTGATAAATTGTTTGATTAGCATTATTCCTTCTATGAATTATTCATATGTGAGAGTTGTGTGTTCTTTTTAAGTTCCCCTAAATCATGCATTCTAAATGCATTCGTTAACTCCAGCTTCACGGAATCGATATTATCTTTGCAGTTTGACCTTCCTTCAATTTCTTCAAAGTTTTTCGGTGCATCGTCAATACAGATTTCTGAGTTCAGTGCCAGATGTTCAAACTCATCCTCTGCAAAGAAATCATTCAGATACTACGGTTTTCGTTTAATTCTAGTACTTTTCCTGCCATCATGCTCTCTATTTCTGTTAAAACTTGTCCTACCTTCTTCTGGAATCTCTTCTACTTCAGAATTTATTTCTTCTACTTCAGAATTCATTTCTTCTACTTCAGGATTTCTTTCTTCTATTTCAATTCTTAGTTCAGCCTCTTCAGAGTCATCTGGACAATCCCTTTTTAATACGTCTGTTATATTCTTATTTTCATTGAAAACAACATTCATTGCTGCTATGACTTTTCTTTTTACAAAGTCCCACAGTCTGTATCCACAATTTGTGTATCCTACCATAATACATGTTTTCGCTTTGGGATCAAATTTTCCCTTTTGCTTTTCTTTTTGTATGTGATTGTATGCAACACTTCCGAACACTCTTAAGTTTTCTAAGTTAGGCCTTTTATTATGGAACATTTCTGATGGTGTTCTGTCATTCAGAAAAACAGTTGGTCTTCTGTTTGTTATATAGGTAGAATTGCTTCTCCTCACATTTCTTTGGGTAGCTTTGACTGCAGAATCATTGCTCTTGATTTTTCAAGCAGTGTTTGAATAAACCTTTCTGCAGTTCCATTTAGTTCAGGGTTATAGGGAATAGTAGTTTTATGGGTGATACCATTGGCTTTGCAAAAACTTATGATTCATGAGAGCAGTACTCACCCCCATTATCTGTACAAACTGAATGAATTTTTGTATTAAACTGACCTGTAATCAACGCATAATATTCCCTAAAACAACAAACAACATCACTTTTATTTTCAATTAAATAGGTAATTGCAAAATGTGTAAAATCATCTATGAAAGTAATAGAGTAATTTTTACCATCAAAAGTAGGAGGTGATATAGGGCCACGGACATCACTGTGTATTAAATCCAACAATCTAATACTTCTCTTATTTACAGACCTTTTAAATGGTAACCTCTTACTTTTGCTTAGTATACAAGTTTCGCAACCTTTAATATTTTCACAGTTTTTATTCAAATCAAATCCAATTACATTATTGCACAGTTTTCGCATATTTTCACTCGATAGATGACCTAATCTACAGTGCCACAAGTTAAAATTTAAGTTATAATTTTTACATAGATTAGTTTCATTATTAACTAACATAAATTCCAAAACATAAAGATTATCATTTTTAATGCCTCGTGTAATCAATCTATTATTTTTGTGAATTGACACATTACCTTTGCTAAACACTACATCTAAGCCTGCTTTTTCTAGTTTTTCAACAGGCAGCAAATTATGCCTTAAATCTTTAACAAACATGACATTCTCAATTGTAGCATTCTCTCCTGTATCTAACAGTATATTTATGGAACCAATATGAGTGCATTTTAAAGATTCATTTGCTTTTGCAACATTTATTAAAATATTATTACTCAGCTTACTTACTTTTGTAAAGACATTCAAGTTATTTACCAAATGATCAGTCGCACCTGAGTCTATGTACCAGTTTATGCTGTGTTCATTTTTCTGTTCAATGTTGAACTCTGTATTCATTGCTGAAAAAGTGATCCTCTGATCACTGTCTTCTATATTCTTATTTGTCTGATTTGCTTCCTTTTTGTGCCAGCATTGCTGTCTTATATGTCCTGGCTTTCTGCAATTGTGACATATAATTGTCTTTCTATCATGAAATTGTCCTTTTCCACTTGACATTTGTCCTCTTCTTTGTGAGTGCTTCTTGAAATTACTTGAATAAGCAGCCGATACATCTGAATCAAGTGTATCATTTGGTTTATTATTAAATTTCTTTATTTCATGATCCAGCAGCTTTACCTTGACAAATTCTAGAGTCAGTTTTGATGATTCCAGCGTTTCTAAAGCTGTTACTATGCCTTCATAGCTTTTTGGAAGAGTTAATAATAAATGGCACACAGTATCTGTTTCTTCGAAAGTGGCTCCAACAGATTTCAGTTCCCTAACTGTTTCTTCAAACTTAATGCAGTGTGATTGTAATGGCTCACCTGGTGAAAGTTTCATTGTCAAGAGTTTTTTTTTAGATACAGCTGACTTGCAACACCTTTTCTTTGAAATACGGTTTCTAAGGCTGTCCACATTTGGTCATTTGTCTTTGATATATTCAAGATGAGTATTTGAAACACACTGTACAATTATAGATTTGCACTTTTTGTCTAGTTTGACAAAGGCATCATCGGGGTTTTGTTTTTCTGCTTCTATACATATTTTAACCTCATTTTGGTGGAGAATTATTTCCATCCTAAATTTCCAATGGTCGTAGTTATGCCCATCAAAAGGTTTAATTCCATATTACTTTTCCGCCAACCTATCTAATATGCGAGAAAAGTATTAGTTTACCCACAAAAAAGTTGGAAATTTGAAATTTTTTTTTGAGTTATTTTTACGTTATCCATCAACAACAACACGAAAAAACGGTTTTTAGAAAAAAAATCCTGTGTGTATGTCGTCGTCGTCGTTGTCGTCGGCCACTTTTCCTTGCAAGTCTTGTTAGCACGATACAGCCTCCGGAGTGCAATAAGTCACCAATTTTATGATGGAATATTGTTAAGGACATTTCACAGATTAACCCTATTGATTTTCAGCTCACCAGAGCCAGTACAACGGGTGCTATGGTACTTGAAGTACGACATTTTGTCGTTTTTCGACAAACTTCAGTTTGTTAGCACGATACAGCCTCCGGAGTTCAACAAGTCACCAATTTTATGATTGAATATTATTCAGGGCATCTCACTGATGAACCCTATTGATTTTCAGCTCACCAGAGCCAATACAACCGGTGCTACAGTACTTTAAGTACGATATTTTTGTCATTTTTGGAAAAGTTTCAGTTTGTTAGCACGATACAGCCTCCGGAGTATATACAAGTGATGAATTTTATGATTGGATATTATTCAGAGCGTCTTAAAGATGAACCCTATTGATATTGAGCTCACTAAAGCCAGTACAACGGGTGCTGTGGTACTTGAAGTACCAAATTTTTGTCATTTTTGGAGAATTTTCAGTTTGTTAGCACGATACAGCCTCCAGAGAGTATACGATTGATCAACTTTATGAATAAGTATTGTCCAAGGTGTCTCACAGATGTATCCTATTGATTTTCAGATGACTAGAGCGAGTACAGCGGGTCCTATAAAACTAGATATACTAAATTTTTGGATATTTTTGGAGAAATTTCGGTTTGTTAGCACGATACATCCCCCGAAGTGTATACAAGTAACAATTTTATGATAGAATATTGTTCAGGGCACAGATGCGGAAAAGTTAGTTTTAATCTTTTAAACCGTTTATTTTTCATATGTAATTGCCGATGCCATAGTTTTCTAGATATGTGGTATGTATTATTCCAGAGATTGATTTTTAAGTTATCTATATTCTTTCTCACTTATCTAGGCCCATAACCTGTTGTTTAATGAAAAAGAAACTCTGCTAAAGATCTCTGTATATTTATTTTGTTAACCAGTAGGTTTATTACACACTATTACTCAATAAAAGTTATACACACATTTTATTATTTTTATACATACAAATTAACAACTGTCATCCTTCACTACTAACGTCACCACAAAACTATATTAAGGCAAGTTCACAGAACAGTCCTTTTTAGGTCTATGGGGTATTTTCTTGTTCCTAACAATTAGTTCGTTTGGAATGTAGGTATATATAGTAGTTGTTGTTAGTTAATTGAGGTTGTTGGTTCATTATTAAACTAGTTGTAGTTAAAATTGTTATTCCAAGTAATTATTTAAAAGGTATTGTAATCTTCATCATATTGTGGAAATAAAGTTTTTTAAAAACGGTTTTCGATGTTAAAACGCTATAACTAGCAATGACTATTTTAAATCCGACCTATTAGATAGTTTTGCTTATAGTACATATAGTTGAGTACACGTTTTGTATATTTCGGAAGTAGATTGACAAAACACCACACATCACAAAAGTGAACCAAGAGAGGACGTATAATCTAAAACTATACTATATCTATAAAAACTTGATATCATTATGTATGCAAATCCCTGAAAAAATTCTACAGTCATAAATAATGCATAAGAATTCAATAGAAGCACCTTTGTTAACCTTACGTATTGATAGAATATAATGGAATAAGAGGTCTATGGTCCCCTGTTAAAACAACAACAACCACTAACGGAGATTTGGGTATTTAAATTACATCAAAATACATATTGAAATTGTAAAATTCTCCCAGATTTAATAAGAAAAATTACATTTTGGAATTAGAATTGGAGAAAACGCATAAATGGTGATCGGAATCAAGATTTATCTAACAAAAGTCCCCTGAATTCGTTATACATATATTACTTTTCCGTCCAACCTATCTAACATGCGAGAAAAGTATTAGTTTACCCCAAAAAAAGTTGGAATTTTGAAGAAGTTTTTGGGTTATTTTTACGTTTTCCATATAAAACAACACAAAAAAACGGTTTTTAGAAAAAAAATCCTGTGTGTATGTCGTCGTTGTCATCGTCGACCACTTTTCGTTACATGTCTTGTTAGCACGATACAGCCTCCGGAGTGCAACAAGTCACTAATTTTATGATTGAATATTGTTAAGGATATTTCACAGATGAACCCTATTGATTTTAAGCTCACCAGAGCCAGTACAGCGAGTGCTATGGTACTCGAAGTACGACATTTTTGTCATTTTTTGAGAAATTTTAGTTTGTTAGCACGATACAGCCTCCAGAGTATATACAAGTGACCAATTTTATGATGTGGATATTATTTAGGGCGGCTCAAATATGAACCGTGTTAATATTCAGCTCACTAAAGCCAGTCGTCGACCACTTTTCGTTACATGTCTTGTTAGCACGATACAGCCTCCGGAGTGCAACAAGTCACCAATTTTATGATTGCATATTGTTAAGGACATGTCACAGATGAACCCTATTGATTTTCAGCTCACCAGAGCCAGTACAACGGGTGCTATGGTACTTGAAGTACGACTTTTTTGTAAGTTTTTGAGAAATTTCAGTTTGTTATCACGATACAGCCTCTGAAGTTCAACAAGTCACCAATTTTATGATTGAATATTATTAAGGACATCACACAGATGAACCCTACTGATATTCAGCTCACCAGAGCCAGTACAACAGGTGCTATAGTACTTTAAGTACGATATTTTTGTCATTTTTGGGGAAATTTCAGTTTGTTATTACGATACAGCCTCCGGAGTATATACAAGTAACCAATTGTATGATTGGATATTATTCAGAGCGTCTCAAAGATGAACCCTATTGATATTCAGCTCACTTAAGCTAGTACAACGGGTGCTATGGTACTTGAAGTACCAAATTTCATTCTGACGATGATATTGATTTATCGAAACAATTGTCAATTTTTTAGAATTTTCAATAACTTGTATTATATTGTGGAATTAACTAGAGACCTTGAGTTTCATTTAAAAACACTAATAGAATTATCAGTTTGTTAGCACGATACAGCCTCCAGAGTGTATAAAAGTGACTAATTTTATGATTGAATATTGTTGAAGATGTCTCACATATGTACCCTACTGATTTTCAACTGACTAGAGCGAGTACAGCGGGTCCTATAAATCCAGATATACTACATTTTTGGTCATTTTTGGAGAAATTTCGGTTTGTTCACACGATACATCCCTCGAAGAGTATACAAGTGACAATTTTATGATAGAATATTGTTCAGGGCTACAAATGCGGAAAAGTTAGTTTTAATCTTTAGAGCCGTTTATTTTTATTTATAATGCACAATAAAGAGTGTTCTTTGAATGGATATTACGATTATTTCAATCCCGTTATTGTTGGTACCTCATAGTTTATCTCCCAAACAACGTTTACTTCACATTGAATTGTTTATGCTAACGATTCTATACAGCAGTTAAAGTGGCAGTTGATTCCACAAGTCTAAAACCTTCAAAAAGAGATATGGGTGGATTTTTCAAATTTTTCTTTCGCCAATACTAGGTTACAATAGTTGTATTTTATGACAATAATGATTTTTTTTTATATATCAATCGCATCAACCACGTACGGTTATTAGCGAGTTGAAATGATGGAAGTTCACTTATTGTAGCTTGGTTATAGTCTCTATATTTTGTTACTTAATTTGCGGTCTCTTAGGTAGTTTATAAGTTTTGTAGTTTCTTGGTTTTCTTGTAATAGTTTTTTTAGTGATAGTGGTAGTTGATTCTTTTTCCGGGAAGTGTCTGGTTATTGAATGGAGATATAAATATTTGTCTTCTAAAACTTAGGATATGTTGAAATGCGGGGTCCGAGATTCCTATTCGCAAGAAAGATAAGGGTGGAAGAGGATTAATCCCTAGCTTTTTAAGTTCATATTCAAGGACTGAGTGGGGAATAGAGGGACAGACATTGGATAATATTAATCTTTGGCTAGCAGTGACTAGTCGACGTGCCTGTAGTATTTGTTGGTTTATTTGGATTTTACCGTGATTGTTGATGAATGTGTTCACTAAATTTTCATTTGCCAAATAAATACATATTCTATTGTTGGATAGCTTTGAGCAAAAAATTATGTTACTTGGTTGGATTGTTAGGCATAGTGCCTTTAGGTAGTCTTCTAGCCTAGTGTTTTCGATTGCGTCGAAAAGTATAGCTTGATTTCTGGACGGGAAATTGTTTGTTCTGGTTTGTTGGTTTGCTACTGAGGAATATGTTTTGGGTTGTTGGGTTGTGTTATCAGTGGGTGTACACCCTATTTGAGATATGTTGTCATCCATTTTTGAGTATCATTTAAGTTTTCCTTAATACGGATCTGGCGAAGTATTTTCGATTATTTATATCTGATATTAAATTCAGATTCACTTCTAGTTAATAATTGTTGTTTTACTAACGTTTAATAAAAAGTTAACCTGATATTCTTACTTGTTTTGGTTCACTTTGAAATATACACTAATTAATTTTTAAATACTTAATCGTTTCGGAGCGCACAACTGCTCTGTACAAAGGTTCTACACCGAATCCAATACTGATGTTTAATTCCATTTTATCATCACAAAACGCAAATTTATCTGCATTAAAAGGGATAAGATGGGTGAGCATCACAATCTAATTTCATATTAATGTACTATACTTGAAGTATTGAAAATTAATTAATTTTTAAGATTTTTCGCATAAAAGAAAACCCTGTATAACTGATAAACTGAATCAATACTAGTAAAGAACTGAGTAATTAGTAAAGATATTTAGGTAAGTAGCAACAAATCTTATCGTTAACACGCACTTACTTTCTTGTATTAAAATATTTTTCACGCATTTAACTTTTATATTGTAAATTGTTTTTCACGTGTTTAATACTGCAGTACTAATATAAACATCGCTATCAACGAAAGTGTTGCACAGTTACCTACTTTTACTTTATCAGCAAAATTTCAACACAATAAGTATTTGACCCGAGAAGGCGTTATTAAAAATTAATGAGCAATTCCCGTACAAGAGATTTCCTGAATACATTTATGAATAAATTTAAGAGGAGATAAATATGAAGTTCATTTAATATTCAATGCCTTTTTTCAAATCGACATTAAACAATAATTTATTTAGGTTACCATCGATATGAATATTTGTTGTAATTACTGTTTAACAAAATGATATTCTTATTTTATGACTATTCACACTTATACAATATTTATCCAACATTGTGGATGTATAATAAAAATATTGGTTTCTACTCGTAAAATTTCAGTATATTAAACTTAAAAGTACGACGAATAGTTATTGTGACCAATGAGGTTAACTACAACTTGTGTCGAATATGTTTTATATGGTTAAACATATACAGGGTGTCGCATTTAAGTTGAAGACACCCCCATATTTTCGCTGTTTGAAAGATTACAGATTTGAATGTTTGCAGAGTCATACATGTTGATGGGTCACATCTTTTAAGTTAATCAACAGAAATCTCAGCCTTCTACGATTTCACAAACGAGGTCACTTTTCGATATTTTGCTTCGCGTAAAAATGTTCGAAAAAGTTATTCAGAATATCATTTTAACCCCACATATCGAAATTCATCACAAAATTCGCATTTTTAATTTTTTTGGCCCACATACATTTATTATTACAAGATATTGTTTACTTTGATCAATAGCGTGCCATGGAAAATAATATTTTGACAGTGTTTTAAATGTCAGCTAAGTTCTAGTCAGTGACCCAAGAAATAAAATGCGCTTGACTTTAAGAGAAAAAATAGAAATAATCCGGTGGTTTGATGATAATGCTCGTAGTAGCAGAGAAGATGCTGCGGAGTTTAACTTGAGATATCTTCAACGTGCGCCCATTAAGCTCGCCACTCATGATCCAACACCGCAGTACGATTTATTTGAATGCAATTACAGTACAATATTGTCGAAAATCGAATAAGAACACACACGTTTAATATTTTGCAGTACGAGTTTACTTTCAACGTGAAAATGTCGGAAGAAAATATACTTCTAGGGGCTCTTGCGCTTTGTTTAACCGAGAATATTACTTATGCTGTCACCGGGAAATTGCGTTATGGAAGTTAAAATGGAAATATATAAAAACAAGTAGTGGGCCATGAAAAAAACAAAACAAAAAGATATGTCTTGTGTCAAATTAATAAACCTAGTAATTTATTCATTTACGTGTTATTGCGATTTGTGTGCATTAAATTCGATATAAAATTTACTTAAAAGTTATATCTAAGATGATTCTTACAAACGAAGAAGTATTTGATATGATAGGCATTTACTTTGAATGTATGAGAAATGCAACTGTTGCGGCTAGGATATATGCCATACAATATCCCCAAAGACGTCATCCCGTTAGCCGAGTTTTTCGTCGACTCATACACCGTTTAAGAGCGACTGGAAATGTAAATCTTCCTGTATTTAGAAGACGCGGCAGAGGTCGCTCAGAGGAAAACACAATAAATGTTTTGGCATATGTGCAATTTAATCCGCATTTAAGTATTAGAGCAATAAGCAGAGACTTGGGAATAAGCAAAACCACCGTTCAACGTATTTTGACAGGACACAGGTAAATTATGATGTAAAAAGATGTTTCTTAAACAAAATATACCCGCATAATATTATTTGTGAGCATGGTTATATGTTAACATAATAATTTATTTATCATTCCGGAAAGATATATTTAATAGGACATTATATTTCTTTTAGATTTCATCCATATCATATAGTACTGCATCAACAATTGGTTGATCGTGATTACGACAGAAGGTTGGATTATTGCAACTGGTTACTACATATACTACATATGGTATATGACGACCCTCAATTACTGTCACGTATTTTGTGGTCAGACGAAGCTACATTTAGTAGTGATGGTACGGTTAACCGGCATAATATGCACTATTGGTCACAGAATAATCCACGTTGGATGGAAGAAGTTCAGTATCAGGGGCGATGGTCGGTGAATGTATGGTGTGGTATTGTAGATGGTCAGATAATTGTACCTTTTATTTTTGATAACGCAATTAACGGGGAACGCTACCTAAATTTTATAAGGGATGAATTACCACTTCTTCTAGAAGATATATCACTAGCAACTCGTAGGTCTATGTTGTTTCAGCACGATGGGTGTCCGGCGCATTTCTCCAGACAAGTTAGAGAATTTTCAGATAATGCTTACCCTGATAGGTGGATAGGACGTGGAGGCCAATTTTTTTGGCCAGCCAGGTCACCAGACTTAACCGTCTTAGATTTATATCTCTGAGGCCGGATTAAAGACCTTGTTTGTGCAATTAAACCCATTACTAGAGTTAACATGATCAAAGAATACGAAACGCCATTCAGAGTATTTCGAGAGCAGAAATTGAGACTGCTGTTCAATCTACTCTTCAAGGAATAAACGATGGGCGACAATTTGAACATTTAGGTCGTCACTAGCGAGGTACCTTAAGTTATATTTCCATTTTAACTTCCATAACGCAGTTTCCCGGTGACTACATAAGTAATATTGACATAATAATTGGAACTATTATTAATAGAACAAGGAAAGACAATGTTGAGGAGACAAAAAAAGTTAAAATCCGTTCAGTCAAACCGGAGTAATTTATGTTTAAAGGAAAATGCTTAAAACTTACACATTTCTTAGGATCACGGAAAGAAATGCTTTGATAAGGGGAATCAAATCGACTTATTGAAATAAGAAATTCCTTAATCTATGCCGAATAAATTAGTTCAATCTAAAATAGAATAAAACAAGAAAAAAACTGACAAATCTTTTAGGATTAGGATGTTTTAGGATTATTCTGTTAATTTCGTTTATGATTAATAACATTTAATTAAAATTAATGTCAGTAGACTCAATTTTCTTGTTTTTGCGGTACAACTGCTAAATCACATCCATTTTTTGATAGGTACACCAAAATTTAGATTAACTACAGAAAACGCATTTCTTAAACCAATCAAACATTAAAGACTGGATTGATGTACCTCCGCTGCTTAATTTTCGCAAGAAATTTACTCAAATTGACTCATAGATTATATTATTTTAGCTCAATCATTGGATTATAATTTTATCAAATAATAATATCCGATTTAACAATCAGATCCAATTTGAGAAATTGAGATTCTTGGTCTTGGTACGATAAGTTCCATAATTACTATAATCTCAACAAGCATCATAATGAATTTTTTTACATGTTTCACTGTTGCATACATTTCCAAATAAAATTATTTAGGAATGAATTACATTGCAGAAAGTTCTGGGGGCATTAGCAGTACCTCTAGGTATATTAATTCGAAATATTTGAAGTTTTAACACAGAACACAGATTAATATATTAATGTAGTTTTGATCTATAGTTACAATGGAATCAATAAAATAAATGCTTAATTTCTATCATATTTATATAAAATTTATTCTTTTCTATAGATCAAGTTCTTCGTACAATTTACCGAAATTTAGGAAAAGAAGAGAAAAAAAAAATAATCTGTCTACTGAAAACAATCAAATATACAGCTAATTCTATCCAATTTTTGCTACGATTATCAAACATTTGACTAAATTAATAAAAATCTTCTAGAATCAATCATTTATTTTGACAAAATCTGTAATATAAGGATTAAATTAAGCAAATAATTTTCTTTTTAATGGTTTTGGCTATTTGTGTTCGTGAATTTGGAAATGTTTATCATTTAGTATGTCCAAACCCTTCGTCTTCATCAGCTCGCTGGTCGCATACACAACACAACCCTTGTGTTGTGGCCGCATACTTTTCATACTTTACTTATCAATTTTAACGGGCACGCGGACGGGTGGTGAGTTGCGAACGTGTCTCACGTTGTGCGCGCCGGAGGAAGAAACAAATCTAGTTTTTGGTTGGGTGAGAATATACCAATAACTGATCCCATTCTGTTCTGAGCGTTGTCTTGGTTTGATCCCTGGTAGTTTTTCTAGGTAAGTACAAAATAAACAATTTTTTCATGTAGACAATAATGAGTAGTGCAAAGTTCGGACGCTACATAATACATAACACAATAGATTCCAAAGACTTTACCAAGACTTTAACTACAAGTTGTTTTTGTGTTACGAGTTTTAATTCTTACACACGTAATTGTTGAAGTTTTCTCTTCTGTCGGCACTCCCGGAGTGCCACTGTTATTTTTTTTTAGTCTAATAAGTATTTAGTACATATTTTAATTTAATTGCTATAGAATTTAGAATCTTCGAAATGATTGAGAGATTGCTACCAAGCAAATTGGAAAATAAATTTTAACAGTTCTTAAATTTGGCTTTGGGTGGTACCTAAAAAATTCAAATGGATAATATATATCAGGATCCATATTCAGGGTATACGCACTACGGCAGTATTACATTGACAGAAAATCAAGAACAAAACGTATCATCAGACACAGATAATAACGAGAGTGGAAGCATAACACCGATTTGTCATTTTCCAATTTTGATCACAGCCTGAATAAAAATGGAATTCTTTGTTTATTAGCAGAATGGGGTATGCCCCACCTTTTTGATACACTTACAAGTAAGCTTCTTTTTTATTTATTTTTTCTTCACATTATGCAAAAATGTGCAATATACAAGGTTTTTCTCAGAAATAAAATACCTTTCATTTAAAATTAAAAAACTATAACAGAGACAAATTGAATATCAGTAAATCGAGATCCAAAACACAATGGTTATTTTATATCTTTTTCATGTGCATTTCAACCTGCAATCAATCGGCAAAGTGTAGTTTGTCGATTGTCTCCCATTACATTTCATTTTCAATCAGAAAACGATAATTTCAAATCGCAAAATGTCACTTTCCATGCATGTTCTAGAAAAATGTTATTCAGTTGCTATGTAGCTGCCATGGATTTCATTTTCAAATTATTTCTCATATCATAGTATATATAGTATGAATGCTATTCTCAGTTATCTTGATAACTTGAATGAGACTATGAAGATTTAAAAACTTCTTGCAAAATTCTGGGACCCATCACCGCCTGTATCATGCACATTTTTTGCTAAGTTTTATTTTAGGGTAATTTTAAAGTATAATTACTAATGTGTGTTGATATTTAGTGAATTTCCACTTCAAACTCATTTAAATATATGACGGAACGGGACCTGGACATAAAATTTCTGAGTACTGATTTGGCAAACAAAATTATGTTTAGGAAACATGTTGCAGAATAGATTATTTAACGTAATTAGTTTTTTAATGGCGTTTATAGTTTTTTTATATTCCAAAAAATTATTCTTTCAGAAAATAAAGAGCCCCAGTACATTGGCCTGTTCATAATCAATTAATAACATTTTAATTAAGGAAAATTCCCGACCTTCATCGTCAAGTGGATTTTCATGCGATGATTCAAATTCAATTCAAAATTCACCACGGGATTCGCCCTCTCCCCAACGGAATTTGTGAGTCTTTTTAAATTAATTAATTTTTTTTCTCTAAAAAGTATATATTTTAGGATTTGAAGACATATTCAAAAAACGATGGGTCCAGGATCCAAAAATCGGCAAATGAAAACAATGGAGTTTTGTCTGGCGTTTGTAGAGACACGTTGATACAAGATATAGTACGTCACTATGTTAATCGAAATTTGTTCATGCACGAAGTTGATTTCAATAAATTGACCGAAGAAATTTGCAAATTTTTTCCTTTGGAATCGAAGGTAAATATTTCAAAAAGTTTAATTATAAATACCATTTGAAATTTACAGGACACATACCACTTTAATGACGAGAAAAACATGCCATGTGGAAAGCTATATTTTATTTATAAGTACCCGGTGGCAAAACTTAGGAAATTTACACCCTAGCAGATGGTAGGAAAGTTGTGAAGGAAAGGTATCTTTAGTATGAAAGTATGCAAAGTAAACCTGCGAACACACTAGAGTTTTTGGAGTTGTTTTTTTTTAATTTTTATGCAAAGAATCTAACCCTCAATTAGGTCCTTATCTGCTGTCTTAATTTTAGATTAATTTGCTTTCATATAAAAACTTATCCATTTCCTTATCTACAAACTACTAGGTAAATTGTATATTATACTGCCTTTTGAGAAGTTATTTAGGTTATTACTAGTGGCTAGAATATAATAATTTAGTTTTCAATTCATTTTACTTCAGATTTGTACAATTATTTCAAATAAATATTAATTAAACAGATACTTCGTTTTTTTTGGTAATATTTTCCCACCATCACCACGGCTAATAATGAAAATCAATATTACAGCCAGCAATCAAATATAGCGTACAAATAATCAAAAGATTAGAAAAATTTAATTTAATTATTAGATTAAAACATTCGAGATTTAGATAAATCCGATTCATTTATTACTTAAAATTTAGACATATTACATCAAATTATTGCAAAAAGTAATAAAATTATTTGATAAATTTAATCCTAATTATTCGTAAATTTACTATCTTTCGTCACTTTTTTTTCTATAATCAATCATATATTTAGCAAATATTATCTACAATTAACTTAAACTGATCTAAAAATTGCTTAATACAATTCAACACTTAGCTAAATTTAAGAAATATAGGAATATTATAGTGAAATAAAATTTTATTTTTGCTAATATTAATCAAATTTTTGTTGTTATTTAATGCAACTCGTTTACTGCTACTTATGATGGTTTGATAAATTTTAGCTTGACAAATAAATCAATCGAATCATTTATCGATATTAATCTAAATTTCGATTGGCGCTATATTGATCAAAAATTTGATTGTAATACTACCTTACTGGAATAATAGTATCCAAAATTTCTTTCCGTGATATCTCGTAATACGAAAAAGATATCGACATGCGGTTTTCGCTATTCTGTTGCTAATTTGGTCTACTTTCATATTCTTTAATTAAAACTGCATGTTTCCATTCAACATTTTTCAAGGATAGCTACATTTAAAAAAAAATTAGCGGCCTCTAGCGTATACGTTACTCATTAGGTTGTTTCGAAATTATAACACTTACGTTGGTAGAAAGGAGCTCTCTTCAAAAAGACTAAGTTTGCATAGATAGGTTAAGTAGAGCTGGAATTACAGGCGTTTTTTCATAATAAAGTTCCGGCTTCTCCCCCCCCCCCTCTTATTTGAAGAGATAGACTAAAACTTGTAAAATCAAATATACGCTGAATTTCTTGAAGAATACGATAATCAATGTTTAAATGCATCTTAATTAGGCAAAATTTGTAAATTATTCATTTTATAATTTTGGGTATTTAATTACGCCCTCTGGCTGTGGACCTACAACTCTGTAAATAATTTACAGGTTTTTCTCGAGGTCACTTTTGTTATAAATTTTTTTTCCCGAAGCTGTACTATAAACGGTTCCCGAGATATGCCCGAAAGCCTTTCTTATTGGGACATAGATAATCCTCACTGGGTTATCAATTGTAAAGACCAATATTCCCAGAAAGTCAATGTCTGGTGTGTGATTTTAGGAGACCGTATAATTGGTCCTTTTTTCTTCAATGGATCATTGTATGCTGATCTGAAAATATTCCTCTTAATGTGCGTCTGGATATGTATTTGCAGCTATGCGGTGCATCCATCCGCAATTCAAGGCTTGTTCGTCAATGGTTGAATTATGCGCTGGATAGGAAGAAACAATTCTTTTGAACTGTAACCTCCGAGGTCTCCCGATGTTACACCACTTGATTTTTATTTCTGTGGAATGGTAAAAAATAAAGTCTATAAAACAAGGCCCAGAAATCGAGATGAACTTTGTGCTAGAATAAGGCAAGCCTGTCAAGAAATCAGCATCCCGGAACTAAGACGGGTAGCTAAACAAAATCACAAAAGAATCGAAACATGTATTAGATTAGACGGAGGACTAGTCGAGAGAGGTTTATTTGTATTATGAAAATTATTGTTTGATACTTTTTCCTAGATTTAATCAATTATCAAAATTGTTTTCCCATAATAATAATAATAAAATAATTATTCCTTTGAAAGCGTGCTGTTTACTTTACTAAAATATTTGAATACATAACACTGTGTCAAGATTTTAATTTCCACGGCACACTTACTATCAAAACTTATAACAAAGAAACTAGAAAGGCGAAACGGGAGTCTTGGAAGAAGTTCTGTGAGCGTATATCCGACATACCTCGCAGTACTAGAATACACAAGATTCTCTCTAAAGAGCCGATTGCCGAGATAGGGTCGATGAAACGACCAGATGGCACTTTTACGACCTCTAGAAAAGAAACGTTAGAGCTTGTGATTAAAAACCACTTTCCCCGAAGTTTAACTCTGGATAACAACCGACCTCCCCACTTTGAGGGCGCAAGGCGGCCCAAAAAGAATGATTGGGAGGTCGCCAAGAGCGTTATCACAGCACCGGCGATTGAATGGGCAATAAAATCATTTCAGCCCTTCAAATCTCCCGGTGAGGATGGCATCTTTCCAGCTCTGCTACAAAACGGACTGGAATTACTTATACCCATCCTCATTAAATTGTATAGAGCTAGTCTGGCGTGGAATTATATACCACCCAGTTGGTTGGTGGCTAGGGTAGTATATATACCGAAAGTGGGCCGTACAGACCCACACCCTAAATCGGTCAAACCAATTAGCCTGACATCTTTCCTGCTTAAAGGATTTGAAAGAGTACTGGACTGCCATATCAGGCAGGTAGCTTTATACAGCTCCCCTCTGAGCATCCACCAGTACGCTCATCAAACAGGCAAATCAACAGATTTAGCATTACATAACCTTGTTGAGAAAATCACACAATCCCTTAAGAATAAGGAGATTGCGGTGACCATTTTTTTCGAAGTCGAAGGAGCATTCGACAATGCACTATCAGCCTCCATTGGTTCAGCTTTTACTGAAAAATGCATTAAACCAACGATTACCGGCTGGATATATGCCATGCTCACTAATAGAACAGCGACTACATCTATTCAAGACGAGGCCATCAGCTTTAAGGTTTCCAGGGGCTGCCCCTTTTGTGGTCACTCCTGATGGATGACCTGCTTGGTACTCTCGTGGGAAGAGGGGTAGAACTGCAAGCGTATGCAGACGACCTTGTCATTCTGGCAAGAACCAAGTCAGGACGGGTTGCACATAATACCATCCAAAGGACTTTGGACGATGTCTACAGTTGGTGCCAGAGGGAACAGATGTCTGTTAACCCTGGTAAAACTGTAATAGTTCCCTTCACTAGGAAAAGGAATTTGGCGAACCTTCCGCCACTTTCCTATAATGGTGAGGTTATTCCAATTGCAGCGGAAGTAAAATATTTGGGGATCATCCTAGATAAAAAACTTACTTGGAACGTTCACTTGGAAAAAAAATCTTGGGGCTTGGGTCCCAAACCTTTCCATTGGATATATGTGATGATTGTTAGACCAATGATCGCATACGGAGCCATTGCTTGGTGGTCAAAAGCTTCACAGAAAACGGCCCAAGCAAAGCTCTCTGGCATACAGAGACAGGCTAGTTTGGCTATAACTGGTGCACACCGTCAGCAGCCATGGAAATCCTCCTGGACCTTCCTCCTCTCCATATACTTCTGGAAAAGGAGGCCAGATGGACAGCATATAGGATTGTGCATATTTCTAAATGCACAAAACAGGCTTATACAGAGCAAATTAGAATGCCAGCGGCCACCGAAAGTCATAGTGTTCTGGGAATGACCTCTGATATAATGCCTCCAACAGTAAACTATAATCTGCCTTATACCATCCTATTTACAAATAGAGATGAATGGGTCCTCCGCAAGGATGAACTCTCAAGAGCAGACATCTGTTGGTACACTGATGGATCAAAGACACCCTCAGGCTCTGGTGCGGTTGTATACGGTCGAAAACCTAGGACAGAAATCTCAACATCTCTGGGATCCTATGCAACCGTATTTCAGGCGGAAATTTATGCCGTTGTTTCATGTGTGGAGAGTTTGGGGCAATCCAACCACACACACAGATCAAAAACAAATTTTCACGGGCAGCCAAGCGGCCTTGAAAGCTCGTACCGTGTAACGTCGAAATTGGTTCTAGACTGCCAAAAAAGACTAGCCTCAATAGGAGAACGCAACAGGGTATCGCTGGTTTGGATCCCTGGCCACTCTGGTATGGATGGTAATGAGAAGGCTGACTCTCTTGCAAGAGAGGGTGCCGCTCGTGACTTTGTCGGACCAGAACCTACAATTGGCATCGCAATAAGTGTTGTCAAACAAACACTAAATACCTGGACTGCAAGAAGAGTTTTAGACTTCTGACATAATATACCAGGATTGGTTCATTCAAAGGCCTTCATACATCCTTCGAATAATGTATCCAAATAAATGTTAGGCTATAATAGACACGATCTACGGTGCCTAACAGGCCTTCTAACAGGCCACTGTCGTTCGAATCATCATATGCTGAAACTTGGACTGTCGGACGATCCGATTTGCCGTCTTTGTTTGGAAGATGATGAAACAGCAGAGCATATAATTTGTGCCTGCCCCGCCGCGGCTCGAGTCAGGTATTTGATGCTTGGCAGGGCCACTCTCTTGCCCTCGGATCTGAAATATCATTCACTGAACAAATTAATCGGCTTCGTGAAGAAGCTGAATTTGTTTGGTGAAATTTGAATAGGTATGAGCCACAATAGACTCTCGCGAGTCGCAGTGGAGGGCCTCATTGACCCACTCATTATAAACCTAACCTAACCTAACTATCAAAATAAATAATAATTTTGTATACTTGCAGACCAAAAAATGAAAAATTGAAAAATGCGAATTTTGTTATGAAATTTGGTATGTGGAGTTAACATAATATTCTGAAGAACTTTTTTTAATAATATTTTTCGATATCTCTAACGGGAACGAAAATGTCGAGAAGCGGTCCTGTTTGTGAAATCGTAGTAGGTTGATTTTAAAGTTCAGATTTCAGTCGACTATTTCAAGAAATGTGGCCCATCAACCTGTATGACTCTACAAAAATCCGAATCTGTAATTCTTCAAACAGCGAAAATATGGGAGTGTCTTCATCTTAATACGACATAATGGTGTAGTGGAAATTACAACGGTATTTTACAAATTGTTTCCGTAATTACCACAAACGTATTTCTTTTTCAACTTCAAATTTTTCAAAGCATCGTTTAATTGCTGTTTGGTGTAACCTACGTAGAAATGGTTGGAATTGTTTCATTTGTATAGTTTGAGGAGAGTATTGTGATTAGCTACCTACTATGGTAGCTTACATGGAACGTTTCCAATTATATTTTTTTACCAAAACTAAAAATAATGCCGTAATGGTTTTCTCGTAGTAATAGTAAGAACATTTTACATTCTTTTCAAACAGAAAAAGTGAATTTAGAATTGATGGTGCTTTTGTTTTGCCGTGAGTCAATCCATTTGTGGAGGATCGTATGTGACGAACAAAGTGTCATCCAAGTAACTAATTGCCGATTTTTTGTTAAAACTTCGGTCGCCTGAATTTTATTTGGCTCCATTAATCACAGTTCAATTTTTTACGCCTCTAAATCAAATTTTTCAATGTAAACACACTATTTTCATGGTATATCTTGTAAATTTTACGCACTATTACATTCTGATCACTTATATCTATACACCAGTAAATGCCAGCGTTTTCAGTTGATGCTGAAATGTTCGTCATTAAGGTAGTATTTTCAATGACTTTCATTTATATACTCCACTAGTTTCTTCTTCATATTTTTTTACTAGTGTCCACACTTGATTACAGTTTTTAGCTCTGCTATTACCCCAATATCGTCCAATCCCTATATAGGTTACCTCTTATTTCGTTTTTCTACTATATGTATTGAATATCTTAGTTGTATACAGATATTAAATGGGTAACCTTAACGATTCGAGTGGTTTTCTAAAGTATTTTGTTATTGTTCGTATTTTATTTTTTTAATAATGTTATTCATTGATTATTGAAGTAGTCTTACATCTTTTAATCTTCAGTACCTTGTCATTAGCAAATTATTGAATTATTCTTCATCAACCGATTCACCCCCTTTCGCGAATTATCTCGTTTTTTTAACGAGTCCTTTTTTACTATGCCCGAGAAATCTCGTGCTATATTTCAAGTTAATCCAAAACCAAAAACATCGAAAAGTTGAATGACCTGATAACGTACACATAAAGATGAAAGCGTTGTTGTCATAATAATTCTAAAATTTCTTTATCTTCATTAATAATTCGGAAATGTTTTAAAAAACTAAAACTAATAATTACATGTATTCTTGAATTTTTTGAAACTCAGCTAAGTTTGTCATACTACGATTTATAAATCACAGAAAGAACTTTAGTATGACATACTTCATTTTGAAATTGTTAATAAAACAAAAAACAATATTGGTTGAGGATATCGAAAAATGTACAATTATCACACTGTTTTACAATCATAAAACGAACAAATTTTGTTTTTGCATCCTTTAAACAGGACATATGAAAATTGATCATAAATTCAATGCCGCTCTCACTTTCTTTTAGGGCAATCATATTGACCTAAGAAGATATAGGAGTAAAGAAAATAAGCATTATCCAGCTCTGCTGTAGGACAACCTCACTTTAAGGTATTGAGTATGTTATACCTTCCAAATTTACAGGAAAGTAGGAAAGAAAAATTAATGCAAGGTTTCAACTTGAGACAAAAATCTTTCTCATTCAGTCATTGAAGACCAGAGAGAGAGAAAAGATATTTTACTCCGAAATTAATGTTTTCACCTTTAAATGCCTATTGGTGGCCTTCGAGGGACCCCATTACAATATTTTCCCTAATATTTGCCAAACTAAACGTAACTGGCAATAGCGCCTCTAGCTATGTGCTTGTAACCGCAAGAATAATCATATGTTAATGTGAATTGAGACGGCGTTATGAGAATGTTGAGTTATAAGGCAATTAGGTAAGTGGGGTCTCGCTGAGACCCCTAACCGACATCAAGTGGTGCCAAATATAATAGTAGAAATAATGGTTTTTTTTTAGATTTAGTTTGGAATGGATTGCTGTGAAAGGCGTAGACCACTGGAGTAACGCGAGCTTGAAAAACTCAATTTTGACTGTTCCGACTCAGAAATTGACTAAGAATCGGATGAGTTACATGAGGAAGATTTACATGAACTTGTTTCAGAAATTGAATACATGCAAATGAAGAGCTTACACCTACCGTCGACGTTCCAAATATGAAATTGCCAGAACTTACCTCAAAATCTGGTCTAAAATAGCTGTACTATTTGTCCGAAGAAATATTGTAAGCGCATATCCAGGTCTTTCAAAATACACTGTATATGCAAGTACACCCTGGATTTATTTTAATTTGGTTTTTACAAAAGAAATCAAAGACTTAATTTGTCATCACACTAACGAAGAAGCTCTTAGATTTTACAATATAACTGGAACATCAAACACCCAAACAAACAAAAACAGTATTCATCGGTCGAGAGGGACGTACTAGATAGTTTTATTGGTATTCTTATGAGAGCTGGGGCATTGAGATGTAGAAGAGAATCAACCCGAGAAATGGGGTCCATGGACACGTCCATACGTCAATCGTTTTTTACATTTACCATTTCTAGACATGGATTTGAGCAATTATGTTGCTTTTTTATGATTAGACGATAAATCCACGCGAGACGAGAGAAAGGAGAATGATAAATTGGCATCAATTAGAGTTATTTTCGGATATGATTGTTTCTAACGGCAAAAACTCTTTTGCCCCTTTAGACAGCTTATCATATCCAATCCGCGCAAATGACCTGCTAACGAAATAATTCATACATCCCGGAAAAAAATTGGTAATCTTCTTTCTAGTCAACATGACGATGACCAAATTTGTTCTAAAGTTAAAAATAAGCCACAAATAATTTTAGATTATAACGAAACCAAGGGCGCAGTTGATAACGCCGATAAACAAATAAGGGAAAACTCATGTGCTATAAGAACGGCTCGTAGGCCATTTAGGCTTTTCATGAACATGATTGATATTGGTGTTATAAACTGTTTTGCATTATACATCGAAAAAAATCCTAATTTTCAGACGACAAATAGGTCACGCCGACGTTAATTTCTTCTACAACTAGACGATAGCCTTGTCAAAAGCAACATGGAAAAACGAAGCAAATACAAGTTTAATAAAGTACATATTAGAAGAGCTTTACAAGATTGTGGCGTTGTATCTAAGGCTCAAGGGCAACAAGGTGATCTTCTCCAGGATGCAGGTGCGGCAGGTGTTAGAATACGAGCACGATATTACCGGTATGACAATAAAGTCAACACTAGATGTGACATGTGCAAAAAGTTTGTCTGTGCAATTCATCGAAAGAAAGAATAAACATTTTTGAGCGGAATGTGTCGTTTTGAATAGGCAATCATATTTTATGCGTTAGAATTTCGAATATTGTGTTATTTTAATTCTATTTTTTTAAGTAAGGTGTTTATTTTTAAAACCTGTGCAACGTTTCTTAAAATGCCAAATTATATGTTAGTATATTTTATAAATCAAACTAGCCTCTAAATTAATCTCCTTTCATATATTTCATATGGGGTCTTTGGGAGACCCCGAATCGGCAGTTACGCTAATTTTATAAGCATAGGCATTTAAAGATTAAACGAGGTACAATGTGTAATAGTAGAAATCTTAATGTAATAAAATCTGCTATGAGCTGCACTTTCGGCAGTTTTTACGCCCGCATTAAGTTATTTTCGATTCTGTATAAAATAAAAAATAAATGTTTTCGTGATAATAAAAATATGTTATCCCTTATCACACCTTTCCCACTAAAAAATAATGGTTGACAGGATTTTTTTCTGAATATATATGAAATATTACACAAACTTAATAACATTAATCAAAATCCATCATGTAATAATATGTATACATATTTTCGGTTAATTAAATTCCCGCTAACCAAGCCCATCTTATTCGTCTAAGTGTAAACTTAATTTTCATCGAAAATTTTCAAAGCCGCAATCACGGAGCTTTCAGGATTGGTGTCTCCAGGAACAATCGGCTAATGATGCCTGCCAATTCTTTACTTATAAATTTCACTGTTTCTTTAACACATTGTAATTCATATGATATCATGATTCGCTGATATTTTTAGTCTAATTATTTATTGTTCCACGCCCTCTGTCTCACCCTTGCTTATTTAAAAAAAATAGCGTTTTCCAGATAAAAAATATTATAAGAATTCAATCATATTCAATTACTAACAGTAATAAACTCATCTGTGTACACAATATTCCCTGTTTATTTAATAAAATAAGACTAGCATATTATACAAACATTGGATCTAACTAACCTGTTATTATAAAACGGAAGTAGTATCTGACTTCTTAAGCAACTATATCAAACAATGACAGCGGTCGTGACAATATTGTCGTTGATAAGACATGCCTCTATTGAAACATTACACGGTGAATCATTACACAGAAGTGAGTCAATAATCTACAATTTTTGTGCGTTTATATTAAATATGTATACGTTTGATGATCGGCGTCGATTAGAAGTGATTCCGGGAATATTGAAAACATGAATTGCTTTTCAGAAAATGAATAACATGAATTACAAAGAAAAATTTGTATTTTAGCAACATTTCAATTAGATTTAAGGGTGTCTACAGTCTTTCCACAAATTCAATAAAATAATATAATCACTTCACAATATATAATAAAGGTGGCAGCTCAGCTTTAAGCTGACGAATATTATACAGACACCATCAACATTGCCACATAATTGTTGTTTATTTTCAAAATTGTAATATTAAGTCGAATTAATAAAAAGAAAGGAATTGCTTAAAAGGAAAAGGTCAAAGTAAAAGGTTTTGCTACAAGTAAAAGGTAGAAGTAAAAGGAAAACCTTGTCTCCAAATTAATAATGATTACCTTATACTTGCAAGTAAATACTTCTGTGGAGGAGTAAAAGGGTCTCATTCATGTCGAGACACGCGAAACAGCTAATTGTTTACAATGTGCCAATTCGTATATATTTATGAGCTGATTAATAGTGGTGAGTTGGGTTTTGAAATGTCTTTGTCAAGTGAAAGCGCAACTGAACAACAGTACAATAATGCAGTGAATTAGAATTTATTGCTGAGGAAATTCGCAAATGTCCTATTAGAAAGGCTGTTACAGGTTCCGAAAGTTAAAAAAAGGAAAGATGAAGCGATCGCAAAGGTATTTCAAAAATACAAAGCATTATTTGGTAAAGAATTAGATGTCAAAGGTTTCATGAACAAAGTCAACAACATGAAGAGTAGACTTAAGAAAAAAACGGACTTAAAGAAAACAAGAAACAAAAGAATGTAACTAGTAGACTGGGAAGAACAAATGGCGGCAGCAGTAGAGGGAGACACAAATTCGACTATCAGCATAATTAAAGGTAACTTAATTGTGTATATATCTATCTTATTTTTGAAAATAATGGTTGTAATGATTGCAACATATGCGACTGTTTGCGACTGTTTACGTTAGTAAATCGGGAAAAACAACTATAATTACTCAGCAGAAAAACGTTAGGTTCTAATCAGTGCCAATACAAATCGGCATATTGCAAAATACAACAACAGAAAGTGATTTGGTGCCAACCTCATCATCAAGTGTCTCCGTTTCGGCAGAAAACAATTCAAAAGCAACCAAAGCCAGTATGCCACTAAGGAGAAAAATAGCCACAGATACGTATGAAGCCAATGAAACCAAAAATTTAACCACAAAGGAGTTACAGTGATTAGTTTTACTCCAACAATTTCAAACATCAACTTTGCAAAGGGAGTATTATCAAAAAAACTACAAACGTTACAAAGTGAACATTGTAATACTAATAAAAAACAGGTGATACTTTGCAAGACAACAGTATTGTTGACGGAGATAAAAGTTTTACGATTTGAACTGAATAACATTATTAACCGTAACAAATAATATTTACGAAAAATTTATAGGAAAAACAAAAGCACTAAAAAAACATACACCATTACCGTGGTGGAATACTGAATGCGATAAAGCTATTAAACAATACAAAGCGTCATTTAATAAATTAAAACGAAATAAATCACTGGGGAACCTAGTAGACTATAAGAGAAGAAGAGCCCAAGCAAGATACATTACAAAGAATGCTAGAAAAAACTCCTGGAAAGCGTTCGCATCCAACATAAACAGCTCTACACCTTTAAGTACCGTGTGGCAAAATCTAAGAAAAATATTAGGAAAAAACAAATTTACAAAAATTCCTTTTATAGCTCACAACAATAGCACAGTCTCAAATAACGAAGACATGACCGAATTATTTGCAACACATTTTGAGCACAACTCGAGCAACTCAAACTACTCACAAGAATTTTTGGAATTTAAAACTACTAAAGAAGCCGAATTCTTAGATTACGATGACCATGACAACAACATACTTAATATCCCGTTAACTATAGACGAACTCAATTTTTCCTTAGACACAACCAAAAATTCTGCCCCAGGACCTGATAATATTCCATTAATCTTTCTCCAAAAACTCCCTCATATTGCCAAGTCATACCTTCTCCAAATATTCAACCTAATCTGGACAAAAAATATTTTCCCATCCACGTGGTCACAGGCAATCGTCATACCCATACCAAAGGCAAACTACCCAAGAACTAAGTTAACTTCATACCGACCAATATCTCTTACCAACGCACTAAGCAAAATAATGGAAAAAATCATAAACAAAAGACTATTGTGGACATTAGAAGACAGAAACCTTTTAATACAAGAACAAAGCGGTTTCCGTCAAAACAGGTCAACATTAGACAATCTCATTGATTTGGAATCCGAAATCCACGAATCTTTCGCGAATAAACAAGATTGCCTTGCAGTTTTCATCGATATCACAAAAGCCTTCGATACAGCGTGGCGTCATGGCATTATCAAAACTCTTCATTCATGGGGCATCAAAGGAAACATCCTAAAATTCATACAAAATTTTTCGTGTTCGTACCAATAACACAACTTCAACTCTAAAACAACAAACTAACGGGACTCCCCAAGGATCAGTCATTAGTTCAACACTTTTCCTGATCGCGGTCAACGACATATTAAACCATCATTCCAAACTAGTCAAAGGCAGGTTATATGCTGACGATTTGGTAATATTCTCCAAACGTAAGAACATCGACTCAATTCAGAAACACATCCAAGAAGCATTAAACCAACTTCAAAACTAGTCTAAACTCACGGGACTGCAATTTTCAACAGAGAAGACCAAATGCATATTATTTTCTATAAAACACAATCCTGTGTCTCCTGAACTCAAACTTAACAACATTTCCCTAAACTATGTCGATAACATCAGATTTCTTGGAATGATTGTTGACAAAAAAGTCAGCTGGAAGAAACACATACTACATATTAAAAAATCATGCCAAAACGGTATAAACCTTATGAAAACACTCTCAAGCAAATCCTGGGGATCTGACTATACCTGTCTAATGCACATATATAAAACACTCATTCGCTCAAAGATAGACTACGGCTCTATAGTATACGCAACAGCTAAAAAAACTACTCTTAACCAACTCGAAACCATTCAAAACACAGCACTAAGAATAGCAACAGGAGCATTCTGTTCAAGTCCAATAAAAAGTCTACAGTGCGAAACCGGGGAACCTTCTCTACAACTCCGGAGAAAATACCTTGCTGCTTCATACGCACTATCCATCAGCACAAACCAGCAGAATACAGTCTACATTAACATACTGACCAAGCACTACAAAACTTTACATTCGGCAAATATCAAAACATACCCACCATTCTATGCAAGAGCTAGTAAAATTCTCACAGAACTCCAAATCAAACGTCCCCGCTTCCTTTCCAACAAAATTAAAACTCCCCCTCCATGGTCGATCAATATCCCTCCCAGCGACACTTCACTGTGCAAATTTAACAAATTAGAAACCCCCCATACCCTAATTAGGAAAACATTTGCCTCCATACTTGACAAATATCCACAATTTCACCTCGCATATACAGACGCATCCAAAACCTCTGATGGCGTAGGCGCGGCAGTGCAAAACAGTACACTACAATTCAAGTTACCCGAAATAAGCAGCGTCTGCACTGGAGAACTATACGCCATTCTTCAAGCACTTACTCTCATAAAAACAAAAAATACTTCAAGATCCCTCATAATAACAGACTCTCTTAACTCAATCCATATTATCAATCAACTTTATCCCACACATCTAATAGCCCTCCAAATTAAAGTCGAATTATCGCAGTTGCAACATTCCAATAACTTTGTGGAAATACTTTGGGTTCCTTCTCATACTGGCCTTCAAGGAAACGAAGAAGCCGACCGCAAATCACGACAAGCAGCAATTAGTGAAACCGTGAGTGAAGTGCAAACGGTAGTGTATAACGACATAAAACCGCTACTTAAATCAAAAGTGCTAAAATTGTGGCAAATCGAGTGGCAAACGTCCCAATCGAAACTACGCGACGTGAAACCGGAAGTGAAACCTCGAGCGCAGCCAATAAACAAAAGATCGCTTCAAGTTAAACTGACTAGGTTACGAATAGGCCACACCAAACTTACTCATAGTTACTTAATTACTAAAAGTGAGCCCCCAAAATGTGAATTATGCAAGATCCAGCTTACTGTCAAACATTTAATAACCGATTGCCCAAAATTCCAACAATCAAGACAAGATAACAACCTCAGTAACAATTTAGACCAAGTTCTTGGCGAAAACTGTAATACACAAAACCTTTTTAAATATCTAAGTGACATTAACATATTAACTAAACTATAAACAACCTATATTTGTGTCGCTAATTACCCCAGTGGTAGATGCGACTTGCTTGTAAATAAAAAAAAAAAATATTTA
Source organism: Galeruca laticollis (assembly GCA_963921935.1). NCBI lineage: Eukaryota > Metazoa > Arthropoda > Insecta > Coleoptera > Chrysomelidae > Galeruca > Galeruca laticollis. Next base: position 116,843,582 of record OY998182.1, on the reverse strand, counting down.
CGTATTTTGAATATGTTTCTTTTTATTATAAGTGTTCATTAAAATCAACTGTCTAATTATTGCAGCCAAATTTTGTCTCACGGCTTGTCCTCGCGACGAAGACGAAGTCTATTTTCATCCTTGTCACCATTAATAGGAAAGTATTCATCTTCTTCTGGAATATCTTCAGGTCCTTCGAAGTCAGGATCTCTTAAATGTTTTGCAATGTTATACAATATATTACATGCCACTGTTATTTTTGCGACGTTTTACCCGGCAGACATATTGTAATATGGGAAATCGTCGTTTTAACTGCCCAAAGCACCTTGCGATTACAACCATTTCCGATTTCAACAGTGTATTGAATACCCTCTCTGTCTGATTAATTGGATTTTTGAATGCTGTCATCAACCAGGGCTCTATTCCATATCCACTATCACCGACCAATACCGCGTTCTGTGATGTATGCATAACTTGTCTAACGTGGGAGTTTTGCCAAAATCGGTCATCGTGCACAGATCCAGGCCAACTAACGTCAACACTGGTAAACATTTCTTTTGCATTACAAGTAGCTTCAATATTTAACGTTGGTTTTCCTTTCCGATTTATGTATTCGTCCCCATGAATTCGTGGTTTAAGAATTCCTACATGAGTGCCATCGATTACACCAATCGCTGTTGGAAAACAATATTTGGTTGCCACAATTCCTTTGCCTGCAGGATTTCATTTTCAGTACTGGGAAAGTTTATCCAATTATCAGCTTTTGCAACAATACGGTCCACCACATCCTTTATGAATCGAAAATGAAAAATAGTGATTTAAGTAGATCGAGGCATGTTATGATAAGAAACGTTGGATCTGATGAGTTAACTGAAATAACAGAATAAGAAGAAGTAAGAAGAGGCCTCAAAGACATGAAAAAGAACAGAGCGCCGGGAGAAGATGATGTAACAACCGATATGCTAATCGAAGGCGTATATACATCAATAAAATACCCGAAACTTGGAAAAAGGCGAAGGTAATACTACTACATAAAAAGGGAAATGAAAACAATTACAGAATTATTGGCCAATAACATTGCCTTCACACCTGTACAAATTATTAACGAAGAAAATAACAATTCGCCTAACTAGAAAACTGGATGATTACCACTCGTGTGAAAGAGCAGGCGTTAGAAAAGGATACTCCACAACAGACCACCTGCTCACTATGAAACTTAATCGAAAAATGTAATGAATATCATCTGTCCTTGTGTTTAGCATTTGTAGTCTACGTAAAAACATTCGACACGGTGGAAAGCTGAACTATTAAGAAGGCACTAGCAAATTGTGGAATAGATAGTAGGTATATTGACTTAATACGAGAAATAAATAGAAGAGCAACTGCTTCATATTGCCTAAATGAAAACACCCGTCCAGTCCCATTAAATAGAGGAATCAGGCAGGGAAATAATTGTCCGCGAAATTGTGCACGTTGGCACTTGAGGACGTATTTAAAAAAATTGAATGGACTAAAAGCGGAATCAACGTGAACGGACAATATTTAAGTCATCTGCAATATGCGGACCAACAAGAACATAACTAAATTACGAATAACTTAACGCGGCATGAAAATAGCGATGATAGGAATATCCTTAACAGAAGACAAAATAAACCACTGGATTACACAAACCATAAAAGTAACTGATGTAATAGAGATAGCGGCAAGATTGTAATGGAGGTTCGCAGTACATATTGCGAGGGGCGAATCAAATCGGGGGCACAGAAGAGCACTCACTTAGAGACCCTACAATTTTAAAAGAAGCAGAGGGAGACCGCCAATGTGGTGGTTCGATGATAAAAAATTAACATCTGGATTTCACTGGATGCGTGAAGCAATGAATCGCCAAAAGTGGATAACGGAATTAGGAGTGGCGTACATTCAAAAATGGATTTAACACGCTACGGAAGAAGACGTTTAAGTAGATAAATTCTTTACTTTAAATTTACAACTGATTATTAATAATATGGTAGACAAAATTCAGAAAGAATTAAAAAATACGGCTGTAGCAATATCTCAATGTATGTGTTATTCGCAATAACCGAAATCGGCCGCTGTCCGTATCTTTTGCTCACAACGCGTTTTGTGTATTACAGTTTATCCACGAAGCGATTAAGAAGATTTCTATCGAGCAGTGAGCAAAACGAATTATCCAGAACGCGTTGTGGGTAAACTATGTTACTCAGGAAGCGAAATTATATTTCGGGCGGTTTTGTTTCGCATTGAGGATCTTTTCGTTTACCCACGTCGCGTTCGGGCTTTTACGTTCTACCCAAAATGCATTGCCTGTATCTTGACGACGAATATTAATCCATAACAAGCACGTTCTTGTATAGCGAAACACGTGCGTAAATATTGGTTAGGTTTTTATTTGTTGTGTGTTTTGTGTACCGGCAATTGTTTTAAACAAGATGAAAGCTGAATTTGAAGAAATATTGCGGATTCTAATGTTGGAAAAGAAAAACAGGTCGTTTCTATTATCGGATGAACGTTACTTAGAAATAGTTCAAGAAACCAAAATTGCCCGACAAAAGAAACGGGATGGTCTTGAATTATCATCAAAAGATTATCGTAGATTAAAACGATATGATTTATTGACAGTTGAAGAAAAGGATAAACTAGTCAGTAAAGAAAAATCAAGAATCCAATCAGCACATTTACAAATAAGACATAAAAAAGAGAAGGTCATGGAAAATGAATTGAAAAATAAATACTGTAATATAACTAGAGAAGTAATTTTGATATATTTAAGTCTGTGTCAATCATGTGCATTGAAAAAGAAAGCAAAGAGTGAGGGATGAGTAGTTAAACCTTTAATTATGAGTGAAATGAATTCTCGATGCCAGGTAATATTTTTTACTCTGTTTTATAGAAGTATACTTTTATAGGTTGACCTCATCGATATGCAGAGTGAACCTGATGGAGAATATAAATTTATTCTGAATTATCAAGATCATCTCACGAAATATGTTATATTGCGACTACTTAAAACAAAAACGGCGGATGAAGTAGCAGAAGTTATTCTTGATATCTTCTGTTTGTTTGGTGCTCCGAACGTATTACATAGTGACAACGGAAGAGAATTTTGTAATCAAGTAAGTGTAATGGCTTCACACAAGGGCTTTGCTTCATCTAAGTGTCAACTTTTTAGGCAATTGAAAAGTTAGCAGCTAGTTGGTCCGCTCTCAAATTGGTCCATGGCAAACCTCAACACTCCCAAAGTCAGGGTTCCGTTGAACGAGCAAATCAAGATGTTCGTGATAGTCTTGTAGCCTGGATGTCAGACAATCAATGCCAGAAAGATCTTCGCATTATTCAAAGCACAAAAAATCGCAGTTTCCATACGGGTATAAAGCGGACACCTTATGAGGCTATGTTTGGAAGTCCACAAAAAAATGGGCTATTGGATACATGTTTAGATACCTCTGTCATTAATACAATTAAGACGGAAGAACAACTAGAAGAACATTTAAAATAATAAAAGAGTCTTTGGAAACAAATATCATAAATGAGGAACCTAATGCGACAATAACTGAGTCGGAATTAGAAACTGATACTACGGAAGAAGAACTAGAAGAACATTTAAAATAATAAAAGAGTTTTTGGAAACAAATATCATAAATGAGGAACCTAATGCGACAATAACTGAGTCGGAATTAGAAACTGATACTGACAGTATGACCAAATGTTTTATTTGTGATATTATGTATGTTCTTTGTATCCAAAATGTATGTATTGAATGCAATGAGTCACTTCATATCGAATGTGCTGCTAATTTGGATTTACCAATGTGTAAATTATGTAGCAATAAAAGAGCAGCTGATACAGAGAGAGAAGGTTGCAAAAGGGGGCTAGAAAAACAGGCTGATAAAATGCTTGCCCAATCACAACACAAATTCCCACCTGCCAATATAGGTGACAATGTTTTTAGTAAATATACCAGAGGTAGATCGGGGACGTCTAGCTCCGAGGAATGTATTAGCAATCATTATAGACAAGACTGATCAAGGTTTTTATATTCTCGGTACTAAAAATGAAAAACTGAAACGATTATATAGCCGAAATGAGTTTCAATTATCACCTTTAGTATTTTTATCATTATCTGAAGTGCCATCAGATTCTTCTGTCAACGTGCGAGAAGAAGCTAAATTATCTTCTGGGTCTAAGCAAGGTTTTGTTCGTTGTAATTGTTGTAAAGGGTGCCACACAAAAACATGTAAGTCCCTAAAATCAAATATTAAATGTTCAAAATGCCATCAAAACACGTCTTGTAAAAATAAGTAACATATATATTTTTTTGCTTTTTTATTTCTGGTTTTTATATCTCCATATTATTTTTTCTGTTTTTTTATTTTAATGTGTTTTTTATGTTTATTAACATAATTATGTTATATATTTTAATGTTCCGCTAAAATACATATTTTTGTTTAATTATTTGTTATTTTATTTACAACGAGTTCTGGGTAAAGTTCTATGCCCAGAACGCAATGTGGGTAAACGGAACGATGCGAAACAAAGCCGCCCGAAATATAATTTCGCTTCCTGAGTAACGTAGTTTACCCACAACGCATTCTGGGTAATTCGTTTTGCTCACTGCTCGATAGAAATCTTCTTAATCACTTCGTGGGTAAACTGCAATACACAACATATGCATTTCAGAACAACAAAATCTGTTTAATATTGAAGGAGGTTTCGCAAACAATCAAATATTAAAGTTAACTGAACATGAGTAGTTTTTTGTGGCATAGTGTTTTAGCTAATACATAATATTTGTCAACAACATGTATATGAACTTATTTCCTTTTTATATGCAACAACAATACGTTATACTGGTGCTTTATTAGCAAACGATTTGGAAGATCTACAGTACCTACATTAGAAATGGAATAGTAGGTTAAATATAAGGGCTCAAAATCAACACCGAAAATACAAAATCTATGATCATCAGCAGATAACAAAATAAAGGTCCAGCTAATTATTGACTATAAACTCATAGAAAGAAACCACAAATTTAAATGACTCGGTTGCAACATCAATGACAAATTGGATAGCGATATGAATATAAAGATAAGGATAGCCGTGGCAAGATACGCTTTCATTAAATTTCAAAGATAACTTTGCCGAAGAGAAGTATCGTGGAACATAAGAATTCGTATGGGGCGAAAACGTCGTCACTTAAACTAAATTAAATAATGAACCGCATAGACGCCTTTGAGATGAGGACAATCCGCAGGTGATTAAGGATTCCATGGGTGGATCGGGTCACGAACGAGGAAGTGCTTAGACGAGCCGATGATGATCGCGAACTATTAAAGACTATAAAACAACGCAAGATCTCTTATCTGAGTCACATACTCCGGGGCAATAAATATCTTATATCTTAAGACTAATATTACTGGATAAAGCAGAAGGTAAAAGAGGCCGAAAACATATCAGAAATTGGTGCACTTGCTGCGGAAGGGTAATTACGAATTATAAACTAATTGGTGGGTGACCGCCTACTGCTGCCAGCGTTTGGCAGATTAATTTTCTTATCCATTATCTTTTTGAAAATAAAACACTATTTTTCATATATTCAATGTACATATACTAGCTTGAAATAACTTCTAAGCTTTTGCTGCTTTGAAAATATTTCTTATTGGTAAAAGAAATTAACTAATGAAATATTTAATAAAGAAGAATCTTCCTGTCCAGTGCGGCGATATATGCGACAACAGTATTATCCAACTTAATTTCTTTTTTATTTCGACCTAATTATATCGTTATACTTTTGAAAATATAAAACTATATTTAGATTATTTAGTATTTCAAATAAAATTTCTTTTAACACGTATGTTACTTTGAAAATGTTTCTTATTTATACAAAAATATTTTACGATATGTTTAACAAACGGAAAAACTACAATATAAGCAGTACCCATTTTTAATTTCAAACTTAACAGTCTAATTGATTATCTTTCTAAAATTATATCACAGTTTCATTTAAATATTTACACGAACATAAAATATTTCAAACGGTATTTTCCTAATATAATATGAAAAAAACAAAAATTTTCCAAGAGTAATATCCATAGTTTATTTTCCCCACATCCTATTAATTGGTTTCAACATTGTGAATAAAACATAGTCCGTAAAAATTCCACTTTATTGTAGATGAACTTTAAGTATTATTTTAACGCACTTCCAAACAAAAACGAAATTTCCACGAAATTCAAATAATTTGATGGTATGAAGTGACCAAATGTAACACAGTCAACATATATATATATACATTTATATATATATATATATATATATATTGAGATGATATATTCAATAAGAAATAATATATTAAGATCATAGATGTTAAAGATTAAAATATCATAAGATAAAACAATCATAACAATAGAATATGACAACAAACTCAGTTTCTTAGAACATTCAGTCAATAAAAATAAGAATTTCAAGTAGTAGGTCAAAATATAATATCAAATATGATATAAATTCAATTTGATTAGTATTATATTAAGGTATGATGTCTAGTAGCAAAATTTCTTTGAAATAATAAGTTGATTTTAAGTTCAAAATTCTAAGTTATTAAATAGATCATAAATTTAAGAAAATGGAAGTTTGATAATAAAATTTGTCAAATTCATCAAACCTACAAGACTCATAAGTCATGTTGATAGATTGTCTGGAAATTAGATAATTAACTTGATAATTAAGAAAGATCTAAAATTGTTATTTAAGAACGTCAATTAAAAATGTTTCAGATAAAGATATTTAATTTAACAAAAACTTATGCAATTTGAAACGTGACATCTAAATATTTTCATAAAATAGTTTTAGTTTGAAAGAAAAATTTAAACAAAAATTTGATAAGATTACTCAATTTAAATTTAGAAACAATGGAAAATATTATATATGGAAAAGAATTATAAAACCTATATTATAGCGTATGTAAAATAAACAAGTATGTAAAAATTCCTATTGATTATTTAATACAAAATAAATAATCATTTGTCAATAATTTTCTCTAAACTTTATCAATCATAAATATTTATCAAAATATCAAATTAAATTTCAATATAGTAATAATCAAAGATAAATAAATAAGCTAGATCCAAATATCATTACAAATTATCAACAAAATAATTTTACATAACATAAGACAGAATCTTGAAAGAACCCAAGCACAACTAATTAATTTAACGGAAGCGAGACATTAGACACTAAAAAGATTCATTTGTTAGCGACATAAATTTAAGGAAATCTATAATTTGTATGCTATGTCGATAAAAATGGAGTTAAAACATGTGAAAGAAATACCAACTGATAATTACTATGATTATTGACAAATGATGAGATTGGAATTTTATAAAAAAGGAAATCTATTGAAATATTATGTTTAAATATGCAGTGAATGAAAAACCGAAAAGATATAGATTGCTAACATATGTTTTGAATATTTCTATTGTAAAATTACAATATATCGAAATTAGCGCTGACCAATCAGACAATAGAATGAATGGAACATTCTAGAGTGTGTGAAACTTCCGGTTATCAACAAAGGGTTGAAGAAGAAGGAGGATGAGGAGGTTGTTGTAAGAGAAGCCGAGGTGATTAGATGTTTTTTGAATCAGTTAATGAATTTTATTAAAAGAAGTGAAATATCATCATAACATATCTATCTTAAAAATCATTTTGTGCACAATTAAATCAAAGTGTTAATCATATTCCTAGAATATGAATAGTTATATCCAGTTTCCAATAAAATAGATTAGCATCAGGAAGAAATTGCAGTATCAAGAAAGTGCGGACATTTTGTGAAACGAAGATACAAACAGGTTGGTGATTTTAAATTTATTTTGATCAAAATAATATACAGTACTGAATTAAAAGAATGATCATTACAAACTTAATAAAAATTCTAAAAGGCCAAAATTAAATAAGAATTTGAACGTAATATTAGGAATAAACGAAATATGTGTAATACTATATGATAATATTAAAAGATTATATAACTTACCTGATATTTGGTTAACAGATGTAGATGGCATGTAATAGTTTATAAGAATTTATAGTTTCATAAGTCACAAAATTTATCATTCACACACTTATACTTTACCAGTAACAAATTTCACTTGCTAAATATTTAACAATTTAAACCGATGCACCACGAGAAACGTTTAAAAATGAACTGTTTTTGAATGCTTAAATATAATTCTTTTCCACATAAATTTGTGTTATGATACAAAAAAAGGTTTTTTGTACCATGCAGGTGCTTCTCTAAAAGCTTTTGAGAAACGATATTAAAATTATGCAAATTATTTCATAGGCGTCACATCTATATTTGTAACATTTAGAATATGAATTTATATAAATGGTGTTAGTTACAATTTTGTTTAATTTCCAACATATCTAATTTCCGTTTTTGAGACTAATCCCCTGAGAAAATTTTAGGTTTCATGCATATTAGAAGAAGAGGATTAATCAAATTAAGGTAAGAAAGATTTCATTGAGCAAAACATTTAGATAGAAGTAAAATTCGAAATTTTAATAATAAATGAACTGAATTGGCATTCTAACATTTAAGTGATACTATTTGATTAAGGTAATGATAACTAATTAAAATTCAATTGATTGTATCTTATATAGAAAAGTTATTCTTAGAATTAAAATTAATCAACAATAATATCAATTTAGAAAACATATATAGCACAACAAAAATATATAAAGAAAAATTGAAATAAACATATTAATCAGCGCCCAAACGTGGTAAATATTATAAATAAATCAAATTAAGCATTTTAATTGTCACCAAAACGTGTGACAATAATAAATAAAATAAAATAAGCATTTTATATATATATATATATATATATATATATATATATATATATATATATATATAGAGGTTTCTAATATAAAGGAATATGTACAAATATAATATACTGCGTAGTGTGATTCATAGCATTTGATCACAACAGAGGAATGTTGTAATACTTTTTTTGGATACGAAACTGAAAAGACAGATAAGTTTCAACGAATACGTTTGATAAAATTTAATTATGAAACTCTTTTGTTCTTAATTTTCGTTTCATTTATTATTGATAGATTACACAAAGTACATAAAAATCTGAAAAAAAATATTGCGCATTGACTCGTTCCTCCAACACATTTCTTCAAACAATCAAATAAGATGATCAATACCTACTTTTTTCATCTAAACCACAAAAATAAATGTTCTGCTATTCAAAACTAGTGTTTCTAATACATTTAACTGCTTCAATACTGAGTAAAACTATTAATATTTTAAATATAAGAGTTGACAAATTTCAAAAAATCCCGTTATCAATATTATCTTTTAGGCATAACTATGATATTTGAACCTCATCTCAAAACATGATTTACACTTATGTCAGGATAATTTTCATTAAATCCTTTGGGACCAACATTTCTCTACTGGGAATCTATTTACTGTATAAAATGTGTACTCAGAGGTTTTTAAGGTCGCTAAATACGAATATAAAGTTGGTAACTGGAACTAGTATTTTCAATGTGTCAGATTAGAACCCCAAGACAACAAACCTTAAGGCAACATCAATCAAATACCTCAAGGCAAGATCGAAGGCCCAGCCTCGTAAGGTAAGATCAACGAAAGATCCAGCCACTTATGACAAGATCAATCAAACATCAAATCACGATATCTCGATAAAAGTTTTGTAAATTTGGGAAAAGGGTTTGAAGGATAACGATGTAACAACTATGAACCCTTGTTTTTTGCTAACCAGTATCAGGGTAATTTCACTAATCATCTGTATGTCCTTTCTCAAAACGTTTGGAATAAATGGCAGCTAACTAAACTATTTTATATAACATCCTCGAATTCGTATGGTTCTATAACATATATACAACGGAATCATCCGTGGAAGAATTATTTTATAGTTTCAGTTAACAGCAAAATATTGAAGACATTAAATCCATAAAAAAAATACGTCTTAGTTACGTTTAATAATGAAAACACGGAAGAAATACCGTAAGATATTTATAGTACATAATAATTGACAGTATCAAGGAGAGCGTGAACCATGGAGAATGGTTTTAAAAAATATTTTCAAAAGTACTGTTACGGTCGTCGTAAACTTTGTGAACTTCGATATAAAAAAACTGAACTAAACTAACATTCGACTTGAATTAATTCTTGTTTCTAAAATTCATGTTTATATATGTGCCTATCATCGTTTCGGTAATAGAAAACATCGAGCTAGGCTTTTTGTTTCAGGTGAACGACCGTTAGCATTAAATATACATTAAATAACGTGAGCATAAAATATGGTACAATTATTAGATACAACCTGCTACATTGTTTATTTCCTTACTAGAATCGTTCGAAGTGCGAATGAAGAAATCAACAAACAAATGCGGTTTGAATATTATATTAGAGATTTCTAAGAAGTAGTGCATATTCTGATACAAGAATTAATTGAAAATGAAATTTATCTAGAATAAATGTCTTGGATTTCACGGGCAAATTACTTCAAGAAGTAATATTACATTTAGAAACATTCCTAACACAAACTAGATTTCAATTTTCGTTTTAAAAACTTTAATCTCTATTCTATACCTATAAAAATTTAGCATTTGTATGTTTGTCCTTCCTAAACTGTTCAACCGATTTCGATGAAACTTGGAAGAGTTGTTATGCGGACCCCACGAAAGGTTTACCACCTTTTAAATTTTCAGTGCATCCCACACAAGCGTCCCCCAGGGGACAGATATTTCCATTTGTTGGTATCACAATATCTCTGATTTGTGGTGGTCATCTTCTAACGTCGTTTAAATTCAATAAATGGACGAGTTACAGAAAATAATCAATAATTTTTTTAAAGGATTGATTTTGTGTTAGGTCCTATGCACGAAATCTTGAAATCTATATAATAAAAATGGATGATTGTATATACACAATGGGGCATCTCATACGGCACGGAATCTGGTGCCCAAACCATAACAATTTTAAAAAAATATTTTGATATGCATAGATGTAGGTCGATAAAAGCTACATTTTAAAAATATTTATAAATATACAGAGTTGTTCAAAAAAAAGGGCATATCAAAGTTATATTTTTTTAAATGGAATACCCTAAATATTATCACATTTTCGAATTTATTGAAAATAAATAATGTCAATTACTCAAGGAATACTTATCTTTCATGGTTTTCGAAAAATTTCGTTTTTTACTCGAAATACAATATGTCACAAAAATAAGTATAACGATAAAACGGATAGGAATAAACAAAATTCCCTTGTATCAGTTGATTTGAAGCATTTGGTCTACTATTTGAAATATTTAGGATTATGAATAAATGTACAAGGTGTTCCAAAAAGTGCGAAATATTATGGGCTCTTGCTAACTTTAAAAACATGCTTACCTTGAATAGAGCACCCGTTATTTTTTTATCCTATCCGACACAGTAAATGATTCTTTTTCAAACGGAGTTAAGGTTCCCTATAGCCAAGTTTGATATGTTTCACGCAATCAATAGAAAACATATTTAAAGTCAACTCTGTGTCTTTCTCTTATGTTATAAAGGAATAGTAGGTTGTGTATTATTCTAAGCAATACTTGAAACGTCAAATTTAATATCAATGCTATGTCTAGTTGTTGATAATTTCCATGAAGCTTCGCCAATTTAAATACTGCATTAAATTATTCACAATTAATTCATTATAATATTGTTACCGTATTAATTGTTCGGTACCAATTTCTCCAAGTTTCCTTGGACGGGACCAAGATGACGTATTATTATTCGAAACCATATTGGGCGATAAACAATTAAGACGTATGCGAACGGCACTCTTGTTTTGGTTGGAGAGCTAAGAGTCGTGGGTTTATTTGTGGAACGTTAATCAATCGGAAAGGTAATTAAAGGGCGCCAGAAATTTTAATTATCAGGAAAAATTTCAAAAACTGCGATAAGCGAGAGAAATTATAAAAAGTGAGGTATTTTCGGTAATGTGTCTGTGGATGTTAGGGTAGTACTCACTAAAACGTGGTTTATTATGTTAACCAGTTTATTAACATGTTTGACCAGCGTCAGTGAAGAGAACATCAAAAAATTCAAAATATGGGTACATGCATAATCGGGTACCGCAAAAATATTAATATATACATAAAAACAATCAAACAAATTATCACTCAACACTACACGGTAATTGTTCGAGGAGTAAATCGTCTTCAAGGAACAACAAATATACAAATCAAAATTTATAAATACACAAACGATAAACGTCGCAGAGTTTGCGAACTAAAAAATTAGTTTATTAACAAATTTTTTTCCGTTTATTCAAAAAAGAAAATGTAGGATATTATATTACTGAATTACTCGAAAACAAAAAAAAACACATAGGCTTTGTGGAAGTTACTTCAATATAAGTGATCGGAAAATAATTTAATCTAGATTCGAAGTGCACGCCGAATTTCTTAACGGTTATTCTATCCAACAGCATAAAACATAAAAGTTCTTCAAACAATGTCAATATTAGTAATAAATAAACTCATCATAATAAAATAGTTCTGATACCGTATGGTTCTTTCGCTAAAGAAATGGCGTAACACTAAATTAATCTTTTCACCATCGACTAAGAAAAGGTGCGATTTACTCCAGGTAGGTGAGATACAAAATAATCATTTACGATACCTGAGTCCAACAGTCTCCAGCCAATCACCACAATACTATTCAGGTGAAGACACTTGCATCAACGCCGAAGGCGTGGTTTCTCCGTTAGGTCGATTTAAAAATTTAGGACAGTACTTGTAATAAGTAATCTACTCTCAACGCGTGATGGAACAAATCACAGACACTCGGTATTCTTCGGTAACTTAATGTCGGTAATAAACACAATAAACAGATACTCCGGTAATTTTAATTCGCCTACTCAGCACAGGTAATATCGGTACTTTTGTACGATACAATACGATATCTTAATAACTAAGAAAATCACAACTGATTCGCTCAAGTATTCTTCGTAGACTCCATCATCGATAGCGGTGAGAACGACCGGATAACTAGTGTTGGGACCCTAAGATAATCACCACTGATTCGCTCAAGTATTCTTCGTAGACTGCCTCTCATGACGAGATTTTTGGGGATAGACAGCCATTTTTTTGAAATTCTTACCGAAAAATAGCGGTAAAATGAGTTCTAAAAAAGCCATATAACGAACCATATAAAAACGAATCGAGACCATAAATGCACAATTTACGCTATCTACCCAGATTTTGGAAAAAGTACCTTTTTGTCCGAAGGCGTTATTTAAAACGATTGTTTGCACATCGCACCTTTTTTTAGAGGCGATATTGAACCTTTTATACATTCAATTGTTACTTAGGTCAATTGAAAATCAAGACTGAGGCGTAACAAACCTTTTCGGCGTCCAGAGATATACGAGTATTGTTCCTAATTTTGTTTATGTTTATTGGTCAGCTAAAACGATATTCTACACAGTTCGAAGAAAATATTGTTACGCCAGGGCCGTACTGGGATAGAAATTATTCGATTTCGTATGGCGAAATATAGGGAAAATAAAAACGTTACAATATTCAGAATGAAAACATGTTCAGTGCAAGAAATAATTGACATGATTTTAGTATTGGGTGAATGTCTATGAAGTTGCCTATTAGCTTCACGTGTACATGCGGAAAAATACCAGGAATACAGGAACCATTCGAAAATGGAAAGTTTTCAGAAGTTACTCAACATATTTCGAAATACTGGAAGTGTATGTTATGAAAAACCCAGTAACGATTGTAGACAATGAGAATATTGAATTCCCAGTAATTGGTTCACTTGTAGAATATTCTCATACAAGCCAAAGACAAATTAGTCAAGAACTGGAAATAATTAGAAGAAGTGTAACCAGAATAATAAAAAAATACAAATTTCATTCTTATCACATACAGCTACACCAGGAACTTTATGATAGAGATTTTGATCAATGGATAGATTTTTGTTTACGGGTAATGGAATAAGTGGCGGTAACTGATAACTTTTTTGACTTTGTAGTGTTTACTGATGAAGCTACATTCCATAGCAATGGTGTAGTGCTCAAACATAATTTTCATTACGATAGTCATGAAAATCCCGCTATATTTCCGGAGACTCGATCATCAAAAACGATGGTCATTGAATGTATAGGGAAGAATAGCTCCTTACTTATTAAATGTAAATTTAAATGCTGCAAAATTTCATAGATTCCCACTGCGTCAACTTAACCCTCGAACTTTTCGAAGGCGTGCCGTTGGTAGTAGACAAAGAATGTGGATCCAGTTAGATGGTGCATCAGTCCATTTTAGTTTAAGAGTAAGAAACTGTTTAAATAGGTTATTTCCACGAAAATGGATTGGTAGAGGTGGACCGCATAAATGGGCACCAAGATCCCCAGATTTATTGCCTATCGATTTCTTTTTATGGGGCTACACTAAAGCAATTCTTTATGATACTAAGATTAACACTCCAGATGATATAAATGTGAGAATAAAAGCTGCTTTCGCAACAATATCACTCAAATGTTAAGAGAAGTTGTAAACAATGTTTTTTAAAATGTTGAGTTTGATTTTGTTCAAAAGTGTATTATTATTTCATCATTTAAAAATATAGTAGCACTATAGTATTATAAAACATTAATCAAGTACAACACCAGATCAAGAACATATGTCCAGCCCATTCTTGAAGCCATTTATAGAAGGAGCTGATACGATGTCACTACTTAAATTGTTCCATTTATCGAATACTCTATTTACTAGAAAGTTTTTCCTAACACTAGATCTAAAAGATTCTTTTTTCAATTTACAATTATGACCTCTTAACTTGTTATCTTCATTTAATGTAAAAAAGTTATAAGTGTCCCAAAAGTCATCTCTTAGAATCTTAAACGTTGTAATGGCATCACCCCTCTCTCTTCTCTCAGATAGTGTTGTCAGCCCGAGCCTTGAAGAATAGTTTAAGTGTAAAAAATTTAGTGGCAATTTTTTAGCTCTACGTTGAACTCCCTCTATAAGGTTTATATCACGTCTGAGGTGCGGAGACCAAACGGAGATAGAAAATTTTAAGTGAGGTCGGACGTAACTATTGTATAGCCTCAAGAACAAGCCTGGACGCATTCTTGGAAATGCCTTAGATATCAAGTATAGAGCTGAGTTTGCCCTGTTAACCGCTTTTGCAGTCTGCGAGGACCAACCCAGACCTGCATTAATTATAACACCCAAATCACTGACTTCCGGAACTGATTTTATAGGCTCTGATTAAAGATAATAGGTGACACATGGATTGTTGTAACCGCACTGCAAAACACAACACTTGTTAAAGTTTACTGGTATGCTCCACTCCTTGTACCATTTTAATAATTCATCCAGGTCGTGTTGAATAGAGTTTTGAATATCAGGACAATGGTAAAACTTCATGTCATCGGCAAACGATTTGTTTCTGCATTTAAACTTAGCAGTTAAGTCAGAAGCGTACACCAGGAAAACGATAGGACCCAAAATGGAACCTTGAGGTATCCCACTGCGCACTTCACGGGAATTACTTGAGTTATCCTCATATTGTACTTGGAAAATTCGACCTAATAAAAATTTTTTCAACCATGCCAACAGCTCACCACGCAATCCGAAATGTTCAAATTTCGCTAGTAGCTTTTTAATGGATACCTTATCGAAGGCTCGAGAAAAATATATGTATACCACATCCACAGGTTCGTAATGATATCTAAATATAATGTCCAGTTGTTAAGGGCAGTTAGAAGATTACTGGTTACTGGTCGATTAGGTAGAAAACCATGCTGGGAATCTGGAATGATTTTATTGTCTAACAAAAATGGAACAAGTTCGTTAACGATTAATCTCTCCATAATTTTAACTGAGGTTGGTCGAACCGTTATAGGCCGATAATTCGTCGAAAGCATTTTATTTCCACTTTTATAGATAGGCGTAACTATTCCTGATTTCCATGAGGCAAGAATGGAACTTTCTTTTAGTGATCTGGACAAGGTTGGATAGTGGGACTGCTAGACTGTCTGCGTAATTTTTATAGACTGTAAGGGATATTTTCTCAATTCCAGGAGAAGCTGCGATTTTCAGATTCTTCAATACTTCTTTAACTGTTTCCACTGTGATATATTAACCTTATTTAGTGAGTTCATATTTCTAGTAGCTAGTGGCATTACAGGAGTTGTTAAATCAGAGTCTATTGTAAATGCATTTGCAAAAGTTTCGCACACTTCTTCCTTGGTGCAAATGTCTCCGTTTGGTTTTTCTAATAATGGTACACCACACCAGTTTTAGAGGAGAACTTGGATCTAACATATTTATAAAAAGCTTTCGGACCTCTTGTGCTAATCTCAACTCCTGTGTGAGTCTGTTTGAATACTGTCTGTGCAAGTGAATGTTTTCTTCGGATGGATTTTTCCTAACTCTTCCACAAGCATTGTTCTTCTTTAATCATTTGGATTAAGTGATTATCAATCCATGGACATCTAGGGTTAGTTTTCACTGAATACGTTTTGGAACATTCTTCTATCCCCTTATATATAATTTCTTTATATTTTTCCCACACAAATTCACAATAGTTATTTAATTTTTGATAATCGGTTTTAGTGAAGTATTTTTTTCTATTTTTTCACTGATATTACTAGATATATCCAGTTGGACTTTAGTATGAAGAACAACATGATCTGAGATACAAATCGGTGGCAGATAGAAAATGTCGGAAATCAGCTCCTCTTCATTAGAGATTACATCAAGGTCTAATACTGAAGGTTCATTATCTTGACGGAACCTTGTCGGCTCATTTATATTTATAAATTGTTTCAGATTAGTTTGAAAAAATAAGTTATAAAAAGGGACACTAGGATAATTGCCATCAAGAGGTGGAATAATAAGCCATAGCAAATCTTAAAAATTAAAATCGCGAAGATGACAAGATATTCGTAATTTTTACTACATTCTTCAATATACTCACACATGGAGATTGTAAGATCATATGACACAAGAGGTCTATATATAATAAATATATGCAGAATGGCTGAGTTAGGAAAGACAATTTTAAACAAAACAGATTCGATTCCCTCCAGATCATGTGGAATCGACTTAATTATACAATTTTTTAAGAACTCTTTATGAAAGAAAACGTGTTGTCATTGTTAGATTTTGTTTATTAAATTATGTTCATGTTGATCTTTTATTGTAACATGTAATTATAATTAAATATCTCCTGTTGTCTATTTTGATTACGTTATGAAACTGAATAATTTGGTTTCAATTATTTCAATATTAAACTGAAAATTAATATTTCAGGCATTGCTTAGAATAAAACGCAGCCTACTACTCCTTTAAAATATAGGAGAAAGACATAGAGCTGACTTTAAATAGGTTTTCTATTGATTACGTGTAAAATACAAAACTTGACTATAGGGAACCCTAACACAGTTTGAGAGAGAATCGTTTACTGTAACGGATAAGATGAAAAAATACTGGGTGTTCTATTTAAGATAACACTGTTCATAATCCTAAATATTGCAAATAGAAGCCCAAAGGCTTCAAATCAACTGATACAAGGCACTTTTTTTCCTATCCGTTTTATTTTATCGTTATTGTTTTTTTGTGATATACTGTATTTCTAGAAAAACCGAGATATTTCGAAAACCATAAAAGATAGGTATAGGGAATTCTTAAGAAACAGTCAATATTTTTTTTCGTAAAACTAGAAAATGTGATAATATTCCATTTAAAAGAACATAACTTTGATATGCCAAAAATTTTTAACCACCCTGTATATTTATAAATATTTTCAAATTTCTTATCGACCTACATTTATGCATATCAAAATATTTTTTTTAAATTGTTATGGTTTGGGCACCAGATTCCATGCCGTTTAACCATCATGAAAATTGGCATGTATATGTATTAATTTTCCGCCCAACCCTATGTAAGAAAAATTGTTTTTATGATTTTTTTGAGCTACTTCTTCGCTTTTGAGCGAGAAAAACACGAAAACCGTATATTTATAACAAAAAAACCTTTGTTGCACCGCGAATCCTTCGTGGCTGCTTTGCATTTAAGAGGTTCTTGGTTTGCAGGAGACGTAAAACGCTCACACGAATTGCGTACATACTCTAGCTCGCCACAATTACAGCACCCGATCTGCTTACACATAAGCCGTCAATAAAGGTCTGGATGCCTAAACATTCCATCATTACCTCTGGTGCTGATGGATAAGCAAATCGAACTAATCGGGCAATATCCAGTTCATACTATTGAAGGGTTTCGCCACCTTTCCGCCTTCGGTTCTTCAGCTGGAAACGCTATAAAATTTCTAGATGTTCGTGGCCATATCACATGTCCAACCTCTTCTTCAGCAGCTCGAAGTCATCCGTTTCTTCCAGTGGTATCATATGAAGTACAGTTAAGACATCTTCCCGAAGCGCGATGGTTAAGTTCACTGCTTTCTCCTTATCGGACCAATTATTCACTCTAGCGGCTGCTTCAAACTGTTTTCATTTTTCCATCGAACGTTGGGGCCGTGACTCGAGTAAAACTACCAAAATTCTTTAGCTTAGATAGTGTTTCTGGCTCGCAAGGTTTTGTTTGGTCAGTCTTTCTTTCTTCCTCTGGCGTGCCTGGTGTTTTTTGATTCTGTCATCTTTCTCTCTAACTCCTCAATTTTCTCGTCCATCGTTGTCATTTTATTCTCAATATCGGATTTTAAAGACGAAATTTCATTTTCAACGTCACCGGCAATGTCGTTTTTCATTAATAAGGTTTCGGCAGATATATCGTTCTTCATAGCAGAAATTGACGAGATTAAGGTGGAAGTCTCGTCTTTGAATAGGAATGTTTCTGGATCGAAGTTATATCACTAACCAGTGCCACTTTGATTCTTCTTACTAATTCACTTTTCTTACCGGACGTTTCCAACTCGCGATATTACAATTCTGCTCTTAGTTCCGTCACTTTCAGGTCACTTAGTCCCTTGGCCAGTTTTACGTAACTATTTATTTATTCTACCTCACACCTGACACCAATGTAATGTTTTTCTTATTTATTTAAAATACACAACAAGTATATATATATATATATATATATATATATATATACTTACATAATTTATATATAGACTTATACTTAATTTATGTACACTGTATATTCACTAATTCATATAAATACTTCACTACTGTATAGTTCACGTCTATTTATTACGAGATTAAATTGTGAACTAAACTAACTCCGCTGGTAGGTAGTCTCATATATTTTAAGCGTTCTTCTACTGCTTTCTATTCCGGAAACTTCTAGATTGCGGCTCCCAACAAACAATCGAACTTCCTGGAAACTCTAGATGAAACAGTCACAAAAAATACTGATAAATAGTTCTAATAAATCGGTGCGCGTTCGCTAAAAGTTCAACTTTCATATATAATATTGGACAGAGTCGGATTCAGGGACTACACCAATGTGCGATTTCGTAACATTATTTTAGTTGCTTAGTTGGAAAACCAAGCAGCCGCTGTAACTTCGGTACCACGTATTTTTTTCAAAGTACAATAAACAGTGGAAAAAACAATTTTCGGTACTTTGCCATATATGATTGTTTTCGTAATTTTTAGTAGTTTCATGAGAAAAATAAATGGTTTTAAAGATTAAAACTAACTTTTCCGCATCTGTGAGATGCCCTGAGCAATATTCTGTTATAAAATTGTACTCGTTCTAGTCAGCTGAAAATCAATTTGGTACATATGTGAGACGCCTTGAAAAATATCTAATTATAAAATTGGTCACTTGTATACACTGCGGAGGCTGCATCGTGTTAACAACCCAGAAGGACCAAACATGTGGCACTTCAGGTACCATAGCACCCGTTGTACTACATCTGGTGAGCTACAAATCTATAAGGCTCATCTATAAGATTCCCTGAGAAATATTCAATCATAAAATTGATCACTTGTATACACTCTGGAGGCTGTATCGTGCTAACAAAGTGAAATTTCTCCTAAACTGTCAAAAATGGCGTTCTTAAAGTACTTGCTCTGGTGACAGTAAAATCAATAGGGTTCATCTGTGAGATGTTCTCAACAATACTCAATCATAAAATTGATCAATCGTATACTCTCTGGGGGCTGTATCGTGCTAAAAAACTGAAAATTCTCCAAAAATGACCAAAATTTGGTACTTCAAATACCATAGCACCCGTGGTACTAGCTTAAGTGAGCTGAATATCAATAGGGTTCATCTTTGAGATGCTCTGAATAATATCCAATCATAAAATTGGTCACTTGTATATACTCCGGAAGCTGTATCGTGCTAACAAACTGAAACTTCTCCAAAAATGACAAAAATATCGTACTTAAACTACTATAGCACCTGTTGTATTAGCTTTGGTGAGCTGAAAATCAATAGGGTTCATCAGTGAGATGTCCTAAATAATATTCAATCATAAAATTGGTGACTTGTTGAACTGCGGAGGCTGTATCGTGCTAACAAACTGAAATTTCTCAAAAAATGAAAAATGTCGTACTTCAAGTACCATAGCATCCGTTGTACTGGCTATTGTGAGCTGAATAGCAATAGGGTTCATGTGTGACATGTCCTTAACAATATTCAATCATAAAATTGGAGACTTATTGCACTCCGGAGGCTGTATCGTGCTAACAAGACATGTAAGGAAAAGTGGCCGACGACAACGACGACGACGACAACGACAACAACGACGACGACAACGACGACGACGACATACACACAGGATTTTTTTTCTAAAAACCGTTTTTTTCGTGTTGTTGTTGATGGAAAACGTAAAAATAACTCAAAAAAAATTTCTAAATTAAAACTTTTTTTGGAGTAAACCAATACTTTTCTCGCATATAGATTGGTTGGGCGGAAAAGTAATAATGCAAAGTTGTGAATTTATTTATAACAAAATGTTAAGTTAATAAAAAACTAAATTTGAAGAAAAAAATTTCCTTGTTACTATATAGAGAACTGTCAATTAGGATTTAAAAAAAAATTCTTGGCTAATTATTCAAACATTTCAAATGTGAAAAAAAAACGATTAAAAATTGTTATTAAGAAATTATTTTTTTTAAATCATGATATTCTCGAGATAACAAAATTGTAAAAAGGATTTTTTTGAAAATATCAAAATAGTCTATTTGTTTATAGAGAATTTATAAAAAAACGAAGGAAAATTTATTTTCTTAAGTTAATTAATGTCAGTATCAATACAAAAACTCACAATAGTTTTCAAGCAAATTCTTGAGTTTTTTTATGACGTGATCTTGATAAGTATGTATATAAGAATGGCTCTACGAAGCGAAATATTTTTAGGCCAATTAGTCAAACATTTTTTTATTTACAATGAAGACGTAAGTTGTAGAAAATTTTGTTAATTAACAATCGCCTAACTTGGTGGAAAATTGACTTCAAGGCAAATTTCGAATGGGAATAAATTCTTAGAAGTTTTCTGAACCCGACATAGTTTTTTCGTATTTTCTAATTAATACCTTAAAAACCATATTAACTAGCTTTTGACTCCGCGCGCACATCCCGCAAATGACGCGCGTGTACAAAGTAGTAGTAGTAGTTTTTTATCGGAAATTTCCTTCTCTGTAAGAATCCTTTTTCTTATTTCTTAAATGTTAATAGTTCATGGGATATAGACGAAAAATAGAATGCCTTTTTTCATCCTAATTTGTTTATAATTTTTGCATTTTTTTGTGTACTAATAAATGCTTTCGATACATTTTCCAAAATTACGAATCCAATGAGCTATAACACATATTTTTCGAAGCTTGTATAAATGTGAGTCAAATTATATTGATATCTGTCAGTTTAAAATGGAATTCAGCGGAGCATATTATGATATAACAGGACATTGCATGTAATTAACTGATTTAATCGCTGTTATTGCAACAACACAAACTATAATGTTTTACACATTGTTTTACTCTTTATGAAATATTGCTTCGCCATTGTCTCAGACAGGAGTTTTTATTTGATCAAGAATGCAATTGTCTATCGAATGATGTGCGTAACTGAAAATGGCGAATTTTTCAGTTATGCAAACTTGAGCAACGGTATTTTATTTTTTGATTATAAAATTCTCGAAACACACTTGACACTTGACATGAGCACTGTAAACGAACTGTATGGCAAAAAACGCTCAAACTCCTCGTAAAAAGGACAGTCGTGCCAATTTAACCAATTTAGAGAATTCCGATAATTTTATTGTCAAATTACTCCTAATTTATATGAACTCGCATTTCAAGATTTCGATAAATATTGTTCATTATTTTGCGAAGTAACGAATTTGTAAGCGGTTCCTAGCAGCTATTGCCTGAGCAAAAATGTTTTTGTCTGTACTGTGGCTGTAAAAGTTTTATTTTGACATGATGCTCATATTTACGAGAGTATTAATGAGGTGATAAAAACGTCGTATGGAGAAGCAATCCAGAAATTGGAAAACAAAGAAAATATTTTTGTATGTGTGAATCTTAACGACTGGTATGTATATTTAGACGTCCCGACAAATCGTAGTTTAAAAATATTTTCAAATTATTATACATAATGACCCGCTTTTGAATCTTAGTAATTTTCAAATACAGAAATAGCAACAATGACTTTCAAAAGGCAAGTAGTCTCACTCACTTCCTTTCTGTAATAATTATTTCTTATATCAATATTTTTAAATGAAACTAACTGTCTCTAAATAATTTCTCAATATATTGTAAGAATGATAAAAAATCTAAATGTTACGAAACAGCACACTGGTATAGTCCCTAAATCCGACTCTGTCTATTCCAGGTATGAAAGTTAAAATTATGGCGGATACGCAGGTTTTTTTTTATAACTGTTTACGATTGTGACTATCTTATCTAAACATTGTGTTTGTGACCAGTCTTATCTAGAACATGCGAGAGCCAATTGTTTTTGTATGTGTAACCCGCATTCTAGAATTCTCTACTAAAAAAGGCACTAATATATATAAAGGACCGATCAGCGGATAAGTTTAGTTGATAATTTGACATCGTGAGATAAACAAGTAAATAAATGAATATAAACTAGTGAACTGTTTATATAAATTAGTTTAAGTGAATATACTGTATATATAATTAGTGAATAGTGTAGTGTTTAAATAAATTAAATAAGTGAACCCACCGATTGATTGAAGTTTATCCCACTCGTTTGATGTTTAAATGAATAACAAAAACATTACTATATAGTCCGTCTAGAAAGTATCCGGAATTTAATAGTTCTCCTAATTTTATCATATTTGTTTTTTGTAACATCTAAAGACGAATGTAATGCATCAAGTAGACTGTGCCGGTAGTAGGCAATGGCCAAAATTACATAACAATACCATCTGTCACATATTGTTGATTGCAAGTAGGCTTAAGTTTAGTGTAATAATGTTACAACTACAAAAAAGGAAACTGGGGGAATATTTGTATAAAAAAAGTGTTCAAAACGTTAAAGAATTAGTGGAATTGACGGATCTCAGAAAAAGTGCAGTATATGGGGCAATAAAGAGATTAAAAAATGGGAGAGATATGAGGCATGGATCAGTTTCGAGAAGACATAATACGAAAATAGGCTAACAGATTTACAAATCAACGAAGAATAAACGTGTGTCCAGAAAATGTCTGCAAGTCACTGTAAAAACAAGGCTACATATCAAGGCAACCAAAGAAAGTCACTACAATGAAGAATAGATTTTTGTTAATAGTTGCGAGACGATAACTTTGGTAATGTTTTTATATCCGACGAAAGTTGTTTCCAGCTTGGTGCAAATCACCTAAAAATCATATCAAGAGAACAAGTTACTGTTTAAATTTCCAAATTTCTCACTAAAGTAATGGTTTGGGGAGCAATATCTGTGCCTTTGTATAGTTGATGGTACCGTTAATAGTGAAAAATATTGTGAAATTCTAAATAGTTTTCTTCTTGAAACGGCTCATGCTTTATATCCAGAGGGCTGGCGGTTACAGCAGGATAATGCAAGATGCCATACTTCTGCATATGTATACTGCAGCATGGAAGCAACTTGACAACAATTCCATCGCCAGCAGCTTCACCAGATCTTAGTCCCATTGGAAACATATGGGGACTAATGAAGGAACGAGCAGGACCACGAAATAAAAAAGATTTTATTCGGTCAGTTTTACAGGCCTGGACCACCACCACCGAACATTATAGTGTTGACCTAGTTTCGGGTTTACCTGAACGTTTAATTAAGTGTTTCGAGTTAAATGGAGGTTGTATAAGTAAATAAGATGAATTATTTGTTATAATTGTATTAATTTAAGTAATAAAAATATATACCGAAAAATTATAAATATGCTTCCTGTTTTCCGCATACTTTCTAGACGGACTATATTTATATTTCATTAAGCAGTTTTAAAAATACAGTGGTTTAAAAAAATGTGTACTACACCTGAAACTTCTACTAGTTGAAATAGAAAGATGAATCAAACTGACAAGTATTAGGAAATTACTAAAATTAGCATAATGTTCAGAATTTATGAGAATTCTTCGCAGTGAGTTATTGAAATTGAAGTAATTACTTGTCATATTCTATCTGTAAACTGTAAATATTATATCAAAATCTGAAAGTTTCTCTATCCATAAAAATAAAATGTATTACGTGCTGTGTAGGGTTTATATTCTTTAAATGTTATAGTTATAAGTCATCATGACGCATAAAATTGTAAAAAAAAGTGGGTATTGTGTTGACAACTGTCATCGAAAAATAAATAAGAGAGTTATGTCATTGTATTGATGGAGAAATAATAATAAATAATTACATATTTTTGTCCTTCGAGAATAAGTTCCAGTTCATAATTAATAAACATTATACAAATAGGAAAAAATAATATAAAGTGCCGATCATAAGTAAAGCGTTTGATTGCCAATAGAAGATATGTCTTCAGCTTCCTAATCAAGCAAACGAAGGTCTTCTGCGAGGTACCTGAGAGTGAAGAAGGGAAATAAAAATTCTACAGTCCACTATAAATAAAAAAAATTCCTTGCTAAACCATCGAATCCTTGCCCACATAATTTTGTGGCAAAAAAGGAATTTGCTTTCGATAAGATAAAAAAGAGCCCACGGTAGTTGTTTAGATGAAGAAAATTTTAAATCACAGTTTTTAAAATCAATAGCAAATGATATCGAGAAATCGGTGATTGTACCTTTGTATTATATATCGCAAATCACAAGTAAAATCAATTTTTTGATATTACATAACGTTGGAGTTCACGTGAATTGGCATGAATATACGGTAGCTTTAACAAGTCTGTCAAAGCGCTTGATTCTCATTATCCTGAACTGTTCTTATAATGAATATTCAAATTTTCCCTTTCATAGCTTTGGTCTGTTTCGTAATTTGTAGTTTCTGTTAACTATTTGTAATGCTATTTCAAATAGTGAGTTTGGTAGATGAACTTCAAGCGTCGCTTTGTAAATAGAGATTTATTTTAAACTTAATCCTATTAACAATAATTTTAAATATATACCTGTAAGCCAAAAACACTGAAGATCTAGATAGTTTTCACTATCAGTGTTACTTACAGTCTATTGTTCAAGTTGGCCGCATTTCCCCGCACTTCGCAGCTTCCAGGCAGCATTCATTTAGAACCTACCACCAGGTGCAGCAGTGACCGAATGAGAAGAACCTGAAATCAATTACACCAGTATGTCCTGCAGCTCCCCAGGATGTACCCTCATAGTGTGCTCTTGCAAAGACCCATACGACCGTAATTGCGAATGCAGAGAGACTGGTTTAAATTGCTCAAGCATATGCGGTAATTACTCGGGCCAAGGATGTCGTAACAGGGAGATGAACATCACATATGAAGATCTAGAAGAAGATGTTGCTATATTCGAAGAGGAGTGAATACCGATGAATACTTTCCATTCATTTAAAGTCGCATGGAAAATGCTACATTTTTGTTTAATATTACTATTGAACTTGAAGCATTTTAGTATAATATGGTTGCCATGTACAGCCACATATGCCTATTCTCTCTGCAGTTTTAGAAATATTATGATTCGAAATGGTATAATTATCATTATAGTCAAGGAGGAATCGGCGCATGAGTACCGAAAACTATTCCACCTCAATTTTTTTATGCGATCCTCTTTGAATTGCCCTACTGATGATATAAATGCATGTTGCCATGGGGCAACCTAGTGCCATATTGGTTAAACCGAAATTGTTTAAACAATTGGAAGGAATTGTTATTTTTCAACCAGACACATTTTTTTATATTTTTTATTGAAATACAAATAAAAAAGGTCCTATGACTTTTCACGATAAAGTTAATATTTTTAGAGATATGAATTTTTAAAGGTTCGAAAAATCTCAAATTTGAGTACTTTTCACCCATGAAAAATATATTAAAAAAATAAAATAAAATATAAATAATATTTTTTTTTAAATTCCTTATACAATAGTTAATAATATTCTTAATAGAGATTTAAGAAAATTTCATTGTTTATACCTGTTTTTTAATTGTTAATTTCGCGCGCTCACAAGTATGCGTCGCTACCTTTAAGTATCGCCGTCTCTCTCTGACTCATGCGCTGCATCGACCTCCCTGTGTCCTGAATCATTATTTATCATTCATCTAAGAAACCATTAACTTCATCAAGATTGGTAAAGAGAGCAATGTTATTAATAATTAAATTGTCTACAATTTGTTTTTAACAAAAGTAATTTAAGTATGAATCGGAACATGTAATTAAAATTATTTTTTTGTTATTATCATAGTAATTTATGCATTTTTATCAACAATAATAAGATATAATGGTATTTGAAAAAATTTTGGAATCACAATTATACAGGGTGTCCCGGGACTAATGGGAAAAAAGTCAGGAGAGTATAATATGAGCCAAAATAATGTTAGTACTTCATATAAACTTTTACTATGCAGGCCCTCGTTTTCGAGTTATAGGCCTCCAAAGTTTTAATTTTGAATTTGGTTTTTATTTTTATTTTTTGTACTAGTTATTTGATCTTTATAAAATTTACGGCAAAGCTATAATGTAAGTGTATGTTTATTTTGGTAAGGTAAACAGATTTACAGTAGTGCATTGAAGCCAGGGACGGACTACTCGCAATGGTTAATGATGCAAAAATTTTGCAGGTACGGCACACCCTGTATGAAATTATCGAAATTCACTTCCCCACAGATTAAGCTAACGAAAAGGCACTCTTGTTGGAATTCGATAAAATAAGCCGTTTGGCTAATATTTACAGTTTTATTAATGCACTACGTACAAATCTACCTAACTAACTTATTAATACGATGTCCAGAATTTACTTGCTTTTCAATATGAGCTCCTCCCACTTCCACGCACATTCTAAGTCTACGAAGGTTGTTTCTTTGCACTTGAAAGAGCAATCCCACACTATTTCTAATAACATTGCAGTGTAACACAATTCTGTCTATTAAATCTTGCCTTGTTTGCACAAGTGTTGCGTATACCTTACTTTTGAGATAACCCTAGAGAAAGAAATCCATAGGATTAACGTCTCCTGATCGCGGTGGCCATTGAAAAGGGCCTCCACGACCAGTCCATCTATTAGGAATCCTTGTGTGTAAATGCTGTCGTACATCTAAACTGAAATGAGGAGGGGCCCCATCATGCATGAACCATAAATTCCTACGAGTTTGTAGTAGCACATCATCAAACAGGTTCCATAACTCATTTTGCAAAAACTCCAAATATCTCTGACCGGTCAAAGTACCGTCAATAAAGTATGGCTGTATCAAATGATTGCCAACTATTCCTGCCAAACATTAACCATGAATCTATGCTGGATCCTAGTTTGGATAATGCCATGTGGATTCACATCATCCCATAAATGCATATTATGAGAATTTATGATTCCATCTCTGGTGAAACCGGATTCGTTCGTAAAGAGAACGTTACTAATAAATGTGTTGTCTGCTTGTTGTTGTCGCAGAAACCACTGGCTATACTCAAGTCGTGCAGGATAATCAGCCACTGTCATACGGTGTACTTTTTTCATGTGAAAAGGATATAACAGCTGTTCTTTTAGGACGCGATGAACAACTGATTTCGAGACGTTATGTTCTCTTGATAATTTTCTAAAACTCGATGGTTCATTATCAACTGCATTTAACAAGTCTTGTTCAACTGCCACAGTACGTATGCTTCGTACTGGACCTTCTCCAGCTTTTTCTGGCGAAAATCTTCCTAAAATTTAAAATTTTGTTTTGTATACATGGAAAATTACATTTACTTATTCATACCTGTTTCTCGTAACCTGAGATCAATACGCCCAAACATTCGTCTGTCTGGCAATGCTCTGTTTGCAAAATGTTCTTCATAAAGCCTTTTGGCCTCTAAACAGTTTCGAGAAGCCAGTCCATACATTAGATGTTTATCTGCGTACTCAATAAAAGCGAATTCTGCTATTGTAACTGTTAAATTAAGGACTTATGAATTATTGGCAAGTACTGACTACGAACTATTCTACACAACGTTTGACAACTAATCCTATGGTAACTTGATAAACGGTAAAAACACTTATAAAAAGTTTTTACCAACTTTCCAATTAATAAGTCGCTAATGTTTTTCATCTTCTGCTATCGTTAAATTATTTTTTTTGTAGTACTCTAGCTAAATATTGGACATCTATTAAAAGTTAGTTTTACCTCGTTGTGTACTTATAAAAATGGTGAATGCGTAAACTGGTACGTAGTGCATTAATAAAACTGTAAATATTAGCCAAACGGCTTATTTTATCGAATTCCAACAAGAGTACCTTTTCGTTAGCTTAATGTGTGGGGAAGTGAATTTCGATAATTTCATACAGGGTGTGCCGTACCTGCAAAATTTTTGGATCACTAACCATAGCGAGTAGTCCGTCCCTGGCTTCAATGCACTACTGTAAATATGTTTACCTTACCAAAATAAACATACACATACATTATAGCTTTGCCGTAAATTTTATAAAGATCAAATAACTAGTACAAAAAATACAAATAAAACCAAATTCAAAATTAAAACTTTGGAGGCCTATAACTCGAAAACGAGGGCCTGCATAGTAAAAGTTTATATGAAGTACTAACATTATTTTAGCTCAGATTATACGCTCCTGACTTTTTTCCCATTAGTCCCGGGACACCCTGTATATAAATAATAAGCTTTTGCTCAAAACATACATTTGGATAAATGCATTGAATCCGGAATATAAAACATTAGATTTTACGAATTTCGCATATAAACTAGAGAATGATACTTTGCTAATACCTTTATTTATAAACAAAACCCCATTTCCAACTGATCACAATCTAATGTTTTATATTCCGGATTCAATGCATTTTTCCAAATGTATGTTTAAGCAAAAGCTTATTATTCATATATAATTGTGATTCCAAAAATTTTTCAAATACCATTATATCTTATTATTATTGATAAAAATGCATAAATCACTATGATAATAACAAAGAAGTAATTTTAATTACATGTTCCGATTCATACTTAAATTACTTTTGTTAAAAACAAATTGTAGACAATTTAATTATTAATAACATTGCTCTCTTTACCAATCTTGATAAAGTTAATGGTTTTTTAGATGAATGATTAATAATGATTCAGGACACAGAGAGACCGTATGCAGCGCATGAGTCAGAGAGAGACTGCGATACTTAAAGGTAGCGACGATACTTAAAAAACAGGTATAAACAATGAAATTTTCTTGAATCTCTATTAAGAATATTATTGCATAGAGAATTTAAAAAAATTATTATTTATATTTTATTATATTTTTTTAATATATTTTTCATGGGTCAAAAGTACCCAAATTTGAGATTTTTCGAACCTTTAAAAATTCATATCTCTAAAAATATTAACTTTATCGTGGAAAGTCATGGGACCTTTTTTATTTGTATTTCAATAAAGAATATAAAAAAAGTTTGTCCGGTTGAAAAATAACAATTTCTTCCAATTGTTTAAACAATTTCGGTTTAAACAATATGGCACTAGGTTGCCCCATGGCAACATGCATTTATATCATCAGTAGGGCAGTTCAAAGAGGATCGCATAAAAAAATTGAGGTGGAGTAGTTTTCGGTACTCATGCGCCGATTCCTCCTGGACTATTATTATACAGATAATATTTTTATATTTTAAAATTTATGTTGTAAGGATATTCATTCTTAATGCGGCATTGTCAAGAGAAACATAGCAAGGCGCTCATTGAGAAGGTGGAGAGGTTGCCGTTCCAAGGGCTAACATACGACTGGCCACCAAAACCGCAATTTGCTTTCAAAAAACACAATCCTGTACATAAAATTGGTTTCCTTAGTGATAATGACATATTTTTTCCAAAAAAACTTGAAAATTTTTACTTTTACACCCTCCGTAACTCTATAGCGTTCAGTTTAGCAAGATTATGCACCACACCATTTTCGTTTGAAATTTGATGTAGATTATTTTTGTATACGGCACTTTTTTGCGCTGAACCGCATAGTTTTCTGAATATTTGAGAAAAACTGATGAAAAACTACTAATTCGCCAACTTGTATGCCCTCCATTCCAAACCCGACGCTCAAAATAGTGTAACTTTTTACCAAATAATATGTGAACTGTATACAACAATTTGGAGCTGGGGGGGAAACTTTTACTTTAGATGTTGGGGATTGTGTCTAATTGCACCGTACTGTTAACAGAAAAAACGTTTTTGAAAAAAACAACTGATAGAATTCACTAGAAAAATTGAAACTATTATTTGAAAATAGCCGCTAACATGTAGGAATCGTCCTAATAATGGTGTTCCATTTAAAAGTATAAGTTGTAACATTTAAAGAATAATATTTACTTAAATCATAAATTGTTTGATTCTTTGACCTTCATATTAGAAACTTTAATAAAGTCTGAGGTTATTGCTTGTATAACGAATACATTAGCGCAAATTTTATTAGTGCACAATTAATTTTCTCCCCCTTAGTTTGAGAAATTTCTTTCTCGATGTTTTAAATTTGGTATACGTATATCATTTAGACCTACTCTTATTAATAAAACCTAACAATAACAAGATCCATTAATGCTATCGATATTTTCACCAACAACAATCAAAAACATTGATAAACCAAAAGATTTTCTTCGAGGCCACAGATTTCCTAAAATATCATCCAAAATTAATGATAACTTCCAGCAAAGGAAAAATTACAGTAGCAATATTTAACCGAAAAGTATGACTTCCTATTTACGACATCAAATCTAAGTCAAACTCACTCATAAATAAATTGTTACATACAAAACAGATTGATCAATTAACCAAGGAAAACGAACTTCTTACAATTCTGTTGTTGCAAAGTTTTATGCTCTTTCCCCGATTCTTAAACCAACCATCTTAATATTGTCGTTTCTATTGTTTCTTCAACAGACTTTCTAACAGAAAAGGGTATGTCTCTGTCTATTCTTATTTCATTAAGGTCTCGTTTCTTGACTTCAATTTATTTAATAGAACAGTTCTTCCTCCAGAGTATGAGCTTCTCGGAGTGTGATTTCGTTATGTGGCAACGTTATTTATATTTTCTTGAAAACATTTTCTTGATATTTAGTTTATTTCAATGGATAAGTAACGTGGTTTTTAATATAAATATATATGTATGTATAAATTAAGCGTTAGTGAGTAGTTTAGTGTTTAAATAAATTCGTAAGTAGCCATACCGTGTGTTTAAAGTTTATCCCACCCGTTTGCTGTTTAAATAAATTAGAAAAACATTACAATACCTATTTTCCAACTGCTGTTCAATATCAAAAATTACTTTGAGGATATTGTGGAAGGATGGCAAGTAGCATTCTGTAATATTATTCTGCAAATTCTCTAAATGTATATTGACATTTCAGCGTTAATCAAAATATCATTTTCCATTGACAAACAACCCTAATATATAAAGGTATTTCTCCACGACCACTATAGGCCAAGCTACTGAGATTTTTTCATGCAAAAAGTGTCAAAAGAAATTCCTATCGACCGGTAAGCCTCTTATCAATACTATCCAACTTATACTACGCAGAATAAACACTTATATAAGATTAGAAGAATGGATCTCACACCATCAATTTGGATTCCGCTAAGGGTACTCACCAACTCAACAGATACATTGAATAACAGAAGTCATCCGCAAAGCTATTGCTCAGCGGTATTCTTCGACGTAAACAAGGCATTTTACCGTGTCTGGCATAAGGGTCTACTATACAAAATCAAGCAAATCCTTCCTTCTTACTTTATCCTATTCAAATATTACCTTGGTGATCGTCAATTTGTAATAAAAATGGGACATGAAAGATCAAAACTACAACCAATAAAAGTAGGAGTGTCCTTGGGCAATTGCTGTTTTATTCACATCCGACTTGCCAATCTCCAGACATACTACACTTGGAACATTTGCCGATGATACAGATGTATTATCGGTGAATAATAATCCTGATAAAAAATTACTAAACTTGCAACAACACCTCAACATTCTACAAAACTTGTTTGAAAAATGGAGAATCAAGATAAATGAAAGCAAATCCAACCACATCACTTTCACACCACAACGCCTGAAGTTCTTATCAACAACATTTTAATTCCCAAAAAAGAAGAGTTAAAATATGTAGGAATGATCTTGGACAGTAAATTAACATGACATAAACATATAATAAAGAAAAGAGAACAAATCGATTTAACCACTAGTCCAATAAACTAGTTTAATTGGGAGAAGATCGAAACTAGCTGTGGAAAACAAAATATTGATCTACAAAACAATAATCATACCTACATGACATTGAGATATGGGGCTGTGCTAGCAAATCTCACATAAATATAAACGGTTTAAAATATTAAAACTAACTTTTCCGCATCTGTGAGATGCTCGGAATAATATTCTATCATAAAATTGTCACTTGTATATACTTCGGGGGATGTATCGTGCTAACCAACCGAAATATCTCCAAAAATGTAGTATATCTGGATTTATAGGACCCGCTGTACTCACTCTAGTCAGCTGAAAATCAGTAGGGTACATTTGTGAGATACCTTGAAAAATATCTAATCATAAAATCACTTGTATACACTACGGAGGATGAATCGTGCTAACAAGCCGACATTTCTCCAAAAAGGTCCAAAAATGTGGCACTTCAGGTACCATAGCAACCGTTGTACTAGTTCTGGTGATCTAAAAATCAATAAGGTTCATCAGTAAGATGTCCTGAACAACATTCAATCATAAAATTGGCCACTTGTATACACTCTGGAGGCTGTATCGTGCTAACAAACTGAAATTTCTCCAAAAATGATTAAAATTTGGTACTTCAAGTACCGTAGCACCCGTTGTACTTGCTTTAGTGTACTGAATATCAGTAGGGTTCATCATTGAGACGCCCTGAATAATATTCAATCATAAAATTGGTGACTTGTTGCAATCCGGAGACTGTATCGTGCTAACAAACTGAAATTTCTCAAAAAATTACAAAAATGTCGTACTTCAAGTACCATAGCACACGTTGTACTTGCTCTGGCGAGCTGAAATTCAATAGGGTTCATCTGTGAAATGTTTTGAACAATATTCAATTATAAAATTAGTGACTTGTTGAACTCCAGAGGCTGTATCGTGCTAACAAGACATGTAACGAAAAGTGGCCGACGACAACGACGACGACAACATACGCACAGGATTTTTTTTTCTAAAAACCGCTTTTTCGTGTTGTTCATGATGAAAAACGCGGAAATAACTCAAAAAATGTTTTCAAAATTCCTACTTTTATTGGGGTAAACCAATACTTTTCTCGCATATTAGATAGGTTGGGCGGAAAAGTATTATTCATAAATGAGAGTATTTTCTCCACAAACGCATTACTTATTGGTAAAATTAATGCAGTTAGAGCAAAACTACCAATATTTGCAAAAATCATTATTCCCCCTGCATTTTTATGTGATGATACTTTGGTCCAAAACTTTTCAGAAGAAATATTTTCCTCAATATCCCATTTCACAGAAAGCAGATTATTCCATTTATTTTATAATGATTGTTTGTCAGTACTGTCTGCTAACAAATTACAAGGTAAGTCACTCAATTTGGGTCCGTTAATTTGTTTCAGACAGAAAACTGGACTAAAATAAACGGTTTTAAAGATTTAAACTAATTTTTCCGCATCTGTGAGATGCACTGATTAATATTCTATAATAAAATTGTCACTTGTATACACTTCGGGAGATGTATCGTGTTAACAAACCGAAAATTTGGTACTTCAAGTACTATAGCACTCATTGTACTGGGTTGAGTGAGCTGAATATCAATAGGATTCATATTTGAGATGTTCTGAATAATATCCAATCATAAAATTGGTCACTTGTATACACTCCGGAGGCTGTATCGTGCTAACAAACTGAAATTTCTGCAAAAATGACAAAAATGTCGTACTTAAAGTACTATAGCACCCTTTGTACTGGGTTGAGTGAGCTGAATATCAATAGGATTCATATTTGAGATGCTCTGAATAATATCCAATCATGAAATTGGCCACTTGTATATATTCCGGAGGCTGTATCGTGCTAACAAACTGAAATTTCTGCAAAAATGACAAAAATGTCGTACTTAAAGTACTATAGCACCCTTTGTACTGGCTCGGGTGAGTTGAAAATGAATAAAATTCATCTGTCAAATTCATCTGTCAGATCTTTTGAACAATATTCAATCATAAAATTGGTAACTTATTGCGCTCCGGAGGTTGTATCGTGCTAACAAACTGAAACTTCTCCAAAAATGATAAAAATAACGAACTTAAGTAGCACCTGGTGTATTGGCTCTGGTGAGCTGAAAATTAATAGGGTTCATCAGTGAGATGTCCTGAATAATATTCAATCATAAAATTGCTGACTTATTGCAATCCGGAGGCTGTATCGTGCTAACAAGACATCTAAGGAAAACGACGACGACGACATACACACAGGTTTTTTTTTCTAAAACCGTTTTTTTCGTGTTGTTGTTGTTGGAAAACGTGAAAATAACTCAAATAAAATATAAATATCACCTGCATCTGTGACAGTTTTATATTCTTTTTATTTCTTTAGTTTGTTTAGGAAATATTCGTTGGAATGCCACTTTTTCCTCTTTTTTATTAATTTATTTATTTATCATATGTAATGGATAACCGTTGGATGTTGCTATTTGTCTAATTGTATTAATCTCTATATCAAAATTACATTTGTTCATAGGAACTGATAATGCATTGAATTAAATGCTGCTAATTTATGTGATAAAGTATGATTGGAACTATATGGAATAGACAGATCAGTGTGGATGGGTTTTCTATATTGAATTGAATAATCAAGTACATTATTAACTCTTCGAATTTTTAACCAAGAAAATTGATTGAGTCATTTTCTTCAACTTCTAATGTAAATATAATTTTAGGGTGTAAATTATTAATATAGTTGAAAAATACATCTAATTGTTGTTCACTACCTATAAAACAAGCAAATATGCCATCTACATATCTATACCAAAATAAGATTTTTTGAAATATTACTTTCAAAGAATTTTCTTTTTTAACTGTCCATAAAAATGCTTGCCAAAATTGGTGTTATAAGGCTACCCTAAACCTTCATTATGAATATAAAGCTTATTTACGTTTAATTATATCTGATATTATTCCTGGATTAATATTTTTATCTTCTAGTAACTTTCTTACAAGTGTTAGACATTCTATAGGAGGAATTTTAATGAAAATGTAACATCTACTGAAATGAGTTTAGAGTTCAATGTTTTTAATTTTTTGATTAGTTCTATTGAGTTTTTAATTGAGTATTTAGATACATATTATATCCGTAGTTATTAAGTATATTGTTAAGTTTTTTGCAAATATAATATTAGGAGTATTAACATAACAAACTATAGGTTCAATTGGTTTATAAACAAAATCATTTTAATAATATTTTGGTGGGATATGTAGACTCCGATTGGTGTAATAATGAAACATATCCTAGAAGTGCAATATGCTACATTTTTGAATTATTTGAAGATTATACAAGTTGTATACTAAAAGACAAAATTCTGTAGCAGCTTCATCTACCGAATCTGAATTTTTGATGGTGTAAGAGAAGCTTTGTGGCTTAAATCCGTTTTAAGAGATATTAGTTTTAATATAACAGAGCCTATAATTATATATGAAGATAATAATGGCTGCATTGCAATACCTAATAATCATGTTTTTCACGGGGGTAACCACTGGAGATTTTTTATGGTTAAAGATTGCCTCCCCTCAGAATCTCCTCGGATTTCCTTGGATCTCCTCGGATTTCCTTGGATCTCCCCGGATTTCCTCGGATCTCCCCGGATTTTCTTGGATCTCCTCGGATTTCCTCGGAACTCCTCTTAATATAGTTACGGGGTCTTCTTAAGGCATTATTCGGTTATATCGATATTATTTGATTGAAAAATATTGAAACTTGTGGAATTGTATGAAATATGTATTGAAATTACTAGTTCCTTATTCATATGATCGTTGGCAGTGTGTCAAGATAACTATAGATGGCAAATGTTCCTTTTCAAGATATCCATTGAAATATATTGTGGGAGGATTTTACATATTGAAAACTTTTTAGGGCGTTCTCTTCCAATACCTGAAACAATCTCCAATAATTGAATTAGAAATTTTTAATAATAAAAATTCTCCTGCATAAATATTTGCAACAATTTGTTCAGGAGCAATTTATGAAAATTCAGAGTTGTATGTTGATATTATGTGGAAACGATGGATGTTTGATTAAATTAATTTTCGGTCATGCTATATAAATACTAAATAACCTACAATGGAATTAGAACAGAATATGTTCATGGTCTTTCAGATAAAATGTACCTGTATTTTGTTAGAAATGAGTAGACATTTAGATATCTCTATTGAAAACCGAATTGGCATTGGGAAATTTCAAGGTACGGTGAATTAACCTCTCAGTGTGTTTACCAATAAAAATTTGACAGATTTTGAAAGAAAAACAGCGATTCTGAGGATAATTAAAGTTTGTCCGATGAAGGAGTCTGATGTAGACTCCGAAACGTTCAACAACTCCTTAATTTCACGTTTTGTTTATTTATTGTTGGCAACATTTTTTACCCAAATTGCTCCTAACAAATTGATGTACAAATTTACGTAGAATCATTTTCATTAAAGAACATTTTTTAATTCAAGTATTTAAGTTTCTTTCAGATATTGCGACAGGTCGCCCTAAAAACTTTCATGTCTCTTCAAGTTGACGTATGAAATAGTTTGATGTTTAGCAGGGTAGCATATTTGGAGTATTATTATTCAATGATAAGTGATATGTGTAATGTAGCAGATACTGTGTTGACCAATATTGTGGATGATGCTAATTTTTAATGGTGAAACAATCCAAGACAGGTTGTTGCCAAGGAGTTCAAGGAAAAAAACATAAAAATAATAAACAAAAAATATTTATTATCGAAAAATCTCAACGAAACCCATCCGTAATAGAAATACAAAAAATACTAAAAATTATTGACAGTTGTTTAAATAAAAACGTATAAAAACAAAACGGTCTTAAGATCTCATGTTGAACTCTTTTCTTAAGATTTGTATAGACTCACTATCTTTAGTCGGTCTTATCTTGACAGTTTTAATGGTTGACATCCAAGAATTTGAATTGGACCATAAAAAAGTTGGTCTTCTTCATCTTCTTGCATATCGTCCTGCTTAGGCCATACAAAATCTTCCAACCCTTCTTTCAGAAATTTAAGTTTTATTTTACGTTTATTTTCTTTTTTTTTTCATTGATGGTCTTACTTATGTGCCACCCTGTATCGTACATAACAGCATATATAATATTTTTCCATATCAATTTTTATTTCTTTTTCATCCTTTAAATTTTCTGTACTTTCACATTAATCAGAAGAATCTTCAAATTAAATTTCTGACTCTTTTTTTTCAGATTCAGATACCGGAATTTTTAGATATGGATGTATACTGCTAGTATGCTTAATTTAACATTATTTCCAAAATTTTCGTGTTGATTTCTCGATGATAATAAATATTATTTTGATTTGATGATTTCGGTCACACATACGAGAAAATTATCATGGTTTATTTTATATCCTCAAAATTAAGTACGAAAATCATACAAACACCTGAATAATGAACAGCTTGTATTCTCGTATGGCAATTCAGACGAAAAAAAATACAGGGTATTAACGTTTTTTTTTTCAAAATAAGTTTTTTTTGATATTGAAAATGGCGTTTTTTTAAATTCGGCTGGGATGTTTCTAGTGAAAGGATGCAAACCAGGGGTCACGTCAGACAATTCGTCCAGATTCAGAAACTTCGTTATCTTCTTTCATTTTGAAGATAAAAATAAAATCAGTTTTTAAGAAAAAATATATCAATAGGTAACAATAATTTCAAGAAATTCAGAAATATGAATCTAACCTGTAATAAAATAATACATTCGATCTCAGGAACAAACGAAAAATACACAACAAATGAACAAATTCACTAAATAAAAACGAAAATCCTTCGATAAACAATAAGTATAAAAGTAGCGTTGGCGAAGTTGAGATTTGACCGATGAATCCTCCTAACTGAGTATCAGAATCGAACAAGATGGT
Organism: Galeruca laticollis; assembly: GCA_963921935.1. Taxonomy (NCBI): domain Eukaryota; kingdom Metazoa; phylum Arthropoda; class Insecta; order Coleoptera; family Chrysomelidae; genus Galeruca; species Galeruca laticollis. The sequence continues at coordinate 116,804,899 of OY998182.1, read as the reverse complement.
TGAATGTTAATACGGGAGAAATAACGAAAAATCGGTAACGACGATGTAGCTATTAGCTATATCCTTCTAGGGATGTGTACATGTGTTTAAGAGATCTATGAAATCTCGCTTCGCTGAGGTATAAATTAACATCAGACAGTTTGCGTATGCAAAAATGATACTCAAATTGCCTTAATTCTCCTCGGATCTCCTCGGATCTCCTCGAATCTCCTCGGATCTCCTTGGATCTCCTTGAATCTCCTCGTATCTCCTCGGATCTCCCTGGATCTCCTCCTACTACAAGCACGAAATCTCCTCGGTGGTTACCCCTTCGGTTTTTCATAAACTATCTAAACACATTGATATCAAATATCATTTTACAAGAAAACAAGTAAATAAAAATGTGGTAATTTTAAAACATATTTCAACGGGTAACCAATTAGCAGATGCTCTGACGAAATATCTGCCTTTTCCCAAATTCCAGGAACGACTTTTAAAATGGGCTGGATGGAAATTCAGATGATAAGATTAATTATTAATATTTTTGGTCTGATTGGAGTTCTCTTTTGGGGTTTTCGCAATCCATGCAACAAATGTGGGACTATAACAACGTTTCCCCAAAAAAATATAAACATAATAATTTTAATTTGAATAATAAGAATTTTTTGTCTACTTTTCTCTTTTTGAGTAGGAGCGTTATATACACCTTATATATATATATATATATATATATATATATATATATATATATATATATATATGCCCTATTCCTAATAACTATAACCTCCTACTTGTTCCAATTTCAGTGAATACTAACTAGATTAAATGTATCATTTAATTTCAATGGTGCAATATTTTGTGAACAATTTGTAAAAATAAAAATAAATTAAGTAGTAGGTTGTAACTGCATTATTAAAACATAGTTTTCCATTCCGAACAACTTTTCAAACTTGTTCTATTCAAATTTGTTTTCGTATTAAGATGTTGATAATATTATTTTTTTTTGTACCATTGTTATTCAAACGCTATTCTCGTATACACAGTACTGATATCATCAGAATTATAAGGGATAAAGTATCACTAATGTTTCCACTAATAATAGGTAGAAATTGAATGCTAGGAACATGATATTATTCATTCAAATAGAGGCAGAAAATCCCACCCTAAACGGTAGTGGACATTTGCATGACTCAACCCTTTCACCACCATATTGTTAATGCCCCAATAAATATAAACAAAGGAAATCCTACATCGAGAGTTTCTTTGAAAAACACACACGCTAACCTTTATTGTGGATTTGCACCTGCCCTAGTTCCTACTGAAATTTGCCTGTTTACAGGAATATGTCGTACAAAGAATATGCCGTACAAAGACAACCCAATTTTCATGTATCTTCATCTGAATTTGGTATCAAGAGGCGATCGCTCGTCAGTGATAATCGATTTTTAATAAATCATGCAAAAACAGGCTAATGAACGACCAGTACTCCAATTTATTGACTAAAAACATTGTTATGTGCAATTTTTTCATCAAATTCTATTTTTATATAAAATCTATCTAAAACCGAATATGTATTTGAAACATTTCAATTCATATTGCAACTACTTACTTAAACAGATTTTGATTAAACATTTAATTGAATAATTTTTTCAATATTATTTTTGTTTCTGATTTTATTCTTCGATGGAATTAAAATAAAAATGAATGTAAACATCTACATTAGAAGATACTTCGCTTTCAATTATAAATTATAATTACCCCACTATTATTTATAAGTTACAATTATTGATAATGACGTTTATATTAAAAGGTCATCAAAGCGTAATAGTCTAACAGTTAATGTTGTTATTAAATAAAATCACACACTCACCATAATTTAAAAACCAATATTTTGCAGTTCACTAAACACTTCCTTCCTCAACAGGATTCTAATTTACTGTTAACTTGATATTAACGTGTTTAACGATCAAAACAAAGATGTTCAATAGCTCTTTGTGTACTGTACTTGATCTTCCTCACTTGTACACCGCAAACATATCGGGTTACCGGAGCGACGAGTAGATGATAAAAAGTTAGTGTTTATTTGTTGATCGTCAATTATTTGTTGACGTGCTATGCACTGCAAGCTGCAACACAGACCGTCGCGAATTATTTTGATAAAACGATGATCGTAGGTTGTTCGCGTTGAAAGCGTTAGACTGACGACGGTCGCTGTTGCCAAGCCTTCCAAGCGGAAATCTTTAATGCTACGAATTTTAATACTCGCTATGTACTTGGAAGAAAACAAAAATAATTGTTATAAAATACACAAAATCAGAATTTCAAAAACAATCGAATTAAATGTCAAAACACCTTTAAAACATTCTCCGACTGAGGAGCCAGCATTTCAAGTGTAATTTGCTCTGACAAATAGTGAGATTTATTTCCCTTGGTATGGATGTTAGGGTGTTGTGATTGATTTATTATTTTCTATGCTCTCGTTAGAATGCATTTGGAAAAAATCACGTCCTTTTTTCCTCTGGTTACTAGGAACTTGTTAGCTCGAAGATCACACAAGTCAAGTTATAGGGGACAGTACGAAGCCTTGATCCCCATTTTAGTATTTGGGATATATGTCAAAACACAAAATATATTTTTGAGTTCCTTAACATTATTTATACTCTATCAAACATTGCACTACATTCCAAACTCAAATAGTAATGCAAAAATGGTTATTAACTTTGTAAAAGAGTAAAATCAACCTTTGTTACAAGTGGATCATGTCTCACTCTAGGAGGGAGACTTGGTCACCCTAGTTGGGTGACCAAGGCTATTTATTGGTACGGTACACCGGAGGAAGCGGAACCTATATTTTTTTAAATCTGGAATGTCCGCTCAATATCTTCGGAAAATAATCGGCGGTCACATCCTAATTTTAGGGGATGTTTTGTAAAGGTATTTGCTGTGTGTACATACATTTTGCCTAAATTCTGAAATTCGCTAAAAATATATATGGGGTCAAATTAGAAAAAGTCATTAGATTCCACTTGCCCCGTTGCTTGGGGCAAGTGTAAATGTGTGCAAGAAATACTTTCGGGTAGGCTGAAATAAGTGTGGGGCATGTGAAAACATATTTAAACTCATCCTAATTTATTGAAATAAATTCCATTTCACCAAAATGTTCTCTAACAAATGTTATATGTAGTAAAATATATGTCAAATTGAGACTTTCCCCATTTGTCGAATGTGGGTGTGGGTAGATGAAGGTGCACTTCATCTGAAGTAATAATGGACCTGCCTTCAACATCAGACCAATGAAAATAATTTGTGATTCCAACTTTTCCTGCAAATTTGACTCCGATACAAGGATTTGCTTCCGTTACTTGGGCTTCATAAAATATAGAGATTTTCACTATTAGCCATTCTCCGATTTCAACTTGCCTCGTATCTTTCGTAATCGCAGTCATAAAATCATTTTCTTCCTCAACATCCCTTGCTTCGTCTTCTATATTGTAATCAATTAAACTATCGCTTAGTTCTGCGGCCTCTGCTACACCATTTAGTTCTTCTTCTTCTGGTTCATCAATAGGTTGTGTATCTTCTCAACTTCTTTGCTCTTCGTTTTTTTAATTTTTAATTGTTTTGTCTGCTGTTTGTGTTTCATTACTTTCAATTTTGCAACTGCTTCTGAAGATGTTATAACCTCAGTTCCTGAATATATTTTTTTCTTCCGGTTTGAACTCTATGAACTTGCTTTAGCTGTTGAAAAAGTAATGGCTTGAATGATATTTTTTCTGGATTTAAAATATTTGCAGAGGTACAACATCCAGAGCGGCTGATCCGTGTGCCACTGGGACATCCAATGTCATCCTCTGCAATACCTGGAAGTGACAAGTTATTTTGTTTGAAGAAATACCATCTTCTAAAGGCATCTGGTTCAAATTTTTGTTTGGGACAACGTCATTGTTAAAAGGGTAGATTCCTGCTTTTGCAAATCCTTTTTGTATAATGGTTGACTCAAAATTGTTCCACGGTTTTGATAAAATTGTGGCAAATGTACGCTTTGGGAGTTTAACACCGTTATTTTTTCTTTGCGACTTGATGAGCTCTTCGTCCCATATTAACTTCTATGATTTGAATACACTCAAGTACATAGGCTGTAGAATGTGGCGGTTATTTAAATTTGACCACACTGTTTGCTTTTGCTGCCTCTACAAGTGAAAGGCCAACATAGGAACTGTGGCCATCGTAAATAAGTAGTACAGGACGTTCTGAGCCAATATGTTTCAGAAAAATGTTGGCGAAATACTGCTGGAATTTGGCTGCCTCCATCCATCCGTTCGCAGTTGCTGCATAGGTCATTCCCTGAAATTCATCTTCTTGTACAGGTATCCAAGATTCCCAGAGGTTTTTACCTTTAAAAACAATCTATGGCGGTAATTTTTCTCCAGCAGCATTTGCCCTCATCAGAGCAGTTATATTTTCTCCTTCAGGGCCACTAGTTGTCCGACGTGCAGCTGTGCCCTTTTTACCCACTACTTTCACCCTAGAAGGATCGAAGCGTCTCATCAACATTATATATTTGAACGGGGGGAATATTTTCCAGCTCTTTTTTCAGAAGGTCAAAGTAATCTGATATTATAACGGAATCCATGCTTCGTTTTCGTGCTACTTCAACATTTTGTGGCTTATTTAACTTTGACTTTTAAATTATTTTGTAAACCTTGCAAAATAATCATTTCCAGGAATTCCATTTTTGAAGGGTGTCTTCAAATTGTTTTCTTTTACATAAGCTCCTATTATCTCAAGGACTTCTTTTTTCGATAAACCAAAGCCCCATTTTTCTAAAGTTACTCAAGAGTTTGCAATGTTTTACTTAGTTTCATGGAGAAGGGCTGGTGGCCTACCCAATGTACGACTTTTAAACCTCTCTGTATCCTTCACGCGTTTAAATAGAGTAGCTTTAGGAACTTTATAAACGTTTGCAGGTTCCGATCTTACGGAATCTATTGCATTTTTCAAATCTGTATAGAATGGTGGTAAGGTCTTGAGCTTATAGTTTCGGACCATGATGGGCTAACATGTGCAAGTAAGAGTTGCAGTTTTATGGCCAAATAATGAAATAATATTGAAAAGGGGCAAAAGGTGAAACCTATGCTAGGTTCCACTTACCCCGAAGTGTATTTTTTGAGGGGCAAGTGTAGCCCAAACAAACTTTTTGTAGCGAGAGTAGACATTATAAAACAGTGCAATAGGACAGCAATTTTGAACAACTCAAAATATAAATAATATTGCAGGGCGGGTATAAACTCGATGTAACAGATTAAAATTGCACGGGAACTTTGCGGCGGCCACCTATAAAAGTCGAGTGTGGAACTGTACTGCATTATGTCGCGTCGATTGAAGAGGGTGCAGCCTGTAGATTCCAATAGGTGGCGCTCAAATAAATAGATCAGAACAGATTTTATAGAGGTGGGTTCACTTGCCCCGGTGTACCAGGGTAATGACTCCACTTGTGGCAAATGCACTAGTTATAGCCACTTTTTATTTCAAATCCAAATAATAAGCCCCCCTTAGTTTTACAATATGTAATATACTAATTATTATGTAGCCTACAGTTTCCTACACATGATTTTTGTACTGCACAGGTGTTGTTATTGAGATATTTTTAGGTGTACACTTAACAATCAAACAGTATTTCAGAAATAAAGCTCATCTTAATAGAAATGTTAAGGAACCACGGCTGAGTTATTAATTACTGACAGTTTAATTTATTGCTTCAGGACATCTGATTTACGCCTTTTTATAAATAAATACTTATATCAGTGCGATCAAACTCGTGAATAGGTTAGGGCTGCATTATATACAACAAAAAAAGAGATGGCTAAAACTGGTTCTGTAAAGTAGTATTTTGACTACCTTTAGCCATGATATGGCTATAATAACTAGAGTCTTGATTTATAGATTTAGCCACTGAAATAAGAATTCAATTTTGTGAGTTCTGACTTTCAGCATTTTTTTAATTTGACAGATTTTAACTAATAGCAGGACAAAGAAATAAGGGACTTTTTTCAGTATTCTTTAGAATCGTTACTCCGCGCAGAAGAGGTCGTACAAAATGGAGGGATGTCAGTTTTAAGAGCGAGTGTAACTTTCAAAGTACCTAGAACAACTTTACGGCAAAAATTAAAGGGAACCTCATCATTAGATACACGAAAAGTTGGTCCAGAATGTAAACTCGGAAAGGAAGTGGAAGAGAAATTGGTGGAGTGGATACTCACGATGGCTTCGCGTGATTTTCCAGATGATAAAGACGGTTTACTTCGCTCCGTGCAAAAACTAGTTAAGGAGACTAATTTGGGAAGTTTTTTTGTAAATGAAGTTCCTGAGAAAATTGGTTTTATATTTTTTTAAAAAGAGATCCGATATCAGCCAAAAACATGCAGAATATGTATCGAAACATCAAGCCACGGTAACTGAAGAAAATATTAGACGATGGTTTGCTGAAACAACAGAACTTCTTGGCAACAACATTGTAGTGCTTAATTTTCCCGAAAGAGTTTGGAATATGGATGAAACTGCTATGTTCCTCTCTCCAAAAGGATCGTTAACTTAGACAGAAATGGGTAAATCAAGTGTGCCATCAACTTCTGAGAAAGAAAACGTCACTACGTTAATTACGGCCAGTGCAGCAGGCGAGTTAGCTCCTCCTCTTACGATACTTAAATATGATCGATTGCTTGCTATTATACCAAAATTTGCTGCTGCAGGATGGGGTATTGAAAATCCGATACCGGCTGGATGCAAAGTGATACATTTTACGAGTACTTCAGAAATGTGTTTGTTTCGTATCTCGAAGATAAAAACACAATTTTTCCTATTATAATTTTCATAGACGACCAAAAATCACATCTGACGGTTCACTATTCGAAATATCTTAAAAGTTGGAACAACCAACATCAACAAAAGAATTTACTAGACAGCCAAATCATGACAAGCGAATAACGACTTTGCAGCATTCACATTTTATTGAATTCAGAATTGAAAAATAAATTTTACAATAAATTAATGAGACTTATCGCGAAAATTCCCATTTTTCAGGTGACCCGACCTATTTAGAATCATATCGATTTTGGTACAAAATAAAAGTCAGTTTAGACAATTACCCTCCAAAAAATGGAATAATTCATTAATCAAGTGCTCAAAGTTCGACTGAAAGTGACTTTTTAATTCTTGACAACAATGTGTTCGAATTCCCATTTGCAGAGTTTGATTTATTAGAAAATACAGCAAAGAGAAAATGATACATCAGTAACAGAACTTGAATCTAAGAAAGATAATCAATTGACGATTTTAGAACAACCATTAGTACCATTTGATTGGAATGGAGAAGCATGTGTTAATGCAACCACACGAAAAGAACATGAGAATGACAAAGAATTTGAACAATCAAGTACTATAATAGAGACAGTGTTAGAAGTCAAAGTCAACAATAATACAGCAGTCGTAAGTTAAACAATAACAGAAAATAGAGAAAACAAGAGAAAAAGACCTTGTGCTTTGTTCAAAGAGGAAAGAACTGGAAATGGCCAGAGAAAAAAGCTGACACAGTATGGTTGGTATTCCTATCATGATTTAATTGAAGAAATTTTGCCTCCATATATGATCAACACAAGAGATACATATTCCGTTCCAGAAATTGCGAAATTTATTTAGCTAGTTGTTGTGATGTAATGCATCGTCTGCGCGGTAACTTGTGTCCAGTAGACAACTGCGCAGCGATGCTATATCAGATTAGCTGATCAATCAGGAAATCAAAAGTAAATTAATGTACGCTGGAATTTGCTCAAAACACTATATAACAGGTGAATTAATAGATGTATACCACTGACTTTGTTTCTAAAAATATGAAAATAATAGAATATCCTGAAGAATCATTTTATTGCATTTAAGGAAAACCGTCAGATATAAAAGACGAAGGTCACCCTGACTGGGTCGCTTCTATTAATATAAATGCAAAAAAAACACTCAATTTTGAATGTTTTTGGAGATACGGAAATAAAAAAACTAGTGAAGCTTTAAAAAGACTAGAACGGTCTCAAAGAAAGGAGAAAAGAGAACAAAATAAAGTTGTAGTAATAATAACATTAAATTATGTGTCTAAATTATTATTTATGTTCTATTGTTGAGTGAGTGTATAAGATAAAAAATTCTAACATGATCAAAATTTTGTTGTTCTACTTCTCTCCTTAGCTTTTTTCAAAGTAATTGGGCAGTTTAATTACATATTTTATAGGTGGTGATCTATTCAATTTTTTTAGGCTGAAGATATTGCTGCTAAAACAAGATCTGATCTTTGGTGACGCTGTAAATTGTCTTTCTTCTTCCCAAACTGACTTGAACATGGCAGTACTAAGCCTTCCTTTTTGTAGAACTATGCACTTTAAAAGAAAATGTGAAGTGTGAAAATAAATATCAAAAACACATTGAAAAACTGTGTTTCATTTATTTTATTTCCCAAATATTGAAACATTGTATAAAAAATGTATAGACAACAAAATAAAAAAAGCGAGGACTGAAACAAATACAAAACTTATATAATCAGCTTGGACAATACTATGGGCTTCATAGAATTGTTCTGTCATTCCCAAACAGTCCATGCGGTACCATTCTATTTTGCAATTAACATTGTCATAGACAGTCATTTGTCATCAATTGAATTACAAGTACAAAATCTTGATGTAACATTCATATTTCCTGTATAATACTACTTACTAAGGAGCTCAGGCATAATGACATTTTTATGAAACAATAAACTTTTTTGAGATTCTTAAACCCAAAAATCTTCATTAAATAATACTCGTTCTATAAATAGTTCTTTAGCACTCTAGATCACAAAACAATGTCTTTGTATATATATATATATATATATATATATATATATATATATATATGTTGTTAAATTTGATAAAAATAAGCATATAAGCATATGGTATCCAACAATCTTCTTCTAGTAAGGACAAGATAAGCAACAATGTCCATATTGGTTGGAGGAGGGAATTTCGTCGCATCCGTGGAGACGTCTTCACTTTTTAAGGTGAAAGGGTCTAAGTTCAGGGTACCAATAACATTTAACTTTTAATTATACTGGTTCCCCACTTCAGGATCCTCCGTTGATAATCGTTTGAAATACTCACTAATGATGATAACTTATCAAAAAGAAAAAATCGCACAAACAAACGTTTTTCCCAAAAATAGAAAAACAACCCACCTTGTATCATACAAGGCAACTCTCTGTCCTCTGACGGTCATATTGAATTCAATCAGCTGTTTTCGTAGAGTGCCCTATTGTTTTCAAGTCACTGCAAGTCGATTTTATGCAATGCGGTTTGCCAAATTTACAGCGCAGTTTTGTTTAGTTAAATGTTGAGTCGTTGAGAGTTGATTTTCGGTACACCGTTTAGTTAATTAATGTTACGAACGGAACAAAAACAATGAAGAGAACTTACAAGAGTGGTTTTCAAAAAAGAGAGGAATAGAAGAAAAAGAAACAAGAAGCTTTCCAGTATGCCGGTTCGTTGTCTACGTTGCTAAAACCATCACGCTCTACCTCAGACAGAAACGATGACAGGACTGTAGGAATTTGTTTATTATTATTTTAGTTATGGGTTGTAATTTTTTGAAATGTTGTTCTATTTATTCTATATTTTTACGTCACTTACTAAGAACTTAACAATATTAGTTTTACATTTTTTACTAATAGGGCTAATTAATTGTTATAATTTAAAAAAAAATCGTATAAAAACCTTTGGGGATAAATTCATAATAGAAATGTGTCTACGTCATACGGAGGTACTTTATGCAAAATGTGGATAGTTTGTCGGTTTTTTTATATATTACGTATATAATACGAGCAATGTTTTAATTTAATTATATTGTAACTACAATTAGTTATGATTGTAAAAATCATCATTAATTCTAGTTACAGTATAGTATAGTTAAGGGGATTCCCTAGTGAATACAGCGTTTTTCTACATTATGCTTTTTATAACCGTAACTTCTTCTTCTACAGTTGAGAGGGGTGAGGCGCCTGCTTGCAATCAGCAACATATAGACCATCGTCTCTTGTCGGCGAATCAAGCTCCAATTCTGATTCAGAAGATGATGAAGAAAATCAGGAGACCTGTGATGCAGCTAAGCAACAACTTGGGCGCTTCATTTGTCCAAACGAAAATAACCCAATCACGATTAAAATAAACGGTTTTAAGGATTAAAACTAACTTTTCCGCATCTGTGGCCCTGAACAATATTCTATCATAAAATTTTTACTTGTATACACTTCAGGGGATGTATGTGCTAACAAACCAAAATTTCTCCAAAAATAACCAAAAATTCAGTATATCTGGATTTATAGGACCCGCAGTACTCGCTCTAGTCAACTGAAAATCAATAGGGTATATCCGTGAGACACCTTGAACAATATTCAATCATAAAATTGATCAATCGTATACTCTCTGGAGGCTGTATCGTGCTAACAAACTGAAAATTCTCCAAAAATTACGAAAATTTAGTACTTCAAGTACCATAGCACCCGTTGTCCTGGCTTTACTGAGTTCAATATCAATAGGGTTCATCTTTGAGACGCTCTGAATATTATCCAATCATAAAATTGGTCAGTTGTATATACTCCGGGGGCTGTATCATGCTAACAAACTGAAACTTCTCCAAAAATGACAAAAATATCGTACTTAAAGTACTGTAGCACCTGTTGTATTGGCTCCGGTGAGCTGAAAATCAATAGGGTTTATCAGTGAGATGACCTGAATAATATTCAATCATAAAATTGGTGACTTGTTGAACTCCGGAGGCTATATCGTGCTAACAAACTGAAATTTCTCAAAAAATTACAAAATGTCGTACTTCAAGTACCATAGCACCCGTTGTACTGGCTCTGGTGAACTGAAAATCAATAGGGATCATCTGTGACATGTCCTTAACAATATTCAATCATAAAATTGCTGACTTATTGCACTCCCGAGGCTGTATCGTGTTAACAAGACATGTAAGGAAAAGTGGCCGACGACAACGACGACGACGACGACATACACACAGGATTTTTTTCTAAAAACCGTTTTTTCGTGTTGTTGTTGATGAAAAACGTAAAAGTGACTAAAAAAAATTCAAAATTCCAACTTTTTTTGTGGTAAATCAATACTTTTCTCGCATATAGAAAGGTTGGGCGGAAAAGTAAAAGCTTTCATGGGAAAACATCCTATTCAAGTTGTAGAACGAAAAGTTACAAAATTGCCATTTGAGCCTTCTAAACTTTATTACTGACATTTGTCAAGTGGTGAAAATATATACCGAAAATGGTTTTCATATTCAATTCAGCTGAATAAAGTGCACTGTTCGTGCTGTATTGCTTTTGGAGATAAAGGACACAGAGACTCTACCTTTATTACTGATTATGATGTTTCTTCAAAAAATGTGTATACATAAGTAGAAATACACGAAAACTCTACCAATCATGAACTTACTGCGAAAACAGCTTTTCAATATCAACTTCTCAACTCTTCTGAATACAAACCAAACTAAACAGCAAGAAAGTGAAATTCATACTAGAAAATTGGTTATCGAACTTTTGATAGACATAGTTTTGTTTATAGGAAGGCAAGGCATTGCCTACCGAGTAGCCTATGCTCTCGATTCTTCACAAAATCATGGTAGTTACCTTGAACTGGCCATGTTGGTGGCTAACTATGATGTAATTTTGCAAAGTCATGTAAAAATAAACGGTTTTAAAGATTAAAACTAACTTTTCCGCATCTGTAGCCCTGAACAATATTCTATCTTAAAATTGTTACTTGTATAAACTTCGCGGGATGTATCGTGCTAACAAACCGAAATTTCTCCAAAAATAACCAAAAATTTAGTATATCTGGATTTATAGGACCCGCTGTATTCGCTCTAGTCAACTGAAAATCAATAGGGTACATCTGTGATACACCTTGAACAATATCCAATCATAAAATTCATCAATCATATACTCTCTGGAGGATGTATCGTGCTAACAAACCACACAAATGTCGTACTTAAAGTACTATAGCACCTGTTGTACTGGTGTTAGTGAACTGAATATCAATAGGGTTCATCTTTGAGACGCTCTGAATAATATCCAATCATAAAATTGATCACTTGTATATACTCAGGAGGCTGTATCTTCCTAACAAACTGAAACTTCTCTAAAAATGACAAAAATATCGTACTTAAAGTACTGTAGCACATGTTGTTTTAGCTCTGGTGAGCTGAAAATCAATAGGGTTCATCAGTGAGATGTCCTGAATAATATTAAATCATAAAATTGGTGACTTGTTGAACTCCGAAGGTACTGGCTCTGGTGAGCTGAAAATCAATAGGGTTCATCTGTAACATTCATCTGTAACATGTCCTTAACAATATTCAATCATAAGATTGCTGACTTATTGCACTCCGGAGGCTGTATCGTGCTAACAAGACATGTAAGGAAAAGTGGCCTTGGGGTAAACCAATACTTTTCTCGCATATAGAAAGGTTGGGCGGAAAAGTAAAATGTATCGGAGACAGCAAAAAGCACAGAATAAAAATAAGGGACAAAAGAGAAGCCACATGAAATCAATCTAAAAAGCTCATTGGACGAGGATCAATGTTGACTTTTTTATCAAAGATTTTCATTAACAAGTTAATGAAGAGATAATGGGGCGAAACGTTATTTTGAAAGACCTCGAAGATAGCATCATCTACAGCGTAATGGTGGACAGCACCCAATATATAGCTGTTATGGACCTAAGATATGCCGATGATACAGTGCTGATAGCCGAAACAATTCAAGACCTACAGAAACTTGTTAATGCAGTTGTGGAAGCTAGTGAGGAATATGGACTGTCACTAAACACAAACAAAACCAAATTTGTGGTTATAACAAAATCGGTCCAAAATATCGGAAATATATTAATACATAACCAACCAATTGAAAGAGTGAGAAAATACAATTATCTGGGAACTCTTTTCAATGAAAATGCGGACTGCTCTCAGGAAATAAAAATCCGAATTGAAAAAGCGCGGAGTACTTTCACGAGGATGAAACGAGTATTCTGCAGTCTAGATCTCAGCTTGGAACTCAAATTGCGTCTTATGAGATGCTATGTTCTGTCAGTGCTGTACTATGGCATGGAATCATGGACATTAAAGAAGAACGATGTAAAGAAAGTAGAGGCATTTGAGTTCTGGGTGTATCGCAGGATTCTGAGAATCTCATGGGTACAGAAAGTCACTAATGCCGAATTGTCAAGAAGGATAAAACAAGACAAGGAAATTGTCCTAACTATTAAAAAAAGGAAGCTGCTCTACCTGGGTCACGTTATGAGGGGGGACAAATATCAACTGCTCCAGCTCGTTGTGCAAGGAAAAATAAGTGGAAGAAGATCAATAGGAAGGAGAAGACATTCTTGGTTAAAAAATCTTCGCGAATGGTTCAACGCCACCAATAGTCACCTTTTTAGAGCAGCGGTATCCAAAATACGAATAGCCTTGATGATTGCCAACCTTCGGAACGAAGACGGCACTTGAAGAAGATGGACCAATTGGCAATATGCGTCCGTTATGTCGTTCAAGAAAAAGTATCTGAAAGATTTTTAGATATTGCAGTTGTTAATGACTCAAGTGGACTTGCTTTGTACGAGCTTATAAAATTAAAATTATCAGAGTATGGCATTGCAACGTCAAATATTATTGCTTGTTCGTGTGATGGAGCCAACAACATGAAAGACTGTTACAATTGGCTACAAGCCCATTTAAAAATGAAAATGAAGACCTTATTTATATTCACTGTTTGGCACACGTACTGAACCCAGTTATAGCTGACTCAACAGTGAAGTTAATACAAGTTGAGAATTTGTTTGGATTAGTGGAAAAATCTGCGGTATTTCTAAGCTCATCGCATAAGAGAACGATCGTCTGGGAAAAGGAAACAAAAAGAAAACATACTGCTCATGACAAGTTGTACAGATTGCAAAAAATAGGAGCAACGAGGTGGTGTGGCAAACATTAGGCTCTTTCAATAATTGTTGATGCAGAATTCTTAATCAGTGAAGACAGTATAAATTCAGCTAAATTCTTTAATTTTATTTCTGTTGTTAAATAAATCTTTAATTGAAGTTTTGACAGCAAATCTCGATACACAGCAAGAAACCTGATAAATCAATGGTCCAAATTTGAAAACTTGTTTATGTCGTTTGTTTTATTAGATTTGTTTTTGGACCCTTTCCCGTGTATCTAAGTACATGCAAAGTAAAGCATTGATTATACTTTAGCTTGAAACTTAGTACAAAAACTGCTCCAACAAGTTAAGGATAAAAGGAATGACGCGCATTTTGAAGTTTTTTACCTAAAAACAAAAACCTATTCAAGAGAAAAAGAACGTCAAAGAAAACATTGATGTCCGGTGAAAAATCAAAAGGGAAAGCTGACTATTTCAACAGTTCAAGTTCAACATTACAAAATTGTATATTTTAGACTGTGCGAGGATGAGTATTGAAGAACGATTTTGCGCAAACAAAGACGTTTAACAGGATTGCTCTTGGATGGACCCCAAAAAGTTTGACTCTATCTTGAAACTCGAAATAGTGTTTCTAAACTGTGTAAAAATGAAAGAAGTCTGCTGTTGATAGAGCTGCGATAGTTTGCACAACAATACATCATAGCGGCAAAGTCCACTGAGAACTACGGAGACAGATGCACTGACGAAGAAGACGATTTGGACCCAGCCGAAGAAGCGGAAAAAATACTGCCATTTACTGCTCTGAAAATAGATAATGTTTTCAGTGTTTGACATGTACTTTTTCTGTTCTGTTTGAACTCACTCAATGTGGACTGTTTACCAACCTGTATATTGCAGATAAATTTGATTTTATCATACCTTGTACTCAAGTCACATGTGAAAGAGTTTTTTCTAAACTTAAAATATTCAAAAGCGACTTCGGTCGAACCTCATGTCCAGCCTGCTTATTTTATGATTTGGACAAAAATAAAATAATACATGAAGTAGCTTTAGCACGTGAGTTGCTTACAAAGAAACTGTTGCTTTAGAGCTAGGGAGTAAAATGTCGAATCATCTCAGTTAAGTTAAGCCCCTTCTATTCCAGTATAACTATATTGTAAATTGTTAAATACACAGAATTTTAAAAAAAATGTTAGTATTATTTTTCTATTTCCTAAAATCCGTTTGTCATTATTTCTATTACAAAAATAATGTTAACATAATTCATTAATACTTTATACTATACTGGTATCCTAAAAATACTGCAAATTTCTTATTTTAAGGAACAATAAAGCTGAATTTCTTCTTCTTCATAAGTGCCACAATAGCGTAAAAACGCATTTTCATTGATTTCTAGCACTTAATTTTCAAAAAATTTCCGGGCACCCCCCTTGCTGTGGCTGGTATAGAGTAATTTTACAGGTTTTAGCTGATGACCCCTTTACAGGTTTTAGCTGAGTTCCCAAAATGGGCCCAGTCCGGGCCTGATACAATGGCGTTCATTTTTATAATAAACTATATGTAACTACGAAAAAAGCATCGTTTGAAAAAACTTTTGAAAACATACTCAATTTATTCATCCTTGATTTTGCTGTGTATACCAATGTCTTCATTATCTTTAGCTGTAAGGATAAACAAAGGTATGTTGTTTGAAACTCAAAGAGAGCTGAGAAACAAAAAACATATTCCAATGACAGCTATTCTAGTTGTCAAAGGCTGTCAGTGTTAGTGAACAATCGCTCATTGTTGTTGGAATTATTTAAATAAAAGTCACTACTGTTTCGCTCTTTTGTGGTTTGTGGAGTTCTTAGCAATGCTGATACATCCCATATTATTCTCAAAGATTAATAAGGATTCTGCTATAGGCTGTGCCATTACATTATTATTCACATTTACCAACTTGATCGCAATTATTTTATTTGTTCTTCCACATTTTGTCGAATTTGTTTGATACAAAAACATTTCTTTAGTTAAATGTTTTTAGTTTATTACATTTACTGCATCACGTTATATATATATATATATATATATATATATATATATATATATATATATATATATATATATATATATATTATGTATATACTATAGATTAAATATTTTAATATATAACTATATTAGCCTGTACATTTCGGGTGAAATGATTGGCGCTCCTTCTTGGAGCTCTAGAATTCCTTAATTGCAGTGAATCACTCCGCCTTGTTATCTCTTTTTCTTCATAGTTTTGTGTATTTTTTTGCCTTGTCTACAATTTCATTCCACTTTTTCCTGTCCTGGCACAGTTTATTCCAGTTTCTAATTTCAAGAGTTTTAATGTCCTCAATTATTTTATTTTTGATTCCTCCATTTTTCTTGGCACTGCCCTTGGTCTTGTTGTTTGTGGGGTCCATGCAGTGATTTTTCTTATTAGCTCCTCTGGTTGTCGGCGATAAATGTATCACCACCGTAGTCTTTGGGCTTTAACTATATTAACGATATCTTCTCCTAGAATATCTTCAATCTCATTATTGTTTCGACTCCTTATTTGTTCTTTTGGGACCTTTAATTCTTCGTATGATTTTCCTTTCGAATATTTTTAGTTTTTCTGTGTCCTTGGCTGTCAGGCACATTGCTTCCGCTGCACAATTGGCCGTATTGCTACTTTAGATACTTTCAGCCTTGTTTGTTTGCTGAAATTTTTATCTTTCAGTATTTTTGTGTACTTCCAAAATATCTTATTGCTCATTAGTATTCGCTGGGTTATTTCCTCGCTTCGATTGTTATTGCTGGTGATAATTACCGCTAGGTATTTAAAGAGTGACACTTTTTCGAAGCAACTTTCCCCTATTTTTATCTCTTTTATGTTCGGTTTCTCTCTTCTTGAGCATAGGAGGTATTTTGTCTTCTATTCGTTAATTTGTAATCCTCTCTTTCCTGCCTCTCTTATAGAGTTAACGCCATTAACGCTATATCGTAGGCATATTCTACTACCTGAGTTAAAGCTTGCGCAATTGTTCGACTTATTTCAGTCTGCTTTACTGCTCCGTCCAAGGCAATGCTGAAGAGTGTGGTGTGGTGCCTTACTCCTATTTCGTCCGTGATTCCTTCCTCCTCCTTCCTCTTGTTATTACTCTTGCCTTTGATTGTTCCATAGACATTTTTGTTAATCTGATCAACTTTGATGGCATTGCCAACTCTTTCATATGCTGTAATAGCTTACTTCGGTACACTGGTAAATGCCTGTGTGAAATCTATAAATATTACATTTAAGTATATATCATGTTCGTAGCATTTTTCTATTGTCTTTGTTACAATGTGTATTGCATCAGTCGTCGATCTATTTTCCCGAAATCCATGTTGGTATTGTCCAATTGTTCTTTCAACATATCTTGTTAACTTTCGTCGTATAAGTGTTGTAAATATTTTGTAAGTTGTATTAAGCAGTGTAATACATCTATAGCTTTGGCATTGTGTTGGATATTCTTCATCCTATATTACGTTTATTAACTTGTAGATTGTTTTTAGTAATTTTTCTCCTCCAGTCTTTATTAATTCGTTCACGATCTGATCAGGACCAAGGGCTCTTTTTTGTTTTAGTTTGATTATTTATTTCCTTAAACTCTTTATATGTTGGAGTTTCTTCTACTACTCCCTCACGGCTCTCATTTGTGTCCTCTATATTTTCTTCCCTGTTTTTAAACATCTCTTTGAAGTAATGATCCCAATCTTTTTTATATTTTTGCGGCACTAATAATGCTTTCTTTTATGTTTTTTCATAGTACATCGATATTATTTGTTGCTACCAATCCACAGGGTATACCTCCGTTATTATTAGTGTATTCATGAATAGTTTCTTTTCCACCTACTTCCTTTATATTCCTCCTTCCCGATCTTTGCGTTGAAGTCTCCAATTAACATCAGTATATCATTTGCTGGTACATCAAGAGCAATTTCTTCGTAGAATTGTTTTTTTTTGTTTTCTTCTTCATTTTCCGTGTGTGCGTTTGCATTGATAATAGTTATGTTATAGCTTGTTTATGTTTAATCCTTTAAATTCTATTATTTTAAGTCTAAGGTTTTGAACTACTAAAAATCCTGTTCCATTTCGTCCTTGTTGCTTTTCTCCTGAATAGATAAATGTGTAGTTTTTCTTCTCTATTGCACTCTCCTCTTTCCACCTAATTTCTTGTAGAGCCAGAATATCTATATGATATCTGGCATTAATAATGTCCTGACATTCCATGTACCTAGTGTAAGTAATGGCTCTCGCCTTTTGTTTCTTTTTGTGCTTTTAATTTTAGTTTGGGTATTATTTATATTCACCTTTTTCTTTGCCTGGTCATCTTCATTTATTCCTGCCATGCCCCCAGTTTTAATCAGTTTTTTTCATTTGTTTTTATTATTTTTGTGGATTGTTCTTCCGAGAGTCCTCCTGGGCATGGCATGCTAGCGGACATCTTTCTCTCATTCTGTATTTCGTTATCTATTCCCCTACCCTGCTGTAAGTCTGTTAATTTATATTATTTCCCATTTATATGCAATCTGTTGTAAACCAGTTTCACTCTTTGTCTGCTGTCTCTTGCTTCTTTCATGTATCTGATTAAATTCTTTCTCTGTTGTAGTATTTCTTTTGGATAATCTTCGTTGATGTATCTTTTAACTTATTTGCTTCTTTTAGGATATCCATCTTCTTATCCCAATCTTTCATTTTCACCAAAACAGGTCTGTTTTGTTATTTCCACCAATTGTCCTGAATTCAACTACATCTGTTTTTACAGCAATCGCGCTGTTCACTTTACTAATAATATTATTTCATTTATTTTCCAACTGTGTCTGGCTTTCCTGTTCCTCCTCCATGATTACATGTATTATAACATTTTTCTTTCTTAGATTCTTTTCAATCTGTATGATGTTTTCATTTAAATATTCCGTTTCTCCTCTCAAGTAAACATTTTCCCTTTTTAACTGCATATTCTCATTCATTACTTGTTCGATTTGTTTATACATCCCATCTATTTTATTTTCAATTATAGCATTCCTTGCATCCGTTTCTTCCAGTTTGTTCATTAATTGTTCCATTTCAGACAAGTTTCACGTCTCGAGTGCAATGTACTGCAGATTTACTTAGTTCCTACAATTCACACACGAGCTAACTTAACTTGCAGAAATTCCCCTCGGGCGGGCTCTGCCTTTTTGCTAGTTGGAATTAAACTCCTTATCTTTATGTTAATTACTTGACTGATAAGTCTATTTACAGGTTATGGATTTTAACTTTTATGAAATTTTCATAGGAAAGAAGTAGTTCTTTGCTTTACTCGCCCTGCATTGTTTAGCTGATGTTATTATTCTTATAGATATTTCACGTTCACAATTTTTTTGCGTAATTTTCCACAGCAAATCTTAGAATTTACCACTCACTACCATTCCTGCTTGTTCCGTAAAGCGGCCAGGACCGATAAATGGGGAATAATGTAGATCTCTATTTTCTTTATTTTCCATCTACTTAAAGGCTAGATGTAAGAGTAACTGCAGGCTAAATCTCGCCTAACGGAATGTACTATTTTTTTCATTTGTAAAAATAAAGACATTTCTTATTATTATTAATGATTTTATAGACAAAGGACAAATTACTTATAAGTAGGTGTAGTTTTTTGTAAAACGCTAGAGGTGAGTATTTACATGATCGTTTTGGAAATGTACACTAAAATTGAAAACAATGAGATGTCCAGGAATAATATGTAACGTGAAATACAAAAAATAAAAACTATTTAAGAACGTGAATACAAGATTAAAAGTAATCGGAAATTTGAAGATATTTATCGATTTAAAATAATCAAATCCCTTTGAGAATAGATTTTCTTCGAGTTTTTTTATTCCGTATATTATCTGTTAATCATTCGGATGTGTCAACGTCGCCGACGTTTTGAAGCAAAGCTCTCTACGATTGTAGTGTGTCGCGGCTGCGTATTTACTGTGCTTCAACAGAAACTGTGTCAATAATTGGTTATTAGAAAAATCAGTAGTTGAATTTTGAATTGAATGATTGAATCTAAATTTACCTGCTCATTATTTTTTACAATAAAAACAGAAAGCGAAAAAGTATCTTGATGTATTTGTTTTCTATTAAAAATATTAATAAAACCTTAAAGGATTAAATAGTTTATTGATGCCTCTCATCATATTTAAAATAAATTTTGCAATTCTCCTTTGTGCATAATAATATCCGAAGCAAAGCTACAGCGTATTTTGTTTCGAGAAACGGAATAACAAATATACAAGGTGTCCAAATCAAAAGAAACATGACCTATTATTAGGTGTATTATACAGCGTGTATTTCTATATTTACGGTACAGCGTGATGGACAAACGTGGTCAAAACATATTATAGTATAGTCAAGTTGAAAAATAGAGATAAAGCTCTTAAAAATATATGTGAAAGCTCATTGGATTCGGTATTTTCACTAGAAAAATGTATCGATAACATTTGTTAGTCCGTAAAAAATTACAAATTAAGATGAGAAAAAGGCATTTTGCTTTTCGTCTATATCTCATAAACTATTAACATTTAAGATTAAAAAAAAGGATTCTTAAGAAGGAGGAAATTATACCATTGAATTTCAGTATTAGAACTTTTAAAAAAGTATCGAAATATAGACTATAATTGATTTGAAAATTTAAAAAAGAACATTGTTTTGAGTTTTCACTTCTGTAGGCAGTCCTTGTAACTGACTATTTTAATTTTATTTCTAATCACTTTGCGTGAGAAAAATCATTATGTTTGGTATTTTTTGTATGAGAAAAATGATCATTTTTGGTATTTTTTAAACAATATTGACAATTATTTAATAATACTTTTAACAAAAAAATTATTTCTTTGGCTGATGGTTTCTGGTAATGATTTCTATTTAATCTATATTTTTATATTATTTAAATCTTGTGAACTTAACATTTCAAAATCTCTAATGATACTGTCGTATTCAGTAGTATCCACTTCTAAAACAGAAATTAACTTTCCTAATATTTTCCATTTTCCCAGCATTCCTTAAAATCTGTTGCAACAAATCTAACGAGATATTTTCTTCGTGAACGGTTTGACATTCAACCAAAATCGTGTCTGTGATTTTCGTATTCAGGTCTCTGCAATCGTGTCGCTTTTTCCACCCTTCATTGCCGTTTTAAATTATATTTACACCCGTCTTCGTTTACCACGTAAGTGATGAAAGTTGGACGAAAACATTGTCCAATATAAGATGAGATTATTGAGATAAGTGACAATTTTAAGTCTAAAAATGTTTTAGTAAATACAACGAAGGTATACCTAAGATTCATAATATTGACAACTTAAGAATACTAAATTAAAATTACACAATATTTTTAAGAAAAAAGTCGAGTTTCCTGATTCTCTGATGCCAATATTTGGATAAATATTCTTGATTATTGACCTATTTTAAGGAATAACTATTTTTCTGGTGTTTCGGTCTCCATCAAAATAAAATATTAGAAATAAATACATAATCATTAGAAATTTTTACATTTTCATTTTTTTCTTTAAAATCCCATGTATTTTTGATATAATATTTATTTTTGTATAGAATATTTTTCAAATAATTGGATAGTGCCTTGAAAGGAGGATTCTTTAAAATCCCATGTATTTTTAATACACAATTTTTTTGTATAGATTATTTTCCAAATAATTCAATAGTTTATATCAAAAAGAGATACTTGAAACAATTGGTGTTGAAATATTATAATATTGTTAATAAAAATGTGTCCATTGAGGATGTGAAGTTGATCTAAAGATCAGATCAGTCTATAGGATTTTTATGAATAAATGTTTTGAAGAAATAATTTACTGATAAAAGCATATATGCAAATAACTGAGTCCCTTTAGCTCTAGAGGGAGACTAGAACTCTTCCTCACTATATTAAATAATGATTCGCTCCAGAGATTCCACATTTTAGCAAAATTTCAAAATAAACGAAAAGCGATTGTCACTTTATTTAATAACACTCTGTATAAGAGTTTAATGCAATCTCCATAATCTGTATATCTTATGAATAATCATGTTCCAGTAGAATTTAGTTTCGAACTGATGTGCCACAAGATTCGATGGACAAAAAAATCGTGTTTTTGTTTTGGCCAGCTTCACGTTTCTTTTTATTGTATATACAATAGCATTTACTTATTATCTCTTTCCTGAAATGCTCCAAAAATATATCCATACCTACATCATGCATATTGAGGTGTTATTTCCCGTTCTCCCTATTCTGTAGAGAACTTACCTACTATTCACAACCTTGTTTCTGTCAATATTGTTGACAGGTTTAACAATTCTACTTTTATTTCGTTCTGTTTGTGTTGTTTCCTTTGTTTATAAAAACCTATTTTTATTTAAAATATACAAGAGTTTTAGTAACAAAAATATTCGAAGACCGAAAAATTCAGTGCAACTCCGTATTCTCCAATCGCTGGCAAAAAATTCAGACATTTTTACAACTTCGTTGATGCTTCTCACTAAGCCGCTAACAGAAGGCGACAAACTCAAGGTACTTGCTAGTTTTCTATCATTCGGTGTTTACGAATTAATTACTGAATGTATCACATATGAAGCCGCTATCAATACTCTTAAAGCCATATTTGTGAAGCATAAAAGTAAGATTTACGCTCGACTTTTGCTTGCTATTCGGAAACAACAGCAGGGAGAAAGTGTTGATAAATATAATCAAGCTCTGAAGCTGATAGGAAAGATTGTAATTTTAAAACTGTCACTGCTGAAGAGTATAAGAGTCAGTCCATACGAGATTCGTTCATCAATGGGTTACTTTTCCCCCAAATCCGTCGGCGCCTACTTGAAAAACTCAAACACTCAGTTTGTATGACTCTATTTATCGTGCACAAGCTCTCGAAGTTGCTCAACAACACTCTGAAAGATATATATATATATATATATATATATATATATATATATATATATATATATATATATATATAACAAAGAGAATCATGGGTAATTCACGCAAAGTAAAGGGCTACTGAAATAGAGTGGTAACCGTGGACATGCATGTTTCTGGCTCATTATTTGGTTATGCCGTGCTGATGAGGCAAAATGAGCCAGAAACATGCATGTCCACGGTTACCACTCTATTTCAGTAGCCCTTTACTTTGCGTGAATTACCCATGATTCTCTTTGTTGTTGTTGTTAACATATCACGCGATATTCCTACATCTTCTTTTATATATATATATATATATATATATATATATATATATATATATATATATAGAACTAAAATTTTAATTCTCAAATTAATTTAATTCTATACTTATTATTAATCCAATAATTTGTTATAACGATTTTAATTTTAATCTATTGTAAAACTATTAGATAAGAAACTTCGAAGTGTGCAAGTGAAGTGTGCTAGGACATTTAGTCAAAAGAAAAAAATTAAAAGTTTCATCTAGGATGAAGATAAAAAAATGTTGATGGTTGCTAAGCGGGAATCGACGGAGTTTGTTGATTTTTGATTGAAAAGAAGGGAAGAAAATTGAGAGAGATTTCTAAAGAGATTATTAAAATAGAGACATTCAGAAGAATCAAATAAGATTATAATAAGAAAACTAAAGAAAGAAGATACATGTTGAAATATAAGAATAGCTGTAAAAGAAATTATTCTCAAATATAAGTATAATCAATCAAGTATTACTTCAGAGTACAAAAACACTAGTGGAGAATATTGTAGATTAAATAAAGAGGAGAAAAAGTATTTGATCACAACACCAGTAAATATAATAAAGCATTACTTACTGGAACTACGGAGAAGCAGTCTTCGGTATCCAGCAAGGACATAGAACTGAATTTTGGTTCAGTTCATTACTACACCTAATTAAATTAAGAAACATCGAAGAAAAATCCTGTGCATAAATACAAACTGTAAGGTAAATTTATAAAAACTAAATTTATATCATTTCTATTTTTCACAAAGGAACTGTCAAAACTTAGTACATAACCTTTTTATCTGATCGGACTTGTGTCAATTCAAATGATAATTTTTGATATATTTCACATAAAATTCAACGACCAGATTAAAAGTTACTCAACAAATTTTAGATAAGGATATTATAACAAATTTTACTGAATAGATTTATAACTAATATAGAAAAAAAGAAGGAACTTTTCGATAATTTCAATATAATTTCTCATAACCTTTAAATATTATTCAGTAAGATAGTTAAAACCATTGGCCAAGGTATTTATTAGTAGTACAGAAACGTATTGAGTACTATTTAGATCTATTTAAAAATTATTGGAAAATAATAAGTAACAGTTAGTGTACATATTTCTTTTCCTTATACATTATATAACATCTTAAATATTTTGAAGTTTAAATTTAAATATAAACGTATCCTTACTCACGATAATTCCCTACAAATAATTAAGAGTTTCATCTTGAGGACTGAAGTTAGCTGGCCTTTTACTTTTTAAACTAAACAGACATTCATTCATTATTTCATTAATTTCATCTGGCGCTCAATAACTAAAATTATAATAAATAATATAAACCTAATATAAATAATATAAAAAAATATAAACAATTAAATAAATAAAAGATACGATTATCACAATATATACCACAGAGTTATAGCAATCTTGCCTGTGCTGGTATCAGTAGTAACTCCAGCACACACAGCGCTGTTCCTAACAATACTGACGCTGTACCAGAACTTGAAGCAGGGGATCATTCGAAATATGTTTGTCCTGTGGTACAATCTATTAAAACTGGAAAATGCTTTTTCAGTGGGTTTGATCGTCATCCGCTGTCATTTTGTCCAGCTGTTAACGCGCAGTGTGGAAATAAGGAAATCAAAGGACACTATGCCAGGGTTTGTCGAAATCCGAAGAGAGACATCAGAGAGCCTAAAGAAGTCACTGTCACCATTCTCGCCTCGATAAACAATGTATTTGTACCACAGTTGAGACGTGCCGTTCTTCTGGGCACTGTCAATGGAAATCCATATCGCTGTTTGGTGGACATGGGAAATTATCCCAAATGAAAGTCGAGTAACAATGGCTTCCACTTCCCTTTGAACCAAAATTGATGGGTACATTCTCATAAAACTGGTAATTGCTGAACACACATACACCAGCTGCAAGTTAAGTGTCTTGAAGAAACTTTGTTCTGACGTTATAATAGGCCATGGCGTAATAAAAGAGTATTCAAACATTCTTCTGAATTTTGGTGGAAAAAAGTCCCCTCACAATCTGCTCTTCTGTTACCAAAGTTGAGTATCCACGTCTCTTTAGCCAACTCTCTTCTAACTGAATTACCACTAAGTCCCGTCGTTACTGTGATGCTGACTCAAAGTTTATTGAAACTGTGGTAGCTCGGTTGTTTTCTGAGAAGGTCATCGAACCTAGCCATTCACCGTAGAGAGTACTAGTTGTAGAAGGAGATACTAGAAAACGCCTCGTCATTGATTATTCACTGACCATAAATAAATTCACTCTCCTGGATGTTGACCATCTACCTAATGTAGATGCTAGTTTCAAGCATTTCAGTGCCATCGATCTTAAAAACGCTTATCACCAGATACCGATCTATGAAGAAGATAAGAAATTCACCGCTTTTGAAGTTAAGGGGAAGCTACATAAATTCCCACGCATACCATTTGATGTAACCAATGGAGTCGCCTGTTTCCAGCGCGTAATTGACCAGAGCATATCTGATAAACACCTTACTGGTGTATACGTTTACCTTGATGATATTACGGTTTGCAGAATTGATAAATCTGACCATGACTATAATCTCAACAAGCTGATAGCGGCACTTGATGAGCTGGGCATCGAAGTTAACGTAAAAGTAAATTTGACCTAACATCGATAAATCTCTTAGTGCAGCTAGTCTCCCATAACACAATCAAACCGGATCCTTCCCGCCTCGTTCCATTATTGAATATGCCACTCCCACATGATTCACATTCATTAAAACGAGCACTTGGATGTTTCGCCTATTATTCGAAATGGATCGCACGATTTTTTTAAACAGATTCAGGAAGCTAATCGATTGCCGTTCATTCAAACTGATGCTTCTCGATCTGCCTTGGCTGCCACTCTAAGCCAAGATGGCCGTCCAGTTGCATTTTTCCCGTACCCTAACCAAAACTGAAATAAGCAGACATCCATCGATTGAAAAAGAGGCTGAAGCAATCGTCGAGTATTTAAAACACTGGAGGTATTTCCTACTTGGGAAACATTTCCAACTCATCAGAGATCAAGAAGCCCTTTCTTTCATTTTCCACCGAAAGCATGCAAATAAAATTAAAGATGTGAAGATAACAAGATGGAGGTTGGAGTTAGCTCATTTTATGTATGACATAATCTATCGCCCAGGCGAAGAGAATACAAAAGCTGACACTATCTCTCGGATCTGCAACAGAAATTACTGAACTGCTTTAGCTCCATCAATCATTGTGCTACCCAGGTATAACTCGCATGTTCCATTGGCTCAAGAGTAAGAATCTACCATATTCACTTGAGTATGTCAGAAAAATGACTACCAACTGTCCAGGTGGTGCTGAAGTAAAACCTAGGTTTCTGAAAACCGCCGGAATTCTTGTGAAGGCTACCTCGCCATTCGAGCGAATTAATATGCACTTTAAAGGAACAATATCATTCAAGACACGCAACTTCTAGCTCCTCACAATTATTGACGAATTTTGCCGCTTTCCCTTTGCTTATGCACGCCATGATGTCTCTGGGTTAACTGTTTGAAGGACATCTACTGCTTATTTGGGACCCCGGCGTTTGTACACTCAGACCGAGGAGCTTCCTTCATATCCAAATAGGTTAAGTCTTTTCTAAATGCAAATGGGGTTGCTACAAGCCGAACCATGCCATATAACTCTCAAGGCAACGGGAATATAGAGCATCTGAAAGGTACTTTGTGGAAAACCATTATACTGGCCCTAAAAACCCGAGGACTGAAGATTGGGGAGATGTACTGCAAGAATCCCTACATGCCATTCGATCCTTATTGTGTACCGCTACAAATTGTACACTACATGAAAGATTTTTCACTCATCAGCGACGAACCGCCAACGATGTTACTCTTCCATCATGGCTAAAACCTGGCCCTGTAAAAATTTTTAAAAGGAAACACGAAAGTGATGCAGAAGAACCGCAGAAAAAAATTATTCTGATAAAAAAGAAAAAACCTGGCCCTGTATTTGCCAAAATAATTGTGAAGCACAGCAAATATAAAGATCCTGTGGAAGAAGTTGAATTGTTGGAAGCTAATCCTCACTACGCACTAATTCGAAAAAAACATGGATCGTAATCAACGGTTTCTCTTCGAGAGTTGGCCCCCGGGGGCACTAAAGTTCCTAGCGCCATAGACATTGCTGCGTGAGAAGCCACTCCTATTGTGGAACCTCAGTCCGAGGATAATGAAACCTTGGCTCTACATGTTGAGACTCTGAACCAAATACCTCCCTCCCTCTTAACTTAAAGACTATGAATTTAAATGACCTTTAGTACTAGATGTAATTTGGTATTTTTTCAATGTATTTTGTCCGATATTAACTGTGATTGTAGTGTCGTGTTTTTGACTATTGGCAGTCTTGTTTTTGTTCCTTCTGTTAATAAAAATCTATTTTGTGGGTGAAAGCATTCATTAATTTTACAACATATAATATATCAAATAAAACTTTCAATCGTTAGACTGTGTGTATGTATGTTTAAAACCACAGCGTTTCAGTTACGTAAATTAATAGCGGTATTGTACCATCTTCACATACAATACAATAAAAATGATTTTGATTTATATTTTTTGTTTTTGAATACTATGCACTTTGAATAGAATAAACTACAAAATCTATCTATCCAGTGGTCATAATAACGATATGAGTTTATTCCTCCCATTTCCATTTTTTAAAACGTTTATTTACTGCAATTCGAAGTCATTGTTCTGATATTATAAAAGTAATAAAACATAAGGAATCGCTTAAACTAATAGATTAAATATCTGTTTTATTGTTAATTAATACATAGTTATTGAATAAACTAAGTACAATTACTTCATCGGTGTCGTTTTGCATAATTGGTCGGAACTTGGAAATCTGAATATTAAATGAACCGTTAAAAACGAAGAATTATTCGGTATTGTCAGATTTTGTAATTGTTATAAAATAAAATCGATTAAAAACTGTTGACGAGGTAACAAATGATTGACTCTCCTGTAGTTTTATCTCTTATATAATTTTATGATTGGTACTCACAAAAATATATATATATATAATATATATATATATATCAAATTTGTTTCTCAAGCTTCCAAAACCGTTTAAATAAAATGCGGACGCATATTTAAAAACAAGCTCATGTGCGTAATACTAATATTCGAAATGAAAGTACTATAATATTTCTGAATGAATAAAACGACGGATACTAAGTGTGTATTTTATTATAAACTAGAGGACCCGTGCTGCTTCGCAACATTAGGATAGACTATGTATGAGAGGGTGCAATTATTACATAAAATCATTTCACAGTACTTCCTTCCAGGCCTTATTTAGCTGAGCGTCGGCCGCAGCATTTGGAAAAAATTGAATGTAAAGTTGATTGTGCACACATAAATTTGAACAGTTAATAGCTCAAAATAAAGGGTTTGATCCACTGATTGTTCTTAGACTTGTGTCTCCACGTGGGATTCCAGTACAACATCTCGATGGCTTCGTAGTGCTTCCCATACATCCCGGTAGGTGGATCGATCTGGAAATTAATTTCTAGTTACCAGGTAGAAGACGTACCGCGAATTCTGTTTGAGTATCAGCGTCTTGCCAGGGGCCGGCATCTGATCTTCAAGTTTATCTAATTGTCCAAACTTCTTTCGAAAGGCGGTTTCCAACCCTCGTGCATGTTTTTTTACTGCGGCGGAGATGTTATGTGCCAGTGAGTACTCTTCCTAGAGCGTGCACAAATCTTGTCTTTGTTCTGCAGTGACTTACTCGTATAATCGAAATGATCGATGATATCGAAAATGTATTGTTGAACATATTGTTTTTCAAATGACAGGAAATGATTGTAATCGATTGTCTCGTTGAATAGCACTAATGTTTAGATAATATAGTCACAATCGTAAACAATCCCTGCGCGTCCGCCATAATTTTAACTTTCATACCTGGCTTAGACAGAGTCGGATTTAGAGAATATACCAGTGTGCTGTTTCGTAACATTACCCCCTCCTTAAATGGAAGTTCCTCCTGAAACTTTTGTGTAGCCGAGACTGGATGTTTGAATCGGCAACTGGCCCCATTACTACACTTTCCGATCTTATGGAAATAGCAGGGCACCGTCTTCATCGGATACTGATAACGGGGGTTGTAGCTGCAAATTAATATCTGGACACCAGTATATTGAAAGATAATCTCTACCATATTCCTGATGATTCGCCAATCCAACTGGTTACTCGCTATCTTAGGCATAGCCAGTTTCTTCACGCTGGATTCCAACACATGGTCTCGTAGGTTTCGAAGTGCTTCCCACACATCGCGGTAGGTAGATCGATCTTGAAATTCATTTTTAGTTACCACGTAGAAGACGTACCGCGAATTTTGTTTCAGTTTCAGTGTCTTGCCAGGGGCTGGAATCTGGTCTGCAAGTTTTTCTAATTGCCCGAACTTCTTTCGAAAGACGGTTGCCAACCCTCGTGCGTTCTTGATACGGGCGGGGATGTTGTATACCAGTGAATAATCTTCCGGGAGTGTGAACAAATCTTGTCTTTGTTCTGTAGTGACTCCGTATCTAGCTTTCCCTGTTCCTCCGTATGCGCCCATAAATTCTTCGAAGGCTGGGTCAGACTCCTGTTGTAGTTGGTTCACCCCTTCCTCTTTGTCATGGTCTCCTTCGAATGGTGCTAGTCGGTTTTGGTGAACTACTCTTGGTTTTCCATTGGGGATCTTGCTTACGCGATAGATGACATCGTTTATAATTTATACTGTCAAATGCTCTTTTGAAGACAGCAAACACTTTTCTGCGCTGAAGTCTAAGAGTGATTTACAAGATCGAGGTTAAAATGAAAATATTATCTAAACAGCCTCTGTCTTTGCGAAAGCCATATTGTGTTTCTGAAAGGATGGAATTATCTTCACACCTGCTGGAGAGACGATTTAGTAAAATAAGTGTGAATACCTTAACACAGCAATTGATTAGCGATATACCGCGATAGTTCTAAGGGTCCTTTCTTATGAAGCATTGTTAGATTTTTGTCATACCAGCCAAGTGGAATTTTTTCTGATTCTAATATTTTATTATAATCTGTTTCTCCTTGTCTGTTTGTGTAACCATACCTTGTCCTCTTTGTTGAAACTGCCTTTCGAAAGGGCTTCCAAAATTATATTGTTTCGTGGGTGCCTTTCTTTTGCGATGTGGTCCATTACTCATAGCACAAGTTGTACATTTCTTTCACCAGTCCTTCACATCGTCAGAGCTGTTCATCCAATAAAACCTTTCAAGGACTCGCTGAAGGGTTTTCTTTACTCCCGATGGACTGTCGTGTTGCTTTCTCAATACCTCTGCTACTCTAGTTCTCGGGATAACTATCTGTCTTCTTTTCTCGGAACCATCTTCGTTCTTAACGATTCTTTTCAACAGGTCTTCTTCGAGGGCAAAGGATTCCCACTGACGTCAACTGCAATCTCGTTTTTCATTGATAAGATATCGGCAGATATATCGTTCTTCATAGCAGAAATATCGTTTTTCACATTAATTGAAATCTTCTCTTCCATGGCGGAAAAATCGTTCTTCATGGCAGAAATATCGTTTTTCACATTCGTTGAAAACTTCTCTAGCATGGCAGAAATTGACGAAATTAAGGTGGCAGCCTAGTCTTTGAATAAAAATGTTTCTGGATCAAAGCCGTTACTTTCCAGTGCCACTTTTTACTAATTCACTTTTATTTCCGGACGTTTCCAACTCGTGATTTTCCAAATCTGCTCTTAATTCCGTCACTTTTAGGTCACTTAGTCACTTTACGTAAGTATTTATTTATATTACCACACATCTGACACCAATGTAATGTTTTTCTTATTTATTTAAACTTTTTTATTACGACGGGTGGGATAAATTTATACACACGGTATGTCTACTCACTTAACATATTTATTCACTAAAGTATTCACTAATTTATATTGTATACACAGTATATTCACCTACACTAATTTATATAAACATTGCATTACTGTTTATTCACTTAAACTATTTATTGTTCACTGGTTATTTTACGAGATCTCGCGCTGGTCGGTAGTTTTTATATATTAAGTGCCCATTTTCTGGAAGCTTCTAGATTGCGGCTCACAAGAGCAATGGACCTACCTGGAAGTCTCTAGATAAGACTAGTCACAAAAAATAATGGCAAACAGTTCGAAGAAATACCTGCGCCTTCGCCAAAATTTCAACTTTCATATATAACGTTATGCAGAGTTGGATTTAGGGACTACACCAGTGTGCGATTTCGTAACAATATAAAATGAAGTTGTAGTAAATTAATTAACTCTAATTTGCGACCAGACTGATACCTGTAAGCCTAGCGGTTCTTTCAAAAAAAGCAGATAACCAAAAACAGTCATAAGTGGGTTTTGGGGGGAAATGTAAATAAACTATTCTCATGCCTTTTTATGGTTTTATTTACCAAACAATTACAATTTATTTATTTTTATTATTGTTGAAAAATTGTTTGATGAAAAAGATACACAGATAATATACAGTTGAATTATAGGATCTTTACCCGTCCGTCATTAATATCTGATAACATAACGGACAAATGTCAAATTATTTTCTTCTGTTCTTCACTATTAATAGAAAGAGGTGCCACTTAATAATTATGTCGGTTATGTTATCAAATATTAATGACACACGGGTAAAGATCCATTAATTCAACTGTACCTATCTGGAATTACGTCATCATGATTGTTTTACATACCTACATACTAAAATGCTTATACAAACATCATGGTACCTACGATAAGGACAAATTATATTTACACAAATAAGAAAAATAATATAAATCATGTAGGTATTGTGTTCTGGTTGACAAATCATGCTTTTCTTTTCATCTTAGATGGCCCGGGCTTGGGCTCGTACGAAGATGGTGTCTCGACGGCTGTAATCGACGCTGGGAGAGGCTCCCACTCTGTAGTCGGGTCATCTTCATCGCCCGAGTAATTCAGCTACACATCCGGGACGTTAATGCAGAATTTGCCACCACATGACTTGCAGAGAACTGAGCAGTGAAGCCTTTCTGCACGAGCATCTCCCAGAGCACCCTTTCTTGCATTCCATCCATCGTGCTGGGGATGTGAGTGAATCCCTTAGAACACTGCTTCCACCTAAAATTAGTGGGATCAATTTCACTCCCCGCCATTTCTGCACTTGGAGGTAGTGTCTGGTGGCTTGCGACATCTTCCGTCGGTGGCAAACGGGCGAGAGTTATTCTCGTTGAAGTGACAAACGTGTTATACCTCAGGAAATTCAAAGTATCTCTCGAGCTGCGACCCCCATATAGAGCCACAAAGCACATGATGTCTGGCTCTCTCACGGCGGCTTGTGGGGTGGAGTCTTGCCGAAGGAAGATCTCCACTTGCTCAGCACTCACTCTTGCTTAGGAGTGTGATGACTTTGGTGTTTCCTTGGCCGAACGACGCTGATGTGGTATCGCACCCGGTAAACGCGTGGGTGATTAGTACCATCCCTAGTGATCGCTGGGAGTCCTGGTGATTGTAGGAGGTCGTAGAGTAGTGACTGCAACCAGCTTAGCCCTTTGTACCTACTCTTCTGAAGGAAGACGTTTGTCTCTTCAGCCCTCCTATTGGGAACCAATGGTTATTTAGAGCTCGCCCTGGTCTCAAATTGTAGCAAAT
The DNA here is from genome assembly GCA_963921935.1 of Galeruca laticollis. Lineage (NCBI taxonomy): Eukaryota > Metazoa > Arthropoda > Insecta > Coleoptera > Chrysomelidae > Galeruca > Galeruca laticollis. The sequence continues at coordinate 116,771,976 of OY998182.1, read as the reverse complement.
TTAGTCTACTTAAGAAGTATGTAGAGTGACTAAGCCGATCAAACTGAGATATTGAGCAAAAACTGAACAAAGTCCGAAAATTTCATTGGAAATTGCAAATATGTTTTTTTAAATATTGGTTTAGGTCCTAACAGCATATAAAAAATTCAGAACGTCCGATTTTTTTGCAAGCACGGATGTACAGTTGCGGCCAATAAAAAATGGGACAACTCTTAAACTTTCATATAAAAAAACTAAAATATACTGTTCCAAGCAACCCATGTAGCTCCTGCCGTCTAAATAAAGTCCAAACGACGTCAAACTTTCGTCAAGCAGACGTCAATTGTATGTCCAATAGACCCAGTTATGTCACATCCAAACGACGTCATAGAAAATGAAGTCTTTTGGACTTCACTTCTATGACGTCATTTGGACGTCACTTCTATGACGTATTTTCGACGTCACTTCTATGACGTATTTTCGACGTCACTTCTATGAAATATTTTGGATGTCACTTCTATGACGTCTTTTGCAAGTCACTTTTAGTACGTTTTTTGGACGTCACCTCTTTGACGTCTTCTGGATGCCTTACTTTTCAACAGTAAGATCTTAGTTGGGCCAAAACAGAGGCAGCAACATGAGAGTTTATATAAGTTAACCTATACAGCAAAAATCAAAGTTTGAAATAAAAACAAATTTTCAGAAAATGTTTACTATTAACGAAAAACGCTGATGCATGTCTGTCCATGGCATAATTATTGTCATGTTTATCTAAATATATATCAACACAAAAATAATTTAAAAAGATTAATGTTTATGGTACAGTTGCAGTCAATAAAAAATGGGACAACTCTTATAGCAGATTTTTGTCTAGTTCTAGCTACTTGAATTTGTCTTATGAATATGTCAAATGTCAACATTGAATATTTGATATCTGTCAGACAATTCCAAATTCGAAAGTAACGATGGCGCATATAAATTTAATGACGAAAGGTGGAATAATCGCAAAAATAGACGATGGATGGTCAGTGAGGCAAACTGCGGTATTTTACAATGTAAGCAAGAGCTCAGTTTCAAGTATTGTAAGAAGATGGCGATATGACGGAATAATTGATAGAACTCCAGGCTCAGGACGTCCGAGAAAGTCAACTCCTGAACAGGATGCCGGTTTGATTAACCATTTAAGAGCAAATACATTTGAAACAGTAGTTCAGGTTGTTCCAGCATCCTGTCGAACGGACCGTTGCAGAGTAGCACAGTCGGAATTGAAATGCCACGCAGGAGCAAGGAGACTATTATTAAACAATAGTCACAAAGAAGCAAGAATGGGGTTCGCTTTATAGCATATTGCTTATGACGAACAATTTTGGAATCGTGTTATTTTGACGAATGAAAAGGCTTTCCAATCGTCAAATAGCGGCAATATTCGTATCTATCGCCCACTCAATACACGGTTTTACAAGAATTATATCAATTTCACAAATAAAAGTGGTCGTTTTTCTGTAAATATGTGATCGTGGATATCTAAGCAGGTACCTGGAGTTCTATGGCATATTGGCGAAAGATTTAACAGTGAAGCAGGGTCAACTTTCGTTTAGCTGAAATCAGTTATAGAAAAGCTGTTGCCATGGCAGCTATTACCATGGTAACGGGTACAAAAAAACCTAAATCATATGGTGAGGAAATGCGCGGTTGCCAAGTTGACCTCACTTTCGTTTAGCTGAAATCAGTTATGGAAAAACTGTTGTTATGGCAACGATTGTAGTGATTAGTAGTAAACAAAAACCCAAATCCTATGGTGAATTGCGAAACGTCGACCCGGCGCGCATTGTTCACAGTCTGTTGATAGCTGTGTATGTACGTATTTCTGATAGTATTGAATAATGTGGATAATCATGTGTAATGTGTAATGATTCAAAATATTTCAACTAAATTCGATGTAAACAACTCTTTAATATCAACAATAAAACAACAACAATAAAAAGAAATTATTTTGACCTAAAATCTCCATACTCTATTTTTATAGAATTCAGGAGTTCTAGCATTGGATTTCTGTTTGAGATACTGAAACAGATTCATACCGCGAGCGCGCTGGGTCGACCCGGCGCGAATTTTTCACTTTAATGTTGATAATTGTTCATAATAATTTTTCATTTGAATATTGTGTATATATACCTGATAGTATTTCCTTTTGAGCCCGTTTTTCAGAATAATCACAACAATCGTTGCCATGTAAACAGTATTTCCATAACTGATTTCAGCTAAAAGAAAGTGGGGTCAACTTGGCAACCGCGCATTTCCTCACCATATTATTTAGGTTCTTGTGTACGAGTTACCATGTCAATGGCTGCCATGGCAACAGTTTTTCCATAACTGATTTCAGCCAACTGTAAGTGGGGTCAACATGGCAACCGCGCATTTCCTCACCATATGATTTGGGCTTTTGTTTACTACTAATCACCACAATCGTTGCCATGGCAACAGTTTTTCCATAACTGATTTCAGCTAAACGAAAGTTGAGCCGTGAGCATATATCAGAATTTTAGAAAATGTTATGCTTCCTTCTGTTGAGATTCTTTTCCCTAACAATGATTTTATCTTCCAACAAGATAACTGTGCAGTGCATAACTCTGGTGTAGTCACGGAATGGTTTCGGGCACGTAAAATTAATGTTATTAACTGGTGTAGTAAAAGCCCAGACTTGAATCCAGTAGAAAATGTTTGGGCAATGTTAGTAAGAGAAATCGCAAGGCAAACGTAAGACCAATAAACGTTGAAGGTTTGTTGAAAGTTATAAATAATGCTTGGAAGGAAATAACTGAAGAATATTGTTCCACATTATATAGATCGTTGACCAGTCGATTAAGTGAAATCATAGAGCATAATTCCGAGATTACTAAATATTAATTGTTGTTTTTTATTGGAAATTAAAAATTATTTAGTAGCCTTTGATATGAAAAACAATATTATTTACACTTTAGTGTATTATCATTTAAATATACGACAAAACTATCCCACTTTTCCCGGAAACGGAAAAGTCACAGTCACGCTAGGCAACAACAACTATCCCATTTTTTTGGCTGAACTAAACTGACTAATTTCATTTTTAGTTTGTTAGACTAAATTTTGTTTAGTTTAAACTATCTCTCATCACTAATTGCTGTTCAGTTACCTTCATACTTTGTATTCAAAAATAATAAAAACGCGTATGTTTATATGAGCAATAAATGATAACTGGAAAAATGTCGATACCCTAAATGCAAAAGTTTAAAACTTTTTTAATAATGAAGTTTTTGGAACGGTTTCAGCGCAATGACGGATCGATAATTATTATGTTAACGATATAAATATAATATAACGAGTCGATATCGCATGGCAATTGACAACAAATTTCTTGTAATTTTATGTGACCATGCAAATGCATCACTCACAACTTGTTAAAATACCAATGTACCCTGAAATAATTGGCACAATTCGCGTTTAATAAGTGGCAGTTAATCGTGAGACAATGTATAAATAGAATAGTAATTTTCATAATTGGTATGGAATAATGTCTGCTGGGTTCAAGGTTTTGATTATATTTGGTTTTTAGTATCTTTTCCCTTTCATTTGGTAGAAATGTGTTTTCTATAGACAATCAGCAAATCTGTTTCAATTTGGAAAAATTATATATTTATCTCTGATATATTTTGAAGTGAGAGATAATATTCCTAGGATAACTTTCTCAGATCAATTAACATCAAGAGAATGTGATTTCGCTGGTATGTTTACTCATTTAATTGAAGAACCGTCTACTCAAAGTGTAATTGGAATTTTTTGTGATGCAGTTGGTAGTTAACTAGAATTTCTATCTCTAGCTTTTCCAATAGTTTAATCAGAATGAATTTCGATTTAATATATCGAATTTATAGCCGACAAATTATTGCTCGAACTAACTCTACAATTCAAATAATCCGTTCGATTTTATGAACATTTTTTGTTACTGATTCTGTCTATACTAATTTTAAAATTGATGCCGATTTTAAAAAAATTTTATGCATAAGATGACTATTTTGGAAATGTGATAGAAATGATACAACGCAAGAAGTTTACAATAATATACTGTAAGAATAGTAAGCTTTAAATTACTTTTCCGCCCAACCTATAGAATATGCGAGAAAAGTATTGGTTTACCCTAAATAAAGTTGGAATCTTGGATTTTTTTGAGTTATTTTTATGTTTTCCGCCAATAACGATACGAAAAAACGGTTTTTAGAAAAAGAATCCTGTGTGTATGTCTTGTTAGCACGATACAGCCTCCGGAGTGCAACAAGTCACCAATTTTATGATTGAATATTGTTTAGGACCTCTCACAGATGAACTCAATTGCTTTCCAGCTCACCAGATCCAGTACAACGGCTGCCATGGTACTAGAAGTACGACATTTGTGTCATTTTTGGAGAAATTTAAGTTTGTTAGCTTCCGGAGTGCAACAAGTCACCAATTTTATGAGTGAATATAGTTCAAGACATCTCACAGATGAACACTATTGATTTTTAGCTCATCAGAGCCAGTATAACGGGTGCTATGATACTTGAAATACGACACTTTTGTCATTTTAGGAGAAATTTTAGTTTGTTAACACGATAGAGCCTCCGTAGTATATACAAGTGACTAATTTTATGATCGAATATTATTCAGGGCGTCTGACAGATAAAATGTATTAATGTTCAGCTCAATGGAGCTAGTACAACTGGTGCTATGGTACTTAAAATACCAAATTTTTGTCATATTTGGAGAATTTTATGTTTGTTAGCACGATACAGCCTCTGGAGTGTATACAAGTGACCAATTTTATGATTGGAGATTGTTCAGGGCGTCATATAGATTAACTTTATTGATATTCAGCTCACTGTAGCTAGTACAATGGGTACTATGGGACTGGAAGTGCAACATTTTTGGAGAAAGTTCGGTTTGTTAGCACGATACAGCCAACGAAGTGTACACAAGTGTCAATGTTATGATAGGATATTATTCAGGGCGTCTCACAGATACATAGCAACGCACCGTTAGGAAAACCTCTCTGTCAGCCGTCAGTAAAATATATATAGTTGTCAATGATATTTCTTGTTCATATATATTATAAGTCTGTTCAAGAATAAAGTATAACATAAAATATAACTGAAATCTATAATTATTGTTAATCAATACACAACAGTTTTGATCTCTAAAACCGTTCATTTTATATAAGTGTTATGTTAAGAATCCGAAATTGTAATACAAAATGCGCGTTCCTGGATATAGAGGGGGCGTTCAGCAACGTTCCTGCAATATCACTAACTGACGCCTAGGAACATTCCGCACACCATATGCAACTGGATAGAGACCAGCCTAAGAAATAGGGTCATCATATCCACTCTAGGCGATGATACATTAAAAGCATAGGTAGGACGGGGCTACCCCTAGGGAAGCGTTCTAAAGCCACTATACCTAGTCCTAGTCGACGATCTCCTGGCAAAAATGGCTAAAGAGAGATTTCACTGCCTTGGCTATGCGAACACTGGCGTACCCAGACTTGAAGATTGAGGGGGATATAAAAATATTTTTTACCAAAACACATATTTATCTATGATGGTGATTATAACAATTTTAAGTATTACAATAGAAAATGTCATCAATTATTTCTTGACTTGATATCACTTCTTCTCTATGAAAGAACAGCACGACGAGCATATTATGCCTCACTTAGGCAATAGTATTTCTTAAATAAGTTTTTATACGTTTTTAGGTTGAAAAGGTCCAGTCTGGTTTAGCAGAGGATACAGGCAGTGTACAAAAAATGTTTTTATAATTCGCGTATAAAAGAGACTTCATTATAACATTGTTTACAGTGTCACATTGAAGCTCTTTGAACACTGTAATAATAATTTTTAGAGAACAGTTGGTTATTGTATTTAATTATATTTTTATTTGACATTTGACTTTAACCTTGACACAGATTATAAATAAAATGGTCTAGCGTTGTTCTAGCTAGCAAATTATTATACTAAAGGTAAATTAGAATGATTTATATATTAAAAATAATAACGAATAAAGTACGCTAACGTTTATTTATCAATGATTTGTCAATTGTTTATTTTTATATTGCATACGATCAATATATAGGTATATAAAACGTACGATTTTTCGAACAAATTACCAGATATCTATGTGAAGATGTATTACAGAAATAATTCTGTTCATGATATAATATAAATAGATCGCAATAGCATATACGAAGAAGCTCTTTTTTAAACAAATAATCATTCTCTGTTTGCTTAAATGAAAGTTTGTTTACAATTTACACAATTATTCGGTTATAATATGTCAAAAGTCAGAAGTGCTGAATAAAACCATCTGTGATCTGACCAATTAGGAATCTACAGAATTGCCAACTTAAATTCAAACCACACCTCCTAGTTTAAAAAGAGGGAATATATGAAATTATATTTTATTTAAATAATTAAATAAACGCGAATTATAAAAAATATTTTGTAAAACTTGTGCCACAATGACTTTCTGTAGTACTCGTGCTCGTACTACAAAACGAGTCATTGTGACAGTTGTTTTACAAATAACTATTTTATAATTCGCGTATAAAAAAGACTTCATTATAACATTGTTTACAGTATCACAATGAAGTCTCTTTGAACACTTTTTTAGTAATTTTTAGTTGCTTATTGTATTTAGTATGTATTTTTATTTGACATTCGACTTTAACCTTGAAACAAATTATAAAATAGTCTAGCGTTGTTCTAGCTAGCAAATTATTATATTAAATGGTCTTAAAGGTTTATTTGAAAAAATTATATATTAAATAAACGGTTTTACGGATTAAAACTAACTTTTCCGCATCTGTCGCCCTGAACAATGTTCTATCATAAAATTGTTACTTGTATACACTTCGAGGGATGTATCGTACTAACAAACCAAAATTTCTCCAAAAATAACCAAAAATTTTGTATATCTGGATTTAGAGGACCCGCTGTACTCGCTCTAGTCAACTAAAAATCAATAAGGTACCTCTGTGAGACACCTTGAACAATATTCAATCCTAAAATTGATCAATCGTATACTCTCTGGAGGCTGTATCGTGCTAACAAACTGAAAATTCTCCAAAAATGACGAAAATTTGGTACTTCAAGTACCATAGCACCCGTGGTACCGGCTTTACTGAGTTGAATATCAATAGGGTTCGTCTTTGAGACGCTCTGAATAATATCCAATCATAAAATTAGTCACTTGTATATACTCCGGAAGCTGTATCGTGCTACCAAACTGAAACTTCTTCAAAAATGACAAAAATATCGTACTTAAAGTACTGTATCACTAGTTGTATTAGCTCCGGTGAGCTGAAAATCAATAGGGTTCATCAGTGAGAAGCCCTGAAAAATATTCAATCATAAAATTGGTGACTTGTTGAACTGCGGAGGCTGTATCGTGCTAACAAACTGAAATTTCTCAAAAAATTACAAAATGTCGTACTTCAAGTACCATAACAACCGTTGTACTGACTCTGGTAAACTGAAAATCAATAGGGATCATCTGTGACATGTCCTTAACAATATTCAATCATAAAATTGCTGACTTATCGCACTCCGGAGACTGTATCGTGCTAACAAGACATGTAAGGAAAAGTGGCCGACGACAACGACGACGACGACGACGACGACATACACACAGGATTTTTTTTCTGAAACCCATTTTTTCGTGTTGTTGTTGATGGAAAACGTAAAAATAGCTCAAAAAAAAATTTCAAAATTTCAACTTTTTTTGGGGTAAACCAATACTTTTCTCGCATATAGAAAGGTTGGGCGGAAAAGTAAAATAAACGGTTTTAAAGATTAAAACTAACTTTTCCGCATCTGTGGCCCTGAACAATATTCTATCATAAAATTGTTACTTGTATACACTTCGGGGAATGTATCGTGCTAACAAACCGAAATTTCTCCAAAAATAACCAAAAATGTAGTATATCTGTATTTATAGGACCCGCTATACTCACTCTAGTCAATTGAAAATCAATAGGGTACATCTGTGAGACACCATGAATAATATTCAATCATAAAATTGATCAATCGTATAGTCTCTGGAAGCTAACAAACTGAAAAGTCTCCTAAAATGACAAAAATTTGGTACTTCAAGTACCATAGCACCCGTTGTACTGGCTTTAGTGAGCTGAATATCAATAGGGTCCATGTTTGAGACGCTCTGAATAATATCCAATCATAAAATTGGTCCCTTGTATATACAACGGAGGCTGTATCGTGCTAACAAACTGTAACTTCTCCAAAAATGACACAAAAAAAATATCGTACTTAAAGTACTGTCGCACCTGTTGTATGGGCTCTAGTGAGCTGAAAATCAATAGGATCCATCTGTGAGATGTCCTGAATAATATTCAATCATAAAATTAGTGACTTGTTGAACTCCGGAGGCTGTATCGTGCTAACAAACTGAAATTTCTCAAAAAATGACAAAATTTCGTACTTCAAGTACCATAGCACGCGCTGTACTGGCTCTGGTGAGCAGAAAATCAATAGGGTTCATCTGTGACATGTCCTTAACAACATTCGATCATAAAATTGGTGACTTATCGCACTCCGGAGGCTGTATCGTGCTAACAAGACATGTAAGAAAAAGTGGCCCACGACAACGATGACGACGACGACGACGACGACGACGACGACGACGAAGACATACACACAGGATTTTTTTTCTAAAAACCGTTTTTTCGTGTTGTTGTTGAAGGAAAACGTAAAAATAACTCAAAAAAAAATTTCAAATTTCCAACTTTTTTTGGGGTAAACCAATACTTTTCTCGCATATTAGATAGGTTGGGCGTAAAAGTAATATTAATAAATAAAGTACGCTAACGTTTATTCATCAATGATTTGTGTGATAATATTTGGTGGAGACCAAAATAAATATTACACCAGGTATGATGTATGTATGTATTTTATAAGTATGTTACAGTATGTATGTAACAATGAATGTGACTGTTAGCGTCAAGGTGCTAATCTCGACTGACTTTTCGGGTGACTTGTTTACGACTGTCGCCATGTCAACAAGGTATGTTCAACACACGTACACGGGGCGCATCGACATATACTACCAACAGTGATAAAAGTTAGAATTCGGTAAGTAAGCTCAATAATTTTACGAATAATAAGTTTAGCATGAAGTGGTACAATTCTCACTTATGTGAGAAATGAAAATTCACTTATTCAGTAGTAATACTATAAGTACTTCAAAATAATCAGGTTATGCATCGATAACTTGTTGCATAATAATTACAAAGAGTGTCAGTTTGACCACAGTATACAAATACAAACAGTAGTGCATCTTGGACAGGTGGCAAAAGTCGCGCAGATTTGACTGCGCAGACTAGACGCCATGTTCTGAGGATAAAATGTTTAAACCGATCAAGAAGAAAGAGTGTGGGTGCATTCTCCTGCCACTGTCACTGTCTGAATCCAATCAATGGAATATCGACATTCGAGTTATTTGACAGTCTGTGCGTCTGACATTACTCGGCACGATAAACAGAGGAACAAGAAAACGTCACGAACGTCATTTTTATCTGTGATTTTCATTATTTTATTTTATGCTAATTGCATCTTGTGTGAACAGGTGTTTTGTAAATTGTTTTTATAAGTATAGACTTAAATAAGGTCACAATATATCAACATTTAACAAACGGAAATTAAGAAAATATCCTCATTTGTCGCTTTGTTACAATAAAGATTTTTTTTAAGTGCGATTCTGTCGTTCCCATAAAGCTAGCTTCTGACCTGACATTTATCCAGAAAACATGGCCGACAGTTACTTTTAAACTTCAAAGGTACCGCCTTGAAGACACACTACTGTTTGTTACGTGTACTGTGGTTTGACAGTATAAATAATCCGACCTCGAAGCGGGAGGATTAGGCTGGATCCACATGCATCCGTGATAGGTATCTGTTGTATACCACGTGATCCATATCAACCAATGAAATTTTAGGGAACAAAATTACGCACGTTTCAAGGTCACAACGGATTGAAGTTGGTTAATTTTAACTTTTCATGTGTGATTGAGGTTAGGTTATTTTGTTCGCGATTTCGTATTGATTCGCAGACTACTTTTAAATTTTTTTTTCTACTCTCACACTAGTAAATTCCATATTACCTACTATTTGGTTAGATCATTACGGATACTGACACGTAATGACTAGCACGTAATAAAAAAAAATTAAGCTTCAGTTCTACAAAAACAACAATTTATCAACCAAGCCTAGTCAGTCAATGGTTTCGAGTAACCATGGAAACGAGTTAGTAGAGGTTGTTTTGACGTTTAATAATTAAAAAGACTCGCCTGTCACTAGCTGTTAGTGTGAATGTACATTTGTTTTAAAGACAAATAATTAAAATGAGCTCATCAAATAGTGAAAACGAACTAAGTAGAACACCATTCAATATTATACAGTTAGCCGCGGACACTACTGACAACATATTGCCAGAAAAATCAAGAGGAAGATATGAAAATGTATACCGGCAGTTTATGGACTGGCGAACAACTAACAATTTAAGTACATTTTCTGAAAACGTACTATTGGCATATTTTGGAGAAATCACTAAGAAATTCAAACCATGTTCATTATGGGCAATATATTCGATGTTGAGGAGTACTATAACTTTGAAGAATAATGTCAATATTGAAAATTACGCAAAATTGCGAGGTTACTTAAAAAGAAAATCCGACTGTTTTAAAAGCAAAAAATCGAAAACCTTACATTCTGATGAGATAAAACTTTTTTAAAATGAAGCTCCTGATGTGCAGTATTTATTGGTAAAGGTATGTTTTTTAACATAATAAAAATGATACAATATTATATACTTAGAATAACTTTTATTTTAAGGTTGTTGCAATTTTTATAATATGTGGAGCTTGTAGGAAACGAGAGTTAAAACATCTTAAAACTTAGTGACATCAATGATTCAGATACCATGTTGTTGGTTAGAATCCCTGATACGAAAACAAAAGTACCTAGATGTTTCGTGATTTCTGGTAATTTCTATAAAATTTGCAAACAATATATAGATATTGGCCAACAAGTTAGCGATCCGCAAATAAATCAATTTTTCCTAAACTATCAAAGAGGTAAATGTAGGAAACCAGTGGTAGGATTGAATAAAATAGGCGGTGTACCTAAACAAATAGCCGAATATTTAAAGTTACCTGATCCCTAAGAGTACACAGGTCACTGTTTAAGACGAACTTCTGCCACTCTTTTGGTTGACGCCGGCGGTGATTTAATGACTCTTAAACGACATGTGGGTTGGAAGTCTTCAACTACAGCTGAGGGATATGTCGATGATTCAATAAATAATAAGACATTAACAGCCAATAGAATTATAAATTCAGTTGAAAATAATCTACAAACATTTACGTACACTGAAAATAGTGATGTCCAAAAAGAATATACCATACAGTCTACGTCATCCCAAAATTTACCGGATACTTTTGAAAACCCAAAAAGGGCGGATAAGGGTATAATAATAAATAATTGCCAAAATTTTACAATTAATTACTATAAATAAACGTTTACTTTAAATTATTTTTTCTGGCCACTGTTTAATACATAAATGCTACTTGTTATTAATCCGTTTTATTTTTATTAATGAAGTTCGTGGAAAAAGTATTGTACACAACTAGAGTTGTAAGCTTATTACATGCTTATAGAATTACCACACTTGCAGGTACGCGGCTCGTGCGCAACTTTTCTATTCGCATCTAATAAGCAACTTACAACTCTTGTTATGTAATATACTATTATGTAACTCATTAAATAAAGTGTTGCTTATCCTAAAATAATTAATAGTATATTACGTAACGAGTGTTGTAAGAAGCATTTTACGCACGAACGGAAAAGTGAGTGCGTAAAATGCAACAAGAGGTACGTACTATACTTTACCTACGACCCACTTGTACTTGTGTTTATAATCTTATTAAGGTATTTAAAGTACAAGTAAAAACGTACATCCTCGATGCCCAGCTAAAAAGTCGCTCCTCGATGCCCAGCCAAGTTTCGTAAAAGTCCACCCTAAGTAGTATTTATTTCAACTACAGCTGAGGGATATGTCGATGATTCAATAAATAATAAGACATTAACAGCCAATAGAATTATAAATTCGGTTGAAAATAATCTACAAACATTTACGTACACTGAAAATAGTGATGTCCAAAAAGAATATACCATATAGTCTACGTCATTCCAAAATTTACCGGATACTTTTGAAAACCCAAAAAGGGCGGATAAGGGTATAGTAATAAATAATTGCCAAAATTTTACAATTAATAACTATAAATAAATGTTTACTTTAAATTATTTTTTCTGGCCACTGTTTAATACATAAATGCTACTTGTTATTAATCCGTTTTATTTTTATTAATGAAGTTCGTGGAAAAAGTATTGTACACAACTAGAGTTGTAAGCTTATTACATGCTTATAGAATTACCACACTTGCGGGTACGCGGCTCGTGCGCAACTTTTCTATTCGCATCTAATAAGCAACTTACAACTCTTGTTATGTAATATACTATTATGTAACTCATTAAATAATGTGTTGCTTATCCTAAAATAATTAATAGTATATTACGTAACGAGTGTTGTAAGAAGCATTTTACGCACGAACGGAAAAGTGAGTGCGTAAAATGCGTTACAACAAGAGGTACGTACTATACTTTACCTACGACCCACTTGTACTTGTGTTTATAATCTTAATAAGGTATTTAAAGTACAAGTAAAAACGTACATCCTCGATGCCCAGCTAAAAAGTCGCTCCTCGATGCCCAGCCAAGTTTCGTAAAAGTCCACCCTAAGTAGTATTTATTTCAACTACAGCTGAGGGATATGTCGATGATTCAATAAATAATAAGACATTAACAGCCAATAGAATTATAAATTCGGTTGAAAATAATCTACAAACATTTACGTACACTGAAAATAGTGATGTCCAAAAAGAATATACCATATAGTCTACGTCATCCCAAAATTTACCGGATACTTTTGAAAACCCAAAAAGGGCGGATAAGGGTACAGTAATAAATAATTGCCAAAATTTTACAATTAATTACTATAAATAAATGTTTACTTTAAATTATTTTTTCTGGCCACTGTTTAATACATACACTTGTTATTAATGCGTTTTATTTTTATTAATGAAGTTCGTAGAAAAAGTATTGTACACAACTAGAGTAGTAAGCTTATTACATGCTTATAGAATTACCACACTCGCCGCTACGCGGCTCGTGCGCAACTTTTCTATTCGCATCTAATAAGCAACTTACAACTCTTGTTATGTAATATACTATTATGTAACTCATTAAATAAAGTGTTGCTTATCCTAAAATAATTAATAGTATATTACGTAACGAGTGTTGTAAGAAGCATTTTACGCACGAACGGAAAAGTGAGTGCGTAAAATGCGTTACAACAAGAGCTACGTACTATACTTTACCTACGACCCACTTGTACTTGTGTTTATAATCTTATTAAGGTATTTAAAATATAAGTAAAAACGTACATCCTCGATGCCCAGCCAAAAAGTCGCTCCTCGATGCCCAGCCAAGTTTCGTAAAAGTCCACCCTAAGTAGTATTTATTTTTATAAAAAATGTTTGTAGAATTACCGGAATTGCAAAAAATAGCGTATACACCTCCAGACTAAAGTTAAATTAATCCCCTAGGTGGATCACTTCCCTCAGGAATCAAACACCACCCACGGGATTAAATGGGTCACTTCAGTCGCTTGGTGTATAATATACTGTTGTTTACTAATATGATACATTCAGACAGCTAAAGGATGCGGATTGTATGAAACGGAACCAATTATCATATAATTCCAAATAACTCTTACTATTAAATGCAATCTCATATCATATCTAATAAATGTTATCTACCATTTATATATAGAATAAAATTCAACGTCTAATATCTAAATAATAATTTTTTATTAAAATGGCAACGTCAATTGACAGTCGCTAAGTGGTTGCTAGGGAAGCCGTGCTATTTACTTTACAACCGTGCGTTTTGTTTTACCGTGCGTAATAGACGTCTTACATTGATTGCCGACTGTGTGTTTTTGACTACTTACAGGGGTGGTCGTAGGTAAACTACTTAAGGGGGTCGCTCTCCTCCAGCTCTCGAATAAGGGTATTCCCATAGCCATATTTTAGTATTTTTTAGTCCATCAAATTTTGTCTTATGCACATTCCTGTTTTGAGTGATATCCCTTTCGTTTTGCAGATACATTAGGTATGCAATATTTATTTTTTTCTTTAAATCACTTTGTGCACAGAGAGGCGCCTTCACTAATTGTCTGATTAATTAGGAAATCATTAAAGTCCAATTATTTACACTAACACGACAAACACTCATAATTTTCAACTATCCGTGAAACGCACACGATTTGTAATTATGCAGGAAGTTTGAGATGTATAACCATATTTATTTTGAAGTACGTATTATATTTGATACGATTATTTATTGAGTGAATTAAGTAAATATAAACAATTTATTAATTTAAATACATATTGGTACAATGGAAATTACAATTATCATATACTATACGTTTTGATAAATCTCAGAATCGACTCATTTTTGAACAGTTATTGATAAACGTCAAAATTTGATGGTCCTGTTAGTATCTGTATTGTTGTATATTGATGTCGATGTGGTTAATATGGAAATTAAATTATTGTAAAATTTTCGATTGGTGAGCTACTCTATGTATAATCAGGTATTATCGAAATTATACAAGGTAACTTAACTAAATTGATCGTTCTGATTGGTTGAAAATTATACGAAAAAAATAATCATGTTTAGAGAGTAAAATATTACCGAAATGTGAATGACTTATATTTTTTATAGACCGATAAAGTTATACTCGACTCGACTAAAATGTTTTTGAATAGCTCATTTAAGGTCGAGGGACTTTAATAAATAAATACATAGATGTGTGAATTCGCCGCGTATTGTAATGTAAACCGTTTTATACGTTTTACGTATCGTAGTTCTGTATTAGCAACGTTTATATACTTCTGGATAGAAATTAATTTTGCTTTTTAGCGATGAAGCTGCCTCCTATTATGAATTATTAATTTATTTTAACTGTCTCGACCCTTACTTCGTGGAATCTACTCATTTTACTGTTTTAAATGAAACTTACTGTTTCTAGATAATTCCACATTATATTGAAAAAATGTTAAAAATTCTAAGAAATTTGATAATTGTTTCGATATTAAATATCATCGTCTAAATGACAGAAGTTACATTTCATTTGATGCCTACCTGATGTTTAATAATTATTGTAATTGACTTAATATATGAAATTGACTGTCTCGACCCTTACTTCGTGGAATATGCTCATATTAGTGTTTTTAAATGAAACTCAAGGTCTCTAGTTAATTCCACAATATAATACAAGTTATTGAAAATTCTAAAAAATTGACAATTGTTTCGATAAATCAATATCATCGTCAGAATGACAGAAGTTACATTTCATTTTATGCCTACCTGATGTTTAGTAGTTATATTTTTGGCTAGACCAAGAAGTAACCTAACTTGTGATTGGCTTAATATATGTTTATAGAAAAAAGAAGAATATGTGATATTACGAATATTGAAGCTTAGATATTATTAGCCCTATGGTGATATCCTGGATATCATTTTTCCAATTAAGATCAGTATAACTGTGCAATGATATAGAAAACCAGGAAAACTATATCTGCTGATCTTTACAATTATCACTTAATAAGACAGTTTATTAGTGGAGAATTCCCTAGATTTAACTGTTCATTGACAACTTCATATTGTGGGTTTCTTAAATGTCTTCTAATTTCCAGTTCTTCAAGGAAATCCAGTTCTTGTTTCTTTTCACAAATATGCAGCACTTCTAGTTCTGTGTTAGGTGTCAATGAATGATTGGTGTCAAGTAGATGTTTTGCGTAGTGAGATTTATCTGGTTGTTTTAATCTGTAAGCTCGTAAGTGCTCACTGTATCGTATTTCAAAATTCCTAAGGGTCTGACCCAAATAGACAGCATTACATTCTGGACATTTGAGTTTATATATACCTGACTTCTTTAATAGTGGTATTTTTGTTTTTACATTTAACAATTTTGTACTAACGTTACTTTCTATTTTAAAAGAAATTGTTGCATTTGTTGCTGAAGATATTATCTTTGAAATATTATTAGAAATATTTCCTGCATATGTGATGGTTTTATAAGTTTTAATTTCATCAGCTTGTTTAGGATATATTAGTTGTAATGCCACTTTTTTCTCTTTTTTACTAATTAGTTTATTTATCATATCTAATGGATAACCGTTAGATGTTGCTATTTGTCTAATTGTATTAATCTCTCTATCAAAATTACATTTGTTCATAGGAACTGAAAAAGCTCTATGTATCATTGAATTATATGCTGCTAGTCTGTGTGAGACAGGGTGGCTAGAATTGAATGGAATTGTCACATCAGTCTGTGTTGGTTTTCGGTAAATTGAATAATCAAGTACATCATTAACTCTTTGAATTTTTAAATCAAGAAAATTGATTGAGCTATTTTCTTCAATTTCTAATGTAAATTTAATTTTCGGGTGTAAATTATTGATGTGGTTGAAAAACACATCTAATTGTCGCTCACTACCCATAAAACAAGCTAATATGTCATCCACATATCTATACCAAAATAAAATATTTTTCGAAATATTACTTTCAAAGATCTTTCTTTCTAAATTGTCCATAAAAATGTTTGCTAAAATAGGTGATATAGGGCTTCCCATTGGTAAACCTTCATTTTGAATATATATCTTATTGTCAAAAGTGAAATAATTCTGATTAATGCATACATCAAATAAATTAAGTATATCTGATATTATTCCTGGATTAATATTTTTATCTTCTAGTAATTTTCTTACAAGTATTAGACATTCTTTAGGAGGAATTTTAGTAAACATATTAGTTACATCGAACGATATGAGTTTATAGTTATCTTGCAAGTGGATTGATTTCAACTTTTTGATTAGTTCTATTGAATTTCTAATTGAGTACTGAGATTCATATCCGTAAGTATTGAGTATATTGTTGAGCTTTTTTGCCAATATATTATTAGGAGCATTAACATAAGAGACTACAGGTCTAATTGGTTTCGTTATTTTATGTAATTTAACTGTTCCATATAATTGTGGACAATGAGGATTCTTATGTATGATAGACCTCTTTTCGTAATCATTTAAAAGATAATTTGAATTATTAACAATATCCCTTACATTATTAGAAAACTTCTTTGTTGGGTCTGCTTTAAGAACTTTTACATCGCTGGATTCTATAAAGTTATATACTTTGGAATTGTAATTTTCAGTCGTCAAAATGACAGTAGCATTCCCCTTATCGGATTTTGTAACTGTTAGGTTATGATTCTCTATCTTCTGTTTTATTGCGTTTAAAACTGAAATGTCATTTTTTGTTTGACGTTTAACTTTTGAAGGTTCAATATTTTTGATTAAATTGGCAATTTTTAATTTCTCATAAAGAAAATTATTTGAATTAGATTTTAAAGCTATTTCTGACTCTGTAGCTATAATTTGTTTAATATTATTCGTAAATTTAGGTGGTATGCTGTACTTTAAACCTTTATTTAAAAATTCTATTTCACTATTTGTAAAATTAGTGTCTGAAAGGTTTTCAAATCGTGGTGCAAAGTGTGTTGGTATGTAGGTACTTACAGTTTCATGATGTTTTGAGTATTGAATTTTATGTTGTGTGTGTTCAAGATTCTGTAGCTTCTTTTCTTGTTTCTTAAATTTCATATGCTTCATAGTGCTGATATTTTCTCTAATTTTGTCATCCAAACAGTCAAATTCTACTGGATGTAATTGGAATGTGAGTTCTGAATGTACAACTTTTATGTAGTTGTCTAAGGAGTCTCTAACTTTGAACCATTTCTTACATTCAGATTTTATCCAAACTCGTTGAGCACATTTTATAGCTTTTTGTGCTTGTGGTGTTTTAGTGTGACATTTTATATTCACATAATTTGGTATTACCTTTTTTCTAAGGCATTCTTGGTTAAACCAAATGTTTTGTGATGCTTTGTAACGTTTTTGTAGTAACTTCTGGTACAGTCGGGTCAAATCTTCTCTCGAAGATTTTTTAATGAAATTGACTGTCTCGACCCTTACTTCGTGGAATATGCTCATATTAGTGTTTTTAAATGAAACTCAAGGTCTCTAGTTAATTCCACAATATAATACAAGTTATTGAAAATTCTAAAAAATTGACAATTGTTTCGATAAATCAATATCATCGTCAGAATGACAGAAGTTACATTTCATTTTATGCCTACCTGATGTTTAGTAGTTATATTTTTGGCTAGACCAAGAAGTAACCTAACTTGTGATTGGCTTAATATATGTTTATAGAAAAAAGAAGAATATGTGATATTACAAATATTGAAGCTTAGATATTATTAGCCCTATGGTGATATCCTGGATATCATTTTTCCAATTAAGATCAGTATAACTGTGCAATGATATAGAAAACCAGGAAAACTATATCTGCTGATCTTTACAATTATCACTTAATAAGACAGTTTATTAGTGGAGAATTCCCTAGATTTAACTGTTCATTGACAACTTCATATTGTGGGTTTCTTAAATGTCTTCTAATTTCCAGTTCTTCAAGGAAATCCAGTTCTTGTTTCTTTTCACAAATATGCAGCACTTCTAGTTCTGTGTTAGGTGTCAATGAATGATTGGTGTCAAGTAGATGTTTTGCGTAGTGAGATTTATCTGGTTGTTTTAATCTGTAAGCTCGTAAGTGCTCACTGTATCGTATTTCAAAATTCCTAAGGGTCTGACCCAAATAGACAGCATTACATTCTGGACATTTGAGTTTATATATACCTGACTTCTTTAATAGTGGTATTTTTGTTTTTACATTTAACAATTTTGTACTAACGTTACTTTCTATTTTAAAAGAAATTGTTGCATTTGTTGCTGAAGATATTATCTTTGAAATATTATTAGAAATATTTCCTGCATATGTGATGGTTTTATAAGTTTTAATTTCATCAGCTTGTTTAGGATATATTAGTTGTAATGCCACTTTTTTCTCTTTTTTACTAATTAGTTTATTTATCATATCTAATGGATAACCGTTAGATGTTGCTATTTGTCTAATTGTATTAATCTCTCTATCAAAATTACATTTGTTCATAGGAACTGAAAAAGCTCTATGTATCATTGAATTATATGCTGCTAGTCTGTGTGAGACAGGGTGGCTAGAATTGAATGGAATTGTCACATCAGTCTGTGTTGGTTTTCGGTAAATTGAATAATCAAGTACATCATTAACTCTTTGAATTTTTAAATCAAGAAAATTGATTGAGCTATTTTCTTCAATTTCTAATGTAAATTTAATTTTCGGGTGTAAATTATTGATGTGGTTGAAAAACACATCTAATTGTCGCTCACTACCCATAAAACAAGCTAATATGTCATCCACATATCTATACCAAAATAAAATATTTTTCGAAATATTACTTTCAAAGATCTTTCTTTCTAAATTGTCCATAAAAATGTTTGCTAAAATAGGTGATATAGGGCTTCCCATTGGTAAACCTTCATTTTGAATATATATCTTATTGTCAAAAGTGAAATAATTCTGATTAATGCATACATCAAATAAATTAAGTATATCTGATATTATTCCTGGATTAATATTTTTATCTTCTAGTAATTTTCTTACAAGTATTAGACATTCTTTAGGAGGAATTTTAGTAAACATATTAGTTACATCGAACGATATGAGTTTATAGTTATCTTGCAAGTGGATTGATTTCAACTTTTTGATTAGTTCTATTGAATTTCTAATTGAGTACTGAGATTCATATCCGTAAGTATTGAGTATATTGTTGAGCTTTTTTGCCAATATATTATTAGGAGCATTAACATAAGAGACTACAGGTCTAATTGGTTTCGTTATTTTATGTAATTTAACTGTTCCATATAATTGTGGACAATGAGGATTCTTATGTATGATAGACCTCTTTTCGTAATCATTTAAAAGATAATTTGAATTATTAACAATATCCCTTACATTATTAGAAAACTTCTTTGTTGGGTCTGCTTTAAGAACTTTTACATCGCTGGATTCTATAAAGTTATATACTTTGGAATTGTAATTTTCAGTCGTCAAAATGACAGTAGCATTCCCCTTATCGGATTTTGTAACTGTTAGGTTATGATTCTCTATCTTCTGTTTTATTGCGTTTAAAACTGAAATGTCATTTTTTGTTTGACGTTTAACTTTTGAAGGTTCAATATTTTTGATTAAATTGGCAATTTTTAATTTCTCATAAAGAAAATTATTTGAATTAGATTTTAAAGCTATTTCTGACTCTGTAGCTATAATTTGTTTAATATTATTCGTAAATTTAGGTGGTATGCTGTACTTTAAACCTTTATTTAAAAATTCTATTTCACTATTTGTAAAATTAGTGTCTGAAAGGTTTTCAAATCGTGGTGCAAAGTGTGTTGGTATGTAGGTACTTACAGTTTCATGATGTTTTGAGTATTGAATTTTATGTTGTGTGTGTTCAAGATTCTGTAGCTTCTTTTCTTGTTTCTTAAATTTCATATGCTTCATAGTGCTGATATTTTCTCTAATTTTGTCATCCAAACAGTCAAATTCTACTGGATGTAATTGGAATGTGAGTTCTGAATGTACAACTTTTATGTAGTTGTCTAAGGAGTCTCTAACTTTGAACCATTTCTTACATTCAGATTTTATCCAAACTCGTTGAGCACATTTTATAGCTTTTTGTGCTTGTGGTGTTTTAGTGTGACATTTTATATTCACATAATTTGGTATTACCTTTTTTCTAAGGCATTCTTGGTTAAACCAAATGTTTTGTGATGCTTTGTAACGTTTTTGTAGTAACTTCTGGTACAGTCGGGTCAAATCTTCTCTCGAAGATTTTTTAATGAAATTGACTGTCTCGACCCTTACTTCGTGGAATATGCTCATATTAGTGTTTTTAAATGAAACTCAAGGTCTCTAGTTGATTCCACAATATAATACAAGTTATTGAAAATTCTAAAAAATTGACAATTGTTTCGATAAATCAATATCATCGTCAGAATGACAGAAGTTACATTTCATTTTATGCCTACCTGATGTTTAGTAGTTATATTTTTGGCTAGACCAAGAAGTAACCTAACTTGTGATTGGCTTAATATATGTTTATAGAAAAAAGAAGAATATGTGATATTACAAATATTGAAGCTTAGATATTATTAGCCCTATGGTGATATCCTGGATATCATTTTTCCAATTAAGATCAGTATAACTGTGCAATGATATAGAAAACCAGGAAAACTATATCTGCTGATCTTTACAATTATCACTTAATAAGACAGTTTATTAGTGGAGAATTCCCTAGATTTAACTGTTCATTGACAACTTCATATTGTGGGTTTCTTAAATGTCTTCTAATTTCCAGTTCTTCAAGGAAATCCAGTTCTTGTTTCTTTTCACAAATATGCAGCACTTCTAGTTCTGTGTTAGGTGTCAATGAATGATTGGTGTCAAGTAGATGTTTTGCGTAGTGAGATTTATCTGGTTGTTTTAATCTGTAAGCTCGTAAGTGCTCACTGTATCGTATTTCAAAATTCCTAAGGGTCTGACCCAAATAGACAGCATTACATTCTGGACATTTGAGTTTATATATACCTGACTTCTTTAATAGTGGTATTTTTGTTTTTACATTTAACAATTTTGTACTAACGTTACTTTCTATTTTAAAAGAAATTGTTGCATTTGTTGCTGAAGATATTATCTTTGAAATATTATTAGAAATATTTCCTGCATATGTGATGGTTTTATAAGTTTTAATTTCATCAGCTTGTTTAGGATATATTAGTTGTAATGCCACTTTTTTCTCTTTTTTACTAATTAGTTTATTTATCATATCTAATGGATAACCGTTAGATGTTGCTATTTGTCTAATTGTATTAATCTCTCTATCAAAATTACATTTGTTCATAGGAACTGAAAAAGCTCTATGTATCATTGAATTATATGCTGCTAGTCTGTGTGAGACAGGGTGGCTAGAATTGAATGGAATTGTCACATCAGTCTGTGTTGGTTTTCGGTAAATTGAATAATCAAGTACATCATTAACTCTTTGAATTTTTAAATCAAGAAAATTGATTGAGCTATTTTCTTCAATTTCTAATGTAAATTTAATTTTCGGGTGTAAATTATTGATGTGGTTGAAAAACACATCTAATTGTCGCTCACTACCCATAAAACAAGCTAATATGTCATCCACATATCTATACCAAAATAAAATATTTTTCGAAATATTACTTTCAAAGATCTTTCTTTCTAAATTGTCCATAAAAATGTTTGCTAAAATAGGTGATATAGGGCTTCCCATTGGTAAACCTTCATTTTGAATATATATCTTATTGTCAAAAGTGAAATAATTCTGATTAATGCATACATCAAATAAATTAAGTATATCTGATATTATTCCTGGATTAATATTTTTATCTTCTAGTAATTTTCTTACAAGTATTAGACATTCTTTAGGAGGAATTTTAGTAAACATATTAGTTACATCGAACGATATGAGTTTATAGTTATCTTGCAAGTGGATTGATTTCAACTTTTTGATTAGTTCTATTGAATTTCTAATTGAGTACTGAGATTCATATCCGTAAGTATTGAGTATATTGTTGAGCTTTTTTGCCAATATATTATTAGGAGCATTAACATAAGAGACTACAGGTCTAATTGGTTTCGTTATTTTATGTAATTTAACTGTTCCATATAATTGTGGACAATGAGGATTCTTATGTATGATAGACCTCTTTTCGTAATCATTTAAAAGATAATTTGAATTATTAACAATATCCCTTACATTATTAGAAAACTTCTTTGTTGGGTCTGCTTTAAGAACTTTTACATCGCTGGATTCTATAAAGTTATATACTTTGGAATTGTAATTTTCAGTCGTCAAAATGACAGTAGCATTCCCCTTATCGGATTTTGTAACTGTTAGGTTATGATTCTCTATCTTCTGTTTTATTGCGTTTAAAACTGAAATGTCATTTTTTGTTTGACGTTTAACTTTTGAAGGTTCAATATTTTTGATTAAATTGGCAATTTTTAATTTCTCATAAAGAAAATTATTTGAATTAGATTTTAAAGCTATTTCTGACTCTGTAGCTATAATTTGTTTAATATTATTCGTAAATTTAGGTGGTATGCTGTACTTTAAACCTTTATTTAAAAATTCTATTTCACTATTTGTAACCACAAGCACAAAAAGCTATAAAATGTGCTCAACGAGTTTGGATAAAATCTGAATGTAAGAAATGGTTCAAAGTTAGAGACTCCTTAGACAACTACATAAAAGTTGTACATTCAGAACTCACATTCCAATTACATCCAGTAGAATTTGACTGTTTGGATGACAAAATTAGAGAAAATATCAGCACTATGAAGCATATGAAATTTAAGAAACAAGAAAAGAAGCTACAGAATCTTGAACACACACAACATAAAATTCAATACTCAAAACATCATGAAACTGTAAGTACCTACATACCAACACACTTTGCACCACGATTTGAAAACCTTTCAGACACTAATTTTACAAATAGTGAAATAGAATTTTTAAATAAAGGTTTAAAGTACAGCATACCACCTAAATTTACGAATAATATTAAACAAATTATAGCTACAGAGTCAGAAATAGCTTTAAAATCTAATTCAAATAATTTTCTTTATGAGAAATTAAAAATTGCCAATTTAATCAAAAATATTGAACCTTCAAAAGTTAAACGTCAAACAAAAAATGACATTTCAGTTTTAAACGCAATAAAACAGAAGATAGAGAATCATAACCTAACAGTTACAAAATCCGATAAGGGGAATGCTACTGTCATTTTGACGACTGAAAATTACAATTCCAAAGTATATAACTTTATAGAATCCAGCGATGTAAAAGTTCTTAAAGCAGACCCAACAAAGAAGTTTTCTAATAATGTAAGGGATATTGTTAATAATTCAAATTATCTTTTAAATGATTACGAAAAGAGGTCTATCATACATAAGAATCCTCATTGTCCACAATTATATGGAACAGTTAAATTACATAAAATAACGAAACCAATTAGACCTGTAGTCTCTTATGTTAATGCTCCTAATAATATATTGGCAAAAAAGCTCAACAATATACTCAATACTTACGGATATGAATCTCAGTACTCAATTAGAAATTCAATAGAACTAATCAAAAAGTTGAAATCAATCCACTTGCAAGATAACTATAAACTCATATCGTTCGATGTAACTAATATGTTTACTAAAATTCCTCCTAAAGAATGTCTAATACTTGTAAGAAAATTACTAGAAGATAAAAATATTAATCCAGGAATAATATCAGATATACTTAATTTATTTGATGTATGCATTAATCAGAATTATTTCACTTTTGACAATAAGATATATATTCAAAATGAAGGTTTACCAATGGGAAGCCCTATATCACCTATTTTAGCAAACATTTTTATGGACAATTTAGAAAGAAAGATCTTTGAAAGTAATATTTCGAAAAATATTTTATTTTGGTATAGATATGTGGATGACATATTAGCTTGTTTTATGGGTAGTGAGCGACAATTAGATGTGTTTTTCAACCACATCAATAATTTACACCCGAAAATTAAATTTACATTAGAAATTGAAGAAAATAGCTCAATCAATTTTCTTGATTTAAAAATTCAAAGAGTTAATGATGTACTTGATTATTCAATTTACCGAAAACCAACACAGACTGATGTGACAATTCCATTCAATTCTAGCCACCCTGTCTCACACAGACTAGCAGCATATAATTCAATGATACATAGAGCTTTTTCAGTTCCTATGAACAAATGTAATTTTGATAGAGAGATTAATACAATTAGACAAATAGCAACATCTAACGGTTATC
This sequence comes from Galeruca laticollis, assembly GCA_963921935.1. Taxonomy (NCBI): domain Eukaryota; kingdom Metazoa; phylum Arthropoda; class Insecta; order Coleoptera; family Chrysomelidae; genus Galeruca; species Galeruca laticollis. The sequence continues at coordinate 116,746,929 of OY998182.1, read as the reverse complement.
CATTAGATATGATAAATAAACTAATTAGTAAAAAAGAGAAAAAAGTGGCATTACAACTAATATATCCTAAACAAGCTGATGAAATTAAAACTTATAAAACCATCACATATGCAGGAAATATTTCTAATAATATTTCAAAGATAATATCTTCAGCAACAAATGCAACAATTTCTTTTAAAATAGAAAGTAACGTTAGTACAAAATTGTTAAATGTAAAAACAAAAATACCACTATTAAAGAAGTCAGGTATATATAAACTCAAATGTCCAGAATGTAATGCTGTCTATTTGGGTCAGACCCTTAGGAATTTTGAAATACGATACAGTGAGCACTTACGAGCTTACAGATTAAAACAACCAGATAAATCTCACTACGCAAAACATCTACTTGACACCAATCATTCATTGACACCTAACACAGAACTAGAAGTGCTGCATATTTGTGAAAAGAAACAAGAACTGGATTTCCTTGAAGAACTGGAAATTAGAAGACATTTAAGAAACCCACAATATGAAGTTGTCAATGAACAGTTAAATCTAGGGAATTCTCCACTAATAAACTGTCTTATTAAGTGATAATTGTAAAGATCAGCAGATATAGTTTTCCTGGTTTTCTATATCATTGCACAGTTATACTGATCTTAATTGGAAAAATGATATCCAGGATATCACCATAGGGCTAATAATATCTAAGCTTCAATATTTGTAATATCACATATTCTTCTTTTTTCTATAAACATATATTAAGCCAATCACAAGTTAGGTTACTTCTTGGTCTAGCCAAAAATATAACTACTAAACATCAGGTAGGCATAAAATGAAATGTAACTTCTGTCATTCTGACGATGATATTGATTTATCGAAACAATTGTCAATTTTTTAGAATTTTCAATAACTTGTATTATATTGTGGAATTAACTAGAGACCTTGAGTTTCATTTAAAAACACTGACTTAATATATGTCAATTTTGTTTTTTAACGTATTTTTATGCTTTTTTCTATCTTAAGTGGAAATGAATAATCAGAGATTTGTTTACAATATCGATATTCAAGGCACCATATTTTTTTCATTATAATAAAAAAATTCACTTATTTTCGTCCTCTTAATTGATTTTCGCTTTTTGGGTGAATAACGAAATTCTATTTATTTTTGTACACAATTTCATGTTTTATTTATTTTTGAAAGCCCAAAAATCAGTTTGTCTCATATTTTGTCCATGAAACGATCAAATTTAAGTAAAATTTCGATATTTCACAGAAAATTGACCACTTATTTTGGCTATAACTCCACAAGGGAATGCCAAGTATCACAAATATTATATACCGTTGAAAAGGTCTTAAATAGAGCTACAAAAAATATTGAGGGTGTTCTTTTTCTTTCTGAGGTCAAAAACGTATAAATTGGGAAAAAAAATTAAAATACCCATATTTCGAAATTTTAGATGGCCATTAGGACCCGTTAAGGATTTTTTCAGGGATTGTGGTATGATGCGATCATTATAACTTTTCGAACTTAATCATCCTGCGGAGTTTTATCGAAATCGTTAGAACCGTTACAAAGTTGCCACAATTATATATACCGACAAACTACCAAAAACGAGGTACCTGTATCTCAGCTTTGAGTACAACTAGGAGGCTGAAAATTTTACTGTAGCATCATGTCAGCGCCCCAAGTCAACTGACAGAATTCCATCGTCATCGGTGAATGCGTTCCTATTTTTTCGGCTATTTGAAAATTGACATTTTGTATGAAAAAAAATCCCTGTACATGTACTACCACCGTTGCCTGTAATCTGACAAAAATCGACATGTTTCAATATTTAAGACTATAGCCGGTATAAGGAATACCTATGTCCACAAATAAAATATCCGTAATATATTTATTTTGATCAATAATTGAAACTTAATCTTGACATTAGTGACTGGTGTATCATTGATATAATCCGTCACTTATTACAACACTTTATTATCAAAATCGTAAGTTAAATTATGCCACAGACCTTGAACCGGTATTCAGTTGCGTCTTAGACCCGTTCGCAGTAGCAAGTTACGTTAACAATTTTAACAATGTCATGTAAATGCTCCAATAAAAACAAATCATATTTCGTAGGTAAAATAATATTTCTAATAACATGGAGAGATAAAAAACATATTTGTTTGTGAATTATGATATTATGATAATTATATGATAATATTGCAGGTGTGGATGTGGGAACCGGTAGTGTCAGAGCAGCTCTAGTAACAGAATTCGGAGAAATCGTCAAATCAACTGACAAAACTACGAAAACTTGGAATTTTCAGCCTGATTTTTATGAGCAATCCACGGAGGATATTTGGAATGCCGTTGTCAGCTGCGTGAAGGTGAATATTTACAGGTGTAGATAAAAATATTGATTGCTATATGTTTGAATTAACATTCATATAATACGTCGTAACAATCGGGAAAAGTATTTACAACCTATTACAATGATTAAGGTATTTCAATGATTAATATAGAATTTTGTTTTGTAATACTTTATCGATGAACTATAATAACGCATTAAAATCAGTAAATTATATTAGCACATTTACTTTTTGAAAATCGATTCAACTACGACTGATAAATTTCACAATTTCATTAGATTTATCAATAGTACTTTTAAAAGTAATCTCAATCAGAATCCGAGACATATTGTCGTAATGCCGTAATTAAAGGAATAACGCTTTTAAATGAAAGAGCTTCCTTTATTTTGTTCTTCACAGTAACTACAAAAATTTTGTTTTTGAAATAGCGACGACATTTGAAGTAAAGTAGAACAGAATACACTGAGAGAACAAGCTCAAAGCGTCCTTATATTTAATAATAACAGACTCACTCCAAACTATCCAACACTTCTATACCAAAAATCCACTCGCTGTATTGATCAAAACAGAAATAGCGTACTTAAAAGATGAAGATGCTACCATCGAATTTATGTTTGTAACATCACATTCCGGTATAAAAGTAAATGAAGAAGTAGACCAACTAGCCCGATCAGCTCCAAACAACTATATCCAAATAGACGAAGTATCTTGTTATGACATAAAATCTGTAATTAAATCTAAGTGCGTAGCAAAACGTATGGAGTGCAACACAAAATAATCTATAAAAAGGCAAACAATCAGTAAATCCTTGGCCCCAAACAAGTAAGAATATGCGTCTGCAACTGGGTCATAGCAATTTAACCCATAAATATTTCAAAATGAATAAAAAAAGCTCAAATCGCTACGCTGAGGAAAACAATTAAGTTATTAATTTTGAGCCGATGAACGAGTTCCTCAGTACAATGAAAAGTAATTCATTTACTCTATGATCCTTGATTTCATTATATTGATGAATAGTATTCATTAATTTAAATAATGAATTCCATCATTGCTATGTAAATGGTCTAATAATAAATTTAATGTATTATTTAACTATAAAATTAATTTGAAGAATGCAAGTTCATTGTTCTTATGAACGCAGTCATTGTTTCAATGAACAGATTTCATAAATTTAATGTATAAATTAATCTAATTAATGACATTTTTCATTAATTCAATGTAAGTTATAATATTAACGTACTGTTTCATCTGGAGAGAAGAACCTTACCATAAAGTTTGTACGAGGATCACCAAAAATAGCCAATAAATGCTCTTCTCGAAATTTTGAAAACTGGTTGTTACTTTATACTAATCTTGACTCCATATGTGCCAAATTTAATGAATTTGTATATTCAGTTGATTTAATTAAACCCTCCATAATACTCATCAGCAAAACTTGGCTTAAGCCTTCAATTTCGGACTCAGTGGTTCGAATTGATGGCTTTACTATTTTTCGAACCGATAGACCCAACCGTCCTGGAGGGGGTGTTTGCATATACCTCTCTGATTATATAACTAGTAATTTTTCTGTATCTGAAATAGATATAACTGTCCCAAACATTGAAACTATATGCATTAAAATATCCAAAAGTCTCATGACCATACACTTAGCCTGCATATATCGTCCAAGCGACTCACAATTGGCAGATAATGTCACTCTCCTTGATAAACTGGATGAGTTATCCATGCTTGACAATCTAGTTATCATTGGGGATTTCAATTTTCCGGATATATCCTGGCCGATAATAAATATTCCTGAGGGCAATAATGCAAAAAATGTGTTTATGCAATTTATCCAAAACTCTAATTTAACCCAAGTTGTCCACGAACCTACTCGTTTCCGACACAATAATAATCCTTCTACCCTCGATCTTATTTTGACCAATGACGAATGTTTGCTATCATGCCTGGAGATCATTTCACCAATAGGTAAGTCCGATCATGCAGCAATAACTGTCAATATTCAACTTAACTTACCCGCTGCTGACGATGATAAGAATTACATGACTATCGAAGTAACAAATTTTATAAATATCAATCGTACTCTCTCGTCCACCAATTGGGATGACATATTGCCTGATAATAATGATTGTATACATTTAAGGAAATGTTTCTATGACACGGTAACAAAATGTTCGAATGAGAATACGAGAGAAAGTAGAATTTTCCGTAACAAATTAAAGCCATGGATCAATAGTGAAATACATGATTTGATAAAACATAAACGAAATTTGTGGAGAAGATTTAAACGCACCAACAATAATGAAGATTTCTTAACTCACAGAAGATTCTCTAATACAATAATTAGTCGGTTGGCTAACGCCAGAAGAGGTATCGAGGAAAGTATTGCTAATAGTGGCAACCCTAAAAAGTGTTTTAAGCACATGCGTTCCTGTCTTTCGTCAAAAGTTGGTGTCCCTTTACTTAGAAAAAGTGATGGAGTATTATGTTCGTTTAATTATGAAACTTCCGAAACGTTGTCCATTAGTTTTTCTGAGGCTTTTACTTCTGAACCAATTGATGACACTTTGCCTCCAATATTTGGTGCTCGTGTCTTAGAATCCCTTAGTAATATTGAATTTTCACCCCAGCAAATTAAAGAAAAAATATTAAATATCAAGACGAACACTTCTCCTGGTCTTGATGGTTTGCAAGCAATGTTTCTTAAAAAATGTGCAGACTCAATTTCCTGTCCACTTTCAATAATCATGAATGCCTCTTTCACGCAATGTTCTATTCCACCAATCTGGAAATCGGCGTCAGTTACTCCTATATTCAAGAAGGGCAATAAACTGGATTCAAGCAATTACCGACCAGTAATCATGTTTGTAAAATTATGGAATCTATTATTAGTGAGGCCATGTCTAAGTTCCTTCTTCAACAAAATGTCATACCTCTTCACCAACATGGTTTTGTTCGAGGTCGCTCTACCAAGTCTAATCTTCTTCACTGTGTTAATGACTGGACAAAAGATTTAGACAACAGAGATCCGATTGACGTCATTTATTTGGACTTCTCCAAGGCCTTCGACAAAGTCCCAAAAAGAAGACTTTTATATAAATTAGATCACTTTGGCATACGGGGTAACCTGAATTTATGGATCTCCAATTTTTTATCGGACAGGATTTCTAAAGTCAGAGTCGGCCGAGAGGTCTCCAATGACAGGCCAGTTTCTAGTGGTGTTCCACAGAGTTCCGTCCTTGGCCCATTGCTGTTTGTTGTTCACGCAAGCGATCTTCAAATATGGGTCTCAAACTCAGTTTCTTTTTATGCCGATGACACAAAAATATTTTCTAACCCTTTAAGAGACCATCTCGCCCTCCAAAATGACCTACACACTATACAGCGGTGGTTTTTGGACTGGTTGCTTCCCCTGAACATTAATAAATGTAATATACTCCACATTGGCAAGACCAATCCCAATTTATCATACAACTTAAATGGGTAGATACTAAATACGGTTACCAGTCATGATGACCTAGGCATCTTAGTGAACTCAAATTTATCGTGGAGTGAACATGTTGTGTCCGTATGCAACCGCGCGAAATCCAGACTCTATCTGATACAAAAATCGTTCTCTAGAGTGTCACTTGAAACTTACTGTAAACTGTACAAATGTTAAGTGCGTCCTATTTTAGAATATGCGGGCCCTGTGTGGTATCCTGATCTTATTCGCGACCAAGTTTTATTAGAAAACGTGAAAAGGAGGGCTACTAGACTTGCATTCGGTCGCGTAAGGCCTTCATATGAGGAGCGACTGACTGGGGCGAATCTCATCTCGTTTCAAGACCGTCGACTTCGGGGAGACTTGATATTATGTTATAAAATCATTAAGCAAAACTTTGGTGATCTTCAATCTATGTTTCTATTCAACACTGATCTTAGACTGAGAGGTCACCCATTTAAACTTAAGAAGGTGTCCTTTAGATTACCAAGCAGAGTGTTTGATGTCTGGAACAATCTTCCTGATGATGTTGTTGACGCACCATCAGTTAACGCATTTAAGAACAGAATTGATAGACTTCTATTTAATAGTTAATAGTGTGCATTGTTGCATTTATTATTTATCTGAATTTGTTTTATTTATTTCCTTTTTCGTTGTATAGTTGTTGCGGTTATTGTTGAAAACTACGATTTTGTTAATTATTGTTAATTTGTCATTGATTATGTTTATAGGCGTTTAAGCACTTATTTATGTTTTCAGATCATGGGCTTCATAGGTTCTTACCTCAGCTCTTATTTCTATTGTAATAATAATAATAATAATAATAATAATAATAAATTTTGAGCATTTAGTAAAAACTAGTTTTAACCATAGAAGACTAGTTCTAACCAAAAACGAGTTTTGACTGTAATATATACATTTTAGATAGTAAATAATACGCAAACAACTCACATTAAGAAAATTTATTAAATATATTATTACACATATGGATCGTTTATTATAACTATTTTTGTATATTTGTAGTTATGCTACAGTTTGTACAATAATTAATCATAGGCTGGTTTATAGTTGTCCTTTGTCGTTTCAAGAAAGCCCGAAATTTCGAATATCTTGTAATATCAATATATTCTTTTGAACTGAGTTTAGCTCTCAAGGAGTAATTTGACCATAACGTGGATGCCTTCACATTTGTAGATAAACCGAAAAAGTATGCAATCATCAAATTTTCAGATATGGAAGTCTTCTTTTTCTCTTGGCAATAATCCATGAAACATTTCTAAGTGCAAGCGTATTCATATTTTATCTTGGATTTATTTGGCAATAAATTTATGATGTTATTCTTAGCAGCATTTTCTAACTTCGGTGGTGTCCCGCATACCTGGACATCATCATCACCGTCAATTTTAAATATTTTTTTGTGATTAGTAGATATTAAACTCAGACAATTAGTGGTTACAATAGTAAGTAACAATAAACAAACAGTGATTGTCAAGGAAACTTTTTCATACTCAATAAGATGGTAACCAAAAATTGTTATGCCTTTATAAAAAGTCCGTAATTTATGATAATGTTGATTGCGATTTCAGAAAAAATGGTATGTGTATTATACCTCGTAGTAAAAACACATTCCCGGATATCAATGCTTACATTGTCCGGAAATGTTTTGCTTTTACTACTACACTCATGTGCACAGAAAACGGTCATTTCATAGTTTTAGGCTTGATAACTATTTTATTTTTAGTTCGATTTAAAAGATTTTTTTATAGAATTGTACGTAGATCGACTTAAACACGTATTTTATCAATCTTAAGTAACGTTGGTTATTCCGCATATTATACAAGGATAATCGAAATGTTGTTTTTATCTCTAATTTCAAAACACCTTGTGGAATAACCAAGTAATAAAATTATTTTAGAATACCAGTTTTCATTTAGAGTCATATATTCTTTACATTTTGTTTTTTGGTTCATGTCAATCTCATACAAATGCAAAAGATCCTGGTTATCAATAATTTAAATTTTTCCGTAATTTCTAATGCAATATCAATTCAAAAAATTTTTATAAGGTGGCTGTTGCTTTCATTGTTCCAAACTTTATTGTCAGTTTGACAGTAAATTTGTAATGGTTTTAAGTGCTAAAAATTGTGCAAAAGCTGTAGCTTTAGTGGACGACGGGCGAAATTCTGGGTATGTGGCCAGAGTACTTAACACCAGCCGCTCTACCATCCAAACAGTAGTTAACCGCTTTAAGGAAACCGGCAGAAATTCACGAAGGCCGGGTAGCATATTTCAAAACTGCACATTGATACGAAACCAGTAGCCAAATGCTGCGCCGCCATTGGCTGTATTGTGTAGTTACCGTCTTTTAAAGTCGAATTTAAAATGTCCCTTGCTGTTGTTTACAACTTAGGGATGTCAATTTTCTTCAATTAGATTTTACTTTTCATAATAGCATTTCGCAAAAAAATTTACTAATACCATGGGATCACCCTGCATAAAAATATTGATAGAAATTTTACTTAAATGTAAATTAATAGATAATTTAGTAATTGTCATTCCATAATGACAGCGACAGCATAAAACCAATTGATGTATCGCATTCGAATAAAAACGGTCGCAGTCGCATAGGGAATGACAGTGGAAATCCAGCAAATGGCAGCGCCGCATTTAGCTACTGGTTTCGTATCAATGTGCAGTTTTGAAATATGCGACCGGGTAGTGGTGGGCAACACAAGACTACATCAATTGATGACCGGTTTCTTGTTCTTAAAACCCTTCGCAATCGACGGTTGACTTCAGTACAGACGAAAAATCAAGTTAGATAGGTTCGGGGTAAAAATATCAGTTCTTGGACCGTTCGTCGAAGATTACAGGATGCCTGTTTAATGTTTTGCCGACGAGCAACAGGCCCTATATCACTCCCACGTCATAGAGTAGCAAGATTACAATTGGCTCGTGAATATGTGAATTTCTGTGAGACTGAATGCATGCATTGACATGCAGCAAAAAACAAAATGTGAAGAATAATAGATGACTCTAAATTAAAACTGATATTTCAAAATAATTTTGCTACTTAGTTATTCCACAGGGTGTTTTAAAATTAGAGAAAACAAACAACATTTCGATTATCCTTGTATAATATGCGGAATAACCAACGTTACTTAAGATTGATAAAATACGCGTTTACGTCGATCTACCTACAATTCTATAAAAAAATCTTTCAAATCGAACTAAAAATAAAATAGTTATCAAGCCTAAAACTTAAACAAAATTTTGAAGTGACCGTTTTCTGTGCACATGAATGTATATACATAATGTACTATTACATAGTTGTCCACATTGGATAACCACCACGATCAGTCTAAACTGTTTTTCCTAGCATACGGTGAATTTCCATCTTCGTGTTTTTTTTTTCAAAAATAGAAAAGGAATTCTAATTTATTCCAATCAGTATTACTATACGCTCCATATTTCATTGTTATTTCCAGAAAAGACCATCATTTTATATTTATTGTTTTTAGACTGTCATTAAAGACGTCAGCCCTGATACAATAAAAGGAATTGGATTCGATGCTACGTGTTCGTTAGCATGTTTTGATAAAAGTGGATCGCCTTTGTCTATCAGTCCGACTGGTAAGAATTAATAATTTCTAATAGGTATTGATAATATTTCTGTATAATTAGGAGTTTATTAACGACCGTTACTAAACTAAAAAAATAAGTATAATTCAGTAAACATACCGTCAACTGAGGTGAAGGTGGACGAATTTCAACGTTTTTTTGAGATAACATCGTTAGAAGTGCCTCAAAAATTTTGAAAAAATTATGAAAATTGCCTTAGGTTTACCCCTTTATATGAGCTAAATACGAGTTTTGCAAAAATTATAGAATCGCTAATATTTTTTTTAAGTAGTGTCCAACTCTACCCAGAAAAAGGGGTGAAGTTGGACATGGCTTCAAAACCAAGTAAAATCAACTTTTAATGAGAACTGGGTGTAGTTGGACAACTCTAATTTTTTTTTAAGAAAATTTGCACCCTTGCTGGGCCAATGAAACTCGTTTGTAGGTAAAAAATAACAGTTTATTCCCTAAATCACAAAACATCAACTTAAACTAATTTCTAGAAAAAAATATAACGTAAAAAACAAAAAATATTTAACAAAATACCAGTAAAAAAATGAATAAAATATTTTTTGGAGCAAAAAAAGGAACACAATACCTAAAAAATATATAAAATCATTAACCTATGGTGTCATAAGTTAAATTATCTAGAAACTGAAAACGGTTTCGTCTTAATTCTACAGGTTGGTGTAAAACATAAATGAAGACACAAGTGGATGAAGGGTCTATGTGACATTTTTATATATTTCAGGTTTTCTGCATAAATGGAAGTTTAAACTGCCCAAAAATGTCATGAAACATGTTTAATACAACTCTGGTATCAATTAACGAAAATAAAACTTGATGAAGGGTCTATGTACCATTAAACGTCTAAGCCAGCATGTGGATAAAGGATCTATGTACATAAAAGTTCACATAGACCCTTCATCCACAGTAGTGTTTGTTAAAATGTGTACATGGATCCTTTATCCACTCCAAAGAGCAGCAATATTCTGGAGGTGTCACTGTTCACATATACCTTCAAAGTGGGGTTGGGTATATTAAATTAACGTTTGTTTTATTTTAAATGCATAACGTTATTTGCATAATAAACACGGCTTTTCAACGAGGCTTTTTATATTTTTAAGGGGTTATTTTAGCAATAAAAAAAACAATTTTTAAGGTAGACTCTGTATGGTAAAGTGATTTTGGTGTTGGTCTAGTGATATTTTGTGTAGTTTTATTATGGAACCAAACTTGGTGTGAGGTTATTCATGATATGTCCGCCAGAAGCAGACACATTGCCCAGATTGGGCGAAAAACTGCAAATTCGCAGTCAGGTAAGATTCTCTAACCCATTATTTGATAAAAAAATATTTAGGGTCATGCTGTTTTATCACACATTTTATATTAGTGAAGCTGATATATTATGAATGTATGTATTTAAGTACTAAAAAACGCACGGTTTTTTGTGCTTTAGTACTTTAAATGCTAGTTATTTATACTATACTATTTTCAGTATCTCCAAAACAATCAAAATTGGACACTGAACGTCAGTGGAGAACACTATCACCAGTACTAGAGAGTATTCCAGATTTGAATAGTAAGTTATGATTTTTGAACTTTAAGCTGTGAATTCTGCTTTTTAATACCTTTTTTACAAAATGTGACTCTTGCAGAAAAGTAATGTGATGCAAAGCCAATAATAATAATAATAATTGGTATTCTAAAATACTAAAAGTTTTATAGAGTTTTAAGAATATAACAATCGTAAAGCTTGCAAAAGTTCGATAATAAAATCCTTTTAGGTCTAGAAATCATTAAAGTTTATATCATTAATTCAAAAAATATATATTTTCAGATGCAGAACGTGAATCAGAGGAAGAAAAAACCTACACCGAGCTACAAAATGTGTCTGGTAAAAATAAATTACTCTTGTATTAAGTATCATCTCTTTTAAAGACAATATTTTTATTTTTTCCAGATTTATCTGTTGATGGTTCTTCTGATGACTACCTTCCAGATTCTTCTGCAGACAGTGAAGATTCAAATGCATCCTATATTGACAAGGTTCAAACATCCAGGCAGTTTTATGTAGATTCAAGTGGTTCGCCTGTCGCTGGAACTTCCAGAGCTTTCCATTTAGGTTTGATAAGTCCTATAGTTTCGAAAAATACTGACTGTTCTGATTCGAGTAACCACAAGCATGTAACTGCAGACGATACCTTATTTCCTGATCAAGCTTTTCATAATATCAGTCCACAGTCTCATACTGAAAATGTGAAGATTGCTTCAGTAAAAAAGAAGGTATTCGAATTGCCTCAAAAAACTACAAGGAAAGCAGAACGACGTCCTGACACTTGGAAAAGAAATAAAGCAGCTTTTTGTAGAGAGCATGGTCAAGCCTACACTTCACAGAAGGGAAAGAACATGTCTGCCAAAGTTCCGGAATTGGGATCATTACGTAAAAAACAAAATTGCAAGCTGAAGGGTGATGACTATTTTGATGAAAGGGCTAGAGAAGAAATTTTTCGAAAATATTATGCCCTTGATATTAATGCAAAAAATGCTGTTCTTTTTAAATCAATCTGTATTACGCCAGTTCGAAGACACAGGAAAAATATAACTCGAGCTAAAACCTCACCATTTACCTATACTTTAACTTATAATAAAACAGTTAGAACTGTATGTAAAACAGCATTTTGCTCACTTTATCAGGTATCAAATAAAAAAGTGCAAATCATCCAGAGGAAATTGAATTCTGGTGCCTCTGCCCCAACACCTGACAAAAGAGGACGTCACGATTCGAGACCACACAAAATTTAAAAAGTGGTTATTGATAAAATCAAAGTCCATATATTATCATTTTCTTCGGAACAGTCACACTATTCAAGAAATAAAAACGGCAATAAAAAATATCTTTCTTCTCTTCTTAACATTTCAACAATGTACAATTTGTATTTGGAGCTGTGCAAAAATGAAAATCTCGAAAAAAAGTTTTTTGTCACTAAGAGCTTCTACTCAAGTATATTTTCAAAACACTTCAATGTCTCGTTTGGCCTTCCGAGAAGCGACACTTGTAGCACATGTGATGCCGGGCTAAATACGGAAGAGCACCGAGAAAATTACAGATATGCATTTGAACTCCAAAAACTAGATCGCCAGTATTCACGTGATAATGATAACATATGTTACTTGACAATGGATCTACAGCAGACCATGCCGCTGCCGAGACTCACAACATCCAAGGCATTTTATCTTCGGCAAATGTGGTTCTACAATTTTGGCATCCATACCATTACTTCTTCAGTTGATAGAGCGTATTTTTTTACGTGGACCGAAGATATTGCGACTAAAGGCAGTTTAGAAGTGACCAGTTGCCTTCATACTTTTGTACAGCTACTTAATAGTCGAGAGTCTAAGATAAAGCACCTTATCATTTGGTCAGACTCTTGTTCTGGCCAAAACAAAAATTTTAATGTAATATGCCTTTACCAATATCTGATTTACAAAGGATATGTACAGATGATTGATCACAAGTTTCCAGAAGTTGGGCATTCCTTTTTAGATTCTGACCGAGATTTTGGTCGCATAGAAAAAAACCTAAGAAAATTTGAAACAGTTTACACTGCAGACCAATATCGGGAGATAATAAAGTCCTCAAGTAATAAAAATTCAGTCGTTGTCAATATGGAGAACCATTTTAAAGACACATCAGTGATAGAAAAGTCCATGAACTTACTTAATAAAAACAAAAATATTCTGGATGCGAAAGTTTGCTTAAGAGATCATATCAAATGGATAAGTGTTCAGGAATATGGAAGCTACATGTACAAAGACACTCTAGACCAAAATACACCATTTCTTGAGGTCAATATCCTGAAAAACTGACACAATAAAATTTATAAGGACAAGTTTACACTGGAGGTGATTAAAAACAAGAGGAACAGATTATCAGAAGAAAAAATAGCGAATCTAAAAGAGCAGATCAAGTTTGTTCATGAAGAATACAGGTACTTTTACGAAAAACTTTTGGACGGCCACATGGAAGAAAATAAAGATGTTGAAAAAGAAAAAAAGAGAAAAACTTGTTAATTTTTTTTGTGTTTGTAAAGTTAACTCATTAACATATTATAACAAAACCCTTCATCCATTTTCAGTTGTTCTTGTTTTGGCATTTTTGTTTAGTTGATAAAGGGTTTATGTACCTTTAAGTTCAATTTTTGTTCTTAATATGTAAATATTTTTATTTTTACATAGGTAAATAAAAAATATAAAGGAAGGTTTATGTACCTTAAGAAAATATTTATTTTATGTACCTAAATAAAAAACTACCAAACAAAAAACTTTAACCGCATTTTACCACACACTATCTGATTGTCACATAGATCCTTCATCCACTTGTGTCTTCAAATAACATCTTTCTTTGACACCATCGATTGGTCTTCAACATCTGGATAGACGAAAAAATGCCCCATTTTTTCTCCAAATTTTTTCCTAAGGAACTTAACTGTTAAAAACATCTCATCAATGTCTTCAACGTGAGCTACAAAATTTAGATTTCTTTTAGTTGATTCAAATTTCACCAGGACGTATTGGTTTTTTTCAAAATCTCCGATGCTAGTAGGAACTAATTCAGTCTTATCATTGGTTGGAGCAGGGTTGCTTGTACTTGGCTCAGCCTCGTCATAGTATAGTTCGTGTAATTCATCTTCTATTATTTCTATTTCAGATTGGTCCGACATAGCTTGATTGTAGTTTTCTTCTTCGACTTCACTGTCATCTTCAATAATGGCCATTTTCTTACGTCTTGGCTTTCTCGTTTGAATCACAGGAGAAAGGGTCTCTTCATTGTCGCTTTCATGTTCGATGTCACTATTGTCTTCAGTAAATGTCACACTTCGGCCAGGTTGAATGGCCATTTTTTTACCTTTTGGCTTTCTTGTTTGAGTTGGAGGAGCAAGGTTCTCTTTAAAAAAGCTAACGAAACTGTCAGTCCAATGTTTCTCAACATTAACTTCTTGATAATCCGCCAGTTTTTTCAACACTCGCTGAGGATCATAAGGAACTATTCCACATGCTGCAAATCCTGATTTGACATTATTCGCAGATCGCATGTCAATTCTTTGAAGAGTCTGGGATAGCAAGTTTGGAAAATCGCTCCTCTGAAAGACTCCCCGATTTTTCATTTTCCACTGTCTTAAGACAAATCTCCACGCTTCCTTCATTGGTCTAAAATAAGCCACATCGAGTGGCTGGCAGATGTGGGTGGAGTTTGGGGGGAGCAATATGAAACTGATGTCATGTTCAAGACATTTGTTGATAACCATTACGGATATGTGACTGGACAAATTGTCACCGATGATCACTTTTTTGCCTTGAAGCTTTGATAAGTATGGAAGAGCAATTTTATAGAACCAGTCTTCGAAACAAAACTGATCGAACCAACCACTTTTACTCCGGTTATAAGCCGTGCCAGGAGGACCGTTCTCTATCCATGTCGGATAAATATGCTGGGCCTTGTACACTACGTAAGGTGGAAGAACAAAGCCGGAAGCTGCTGCAGCAATCATAACCGAAATGCTTGTTTTTGAGCTATCCATAACGCGATCACATTATTTTGCTCCTCTTTTGGCGAGAACTTTAAGTTTTCCTGGGTCGTCGGAAAAATTGATTTCGTCGTAGTTGACGATATTTTCCACAGGAACATTTTCTATAGATTTTTGCAATTCCATAAAATATGCGGTCATAACAGCAGAGCTGACTTGGGCTCTAGCCCTTTTCATATTCTGGGATAGCCGTACAGATAATTATCTGTGCCTGTTGAGGAAATTTTTTACCCATTCATCTCCAGGAACATTATCATGGAAAATTGTAATGGTTTTTCCCAGCCGATCCAGATATGATTTCACTAGAGTTTTCACGTCTTTTATGGTTAATGGAAAATTCCACTTAGCGGCACTCAATATCACTTCTGCTAGATATGTCTCTTCATCGGAAGTTAGTACGGTTTGACCTCCATATTCTTTTTATTTTTTATTCCTTTAACGTGATTAAATAAAGTCGATTTCGGAATTGAATACTTTTCCGCAGCTTCCCTAAAACTAAATTTCTTCAATTTAACTTCTTGCTCCGCCTTCTTTATTGTAGAAAGCAAATAGTTACAGTTGGGTTTCTTGCCCACTTTTCTATTATATACACGCGGCATCTTGGTGTCCAACTGTACCCTGGAACAAGAAACTTTTTTAATGTGACGCCACTGGACTCAATAACTTGTGGCAGATTAGTTTAAAATTTTATAGGTTAGTTACTTATACTGTAGTCTACATTGTGGCCAAAAATGGACATTCTAGGTACATCAGTATAATACATACAATAGTTATAAAAACCAAATTGCCAAAATAGCACTCTTTAAATCAATTGTTTACATAATTAAAAAATCAACTTACCGTTAAAAAACCGCGCCAAATGTAACACACTTTCTTACTACATTCACACTGATGAAATACTCACCGCCAAATTGGCCGAAGGTCGAATGCCAGTGGCGTCACGAATTTATTTGATCAGAAACTACGTCTTGTCCAACTTCACCCCGACTGTCCACCTTCACCTCAGTTGACGGTACGCTTTTAAAAATTGAGCAAATGCTCGATTAAAGTGGAAATTGATTCTCAATTGTGCTTTTTGGAGTTTGATATAACCTTATTACCTCAACTTCAAGGAGTAACCTCTACTAATAGAACATAATGTTCCACCAATAAATATTTATGCTTGTTTTCAAGTGAAATATTATTTTAACGTGAGATACCCTTTTAACACATTAAGTTAGTAGGGATAAAAAAATCTGTATATCCCTGATTATTTCTCGGTGGAAACCAAAATAATAAAACATGTATTGGCCTGTAATGGCGGGTCCAAGTTTCTACTATCGTTACGTATCGACCAGTCTTTTTTATTTCGCCGTAACAGCTTCAAACAGCGGTCGGAATCATCGAATCTTTGTTCTCTTTGATCGACTGTAGGCACACACGGGTGCGCTTCACTAAAAAGGCGCCCAACTGTTGCAATAAAAGACATTGATTATATTCGAATGTAAATTATTCAAATACTTCACTTAAGAACGCTCCCAAGATAATAAGTTTCGTTTTCTTAGAATCTCTTACAAAGTTTAAATACACATATTTAAAACTGTCATCCAAATGTAGTTTTCTTCTTACCTTGCGGCTTTAAATTTTGAAAAATTGACTGTTAAATATTGTATATTTAACACGTGAACCCTATTCTGGCAGACATGGATGCGATTTACTACAATTGTCCTAAAAAACAACATAATGATTATAATTGATGGTATAACAATTATATATCAATAATCAGTTGATGTACCCAGCACCTGACTTCACCGTATGTAACGAGGCTATTAGTTTTCACATTTTTTTATTCTAATACTGTTGTAACTAATGACGGGGGAAAGACCGAATAATTTGATGTCGACAGTACATACTTTAAAATACTGTATTACGAATAATATAACAACTAATAACAGAAACGAATAATGGCGCGCTCGCCCATGACACATGACATTTTCGACTACTATATGATGGATCGGGGGGTATTGTTTCCACCCAAATCCTGAGTTTGAATAAATGAACTGTAATCGTTATTTTAAACTCGCTGGTAACGTTTTCGGATTTTTCCCGTCTCCCAAATAAAAGAACTTGATACTCGTTTAGCATAGTAAAGAATGATTTATTCATGTTCCAACACTTTAGGCACACATTTCATACAGTAAAAATTTGAGTTTTACACTAATACATACATTTATTTGTTTGGCTTACACTATTGTAGAAACAAATACACATTTCTTTTCCTAGCACAATCTTTCTGAGCAGCCACACCCTTTTTACCGGCTGATAGCAATTTTTTCCCATAGACACCTTCGGTGCAACTCTTGGTCTCCCACTGGTATCGTTACCGGTGAACATTATTTTAAGAAGGGGTAATGCACGTTCCCGCGTTGCACACTGATTGGTGGAACGTTGTAACGAATTTCGTTAAGAAAAGAAGAGATAACTTCGCTTGGTACGAGTACGTCTGTGGCATGAGCGTGGAGATGGGTTTCTCCAAAGGTGATGACATAATAAACGAAATAAAGGCCAGGAGACTACAGTGGGCAGGACACGTTAAAAGAATACCAGATGATAGAATAGTAAAACTGGTGTGGGAGGAGGTCCCGGGGGGAAAACGCCCATTAGGTCGACCCCGCCTCAGGTGGAGAGATAATATTACAAAGGACCTAAAAGCCATGAATATCGAAGATGGACCCGATCGGACGCTAGATAGAAAAAGATGGAGACGTGTGGTTGAGTCGGCAAAAACCCACCCAGGGTTGTGAAGCCACTGATGATGATGATGATGACATAGGTGTAGTTGAAGTAATTAATTAGACTTATATCAGTTATAAAATTATGCATATAGTTTTAGAACACTATACACTGGCGAACAATAAATTGAGGTCACTAGAGAAATTGCGAATAATTTCAGCGTCAATATTGATAAGGACATAATAGTATTAGTAGGCGTTAAAGCAATTTTTTTCCGAGACTTGACAGCTGTCATCAGCTGACATTCGATTTATTAGAGTACGACTTTAATGAAAAATATGCCTTTGCGCTAATTGAACATTCACATTTCCCTTGCCTGCTTTCCAGTTTACTGTTGATTCTTTGTGTAAAACCTAACGATTGCAAAGTGTAGTGATTTAACAGGCCCATAATGCCTTTAGATCCGATGGTTGTGGCAAGAATTGTTGCGCTGTTACAAGATGGTCGGGGGCAACGTGAAAATGCAAGAATGGTTGGTGCTAGTATTTGTGGTATGCAAAGGGTGTACCAGCGCTTTCTGGAGACTAGCCTGATCACTCCAACGAGATGCCCGTTTTTTGGTGTCCACAAGTTTGCGGAATAGGACAGCTACTGCGGTTTCACTGCGAAATTAGTTGAAAGAAGTGAGAAATGTCAACGTTAGTGAATGGACCGTTAGAAGAAGACTTCATGCTGCTGGACTGTCATGCAGAAGAATGGCTACAGGTCCCTCGTTGCAACGCCACCATCGGGCTGCAGGATTGACATTTGCCAGAGATCACGTTCGTTGGAATGATGATGACCGGAGCAGAGTATTGTTCTCAGGTGTGTCTCGTTTTTGCCTCACTGGGTCAGATGGACGTCGACGAGTGTGGAGAAGACCTGGGGAAAGGTATGCTGAAGTGTGCATTGACGAGCGTCTTCCATTTGGCGGTGGGTCAGTTATGGTTTGGGCAGGAATCACAGCACAAGCTCGTACAGAGTTGGTCTTCATGGAAAATGGCTTCCCAACCTCTCACAGGTACATTACGGAGGTACTAGAAGACCATGTTATGCCTTTCATGGTGAGTATGGGGGATCGTGGCATTTTTATGCAAGATAATGCGAGACCACATACAGCCAGAACTGTTAGGGAGTATCTGGATGAGGTAGAAAGTAGACGGTTTGACTGGTCAGCCTGCAGTCTAGACATGAATCCCATAGAACATGCCTGGGACGAGTTGGGACGACTGATCCGCAGACACGCACCAGCACCAAGAACTGCCCAGGTACTGAGAAGATTGCTGTTGCAGGAATGGGGTAACATTGACCAGAATGTGATCCGCAACTTAATTCAAAGTATGCCGCGCCGACTTCAAGCAGTCATCAATGCAAGAGGAGGTAATACACGTTATTAGTGACAAGTTTTTTCATTTTGTTCGTTCCATATTTTCCCTAACAACAAAATGTTGAATTTTGCCCAAAATATTAATTTGTTGCTTTTTTAGAATAAATCATGAAATCCAAGAAAAAAATACATTTTTCTTTAGCATGGAGTATCACATTCAGCTTACAAAAGCACATGCAATGATATACAGTTTGCGAATATGATCTGAAAACGTAAAACTTCAAAGAACATGAAAATTTTAAGGTGACCTCAATTTTTTGCTCGCCAGTGTATATGAAAAGAAAAAATAAAGGCTCGATTACATTTTTGTAATTTTGTATGTTGGGAGATGAATAAAAGTCTATAGATCAGTTTTAGATGATTCTATTACAGTAAACAATACAAACTCATATTTACATAGGAGGAAAAACGTATTAGAACACAACTAACTAAAACGACAATTCTCATTATTTTATCTGACAAAATTAATTTTTCAACAACTACATTAGCAACCGCCAACTAAAATATCGAGTCTAACTCGATTCAATAATAGTTGTAGGGAAAGTATTATATATTTTCCAACACCCTCTCTTAATACTTTTCCTATAACATATAGATACTTAAAAACATCAAAATAAACATGATTGAATCAAATTAATACCTTAATAACTTCACACAAAATTGCTAAGCTAAAAAAAATAAGTAATAACAACCAGAATACATTATAAATCATAGCTATTAGCTATCCCTCTCTGAATATTAAGCCTATTTTTTCGCAAATTTCATAGAACATAATTCTATTTAAACCTTTAGTTAACACATCAGCTAGTTGATACTTACTATTCAAATATCCAAGACAAATGTGCCCACCTTTATACTCGGAATTTTTAATTATAGCAATACACCCCTGGTTGTCTTCGAATACCTTAAAAGATTCAATATTTATTTTCATGTACTTAATTAGTTTCTTAGTCCACAAACTGTCTTGTACTGTACTGCACAATGCCACCAATTCCGCTTCACTGCTTGATAAGGCAACACATTTCTGCTTGCGAGTAATCCTGGTAACTGTATTTCCATAAACCTTAATTAAATATCCAGAAACTGATTTTGTACCATTTACATCAGTCGCTCAATCAGAATCGACATAAACTGATAATATTTACTCTTCTAAATTTCTTCTGTACTCTAAATCTACATTAATAGTCCCTCTTAGGTATATTAATACTCTTTTGAGATGTATCCAAACTCCTTTCGAGCCCTTGTCCTGAAATCTTCTAAAATATTTAAGGCAAAACTGATATACGGTCGAGATTCTAACATGAGATACATTAAACATCCTTTAAGCTCCCTAACAGGCATATTCTCTCCATCTTCTTCTTTCACATTTAATCTTAATTTCGGATCAATAGGTGTAGATACTTTATTACAATTCTCAAACCTAAAACGTTTCAAAATTCCTTGTATGTATCTTTTCTGATTAATCTTTAAAATCCCTACCTTCCTATCGTATTGTTATAACTTTCACAGCTTTATTCAATACTTGGCAAAATACAATACTACTTTTTAACAATTCAACTTATTGACATATCAAACTATTGACTGACTGACTCTGCCACAACTGATCTCTATTTATATATAAAAAGAACCTTCCAGAAAATACTAGAATAAATATTCTGTAACATACTAGCACGTTTATATGGAGCACAATAGAAAATTCTAGACTGTCACCTTAACATGTGACTGTGACTACTCCGCCTATTCAGCCCTCTTCTTATTTTCAGTCCACGCTGTCATTCTGACATTCATAGAACAGGTGTAACAGTACTTTATTTCCAACCATTAAAAATTCCGTAGTTCACCTTTATCTTTCATTTGAAATTATTTCATTAAATATTTTTTTATTTCTTCTATACAGGTTAAGTCGGGCCCCACTATTGTATATGTCGTCAACATACAATATTAACTATATACATTGTCCCTTTATTTCTTTAGTATCGTAATATGTTTTTGTTATTTATTTAAACAGTAAATGGTTGGGATAAATTTTAAACACACGGTATGGCTACTTACTCATTTATTTAAACACTAAACTAATCACGAACACTTAATTTATATATACTCAACTAATTACTTAAATTTAATTTATATGCACACAAACTCAATTATTAATTTATGTCAACACATTTATATTCACTTATTTACTGTTTATTTGTCAAGATCACTTTATCAACTAACTAAACTCCGCTGATCGGTCCTTTATTTATATTATTGCCTTTTTTACTAGAAAATTCCGGACTGTGGCTTACTCAAAAACAAATGGTTTTCTGGTATTTTCTAGATAAAGCTGGTCACAAAAACAATGTTTAGATAGGATAGTCGTAAACAGTTATAAAAAAAACCTGCGTATCCGCCATAATTTTAACTTTTATTCCTGGCTTAGGCAGAGTCGGATTTAGGGTCTATACCAGTGTACTGTTTCGTGTACTTTTGTGTAGCCGAGACTGGATGTTTGAATCGGCAACTGGCCCCATTTCTACACTTTCCGTTCTTATGGAAATAGCAGGGCACCGTCTTCATCGGATACTGATAACGGGGGTTGTAGCTAAATCCTTTTCTCCTCGTCGGGTTGTGTAACCATACGTTGCCCCCTTTTTTAAAATCGCCTCCTGTGGCCTGCGTGTCGTATCGACTTTTCATTCTGTCGCTGGCAACTTGAAGATTTGTTCGAACTAATTCATGAATATCGTCCAGCCTTCTTCTCAATTGGATCACGTAGTCCTCTCCTGCTAGATCTTCTCCAGGCCGACAGCCAAATTCCAGGTCACAAGGAAGCCTCATTTCACGACCAAATATGATTTTCGCAGGTGTTTCACCCGTGGACTCATTGACGGCAGATCGATAAGCCAATGCGAATAGGGAAATATACTGGTCCCAATCTCTGTTGGCTGGAAACTACTTTGGACAGGTATTTTCCAATAGTCCTGTTTATTCTCTCGACCATTCCATCTGACCGTGGATGTAATGCTGTTGTCCTGGTCTTCTTCATTCCCAGCTTGTCGCAAATCTCCTGGAATAGATGGCTTTCAAAATTTCTTCCCTGGTCACTGTGAACTTCCAAGGGCACTCCATATCGGCGGATAAATTCTTTCACCAAAACATCCTCAACAGTTGTGGCCTCTTGATTCGGGATCACGTAAATTCCAACCCACTTTGTGAAATAATCCATTACAACCAGGATGTATTTACCACCATTTTATGTCGTTGGAAATGGTCCAGCGATATCTAAAGCAATCCTTTCGAAAGGGCTTCCAACATTATACTGTTTCATGGGTGCCTTTCTCTTGCGATGTGGTCCATTACTCGTAGCACAAGTCGTACATTTCTTACACCAGTCCTTCACATCGTCGGAGCTGTTCATCCAATAAAACCTTTCACGGACTCGCTGAAGGGTTTTCTTCACTCCCATATGACCTCCCGATGGACTGTCGTGTAACTTCTTTAGTACTTCAGCTACTCTTGTTCTCGGGATAACTAGCTGTCTCCTCATCTCGGAACCATCATCGTTTTCAAGGACTTTTTTCAACAGCCCTTCTTCCAGCACAAAGGAGTCCCACTGAGTCCAATACGCCTTGAGTTTCGGGGAAAATCTTGACACTTCTTGCCAGGTGGTCGCCGATTTTCTTCCTTCCATTGCCGGATCCTCTTCAGGTGAGGATCATTCTCCTGATCTTCTCTGATCCTGGTGGGTGACCATTCCTCGTTGACTACAGTAGTTCTCGAAACTGCAGCTTCACTAGATTCCGCCTTGTTGCAGTGGGAGCAGTCTGTTGGGCACGGCCCTCTGGACAGGGAGTCGGCATTTCGGTGACTCACACCAGCTCGATGTTCGATGTTGAAATCGTACTCTTGAAGTCGTTAAATCCATCTAGCGATCTGGCCCTCGGGATTCTTGAACTGCATCAACCACTTGAGTGCTGCATGATCAGTCCGGATTAAGAACTTCCTACCATAGAGATACTGGTAAAAGTGTTTCACGGACTTCACTACCGCCAAAAGTTCCCTTCTTGTGACGCAGTATTTTCGTTCTGGTTTGGAGAGGACTTTACTGAAATATGCCACTCTTTCTTGCCCTCCTTGGATCTGTGAGAGCACTCCTCCAATTCCTACGTTGCTTGCGTCAGTGTCAAGAATAAAGTCTCCTCCAGGTAATGGGTATCCTAATATCGGCGCCGTAGTCAAATGCCTATTCAAGGTTTCAAAAGCCGTTTGACAGTCTTCGTCCCATTGGAAAGCTCTTACTTCCTCTGTAAGTTGACTTAGAGGCTTGGCAATATCTCCAAACTTCCTGATAAATCTTCTATAATACGTGCAAAGTCCAAGGAAACTCCTAGTTTGATGTTTGTCGGTTGGTTGTGGCCATTGGAAGCAATTTTCTCTGGATCCACCGCCACTCCTTCATTGCTCACTATATGACCTAGATAGTTGACTGGGTTTTGGAATAGCTGTCATTTCTTCGGGTTTAACATGAGCTGGGCAGCTTGGAGTCGTTTGAATACGTCTTCCAAATTCTTCAGGTGGTCGTCAAATGTCTTCCCCAGTACTACGATGTCGTCCAAGACAACCCTCTCAAGACATTTTCCACGAGTTTTTCAAATGTCGCGGGCGCATTGCAGAGCCCGAATGGCATGACGTTGAATTGCCATAATCCAGATACGGTGGTAAAAGCAGTCTTCTCTTTGTCTTTCGGGTCCATTTCCACTTGCCAATAACCAGACTTCAGGTCCAAGGTGGAAAACAGTTTGCTGCCGGCCAAAGTATCTAGCGTGTCGTCAATTCGAGGCAGAGGATAGCTGTCTTTCTTCGTCACGTTGTTTAGCTAACGATAATCCACGCAGAATCTCGTAGTTCCATCCTTTTTCTTGACGAGCACTACTGGAGACACCCATGGACTAGTAGATGGTTCTATTACTTTTTCTTCTGCCATCTCTCGAATTATTCTTTCAGCTTCCTCTCTCTTCGCTCGTGGAAGTCTTCGAGCTGATTGCCTAATTGGCTTAGCATTACCAGTATCAATTTTGTGTTTGACGGCTGATGTTCTACCAGTCTTTCCTCCTTTTTGTACGAAAAGGTCTCGATACTGTAAGAGAAATTCCCTCATTCACTTTTTTCCAGCTCGATTCAAAGATTGACCAGCTACTGATAACATCTGTTCGACCTGGCATTAGAATTGTTTGACGAACTATAGACGTCACTAGTACGCAGGATCCAATCCTGGTTTCCTTCTTGACGGTAACTGGGTAATCATTCACGTTTATCACACGTACTGGGATCTCTTTCGCCGACGTAACCAATCCTTTTCCAATTAGTACTCCCTTGCCAACCTCTTCGTCGTGGTTCCTTGGCTCCATCATAACCGGTGTAGGTAGAACGGTATCTTCCTGTACAGCTGCCAACACCGCGCTGCCTTCATATGGATGAAGGAATACCTCCTCGGAACCCACTTTAATGGTTCTGTTTCTAAAGTCTGATTGGAAACCATGTACATTCATCACGTCCATTCCCAGAATCACGTCTTCTTCAATGTCAGCTACGATTACCGTATGTGTGAACTTTTCTGCGCCACTTCCCAATTGGATTTGTGTTTCCCCGTGAACGTTAGCACTCTCGCCTGTGGCGATCTGCAGTCGCAGTCTCGTTGGTAGAAGCTTCTTCTTGGGGTTTATTATGTCTGATCGTATAATGGTTCTAGTTGCTCCAGTGTCACCCAGCAGAGTATATTTCTTGCCATTTACTTCGCTATCCACATATACACTGTTGTTGCGACATCTGAGAGAAGCTATCCGTATGAGAGGGTCTTTGGAATGATCATGGGTCGGTGCTGTCCCCTCGTAGCCGACCCGGTCTAGTTTTCCTGTGACTGTGATTCTTGGTTTGCAGGAGTCCTGAGGCGCTTACATGAACTGCGTACATGCCCTAGCTCGCCACAATTCCAGCATCTGATCTTTCTTGGCTTCTTGTCCATCATAGTTTTGATCAAGCTGACGATCTGGTCAAACTTGTCCTCGTCTCCGTCTTCTTGGATGGTCCTAACTTTGCTGTAACCCGAAGCCTTCGTTGCTGCTTCATATTCAAGAGCAGCTGTCAATGCGTCAACTAATGTTTTGGGATGGGCTAAGCGAAGCGTCCTCTGCATATCGGGGTCACGTAAGCCATCAATAAAGGCCTGTATACCCAGACATTCCATCATGTTCTCTGCTGCTGATGGATAAGCAAATCGAACGAGTCGGGCAATATCCACTTCATATTCTGCAGTGCTTCGTCACGTTTCTGCCTTCGGTTTTTCAGCTGGGATTGGTACAAATGTTCTAGATGTTCCTGACCATATCGCATGTCCAACCTCTTCTTCAGCTGCTCGAAGTCATCCGTTTCTTCAAGTGGTATCGTCTGAAGTCAATATAAGGATAAGTCATATCCCCGAAGCGCGATGGTTAAGTTTACTGCCTTCTCCCTATCGGACCAATTATTCACTCTAGCGGCTACTTCAAATTGATCCACGATGTCGTTCCGTCGAAAGTTGGAGCGTTGACTCGGGCAAAACTGCTAATATCTTCCGTCTTGGGTTGTGTTGCTGGCTTGCATATCTCAATCTTCTTTTGTTCTGCTGGCGTGTCTTGTGTTCTTAAATCTGTTATCTTACTTTCTAACTCCTTGATTTTCTCGTCCATAGTTGTCATCTTATTCTCAATTTCAGATTTTAGAGACGAAATTTCATTTTCAATGTCAGCGGAAATGTCGATTTTCATTAATAAGATATCGGCAGATATATCGTTCTTCATAGCAGAAATATCGTTTTTCACATTCGTTGAAAGTTTCTCTTCCATCGCAGAAATCTTCTCGTCCATGTTAGTAGAAATGTCGTTCTTCATAGCAGAAATATCGTTTTTCATATTCGTTGAAATCTTCTCTTCCATGGCAGAAATCTTCTCGTCCATGTTAGCAGAAATTGACGAGATTAAGGTGGAAGCCTCGTCATTAAATAAAACTGTTTCTGGATCAAAGCCGTCATTTTCCAGTGCCACTTTAAGTCTTTCTACTAATTCACTTTTCTTACCGGACGTTTCCAACTCACTATCTTCCAATTCTGCTCTTTATTCCATCACTTTCAGATCACATAGTCTCTTGGCCATTTTTACGTAGCAATTTATTTATATTACCCCACACCTGACAACAATGTAATATTTTTCTAATTTATTTAAACAGGAAACGTTTTTATAACGGGTGGGATAAGCTTTAAACACACGCTATGGTTACTTACTAATTTATTTAAACACTAAACTACTCACTAACACTTAATTTATATGCACACAAACTTAATTATTAATTTATATCAACACTTCACTGTTCGCTATTTCGGTGTATTCTTGTTTATTTGTCGCGATCACTTTATCAACTAACTGAACTTTCTCGGGTCGGTTCCTTATATATTAGTGCCTTTTTTATTAGATAATTCTAGATTGCGGCTTATACAAAAACAATTGGCTTTCTGGCATTTTCTAGATAAGACTGGTCAAAAAAACAATCTCTAGATAAGATAGTCACAATCGTAAACAGCTCTAAGAAATCCCTGCGCTCCCGCCATAATTTTAACTTTCATACGTGGCTTAGACAGAGTTTGATTCAGGGACTATACCAGTGTGCTGTTTCGTAACAGTAGTTTAAAACGAATATCATCCAAATTTATGAATGCGTTACTGATCTGACACTTATTTACTTTGAAATTATATTTTCAACGTTCAGTTGGAGCATTGATACCATCAAAATCAATTTTTATTAATGGTATTAGCCACGGTGCGAAAGTAAAATAGCTTTTTTTTAAATCGAAAACACTCTTTTTAGGTAATAATGAACAGAACATAATTTTGTGGCTAGACCACAGAGCTGTCAAAGAAGCTGAAGAAATTAACAAACTAAATCATCCCGTTCTTCAATATGTCGGAGGAAAAATATCACCAGAAATGGAAACACCCAAATTACTTTGGATAAAAAGAAATCTGAAACAAGAATGCTGGGATAACGCTGGTTATTTTTTTGATTTACCCGATTTTTTAACATGGAGAGCTACGGGAGTGGATTCCAGGTAAAAGCTCGTTACTAGTTTTGTTGAATATATTTATATATATTATCAATCATCAATATAAAAAATATATATGTTTAAATAATGTACGTAATTTGAATCAATTTTTTAGATCGTCTTGTTCCTTGGTGTGCAAATGGACCTACGAAATGTCAATAGACGGTACCGAAAATTGGAATCATTCATATTTTAAAGAAATTGGTTTGGAAGATTTAGCCGAAAACAACTGGCAAAAAATTGGTAACACTGTTCTTCCTCCTGGGTCGGCAGTAGGAAAAGGAATATCCCAAAAAGCAGCTGTAGAGCTCGGTCTCTTAGTTGGAACTCCTGTTGGTGCATCTATGATTGATGCACATGCTGGTGGTCTCGGTTTGATAGGTTGCAGAGTTACAGGAGTTGATCCTGCGTTCCATACCAGAGTTGGTAAGTATTATGGTCTAGAGAGAGATAGAGACAAAAGAGAGAGATAGAAACAAAAGAGATAGATAGATATTAGATAGTTTTATTGTGCATAGGATATAATTTTTCCCAAAGGGGTCGGTACATAAATTAAATTTATTACTATAATCCATACGGCATTTTCAGTAATTATTTAGTTATTTAAGTCGGTAACAACACATGTTTTCATTCCTATTATTGTATTGTGTATGTAAATTATATTGTTATTATTTATTCTCCGCATGCAAAAGCTCTTAACTTTAAGATACTAATAACACTAAGGGCCAGCATTGAGAGTTCAGAGAGATTATCATCATTGGCGATTAATTAATGTACTAGATAAGTGGTCGCCAACCTCTCAATGTGTTGAGCTACTTTGTTAATTTTGGAATAAACAGCGAGCTACCTACACGGAAGCCACGTAACGCAACGTAAATGAAATAATCCACAGTTAATTTATCATTATATGTATTTATTTTACTATTTAACTGGTAATACATAATACATAGGTTCATAGCTACATTCCTACCTACCAAACGAAGGTGTTTGAAAAATAAACACAAACTTTTATCCAGCCACAACGGCATGTCACGTAAGATTTAAATATAGTTAATAAGAACAACAAAAAAGTAACGCACTATTATGAACATAAACATTGAAAAATAAAAAAGCACGTTCAATGAGAAGGCTGACACTCAGACTCATCGATAATTTTTGTAACGTTTGCAGTATAATTTGATACAACTATTCGAATACAATTATCCAAATGTTCATCTGTAAGTCGATTGCGATATTTGTTCTTAATAAACTTCATATTGGAAAAAGAAGATTCACACAAATAGATTGAACTGAATAATACTTTCACTTTCAAGGCAACACGACATAGAACTGAATATTTGTCTTTACTTACAATAGTCCAGATATATTTGGTACTTGAGACTAACGATTTTAAGGTTAAATCATTTTGAAACTCAATTACTTCCATTTCTGTTGCAGCGATGTCTTCGCCAAAGTTCTGAATAACACAAGTTGCAAAATGTTGGATATCAATTTCCATAAAGGATGAAACAACAAACTGCGCTACTAAAGCCATTTGGTTGAAATCCTTAAAACAATTTTTGAAGTTATTCTTCAGGGTAGAAACTATTTCTACATGATATTTGCTGTCATAGGGTTCTAATGGATTTTGAGATATTTTTTCTGAAAGAATAAAAAAATGCTTGGCATCGCTGTTAATTAGGTTTTGTTCCCAAAACTCCAGCTTTTTGATAAATGCTTTTATATCAGAAATCATTTCCGCTAGTTCTTTGTCTCTCCCCTGAAGCTGCAAATTAAGTTCGTTTAATTTCTCTGTAATGTCCACGAGAAAACCAAAATCTCTAAGCCAGATTGAATTTTCTAGTTCCGGAGTCGGTTCATCGCGTTGCGTGAAAAATTGAACTATGCCAGATAGGACATCATTAAAACGTTTCAGTACCCGTCCTCTACTTAACCATCGGACTTCAGAGGGAAGGAGTAGGTCCCCGTATTGACAGTCAACTTCATCGGCCAAGGTTTTGAATAATCTTCTTTGTAACGCTTGAGCTCTAATCTTGTTCACAATTTTTACCACCAGTTTCATAACGTTGTTTAGTTTCAGGAAATTTCCACATAATGCTTGCTGATGGATAATGCAGTGGTAACAGAGATATTGCGGAAAAGTTTCATCTTTACGACATAATGTAATAAATACCAATAAGAAACATGGGGAGAATCATCCTGTATAACAAATTACTTTTTACATTGTAACGTTTAAACTATAGAAAGCGGTCGTTCACATTCATACATTGAAAAAAATACTTATCTAAGCGTTTGTCTGGCTGAATCAAAGTAAAACAAATAATATTCTAACCGGAAATAATAATTGCGTCAAAATAACGAAATTTTGCGGACTCAAATAAAAATCCAAGTGTTAATCGAACGATAAGTTCCACCAATCAAAAAGTAACAGGTACAAAAAAAATGAAAGATAGCTGACAAAGGACAAATGCCGAAACTTCGAAATGGTAAGAATTGAAGTGGCAGTTGGTAAAAACTCGCGGTCGGGAACGGTCCAGTTTTCTTTTGGGGTTTCGCGGATAACGGTTTTTGAGGAGTCCTGAGTTCCAGTAATTTATAATTAAAGTAGTGTTTTAGCAATCAGGCATAATTATTTTTTTTCTCGAAGAGGGAAAACAGATTACAAGGGAGCGTCTACTGTACGCGCTCTGTTCGAAACGCGAATCGTGTCCGTCGGCGTTTTTGTGAACACCCAGTCAGGGAATTGGTAAGGCTGATTTCAAAATTATACTAACTGTGTATTATGACTTTTTTGTAGTTTGGTTAAATTATTAACATTGCCAGCCCGCTTCCTATGATATTATATTTATATAATTTATTTTGTGTATGATAGTTCATATCGTATACTAGTATTTAATGGTGATATCTCACCGTATGAATTAGGAATAGGAAGCACATTTGAGGTTTAATATTAAATTATTAACATTGCCAGCCCGCTTCCTATGATATTATATTTATATAATTTATTTTGTGTATGATAGTTCATATCGTATACTAGTATTTTATGGTGATATCTCACCGTATGAATTAGGAATAGGGAGCACATTTGAGGTTTAATATTAAATTATTAATATCAAAGTTCATATATAGGGTACGCGAAAATATGCAGGTTCTGGCGAACATTTTTTTTAAATACCAAAATTTTTTTTTCTGCGAGTCATTCGTGCCGATTTAAAAGGGGTTTCTCAAGTTTTCTCCCGATCCCATTTCTGGTGTTATTTAATTACAGTCACAAGGCACTATATGCGATTGTTCCTGACGCTTTGTAAATTTGGTGGAATTATTTCTATTTTTCCTATATTTTTTTTATTAAACTCGTTTAAGAAATCGTTATCGGTTAATTTATTTACTCAACCAGGAGAGAAGGAATACCTAACCTATACACATAAGATCTACACCTAAAATTTTCCCTCAACACACCCCTCTAACTGACGTAACCCCATAATACAAGACCTCTCATTACCAACGACAACTGGTAGCAGCGGGGGCCGAAGCCAGCTCTTTCGGACATTTCTTACAGGAGCAGTCGACTCCTGTTTCCCACGGAAACGTGGGTGGTGACAGCCAGCTACGCTGCCTTCTCGGTCCATTGGGGACATTTTAACAGCAGAGTTATATATATTTTTGTTAGGTTATTACATTTTGGTGACAGCGGTTTTTTGATTGATTGATTATTACAGTGGTGACAGCGATTCCTAGGTTATTACAGTGAAAATATCATAGGTGTTACTATTGGTATTACAATAACGCCACCAGACCCTTATCACAACCCACCATAGCTGGAGCGCCATCGGTTGTCAAGCCTACAATTTTCGATATTGGAATTTTCTCGGAAGAAATAATATTTGATAAATGAGAAAACAACTCCTGTCCAGTAGTGTGTCCTTTCAGAAGGAATAGACTTCAAAAGATCTTCTTTAATCCTAAAATCACTAAAAACCATCCTGACGAACACTGCCATCTGAGCAGTGTCAACGACATCTGTTGATTCATCCAGTTTAAGTGAAAAATAAACACAGTTATCTAAGTCAGCTCTTAACTGTAAAAAAATATCATTGCTCATTACTTCTAGACGTCTCATCACTGTATTAGCAGAAAGTTGCATAGATTTTATAGCTGAAACTATCTCGTCTTTATTTCTAAAGTTGGCAAATAACGAATAATCAGCTTCTAAAAACGCCTGTTTTATCATTTCCCCGTCTTCATAAGGTTTCTTTTTTTGTGCAATTATCTGGGACACACGGTACGATGCTTCAGTTGCAGCCTTATTTTTGTAGACTTTTCTTAAAAATATTGATTGTTGTCCAATTAACTGCTTTTTTAACTGTTTCAGTTTCTCCTTTCTGGCGGCAGAATGTAGTGGGAATGATTTTTCAAAATTAGAATTTATCCCGTTCAAAGCAATCCTGATCGTTCTCGAACACTAACGCGCTGGTCCGGCTGGTCGGTTCTAGCCGATTCTAGCTTGATGGCGTCAGCGGCAAATCGCTCACCGCAACGTTACCGCTGTTTATGTGGACCAAACAAAATATGTAATTTTACCCTACCTGCTGTAATGAATGTTGTGGAAACAAGAAATGTATTTGTGCCGACGGGTATTGTAGAAAGATAACAATGACCGAGTCTTATCTTAATACTTTCTAGGGGTATAATAGGCGTAGGTTTAGGAACAGTATTAGGGGTTCGTGTTAATATTTGTTGTATTGCTTAAGTTTAAAATTATGAAAATACGTAGATATCCTATTAAATAAGTGTGGCTTATAATGTTGACCGTTAAATTTTGGTTCGAATTCTAAATAATACACTGTTATGATAGGTACTAATTGTAATTTGCTTACCAAATTAATATGAACATGCCACTTGTAATTTGTTTTAAATGCTTCTTCCTTCATCTTAGTCTAGATTAGTAAGTGTAAATGTCTCTAAATCACTGTCGGAATCACAATCGTCACTTGAGGAGTTATTTATTGAAATTATTAATGGTGTCACTGTAATGTCTGCATCTAAGATTTTGTCCAGATTTCATATGTTTTCTTCCTCTTTTAATACATGATGAATGGCTTTTTGCCAATTTTCTTTAGTAACTTGTAATAGGGACCTGTCTAATAATGCTTGCACATCTTTTAGTTTGAACGTAGTATTATGTCGACCTATAAAACTTTTCACTTGTGCCCATATCAGTTCTATCGGATTTAATTGGCCGTGATGTGGGGGAAGTCGCACTACGTCAATACTACGTTTCTTTGCTAGTTCGTTCACTGCATATCGAGCAGGAGGCTTATTCAATTTTACAATTTGTAGAAGTTCTGGTTTGACTTATTTTTGAGGTAAATTAATATTTTTGTCTGTTAGCCATTCAATGATCTTTTGTTTTCTCCATGATGTGTTTAGCACCTTCTCAATGTGACGAGAATAGTAACTAGTGTTATCTAATACTATGACTGAACCTTTTGGTATTAGGTCAATCATCTGCTCAAAATATTCCTCAAAAACGTCAGCGCTCATATCCATAAATTTGTCTCCAACACCGAAAAACACATAATTCTCAACTTTAAGTGCAATTATGCTATCGTAAAAAAATTCCCACTCCCGATTATTATAGGACAAATTTTATTTTTACGTCTAAATAACTTTCAGGTTTTCCAGAACTGCAATTGATTTTTTTGTGTTGGTAAGATATGGTACAATATTCTTTTCATACTCATTTTTCTTTTTTAAAATTAACTGTTTATATTATTTTGTTGTTGGAAATATAAGTTGCCTTGTATGGTTCGGAAAATCCTTGTTTTTTACATATTTTCAATAAATTTGTCACTTGCCTTTTAGATTTCTTACATTCAGCATCAAATCAAAATTAGACCGTTGTTTGTACCATTGAAATATTTTACTGAAACTTAACCTTTATGTTTTGCTACATCCTATATAGTGCTACATAGATTATCATACAAAACATTTTAAAATCAATTACTTTGATAATTTACAGAAGAAAACGTAACGCTACGAAAAATGCCCGAAAACAATTAACCTTTCAAGCTATAACAATGGATTATTCAAAGAATGTACCAAAACCGAACGATGTTTATTACAAAGATTTGAGCTTTAATATTCATACCCTTTCATCAGGACAGTACTCGCAAACGGTTGCTAAAAAAGGGTCAGATTTCTGCTTTAATTTTCGTGACGCAGAAATACATTTAGATATCTTCTGTGATTCCTGCGCTGGCCTAAACAAAAGTATACCCTTTTAAGATTTTTGCGTTTCCTGGTTAATAAAAAAACGCTTTGAGTATGTCATTGTTACATTTCCTATAAGAGGACATTCCTACCTTGAAGGTGACAAGGACTTTGGTCTAATTAACCGAAACAGTGAAGTTGATGTTCCACAGCAATGGGTGGAAGTTTTTAAAAACACCAGATGCAAACCACGACCATTTGATGTTGTAGAATGTAAGCAAGATATGTTTTTCGCCTGGACAGACTTTCTAGTACCAACTTACAAGAAGAAGTGCCCATTTTCCACAAGACCGCTAAGAAAAATTCGCAAAAGCCATGAACATCCAAGAACAATAGAAACAAGAGAAAATTATAACGGAGCGAGATAAAGCTTTATTTTCGCGGGGCCAAATTTGACATGGGAGCCCCCAAAATTACTACTGGGGGTTGCCGATCATAGATAATAACAGAAGTGATGATGAATTTGATGTAAGTCTTACTGATATTTTTTTCACACAAACTAAAACATTTCCTACTTTGCAGGAACTCTAAGGAAACACCACTCTTCAAAAAAGAGAAATCTCTTGCTCACATGTTAATGATAGCCTGCCAGTTTGACAGTTTAATACACCTATCCAAAAACGACAAACGAGCGAGGTCACAGTGGTAATTTTTGTTACAAAAATATAATGAAATTTTTCTTTATATAACTTTAACTGAAGTTCAACGCCAGTCCATTTTTGACAATCTATGACATTTGATAACTTCCAATAATCCCAGCCGGTTTTATGCAAATAGGATAACGTTAGCGTGACTTTCTAATACGTGTACCATTTTTTTAATAAAACTGTACTCTCATTATTTTTTTGAAAAAATTATTTTTGGTAATAATTGCATCTAAAATCTATTGTGTAGAGAGCTTCAGGCAAAAGCATTTCGAAATGCTAGGCGAGTTTGAGAGCAGACTTTATCACTGTTTAGAAGCTAATGGACAACATTTCGAAAATTTAATAAAATAAGTTACTTTTCATTATTTTTTTAGGTTTTATTGCATAACACTTGATGTATAAATACCTTCACAGTTTAACTTGATTTCTCCAAAAGTACTAAAAAGAAAGATCAAGTATGTGGTATTTTTTAAGTAGTTAAACGACCTTTAAAATAAGGCATCAGTCAACCCCTATTTCCATTTAAGATCAGCCTACAAAATGTCCCCTTAAAAATAAGTATGACGTGGCTTTGCATATGATTGAGTTTTCTATAGGGGCCGAAATATAGAGAGTAGTACGTTTTCAAATTGACTCTATCTAATATATAATAATACACCAGTTGTCAATGTACGATCTTTGGATATTACCACATGCTTTGTGTTTTATTGCTCGAAGCATGTTCGGTCTTTGTGTCGTCATTTTGAAGTTCAATAGAGGGCACTGCAGGTAGTCTTCATTTTCGGATATATGATTCTCAGGCAGCGATTGTTCATTTTGAATCCAGCATTAACCTTGCATACTAAAGTTTCTCAACTTAAGTATTAAAAAGATGCTACTCGTATTAGAAATAACTTGTACTGATTTTAATGTAGGTAAGCAAAAAATACAGCATAATTTTTCTCATGGATTTACCTCTCGTCGCAAACTTCTCGCATTCAATGTTTTTTAAACGAGTCACTGACAAAAATGTATTGGATTCCTAGTAAGAAAGAAGGTCTTCATATAATAAGGGTCTCAAGTATCTTTAAAAATGACGAATTTCGTTTTTATAAGAAGAATTTTCAAAGTTCAGCTGATACTTTTAAGCCTTCATACAACGAAAATAAGTAAAAACGGCGAAAATGTAGGTCATGTGCAATTAAGTTTAAAAAACAGCCCTTTGTTGCTCTATTCCAGTTTTATCCGTCGGTGCGCATAAAAGCTGTATCCCAACCAATTTACTAATATTTACATGACCTTAATTTCGGACAATGTATATACGTTACCGAAGAGCCCACTTTCCTGGAAACAGAGTGTTTAGTAGAATTTCTATAGTTCGAGTTTGTTTTCACAGTGACGGTTTCAAAAATATATGTTTATAATATTGCTATAAAATAATGGAAGTGTTTAACAAAATAAGCCACAATTAGAAAATAACAGAATTAAATAATTTTAAGAGTATAATTTGGGTACACGAATAAAACAATATTATAACTGTTTACTCTTTTATGAAATTCATGAGCAAACGATTTTATAGCCAATTAAAACTTGCAACATTTTCTACTTTGTGATATATAAAATTTCTCTGGAGTACTTCTGAAAATTTAAAGTGTGTTTCATATTAAAGTGAAAATCCTGTTTTGAATTTTCTCTGCCTACATTCAGAATTATTTTCCAGAACATGGAGAACTACCTAAATTCGTCGAACAACAAAGTGAGGTCAACAAGTTGACAGATTCTACATGTGAATTTGTAAATACTAGATCAGGACTAAATTTATCTTATACCTTTATAGTAGAGTTATACTTTATTAGACCAGGGTCTATAATTTTTAAAACCAAAAAAAATAATAGTAGGTTGAAACCCATTAGAAAAGGAGGGGAATATTATAAAAATGAAAGGAAAAATAATTTACGGGCGATCTGAGGTCGGGAAGGGGATGGGGGTGAGTTTTTAAGGGTAAAAAACTGTTTTTCTCGATTTTCGGTAAAACTAAAAGTCCTATCGGAAAAAGTCAAATGGCAAAGTTGTAGGTAATAAAAAGATCTAAACCTTTTGTATTTACACTTTTTTCACATAACCTCAAAATTTATGTGAAAAATTCAAAAAAACCAATTTTTTGTTTTTTTATTTTTTTCTTTTACAAATTTTTTTTAACGAAATTTGGTGAAAACTTACATTTTTATGTCCCAAATACGCTGTAATTTATTTGATTAAAAATATTTATTTTTTCACCTTATTTTGAATTAATATCGAAAAAACACCCTAATTTTCAATCGAAAACTCACCCGTCAAAATATCAGCTTTTTTTAAAAAAGTTGGTATGTTTCCTGTTCGTTGAAATCTCTACTTTCCGATGGTGAAAAAAAAATATATGTTACTGTAGTAAATCTTCTCAGAAAAGGCAAAAAACGAAAAAAACTCGAATTCAATTTTTTTTTAATTATTATAAATAATTTCATCTAAAAAATGTGATTGCTGCAATTTGTTTCAATTAAAAAGTTGATTTATTTAATACTAATTACTTTTATGTCATAGAAAATCTCATGAGATATAAATATAAATGTAAATCGTACAATTAAACGTAGATACTTTATTCTGATTACGTTATTCATTACAATATTATTAAACACATTAATCTTATCATTCATAAATACCTTATATTCAATTCTAATCACTTATCCATTAGTTTCTGTCTTTTTGATGGCATTTCTTCATCGTTAGATTCGTCAAACATCTCCGATTCTAGTAGATCTTCGAAATCTTCATGGCTATCACCTTCTTCCTCTCCAACATTATTTCCAGACTGCGTTGGTTCTTCATCCACAATTTCTTCTGAATCATTAACTTCCTCGTAGGTTTCTTTTTCAATATTGGAGCAATTTTCAGAACCATGACAGTTTGAACATAAATTTTTGCATTTTAAACCATGTTTTCGGCAACCACATTTTAAACTGTTCAGTCCAGTTTCACAGCTGCAGCAAATAGTTTTGAGCAATATTTCCGGAATTAATTCTTTTTGTGTAAATTTGGGCATAATTCCACGTTGATATTGCTTCCAGCCCCAATCTGTTGCTGTTAGTTCGTTACCCAACCAGGTTTGGTTTGAAGCTGATAATATGCCCTGTAACAATGTTGTTCTGCTGCTCCTTCTGTGGGTGGGAGGTTTGCCAAAACCAAAGATGATTTAATTTTTGCCAATTGATATTTTTGAAACCTTAATTGATTCAGTGTAATTTTTTCCTTTTTACATTTATAAATAGATTTGATTAGTTGTAATCCATTTTTTTTATTTCTTCTTTACTCGCATCTTTCTTATAAAAAACATTGGCCAAATTTGACAAAATTTTAACGTCTAATAATGAATTGACGATACTTTTCTTTCCTTTTGCGGCAAATCCAGATGTTGTATCGCAACCAGAAAAACAAAGCAGAAATGCAACAATGTTTCTTAATGATTCATGTTTGAAACTATTAGACGTGAAAAATAGGTGTTCTGTGGCAGGGATTTTCTCATGATCAAATATTCGAATCGCATATCAAGAACGTACTAGATTATTGAGGTTTTATCTGTTGTAATGGCGTACTAATCAAGGTGTAATAGTAATAGATTTAGTACAGTTGTAATAGCAAACCCAACACTGATAGTAGGTATGTACGTAGTAAGAGCCAGACCCGCCTAGCCCCTTCCCCACTTCTCCATGAAATATCTTTTGATGGGCTACTATTTTTCGTAGGTCACTCAGGTATATAATTTATCTTAAAATAGTTATAAATAGACATCTACGCATATCATTTAAAGAAGATTCGACAACTTTCTCCAAATATTGTAGATGTCTTATTAAATATTAATTTTATTAACTTATTTGTTTGTTAATTATAGTAGTATATTTTTATTTGGAATTTTTTTTATCAATGTAACATGTGATCTAACGTTATTCGAGTAATTAAAGTGTTAATTTTAATAAATAGCTCAAAATTTTTTATAATTAAAAAAAAGTTTGAATTCGAGTTTTTTTCGATTTTTTGCATTTTCTGAGAAGATTTACTATAGTAACATACATTTTTTTTCACCATCGGAAAGTAGAGATTTCAACGAACAGAAAACATACCAACTTTTTTAAAAAAGCTGATATTTTGACGGGTGAGTTTTCGATTGAAAACTAGGGTGTTTTTTCGATATTAATTCAAAATAAGGTGAAAAAATAAATATTTTTAATCAAATAAATTACAGCGTATTTGGGACATAAAAAGGTAAGTTTTCACCAAATTTCGTTAAAAAACAAATTTTTGTAAAAGAAAAAACCAAGAAATTGGTTTTTTGAATTTTTCACATAAATTTTGAGGTTATGTGAAAAAAGTGTAAATACAAAACTCACCCCCCTCCCCTTCCCGACCTCAGATCGCCCGTAAATTATTTTTCCTTTCATTTTTATAATATTCCCCTCCTTTTCTAACGGGTTTCATCCTACTATTATTTTTTTTCACTTTTTATTATTTTTAAAGGCTTCTACCCTGGTCTATATTTTTATATTCTTCATTCAATTTTTCATAACGTTTTTAAAATCCACAGGTACTGTAAATACACTTGGGTGCATAGAAATCGGCCCATTGTAAACTTTTTACTTTGACTACATTTTTTTAGAAACTATTCATCATATCAAAAAAATGGTGTTTGAAAGACAATTTAATATGCTTTGATATGACTTTATATTTATTAAAATTTATTGCAGGTTAAACTTGTTAAATTAATTCATGATACAAATTAACTTGTTTTATTAATGAAAGAATACCTAAGTATGGTTTATTAACATTTATCTAAATTAACACTTAATTTTTAGAAATGGGTATGACCCCCTCTTGCTCTAATAACATCTATCATACGATTAGGCATTGATATAATCAAATTCGATATTGTTTCTTGTGAAACGTTAAGTCACTTTTCTTCTACTGCGACAATAAACTCGGCGATGGAGGTTGGAACACGAAATATAGCACGAATTCTTCGTTTTAGCTCAACCCATATATGTTAGATCTGGTTTAGGTCGGGACTGCATGCTGGCCACTCCATAACCCGAAAACCGACTTTTGTAATGTAATCTTACACGATTTTCCAATGTAGTCGATGTAAAGTACCACATGCTCTGCTAAAACCTTCTATATGTACCTAGCACCCATTAAACCTCCTCTCCCGTGACCACGGTCATGTCTATGGATTAAAACAGGGTCGGTTCGTGCTCTCATAGAAATTCCACCCCATATAATGCAGGAACTACCTCCATAAGCAATCCTCTCTTCAACGCAGCATTCTGCAAATCGTTCTTCCGATCCTCGATGCACTTTTCTTCTTCTGTCGCTACCATAGAGGCATATTCTGGTTTAATCTGAGAACAGAACATACTCCCATTGTTCCAATATCCAATTCAAATGATCCCGTGAAAAACGCAGGCGTGCTTGACGATGAGCTGGGGTAAGTTTTGTACCATTCGCAGGTGTTTTAGGTGTCAGGTTACTTTCCTACAGTCTTTGTCTCACTGTCCACTGACTTACAGCCATTCCTCGTATTCCACGGAGCTGTTGTTGCATTTGATCCGCTTTTAGACGACGATTTCTTAATAATGTGGAGACAATAAAGCGATCATTACGATCCGTTGTATATCGTTATCTGCCTATCAAAGGATACAGTCTCCTCGTAACGTTGGCGTATTCTTCGAACCACAGCGCGAGTCATATTCGGTTGTCGAGCAACAGCTCGCTGACTAAGTCCATTTTTTATTAAAGCCATTACTTGTTACAGTCAAAAGTATTAGTTTTTGTTACAGATTTACTTATTCATTCAATAAAAATTTAAAACAAACCAAGCGTGTGAAAATAGATTTTAATCTGAAGTCTTTAAAGGGTAGGTAGGGTTGTATTTGGAATAAAAGAAAATATTTCGTGAGGTATTTTATAGAAATTCACTGTTTCGACCCCTTACTCTATGGAATATACTCATTATGTTTAATTGAAACTGAC
This sequence comes from Galeruca laticollis, assembly GCA_963921935.1. NCBI lineage: Eukaryota > Metazoa > Arthropoda > Insecta > Coleoptera > Chrysomelidae > Galeruca > Galeruca laticollis. The sequence continues at coordinate 116,706,688 of OY998182.1, read as the reverse complement.
TGTATCTAAATAATTCCAAAATATATTGAAAAAATGGTAAAAATTCGATAAAATTAACAATTGTTTAGATATTACTATAATCGTCAGATAGATGCATTGAGGCTATTTCATTTTTATTTTTATATCCCAAGAACAATGGTAACATGTATTTTTCACACCTTTTCATACTACAACCTTCAGTTAAAAATATTTGATGGTTATATGGTTTTATTTAATTTTATTGGAGTATGTATTGACTATTTTTTATCTTCTACTTGCTCTATTCATGGATATTTCTACTTATGCCTTTCATTAGATTCCATTCACTCCTCTTACTTATTTACTTTTATGTGCTCGTGTGCATACCATTTCAATCTACTTTTATAACTATCACTACCCAAACAGCACTGTACGTATTAAATACGTACATATTAGGTCTTATATACGTCCTGTACGTACAGTACCTAAAATGTACGTATTTAATACGTACATTGTGATTCCTAAACGGTACGTACTTTTAGGCACGTACCATGTACGTACTCAATACGTATCGGCTGTACGTATTTTCTGATACGTATAATGTACGTACTTAATACGTATCGTATGTACGTACTTAATACGTATCGTATGTACGTATTTTCTCATACGTATTATGTACGTACTTAATACGTATCAGCTGTACGTAATTTGTTATACGAAAAAATTGTGTAGGTACACATTTTTATAATATATGGTATATAATATAGAGGTATATTCATTTCAAAAATAACATCTATTTGTTGTTAGCGATGGTTTGTTCATCAATAATATTTTTAAACAGGTATACATTTTGTCGCAAAATTCGACCTACATCAGGTGGGTGATTTGTGCCTACATCTATACAAAAACATTCCAAGTTTTTTCTCAGTTTAAGTTCATTTTGTTGGGAAAATAAATTATTAGTAAGTTTAGACTGTGACTGGAGACGTGCACTTGTAATATTTTTATCACATTCTGAACAATAATAATAATAATTTGACTTAAATTTATTGTATTACACAATAATTGATTGATACTGTGCATATGGAGTTTTTCACAAAGTTTCATTCGTTAAAATGAAAACGAAGATAACAATTTTGTTTCTCATCCTGTCCTTGTCAAATAACCGAAAGTCGAATAATTCTGTCTTCCTCTGGATGTACACAAATATTTTGAAAGTGGTAAGTAAATCGATTTCTGGTAAGGTGTAAAAGGGTCTTCGGCCCTATTGCGTTCATTTACCACACTTGCAGAAGGAAGATTGACATGTTAGGCGGGAATTGTAAATTTTCAATATTCTATTCTAAGACGTATTCTGTAAGAAGATTGTTTTCCTGTTACTAATTTTAATTTTTTGACAATGTTTAGATTTCTTATGAAATATTTTTGTCATCTCGCATCGGACATAATCGATCGAGTTCAAGAATATACACTCGCCGGATAAATAAAATTTAAAATTCGCGCCTATAAGTGTTACTCAACTTCGTGAATTGTCAGAAATGTCTTTTGTAGTTGTGTCCTTGTGTCAGTTGTTTGTAAAGAAACAAACAAATCAACCATCTCTTTATAATTTTTAAACATGTGTTTTGATGTTATGCTAACCAGATGTATATGGTATCTGAATAGAAATTATATATAAATTCTAGGAGTATCTGTAGCATTGGTGTTTTTATTTAGTTTAGAGAGTGCAATAGAGAAATATTTGGTGGTATTTATCTCAATATTCCACACATACCGATTGTGCTTGTTACTTTTGTGTATACCCATGATTAATTGGTAAGCTATTAACTAATTTCTATAACATCAACTTTTAATTTTATTTAGTCTCTAGTGTTTATTTAATTTATAGTTAGACTAGTATAAAGTAATATTAGGTACTTTCCATAGTTGTTTTATTATAGTTTGTAGTGTTGGGACCTTTTGTAAGCAGTTTTTTTGTTACAATCTGTCTATTTGCAGTTTATAAAGACAAGTATACCCACCTATTATTTATTATTACATTAATCTACTAGTAAAAGATATCTTATAAAGTTAGTAAACATTACAAAAAAGCAACACTATATTCTTTTTGGATTAGATAAATGTTTGCAAAAGGTAGTTTCACAACATCCTAAATTAAGTGACGATAGTGTTGTTGAAATTTTAATTAACATTGATGGACTTCCACTAACAAAAAGCTGTACAAGTCAATTCTATCCAGTTTAATGAAGTATAAATCAAAACCGGGGATTTGTTGAGATTGTGGGTGTATATTATGGCTGTGCAAAACCCAATGAACCTAAATTATTTTTGTCAGATTTTGTTGAAGATGCCACTAATATTATAAATAATGAATTCAGTGCAATGGCTCCAATTTTATGCTGTTAAAATAGAAATATTTGTGTGTGATACTCCAGCAAAAGCTTAAATTACATATGCTAAAGGTTATTTAGGTTATATGTCACGCTCTAAGTGTCATGCAGCGGGATCTTATGATAATTGAGTTTATTTTCCTGATATGTCAAACCTTCATTTACATACTGATATTGATTTCAGAGCAAAGACTCCAAAACATCACCATCCAGGTACTTACTTCAAGTCTAGATATGGTCAAATCTTTCCCTCTTGATTACATGCATCTTGGTTGTTTAGGGGTTGTAAAAATGTTACTAGTATGTTTGTGGTTAACTGGAAAGCCTTCAGCAAAAATTCCAGATAGTAAAATAGAAACATTATCAAAATGTTTAATTGAACAGTCTTGTAACATTCCAACAGAATTCAATCGAAAACCCCGTAGTGTCAGTGAAAGTAAAAAAGGTGGAAAGCAGCATAATTCAGGCAATTTCTGCACTATACAGGACCAGTTGTTTTAGTTAATTATTATCAAAGGAAAATTTTGAACATGTCATTGTTTTATACTATGCAATAACAATATTATCACACCCACAGTTTTTAAAATACACTTATTATGCTAACAAACTTTCAACATATTTTGTAGAAATGTTTATTTTAATTCATGGTGAAAATTATGCCTCAGATAATATACATAATCTACTACATTTAGCTGAAGATGTTTGAATATTTGGACATCTTAATAGTTATAGTGCTTTTGATTTCGAAAAGTATATGCAAACAATAAAGAAGTTGCTTAGAAAACAAGACAACCCTCTACAACAATGATTAATAGAAAAACAGAACTAGATAATGCTAAACAAAGTGAACATATTGAACAAAGTGAATATTCTCAAAATTTTCCGATACTCCACAAACCTCACTACAATGGACCTGTGCTAAAAAATTATCCAATAACAGATCAATTTAAACAAGTGAATTGCAAAAACTTTGATTTATTGCCTAAAGAACCTGATAGTTGTTGTTTATCCGGTCGAGAAATAATAGCAATCAGTAATTCGAAGATAACGGGCAAATCCTAATTTTAGGACAGAATATACAGAAAAAGAAATTTTTCACCTTAGGCCATGCGAGTCATCAATATTAAATATATGTTTAGTTGGTAAATGACTAGTGAATGAAAAGCATGGAAAATACAAAAAGTTTCATTTAAATGTCATGTCATGTTAACATTCACTAACAAATTTGTTACTCTTCCGTTGTTACATAGTTTTTGAGACAACTTGTTGGTATTTATTATACATAATCTAACAATATATTAAGAGTTGGCTGTGTGCTGAATATATCGAACAACTTGCTTTGAGAGATGTTCAATATATTTACCAATTTTTTAGTGATAGACTTTTTGAAACAAGTTTTTAAGTTGCTCTAAATATATTGAAAATTAACTACTCTATTAAAAAAATCATGTGTTTATATTTTTTTTTGGATTCAACTTTTCAGAAAAAATGGAAAATAATAATATTCGTGAGTTTTCTAAAAAGACTTGGATAAAAATGCAGTTTATCAATGACACGTCGGTAGCAGTGGTGCCCATCCACAAGATGGATTAATGTAGACAATTGTTTGTGGCCACCAGAGAAACTTATCGCTGCTATAAGGTCACATCAATTAAATTCGTGTTGACCTTCACTTGAGGTGAAGATGTTTAGGGATGGGACTTACGGTAATATCTACAAATTCTGTATAAATTGCAAACTAAATATTAATATTCATTTCTAGATTCATATGAAACTGCTCATCTAAAGTGCAGAAAGGCGGAGGTGGAGACCTCAAATACCACATATGTGGACGAATCACATCCAAAAATAAGGGAATTTAAAACGAGGTTCCATTCTTCTTCAAAGTCCGACAGTGAGGTTAAAGAACTTGTAAGGCAAAAGAAGGGGTCTAGACTGTCATCACCACTAAAAGCAGCTCGCACAATCATAATAGGTAATTGATATAAAAATAATGATTTTGACCATCCCCAGAAATATTTCTTTGTTTTGTGAGTTTTTCAATTATTATTTAATGTCCACCATTGAAAAATAGTACTTTTGTGTAAAAAATTATAGACCAAAAATTGAGGTACTTGATCACTGTGTTAATATTTTAGATACTGCAGAGCCCGAAATGAGCCACGTGGAACAAAGCCGAGAGGCAGTTTTGAGTACTTCAGCTAGGTCCAGCCATCAAATTTAGTTGTTTTTTTTATGAAACTTATAAATCTGTAATTTGAAGTTATTGCAAAAGGGACTCAAGGTCCAACAATAAACCACAGACATGGGATATTTGCAGTTTTTCATTTTAAAACTTACCTAAAAAACCTTTTTAAGTGTGGGAAAAGTGTATTAACCCTCCGAGGAGTTGGGTGTGAGTTTAAAGGAGTCTTGGGTGCTTACCTAAATTTCTCTGGTGCCTTATTTTGAATTCTAAATAAATATTGAAAAATCCACCCCTTCTTCGACTTGAAGCTAGTCGACTGGCGAGCACAGGTTGTTCTACAGGGCAATCTGACATCTAAAGGAGCACAGGAGGTAGGTATTGTGAATAGGAGTCTCGTTATAAATAAATAATAAATACCTACTATTTATTATATTATATTTTCCTAACTAGTTAATAGTCAAAAGTAACTTTAATTAAATTTGCTTTCAAGTTGTTTTTAAAGTTTAATATTTTAATATAATCTAGTGTGGGCTTTCTGACGTGTACTTTAATTTATAAGACCATACAGTTGAACTCACATTTAAGTGATAAGGAACTTTATTCTAGCAACGTTATTAACATTGTGACAAGTAAACTCAAATTACCTTCAAAATTTTAATAATAAAGCTTCTTGGAACTAAATTGTGAGCTTTCAGCTCTGTAGTCTGTTTACAAAGTACGTACTATCGATACATACCAAGTACGTACAAACTATACGTACCAAGTACGTACCATGTACGTACGAGGTACGTACAAAATGATATGTACCAAGTACGTACAAAATGGTACGTATCAAGTACGTACAGATGGTACGTACCAAGTACGTAAAAGCAGTACGTATTTGGTACGTACATTTTATTGGAAAATGTACGTATTTAATACGTACCATGTACGTACTATGTACAGAAAAGTACGTACATAATACGTACCTTACGTCTCATGAGTACGTATTAAATACGTATTATGTACGTACTTGTGCTGTCTGGGTAAATTTTCTCTGATCAGCATTTCTATAATTTTATAGTTTCTTCATATTTGTCCTTTCAGTTTTATCAATATGTATCATTTCCTGTACTATTTTAATAAATATTGTTGTTTTTCCTCCTTTTAAGGTTTTTCTTAATTTTTCACATTTTTATAATTTTAGGACTTATTTGTGGAACATCTACGTGCCACATGGCTGTTTCAAAGGAAGCAACTTTCACTCCAGGAATTTGGGGTCCTTATAAAAATGCTATGGTACCAGGTATGTGGTTAAACGAGGGAGGCCAGAGTGCAACTGGAAAACTAATAGATCATATTATAGACACTCATCCGGCAGCTGAAGAAATTAAGAAAAAAATTGGCGATATGTAAGTTTTTATATACGAATTTCGACCATAAAATATGCTCTGTTTCAACAGATGATCAGGAAAAAGATTTGTATCTATAGCTTATGCTCAACATGTTTCCCCTTTAAGTTCAATACACATCTTCATAGAAAAGCAAGAAATTTCCTCAACTACCCCACTTATAGAAATGTTGAAGTGAAAAGAGTAATATATAGAAGATGATGAATAAATATCACGTAATAAGATAGTATACCAAAGCAGTCCAACATTGTAAGCCAATTTCCAAAATGAATGAAGGTAGGATGTGGGCTTAAATTTAGACACTTTGGCAGACATATACACCAAATAAGTGTAAAAGGGTCAGCCATCAAAACACTGAACTCGATAGTGATAAATATTAAACTGCTTAGGAAAGCTGAAGGAACTATGTACAAAAAATAAAATAATTCTACTATGTATCTCAGAGAACGCAGGAGCTTATTCGAAATTGTGGAATTGCAAGTAGAAGAATCCTTACGAAAATATTTAAGACATCGAAAAATGCAGTTGAGTTACTGAAATATTTTTCCAATTAGCTATCACTAGGAGCGAAATGCAGGTGTGTGAATTACCTACTAGGGAAAAGAGTTGGGGAAAATATGATGAAATATAAAAAAGAGATCCTTCTAAAATGGGCCGGATCAATAAATACATTAAAACTGTTACACACAGCGTTAGAAAAATTGCTATAATGCTGAAAAATCTTTGAATTCTGGTATATACTTCGTCACATGAATCGCTTGTTCTTCAGATCTGCGAGTGCGGTGATTTTTTCAATCATTTACAGTTATTGAAGAAGTAATTCTCCTTTTTATAACCTTGGATATTTTATTCGAGTTCGGTGATTACTTCGGAAAATATGTTTTGTAATAATTATTAATAAATTGAAGAAAACAGAAGTCGTTATATTAAATACATAATATAATATTGATTTTTTCTGCAGGCATATACAACAATATTTAAGTAATATTTTAAAGGAAATGTCCGAAAAACGAAAACTAAAATCAGTGGCTCTTCTTACCAAAGACTTACATGTTTGGCCAGATTTCCATGGGAATAGATCTCCAATTGCCGATCCATCTTTAAAAGGAGTTGTAAGTTTATTACTTGATGATCACTCAAAAAAAAACGATGATGATTACTAAAACTTAAATTTATTTAAAATTGATTAAAGTTTGAAAACTTCAATATTTGGAATAAATTGAATAGAATAGATTATCTGTAATATTTATTATTATAAAACATAAACAACAAAGATGTGTAAAAAAAATTTGTTTCCAATCTAGTAGCAACACCAACGATTTAACTTTTTTCGGCTTGTGTATTTCGGAATCAAGATTATTTTGCAAGAACAGTAGATATTTTAGACACGTTCCTACCTTAACACTAACATGTTTTTTTCTAACAATAACATGTTTTTTTCTTAATTCTCCTTTCTACGCTAGTATGGTGCCAAATATCAAATTTCAATTATGTTATTTTTATTTTTCCTTATCAAAGATGCAATTAAGAGTACACTCGCCACACTTTCTCTACGTTTACGCTTAATATTTATAAATAGTTAGTTTATTTAGCAATCTTATTACTACATTCAAAATATTTACAAAAACAATATAAAATAATTACACTTTATGTGCTAATTACATGTCAAATAACTGGATAGGAACAATTATGAATCATTCATTTTTACATAATTATAAGCTTCTCTTATGAAAGTGTTTCAAGGGTGCTACAAGATTTTATAGGAGTTTTTTTTTAGTCACGAGGGGGTTAGGTTTCAGGTGCCCTAATGGTTGCCGCTCAGCCAATAATTGGCTTATTGTGCACCCCCACTCACAGGTATTAAGCACACTCCCATCCTAAATTCTTAGCGAACATTGAGATTCGTCGGACTATGTTTTCCTGCATTCCCTCCTGATTTGTGCCTAGGAAGATATCTAGACAGGAGGGTCGCCTTCTGCACAGGGCAGGGCAATCGAAGACCACGTGCTTTGCGGTTTCCTCTGCTTCTCCACACATCCTGCAATGGGGATTTGTTATTTCAATCCCCATTTTCACTAGGTGTGCGTTGAATATCCAGTGGCCAGTTATGAATCCTACCACTTTTCGCAGTTCTTTCCTACACAGTCTAAAAGCATTTGCTGCGTAGGAACTCGATGGTCCTTTAAGCATTCTTTTGGACTGAGCATGTCGCGTGATTTTGTTCCAGCGCTTATGGTGTTCAAGCGACACCCAGTTGGAAACAGTTTTTCGTACCGCGCTGTATGAAACGCCGTATGTGGGTTCTGGTCCCATGAGGGTGAGATGAGCTCCTTTCTTGGCACACTTATCGGCTCCCTCATTTCCAGCTACCCCTGTATGGCTTGGCACCCAAGTAAGAATTACTCTATTGTCTTTTGCCAAGGTTTTCAAGGTATTGTGACAGTCCCACACTATTTTCGACGTATAGCTGTGGCTTGCTAAGGCCAAAAGGGCCGCCCGACTGTCAGTGTTCACATAGATGGTCTTTTTGTTATATTTCCTGTCTATGCATGTTCTGCCGCATTCGATTAGTGCAGCTATTTCTGCTTGAAATACGGTCGTCATTTTGAAAAGGCAAACAATTATGCTTTGCCTGGGTCTGACGCCGTAAACGCCTGCTCCTGTACCCGTTAGGATCTTTGACCCGTCGGTGTACCAGGTGATACTGTTCAACATGCGTTGAGGTTCTCTCTGGGCCCATTTGGATCTGCCACTCAAGTTGACACGATATGTTATCTCAGTTTCCACGACCTTGGGCATTCTGTCATTGGCATTTCGATGATGTCGCACCTCATGGTGTCGTGTATTCTAGTATGTTTCATAGCATTGTTGAACAATACTCAAAATGCGGTGCAATTATAGTTTTATATAATGTAACTCTTGTCGTTAGAGACAGATTTGAACTTATTCCTCTAAAATAATTCATTTTTTTATTAATTTTCTTATGAACATACTGACCTTGTTTTTTAAAATTCATACCCTTATCAATAATAACACCTAAGTACTTACATTCACTAACAAGCTTTAAGGACAGACCGAACAACTTAATATCACATACAAAATTATGTTAATTGCTATTAAATAACATCACTACTGTTTTATTTGTTTTTACATACAAATCATTGTCGATAAAACACGATTCTAATAATTTAATATTTTGCATTTTATTCATAGTCTCTTCCAGATTTTCACCCTCCAATGTAACTATGGTGTCATCAGCAAATACATTTAAAACTAATGTAATAACACAGAGCAATATCATTAATATATAAAATACAAAGAAGAGGCCCCAATACTGTTTCTTGAGGGACACCATACTTCACAAGAAGTTTATTGAACTGACAGTTATTTACTTTTACTTGTTGGTGACGATTTTTCAAGTAACTGCTAGACCATTCTTGTGCATTTCCATGTATACCATATTTTTTTAATTTTATTGTCTCAAACGCTCTTTTAAAATTAAGAAAGACAGTACATATAACTTTTTTTGATTCTGTATATTCCTTCCACTTTGAAAGAACCAGTTGCAATGCAGACTCACAACAATGTTTTTCTCTAAAACTAGACTGATTTTCTATTAAAATATTGTTATTATTAATATGATCTAGAGGTAGTGCCTTTATGTATAATTCTATTACTTTTTCACAAAGAGGCAACATGTTATTAACTGGTCTAAATTCATCACATTTTTTTGTATTTGTTACCTTATGAATAGGTACAATAAGGGATGTTTTCCACAAGTCAAAAAATTGACTTTGTTCTGTACTTAAATTTATTATATCTGTCAATTTATCGCTAATCGTATTTAGGCCCTTCATCATAATGGTTTTGGTAATCTCGTCTATTGAATAATCTTTTTGCAAGTTTGTTATTAAACGTTTTACTTTTTGTTGGGTTACTTTTTGAAAGTTGTATAAAGCAGTTATTTGGTTATCAATAATAACATGATTTCTTTGATTCAGATCGTGATATTTGTCCCTATTAGTTATTATTAGTTATATACTTTGTACAAAATAATTATTAAATGAATCGGCTAATGATTTATCATCTTCCACTAATATATCATTAAACTATACCTATAGCTTGTATTATCTCCCCCTTTCCTTTACCCGTTACTCTTTTGATACTTTGACACATTTTCCAACTATTTCCTTTGTTTCTATCTATTAAGTTTTCAAAATATAACCTTTTCTTTGATCATATTAGACTAACAACTTTGTTTCTTTTATCTTTATACCCCACCCAATCAACAGCCATACCTGTAATTATAGCCCTTGTATATGCCAGATCTCTTCATTTTTCTAAAGATTTTATTTCACTATCATACCATTCACATCCAACCCTTTTACATATAGTTATTTCTGGAGCAAAATAATTTAAAACGGAGGTTAATATTTTCATTAAAATTTCCATGTAGGTCATTTATATATTCATATCACGTTTTCAAAGTTTTTCATGTAATGCCTTTTCAAAATATTTCTCGTTAATACCTTTCACATTTCTTGTTTTAAAAGTAGGTGTATTATCATTATTTAATTTTAATTCACTTTGTGGATTCTTAAACTTTATTTTAAAGAATGTTATATCATGATCTGTAATTTTTGGTTCCCTCCTCTCTTCAGCTGTTACCTCGTTATTATCTGTAAATACTAGACCAACTATACTTCTAGTATTTTATGTTATCCTGGTATATTCCTTTATTATTTGTTTAAGTTAAAAAGCTTTCATTTGAGTAATTAATTTTCCCCCATAAAAATCATTTTTTTCAGGTCTAACATCTATATTAAAGTCAAACGTTAGAAAAACATTTACATTACAATTCTGATAAATGTCCTCTACTATATGTTATCCAATTCAGTTAGAAACGCAGAAATACTAGAGCTTGGCAATATGTACCAAATAATAAAATACATTCCTCTAATTTTTAACCCTATTACCCATAACATTTGTGGAATTGTCAATTCGTAAATGCCTTCATAAGGAATGCCATTTTTTATATAACACACTATGCCACCAGATTGTCTATTCTCGGAATTAGGTCTATCTATATTAAACCCTGATATATATTTCATTATATTCAATTTCAGTTGTTACTCTTGCTTCTGTTTTAGTGTTAAGAGATCAATGCTACACCTATGTAAAAAGGTGTCAATTTGATTTACAATAAGCTGCATACATTTAAATGAACAATTTCTAATTGCTATATAAAATTTGTTTTTTTAAGTTGTTTTTCAATTGGCAAGACCTATCCCATACCGTATGTGTAACATACAAATTTAGATTGAATTTTGTGTTAGCTCGTACACAATTTATGCAACATTTTTCATTTAATTTACATTCACTAGATTTATGGTGTTTACTACAATTTCCATAAAAATTCTCCCCTATTTTACAATTCTTGGCAAAATGATTAAATCCCTGACACTTAAAACTTTTTACAACACTTACAAATTCAAAATTCTACATATATATAAACTAATGTATACAAACTCCAGACTTCTAAGAAAATTTAAAGTTTCAGTGTCTACTTCTATTACTAGATTAATTAATCCTGTTTAATTTATTTCTTTGGACTTATTTATTACTTTTAAATGAAAATTATCACCAATGTTTCCAATTATGTTTTATCTCATAATTACTTCTTCAATTTCATCTTCATACACTAATATATCTTAGAGGACATTGATAATTTTTAATTTTAGATACCCTTTTTTCGGTTCAACTACCTCATATGACTCTCCTAAATTCTGTTTAATTGAGTTCGATACAATTGAAGCCTCATCCTTACTACCGCATTCTAATCAAACTCCTCCATTTTTTAGACTTCTTTTAACATTAACTTCCACATTCAATTGAACCGGATCAAAATTTTCAATTAATTTGTTCTGCGAATTTATTTTCATTGGATTTAATTATCAATACTCCTTCATTATTTCTCACAATACTATATGTATTTAAATTATTTGCTGCTCCAGTTTGGTGCATAGCAATATCACTTCTATGTGGAGCTTTCAATTCCATCATAAATGTTTTAGCTTCCTTTAAATAAGTTTCCACTTTTTTCATAAATACTACCATATTATCCAATAAATTCGAACATTCCTCACATACCAGTTTTAATGTTCTTTTCTTCATTGGAATTACCTGTTCTTCAGTGGCTGATAAACCCATGCAATCTACATGTATTTTTTTCTTACATATATCACCAATTGTAAATATTTCATTTCTATCTATATCAATCAGATATTTATTGCATTTATCCTTTCATATTATTGTAGATGTACTCACTTTATTGTAAGCTCTGGACTATTACCAACTATTTACTAATCACCTTATAGTTTGCCAACAAAAAGTTGCTTACTAATAGATATTTAGAAAAAAGAACCAAAACAGAAACTTAAATTGCTCAAATTTATACTCCCTATTGGAAATTTTGAAGTAAATGCACAATCCGTAGGTAGATTATCCAATACACTACAAATTGATATCCCATATCACAATTAACCATGTAAAATTCACTTTAAAAATAACTTTTAACGTGAACATATATTAACATGATCAACTAGAGAAAAAAGAGTTCTAATTAATCTAAAATAATTATTATATTAATCTCGTACTAATTATATTTTACTAGTTAATGCATTTAAATATTACCAAAAAAGCTAACCCTCATCGTTTTTACTGTGGCCCCTTAATTGTTCGATTATGTAACTAAATTTGTTGCAGATTTGTGGACTTACACTTGCAGCTGATGAAGAGAATTTGGCATTACTTTATTTAGCAACTGTACAAGCATTGTCAGTAAGTATACATCAAAATCTCAGATACATTTGTGAAAATGTTTAAAAGAAAATTTGAATTTGAATTTAACTCTTCTTTTTCACATTTTCAATAGTCATAATGTGTGTTTGAAAACTCAGTAATGTTCAATCGGTAGTTTTTTCACATATTTTTTAAAAGTACAAAATAGTACCTATATTAAAGTTTAAGTGGATAAAAAGGTCTTTCAAACACGCGCGATTTTACGAGCACTCTGGCTGCGCCGTCGTACTCGAAATAGAGCAAGTGTTTGAAAGACCAGTTATCCACGAATACCTTACGCTATTTTTTTTATTGGTGCACTTTGAAATAATAAGATATTATTCTTATATTATTACTACAAAAAAATGGAAGTCCGTCCTCGATGCCCAGCCAAGTTTCATTTCCTAAAAGTCCGCCCTCGATGCCCAGCCAAGTTTCGTGAAAGTCCATCCTAAATAGTATTTATTTTTATTTGACGTTACGAGGTACTGCTGTCAGATCAATAATCAAAAAGTTGTCATTGATACTTACGTTTCTCGAGTTGTTTTGTTGTTACCACGGTAACTTTAAAAAACGCGCGTGTTCGAAAGTTCGATTTAAACACGCTGAGGTGTGCTTTAAATAGGTAAAATGAGGTACCAATAAAAAAAAGCATATTAAGTAAAAAAGTGAAGATGGACTTTGCCAAAATGATCGTATTTCACACTAAATTCTTTTTTTAGTACGGAACACGTCACATTATTGATACACTTAAAAAATCTGGCTATAATGAAATTAAATCAACACTTATATGTGGAGGCCTCAGCAAAAATCCAATTTTTACACAAAGTCAAGCTGACGTTTGTAACCTTCCTACCGTATGCCCTAATGAGATAGAATCAGTACTTCTAGGCGCCGCTATTTTGGGAGCTTGCGCCGCAGGTCATTTCAAAGATATGACTGCCGCTATACAAAGTATGGGAGGAGAAGGACAAGTTGTGGAACCAAACAAGGATATTATAGATTACCACAATAAAAAGTATGAAGTGTTTTTAAAGATGTATGAAGATCAAATTAATTATAGAGATATGATGAAATCTGCGCAATTCTGAATAAATTATATTACATATTGGTGTATTGTAGTTATTATGTTCTCTACATTCATCTGTCAGCCAGAAAACACTTGAAATGTGAAATATTTCAACTCTTTTCCCCAACGATCCTTCAATTGTTTTTATTTCCTTCCTAAAAGTCACGATATTGACCGCTCACACAACCACTGCTCAGTAAGAGTATCTGCCATAAGTTGGACAAGTTCTCTACGATTGCCTTTCTCGTTGTCTTACCATATCAAACCCATAAATTACATATGTATTGACCATTCACAAATTAAGAATATTGTAAAATATGTCTACTTGCGATTGCAAATCATCACTATGAACATTTGGTCTATTGTGTAAATAGCACCTTTCGTAATATTGAAGCAGCATATTACTTGAGGCTTCTTGGAATTGGTGTTAATCTGAAGAATCATCCTAGAATCAATAACATGGTTCAGTTGCTGAGGTTCAATTTCTTATCAAAAGAGATCGAATCTTCACCACTTCCTCTTGATCCACGAATTACCAAAAACCTTCACAATAAAAATAAATGCGATATACACTTGAACTTTAAATCAGTGAACAGGTCCGGACTTAGAATCTCTGTGAAATGAATTGTGCACATTTCAAAGAAAGTAAAGACATTCCGACCGTATCATGTGACGGCTGTGAGAGAACTATTCTTAGAGAAGAGAAGTGTTCTGGTCTCAATGCATCAGGATTAAAGGTGATGGATTTGAGAGGTGGCAGAAATTTGAAATTTTACTGTACCGATTGCCAGATGGGTATAAAATTAATACCTAAGCTTCTCGCCTCTATTTTTAATATGCAGGCAGAGATCAACAAATTGAAGAATAAAACCGATTCATCTCCAAATGGTCCGAAGAGAGCATCACTGATGAGATAAGTGAAAGGGAAAAAAAGAAAAACAATGTCATGATGTATAATCTACCTGGAAATGGAAGCTCACAGGATGCTGATCTGAAAGAAGTGAAAGCAATTGTTAGAGAAATAACTAATGAAGAGTTGAGAGTGATTGGAACAAGAAGAATTGGAAATAATAATAAAAATGGATCTCGCGCCCTGAAAATGGTATTCTCCAATCCCGAGGATGCTATGAAGGTCATCAAGAACAAAAGGAGTCTAAATAAAGAAAAAGAGGTATTTTTAAGAGCGGATTCAACTCAGCGTCAAGTTGCACACTTAAAAAAAGTTCAAGAAAGGCGAAATAATGGAGATGTATTCATCAGATACATTGGTGGCACTCCTCGAGTATCAAAAGTAAATAATGTTCTCAGTGATGATGGTAAAATTAATCTTTATTATCAAAATGTTGGTGGTCTCAGGACTAAACTAAGTGAATTGGAACATTCGATTTTAGTGTCCAATTATGATATTATTATCATTGTAGAATCATGGCTAAAGAAAGATTTTTGTAATGAGGAATTAGGTTTAAATGGTTATAATATATTCAGATTTGATAGGGATGAAACAAACACTGACAAGAATCGGGGAGAGGTAATTTAATTGCCATAAAGTCTGAGATAAATGCTAAAAAAGTTGAAATTCAAAGGAATGTAGTCAAGCAGATTTTTGTCATTCTTTATATAAAAAACCATAAAATAATAATTGGGTGAGTCCATATACCACCATCATCAACTGTTAACTTTTATGACCAACACCACTCAGGATGTTGATCATGTTTTTGATAATAACAAGGACTGTGAATTTATTCTGTTTGGGGATTATTGCCTGAGGAGGTTTGGATTAAATGTAAACTGTCCAGCAAACTCGTCTGCGAACACATCACAAAACTCTTTTGGTTATTATGGTAACCATCAAATAAATACCATAACTAATACTCGAAATGCCTTTAACTTTTTCATCAATTAAAGATATTTGTATCTTTGAACCATCACACAGCAACTTGCTGCCACTTAGAATTTAATAAAGGGCAGCAACTTCAATATGAAGAGTTGTATTATGATTTTCAAATTATTTCGAAATTAACAACTTTTTGGCCAGTGTCAAGTGGAATGACATGCTGGAGGGAAATTTGGATTAGGTTCTTCAGATGTTTTTCAAAATAGTTTATTCTGCAATTGATATGTTTGTACCAGTGAAAAAATTCAGAAACTCAAATTTTTCCGGACGGTATAGCACTCAACTTAAGAAATTAATAATTGAAAACAAGAGACCCAATTGACACTAAATGATATTCAGAGACCAAATTTTTGTTTAACGGTTCCGTTATACTTGACATAATCAAGTTAAAATATAATCAGTGCCCAACAACTGGTTAAATTGTCATTATTGTCAAACTGTTGAAGTTCTTGCTGGTAAAAGCTTTATAATATTGTTTAAAGTTGCTGTTGGAAATAATTAAAAGGTAAACAAACATTTTTAACAACTTACATCTTATTTTTATTAAAATAACATCTTTATTTTTCATAGATTTTTATTCAAATTTGACATTCCAATTAAAATTACAAAAGTTTTCTAGAACGACATTGAAATAAATTATCAAATAAAATACAATTAATAAAGTAAAACTTGTATGGCAGCTTAACAAAAGTTATTTGATTCCTCACATCTTTTTTAATAATGGATACAGACCTATCTTCTTTATCGGGGGAAAGTGATAGAGAGGAGCAACCCGGACATCGAAGAATTCGATTAATAAGACCTCGAATTAATGTCTGAGAAATATGATGATGTTAATTTTAAGGCCAGAATTCGTTTTTGTAAAGACATTGTAGTAAATATTTTAGATAGAATTGGTAATCACCTGTAGCCAAAAGTTCATGGTAACCGTTCCATAGAACCAATATCCCAACTACTTCTAACATTGCGATTTTATGCAACTGGTGCATTTCATAATTGTATTGGAGACAATGTTAATATTTCACAGCCCTCAGTGTAACGAATAATTAAAAGAGTTACGCACTATATTGCACTGTTAGGGCGAGAAGAAATTAAAATGCCATTGACCCAGGAAGAAATTCTTGAAGTGTGTACCCAATTTTACGCCATAAGAAATTTCCCCAGAGTCATTAGTGCTGTGGATTGTACGCATATAAAAATATTGTCTCCTAGTGGAAGAGATGCAGAACTGTATCGCAACTGAAAAACTGAAAAGGATATTTTTCTTTACACATCCAAATAGTGTGCGATGCACATTTAAAAATAAGGCACATAATATTACGTTGGCCCGGCTCAGTACACGATTCAACTATATTGAATAATAGCCCTTTAGTTGTTAATTTGACTCATGGAAGATATGGCAGAAACAATTTTTTCCTAGGTAATAGTGGATATCCATGTAAGACATATTTATTAACACCTGTGTTAAACTCCAGCTGAAGAAGAGTGCAACAGAGCCCAAATTGCCACAAGAAATACTGTGGAGAGGTGTTTCAGAGTTCTTAAACAAAAATTTGCCTGTAATTAATGAGTAAATTATAAAATGTGCCCCTCTGGCAACTGGCACATTTAATTTCCTTGGAAAAGCAAGAATTGACATATATTTTAATCAAATTTATTTATTAAATATAACAATAATGAACGGCATACATATTCATTTAATTCTGACGTTACAAATATTCACACCTTAATTTTTAACAAAATATGAAATCCATAGATACATAATGTAGATGTGAAGAAAATTATCTAATTATTTATTAAAATTGAAGCAAAAAATTCTTCTGACACATCCTTCCTAGCTCTTCTTTTACAATTTTCATAAAATGTTTTCAACTGTTATTCATCTCTGGGCTCTTCAGCAGAAGAGATGAACTGCTTCGTAATGCTCTCCCAAGCTTCTTTTTTATTTTGGTAGCATTTGTAATCTTGCTTTCCACAATATCTTTTTTTCTGTATAGTTGGGGAATTTAGGAAAAAGGATTAGGTTAGGAAAAAAATGAAAATGTCCTTGCAGAGACATTCATATTTTTTGGTATATTTATCAACATTTGGCATAATTGCCTTAACCTAGGTACCTATATTTACAGGTTAGGTTAGGTTACTAGGTTAGTAATATTTACACTTAAGAATAATTTGTCTGAGTAGCAATTTAAAATTTGAATACTGAAAAGTTTAGTAAATTGATGAAGTGCTCGTATTCTTTAACTCTAATTAGTTAGTTATACGCTTGGCAAGTAACTAGAGTAGCGCCACGTAGCGGCTAGCACCGGTAACAGTAGGGTGACAATCGTATTGAAAACATTGGTGAATATAATGGAGTCCACAAAAAATTTATAAAAACGCGAAAAAAGCGGTCGAATCGAAATTGTTGCGTAGTGAATTGTTATAATACGGAAAGAAAAAATCTCGATCTTCATTTTTATACTTTTCCTAACCGCTCATGGCAGAGGGAACGAAAAATGCAGTGGATAAATCGGTGCGTCGGAAGATGTAAGTATGCTTAATATATATTAATGTGTGAAAAACTCATTTATTTAAAATTCTAAAACAATACAGTTTATTATGTGCAAAAATATTACGTTTATTTCTGATAAGAAATTTTTGAAAAAATAACGACATACTTTTATTTAGGCATGACGGTAAATCATGGAATCCCACAGCACACACAAGAATTTGTAGTGCTCATTTTTGTGGAGGCAAAAAATCAAATCACCCATTAGACAAATCATATAATCCAACAATATTTCCTGATATATATAAGAAATCACAAAAGTCATCAAGTTTTGATAGGACCAAAAGACTACTCAGCCGACAAAATAAAACCACTACGATAAATTCAGATATGTCAATGGACAGTGCAGATATTACTCCAAATATATCAATGGATGTAGATGAATTAATTTTAAATGTAATTGTTATTTTTTATAATAGAAGCATATAACAACATCATCATTTGTATTATAAACATAATAAAATCATGTAACATCATAACTTACAGCACAAACGATCCGCCCATGTACTTGATCAATCTATAAAGTAACCATAAATTATTGAAAACTCATTTATAACGATTCAAGCCAACTAATAAGATACATAACATACATAAGTTGCATACATAAAATTTATCAAAACACGGGTAAATAAACATTTTCATTATTTTTTGTGCTAGTAACAACAGGAGTTTCTCTAAGCACGGACCCATCGATTTTACGATCATTGCCATTAACCATTTCACGTACATTGCTTACATGAAAACTTTTCAATAATTTGCTACCTTTCTCAATGCTCTTTTTACGAAAATTTCGTAAATGAACTGCTTGAAATCCGTTCGTAATAATAAGACTCATTATTATGTTGTATTATACTTTTCAATTTCAAACCTCCAAATCAACGATTCCGTTTCACCCGAGAATTTAATAAAACAACCACGAGGCGGCGCGCACATCGCCGACTCGAGATACGTGCCAAGCGTATAGGGTATGTGTTGACAATAGGGTTCAAAGCAAAATTTTTAAATGCTGTATGATTAACTAATAATTCCCTATCTCAAGGTTACACAGAATTTTTTCAATATCCCAATCTCCTATTTCCTTAACACCTTAAATACTTACAATTCAACGATTTTTAAAAACATTTTTTTCTTATTCACTATAATTTTGCTTTTTAATTCGTTTAACTATAAAATAACTTGATGTAAAATAACAACATAAATATTTAATCTAACTTACTGCGAACACACGTGTATATTATATTATAATCCCCAACAACGTTCAACAAACAAATAAGAAATCAAACGTCGTGTATAGCATAGATAACCTAAGTTGAAGTATGATTGACACTTACGTTACAGTAGTTACCGACACAACGTTGCCGTAGTGTCTCTGCCCATTTTGTAACGGAGCCGTTATGATGTATTGTATGGTTAAGTTGTGAATACCAACTGATAACAAACCGAGACGGGACCGTTAACAAAACGATATTTCTGAATACGGGTGTTAAAGTCACTGGAGCCATAGATCATTATCAACAATTTAATAATCTCTGAACAAGATGTAAACGGCTCCAGATCCATTGTCATCAAAATTATATTGAAAAAATTGAAAGAAATATTGCTCATGACCCTCATTGTTTTTGGAATTATATAAACAGTAAAAGAAAATTATATAACTTACCCTCCAGCATGTTTTTCGAAGAGGCAACAAGCAGTAATAAGAATGAGATTGTGAATCTTTTTGCCTACTATTTTTTCACAACTTACACTGATAAGAATGTTACTCAAATTATGGAATATGTAAAAAAAAGAGTGTTTGAATGTTTGCAATTACAGTATTGAGATAACAGAAGTAATTGATCCATTGATGTTAGCCCCAGAAAAACTTACTTCTGGCACTGACGGAATTCCTCTACATTTCATGAAAAAATGTGTATTCACGCTGGCAAAGCCCCTTCAAACAATTTTAAATATCTCTTTATCAGCGGGCACATTTCCTAAATGTTGGAAACAAAGTTTTCTCACTCCAATCTACAAATTTGGAGCTAGAGATGACATAAAGAATTATCGTCCTGTGTGTAAGCAATATGAAATCCCCAAATTTCTCAACTGTCTGATAACTAAGAAACTTACTCAAGACACCAGGAACATAGTTAATGAAAACCAACACGGCTTCACTTCAGGAAGATCCACCAACATAAATTTGCTTACCTATCAACATTTTTACTTTTCCGCCCAACCTATCTATATGCGAGAAAAGTATTGGTTAGCCCACAAAATTTTGAAAACAAATTTCTGTGTCTTGTTAGCACGATACAGCCTCCAGAGTGCAACAAATCACCAATTTTATGATTGTATATTGTTCAAGACATCTCACAGATGAACCCTATTGATTTTCAGCTCACAATAGCCAGTCGGATGCTATGGTACTTCAAGTACATTTTTGTAATTTTTGAGAAATTTAATATAATAATATACTAAATTCTTTATTGTCCACCATATAACAAAATACAACTCAGTAATACAATTAATGAGAAAAAAAGATGGTAAACAAAAGGTTAGGTGATAGGTCTATTGACCAATTCTTCCTCACCAACCTCAAGAAAGAAAACTAAAAAAACAACCAAACCAAAAGTTACCTAAGATTAATAATTAATAGTAAGGTTCTGAACAATGTAAAAATTCAATAACCTGACATTAACATAACATTGTTATATTAAAATCAATTGGTGTGCTGAAACAAGCTCCTTGATTAAAATGAAATTTGACTTACTGATGTTGAAACAATTCCTTATTTGCTGAGGCAATTTGATAAGAGAAGGAAGACTTAAATAGTTTTTTTTATGACGAGGGATAGTAATTTTATTCTTTGATCTTATATTTAAATTGTGAACATATGTCCTAAATTTTACTTTCTCGCATAAATATGACGAGCTTTTAGATTTCAAAATTTTGTAAAAGAGGCAGTAGGCATGCAACTTCCGTCGATTAAACATACTAAGCCAGCCAATTTCTTTCGGCTTGTAGCTTATTCTGTTTCTTCGTCTGATGCCATATATTAGGTGCAAACATGAATTTTGAACTTTCTGAATGCGATAGCAGTCAGATTCTCTGAGAAAAGGTCCATATACAGTATCGCAATGAGTAAAGTGGGATAAGACCAGTGAGTCTGTTAACATTTTTTTAGTTTTGATATTGATTTCTGAGCGATGAGGATAAATTAGTTTGAGTGAAGCATACGCTTTTTTAATTTTTTCAGAAACATGTTTGTCGAAATGGAGTTTGTGGTCAAAAATTACACCTAAATTTTTACACTGATCGCTAAAACACAGCATTTCGTTACGATATGCAGTTGTTGCATCGCCTGTAGTCTGTGTGTTTCATGGCCAAACAATATTGCACATTTCAGTTTGTTAGCACGATACAGCCTCCGAAGTGCAAAAAGTCACCAATTTTATGATTAAATATTATTCCGAACATCTCACAGATGAACCCTATTGATTTTCAGCTCACCACAGCCAGTACAACAGGTGCTATAGTACTTTAAGTACGACATTTTTGTAATTTTTGGAGAAATTTCAGTTTGTTAGCACGATACAGCCTCCCGAGTATATACAAGTGACCAATTTTATGCTGATATTATTCAGGGCGTTTCAAAGATAAACCCTATTGAGATTTAGTTCACTAAAGCCAGTACAACGAGTGCTATGGTACTTGAGGTACCAAATTTTTGTCATTTTTGGAGAATTTTCAGTTTGTTAGCACGATACGGCATCCAGCATGTATTCAAGTGACCCATTTTATGATTGAGTATTGTTCAGGGCGTCTTATAGATGAACCTTATTGATTTTTAGCTCACCAGAGCTAGTACAACAGGTGCTATGGTACCTGACGCGCCACATTTTTGTCATTTTTGGAGAAATTTCGGGTTTAGTACGTTACAGCCTCCAGAGTGTATACAAGTGGCCAATTTTATAATTGGATATTTTTCAAGGTGTCTCACAGATGTACCCTATTGATTTATTCGACGCCTCACACATTTATTCAAAAATAAAATGAGGCACATTAATTTGTTGTAATTTAGTTTTAGTTGATTATGATTGTATTTGTTGATAATGTAACTTAAACACTGTCTCTTAATTATTTATGCTTTTTGTAAATTAGCATGTTCGTATATAAATAAATCTTCGCATTCAGTCAGGGATTACCGACTTTCATATTTTCGGTGTCACTTTGGATCAAAATAAACAGTGTTTTCTTGATATCTAACTAAATCCAGCTATAGTATAGAAAAGTCATTTAACATTATAAAAAAGAACACACTATTTACTACCATTGCTCCAGCACACAATTACACTATCTGATAACCAACTTATCATCTTCAAAAACTTAGATTAAATTATTTTGTTGATAATGGTGGAATTGTCTCAAATAGAATAATTTGCGGTATAAGAAAAATTGAACAAAAACAACAAAATGAAAATCAGTCAAGAATTTAATAATAAATAAATGAATTAGCTATTACAACAAATATATAGATGATCATTTTGATGAAATATACTGAACTTCAATTTTGAATTAATGAGTGATATTACATTTCCATAAATGTTAGTTAAATAGTGAAATCATTCTTTGGTTATTTTTTTTTAATAATAAAATATGTCAGACATAAAAATTTATTGAAAAAGTATACAAATACATTTATCTAAATCACAAATAAATTATACAGCCTCGATTCGGGATTTAACAAAAATTGTATGAAGTAACAATATGAACAGAAAATCGTCGGTGAAATGTGTTTAACTTGTTAACTCCACCTACAGGTCAAAATGTGATTTTTGTAGTGTTAGAAAAAGAAAAAATACTTCACGAGTGTGAAAAGCAGTCACATCCTTCAAAATTAAAAGAAATAAAATATTATTCCTCAATAATACCTGCTATCTCCAAATGAATGAAATTACGCGCCGAAATACTGCTATCTCCGGCATTTTCCGATGCATTCGCGTGTATTTGTTTGCTCCCACATTATTTAGTTATTGAATATGTTTTTGTTAATATATTTCGTTTGCGCTGATATATTTTGATAATGGTATGTATTTACTTTACATATTTATTATAAAATAAAAGACTTTTTATGTATAACCGATTAAAACTGTATAGGATTAATTCTTCTGATTGTGATGGAGTTAGGAGCTTTTCTATATGTATGATTTATGCGTATGGCTTCATATTATGGAGTTAGACATTTTATCTTTTTTAAATAGTAGCTCTCCATTCCATAGTATAAAGAGGTATGGGTATGTTTGAAATTTAATTTTTTTCATTCATTCATTTAACCCAAAAATGAGTTATTTGTACCTGTTTTAGTACTAAAGGTCCCAAGACCACTTTATAATCATAAAACACCATGTGTATTTTACATTTTTTTATCGTGCCGCTCTGACTCGGACCAGTTTGTTTTTGGCTTATTAGTTTAAGGATTAAATTTATATTGTTGCCGACAAGAGTAAAACTTATTTCTTGGAAAGTAATCCATATTATTTTATAAATCAGTTAATAAAATCATGTTTCGCCAATGTTAACTGATATTCTGAGAAGTTTTTTTATCATTTCAAATATCACGCGGAAAATTATGTGTCTAGATGTGTAGAGATGCTCCAGAAGATAATAACAATATAGCCCTCTCTAATTCTGCCGAAACAAGAGAATCTTTTGAAAATAATGAAGTGGCACATAGTATTGTTGACAATCCCCAATTGGACTTCCAGGGTTTTATTATACCTGATTATAATAATATACCTCCTAATTCTGCAAGAACTTTTTTCTTTGATAATAATGAAATGTCAGAATCGCAACATACTAGCGTAGTTGACCATCCCCAGTTAACCTCACAAGATTTTACTGTACTTGAGAACATCGAATTTGAGGTTATAGAAATGTCTTCATCTGACACTACAAAATATCACCCTTACAAATAAGGACAAGTTGATTATTATGCTGATAACTTAGTATATAATATATATAATAGTATATAATAGTATATAATGAGTCATGCAGGCCTCAAGATTCTTCAGAAGCTACCACTTTAGAATAACTTTTCTCACTGGAACAAATGAGCTGTGAAGAACAAATTGAATGTCTAACTGAAAATAGTTCTTCTACTTCTACTGAAATTGCACAAGGTCAAGATTATGTCATGTCCTCACCAGGAACAAATTACTGGATAAGTCAGTCCCTAAAGAGAAACACGTGACTTAAATTTATAAGAAATTTTGGATGAGAGTGACACAGGCATGTACCAGCCCGTGGTACCTTATTCAGAAACCTCTGACTCGGTTTCATCAGACTCGAGTTATCAAAAAAAAAGAGTCGTAAAAGAGTACTATGATAAAGCAAATTGGTTTGCTGAAAAAAAACAAAAGTCACAGGGAAAAAGGTCAGTCATATCTTGGTCACATAAAAAGTGAAGGAAAGTGGAATTACGAAAAACGAAAGACCTAGGCAGATGAAGATGAGCTGTAGGTGTCAAAATAAATAATGAAGTAGTGTAATGAAATGTGCCACAATAACTGAAAAAAACGATTTCATTACTTCTGGGCAGACATTACCTACATCGACAACGCAGTAACAATTTTTACAACAAAATGACACCGTGATAGAAAAGAAGAAAATAAATCTAGAAGATTGCAATTACTTTGCTACTACTTAAGGATTGACGGCAATACTGTACGGGTCTGTAAAATTAGGTTTTTAAACACTCTGGCTATTGAAAGGTGGACAGTTCTGAACTAGAAGAATAATTTTATGGTTGGCAAGATTCCAACTAACTTAAGAGAATTAAAAAATGATCATGTGATGAGAAAGAAAAGTTGAATGAGTTTTTAGATCCTCTTCCAGTCATGGATTCCCATTATTGTAGGGCATTGTCTAGCAAAAAATATTAATTGCCAAAATGGCCATACAGGAATGCACTTTACAATTTCTATGTGACAGACTGGTGTAAATCACGTAGTATTAAACGACAATCAAGAACAAGTTTTAATGAAGCTTTTAAATTGAGAATCGTGGCTTTGTTTAGTCCCAAAAAAGATGAATGCGAAAAATGTGCATCATATAAAGTTGGGGCATTTACAGAAGAAGACTATCTGTTACATATGGTTAGGAAAAAAGAGACACAGTTAGAGAAAGATAAAGACAAAGGGGAACAGAGTTTCGTATTCACGGCAGATTTGCAAGCTGTTCTCATGGCGCCCAAGTCAAAAGTCTCTACATTATATTATCGCACAAAGCTGCAGGTCCATAATTTGTTTTTATTATTTAAAAAATAACGATGTGTTGTTTTCTCTGGAACGAGACCGAGGGCGGTGTTAACTCAGAAGAATTTGCTTCCATTTGGGTTTATTTTCTGCAAGAAAAATATTGCCAACTATCGAAAAGTGTACTAAAAATACTCAAATAATTATCTACAGTGATGGTTGCTACTACCAAAACTGCAATGCTATTCTTGCAAACTCGCTTTTGTAACAAAAACCATAACAATCATTCAAAAGTTTTTAGAAGTTGGTCATACCCAAATGGAAGTGGATAGTATGGAATCTGCTATAGAAAGATGCCTACAGAAGAAAGTAGTAAATGTACCTGCAGAATACATAAAATATTGCAGGGCTGCTCGAAGAAAACCTAAGCCTTACTAAGTTATCTATTTGAGCATTACATTTTCAAAAAATTCAATGATATTGTAACCTATAAGAGTATTAGCCCAGGAAGAGTCAAATGAGACAGTAGAGTAACCAATATTTGGGCTAATAAATATACATAAAAGTGAAATATTTTATAAAGAAAAGTTTAGTGATGATTGGTCACTTCTGTCTCAGCGAAGGGCAGTGGGATGAACTGCAAGCTTTGCATAAGAATATGCTTCCGATCAAGGCCCGTAAATATGAAGACCTACAACAAATCAAACTCACTCTTCCAGAAGATGATCACGACTTTTACGACAACCTACCGTGTGCATAGTTAAGATATGTAATGTAATGTTATTTTTCTAGAAATTGCAGTCTTTTGGTATAAAATTAAAGTGTTTATCATTTTCAGTACAAAACTGTTGATAATGCTTGAATAACGGAAGGCTGCTAACTCCATAAAAAATTATCACCATCTATATTTCCCAAAAGCGAAAATCTGTTACTGCCAATTTTATTTGTAGAAAATAGAACAATATAAAATTGTTTTTTACCTATAACGCGTGGAAAAATTTATCTAGTTGGTTTTAATACTTTATTCCGGTAAAATGGAGTTAGCTGGTTAACACGTTTCACCGACGAAATATTAAAAACACATAAATAGTCAGAAATTTTTTTGTACACAGAGGAAAATTAAAATTAATCAAGCAGAACGGCAATAATATATCTCTTCTGCCGCAATGATACACGATTCAAAGCAAAGTTCCACTATAGTTCAATAACAATCTACAAATTTTAACCTATCATATTTTATGTTAGCTTACAGTTTTGGGATTAAAATAAATTTACAAACTGGAAATGAAAAAAGCAAAATGTATGAAAAAAAATTGCCTATAAACAAAAAAGTTAATTGTGTTGCCCACAAAAGTCATGTTGGAAAGCTATCAGCTAGACACGCATATTCAAATTGTAGGTAAGCATAAGCGGATAATCGTAATGTTCAAGTAGTTTCTGAGAGTGGGCTTTCTTTGTAGATGTTTCTGTGCTTCATAATGAGAATATAATGTACCAAACATTATTAACATAGTTTAATTCTATGTCCTTAAAATATGAGCAAGATTCCCAACTAGCCCGTTTTATTTCTATGATGACCCCACAATGTCGTAGGTGAAGAAAAATAGAGCGATAGAGTGACGGGAGCAGTACTTAGCACACACAACCTCAGTATGCTGGTTTATCTAGTCGGAGCAGCATCGACGTTTTTGCCGCCTGTGGTGATTTTACCTGCTCACCCAAACAACTCAATTTGGGTGATAAATACCCCACCAAACAGAACTTAATTTTCAAAGGTAAGTACCTATTTTTTTATTGAAAGTTAAGTTTTAACTGGTTTTTTGTTGTTTGTTTTCTGACATAAAGTTCTCTAGTAGGCGGGGCTGAGTGTATATTATCTGCGTTTTTTAGGTTCGACAATATAGGCTCCTGGGAAAAAGAACAGGAGAAACTTTTAAAACTCTGGGGCGGCAAGTTCAGATACGGAGGATTTGGTAAACGAAAGTAAATCCGATTAAGATAATGTCTCCGATCAAAAGGCGGAACTTGATCTACCCAATCCTAAACAGAAACAAGATAAACCACCGCAAGCTACTGAAACCCCGTCCCAAATAAGTGATGAGCAAGTGGTCACAACATCACAAAAACAGCCAGAGAATGAAGACATTATCAATAAAAATAAGTTCTTTTTAGATCGGGATGGTAAAACTAAATGGTACAAAAAAAGTCCTAATAAATCTGTCAGAAATCGAAGAGAAAATTTGGTTAAACTGTTTCCTGGTGTTCGTAACAATGCAAAAAATTGTAAACAACCTGTTGAATATTGAGACTTATTTATAGACAACATAGTGATTTCAGATATTGTCAAATAAACTAACATCAAAATGAATGCAATGTGCGAAAATTATAATGACGAACACAAGAATCTTGTTAAACCAACAGATGTAAACGAGGTGAGAGTCCTCTTTGGCTTACTGTACTTAGCAGGAGTTCACAAAGCTAGCAGGTTAAATTTAGACGAATTATGGCCAACAGATGGTACAGGTATAGACATTTTTCAGCTTATAATGTCCAAGCAGAGATTTGTCATATTACTGCATTGTCTACAATTCGATAACATAAATAAAGCAAAAAGAAAAAAATTAGACAAACTTGCTGCAATACGGGGTATATTTTATAAATTTGTTTCAAACTGCCAGGTATACTATACTCCTAGTGAATATCTTACCCTTGATGAGAAGTTCAGAGTGTGTTCAGGGCCGATGTAGCTTCAGACAATACATGCCAAATAAGCCAGCAAAATACGGCAATAAAATATTTGCACTTGTTGATGCCATAACATTTTATGTATTAAATTTAGAAGTATACCTCGGATTTCAGTCTGAAGGATCCTTTAAGATTAGTAACAAACCTTTTGATTTGGTTAACAGACTTGTAAGACCCGTTAGTAGAACAAAATGTAACATAACATTTGACACTTGGTTTACAAGCATTCCTTCATGATCCATTTGCTTAGTGCACATAAACTGACATCTGTTGGCACAATTTGCAAAAATAAGCCTGAAAAACCACCGACTAGAAATCGAGAAGATGGAAATGCTATTTTTGGCTTCCAAAAAGATATATCATTAGTTTCAATTGTCTTGTTGGCTTCTACATTTCATTATGATGATGAATTTGACACAGATATAAGAATGCCTGAAATAATGAGTTTTACAACTTATCAAACTGTGGAGTTGACATGGTTAATGAAATGTCAGCTTTGTATGATGTTTCCCGAAATAGTAGAAGATGGCCATTGACATTCTTTTTCTTATTACAAAATAACGGAGGGATTAATGCCTATGTCATTTATCAACGCAAAAATCTAACAGAAAATATAAAAAGAAGGAATTTCCTCAAGCAACTTGCTTTTGCACTCACTGAACCATATTGTAAAAATAAAGTGAGAATAATCGACTGCCAGGCAATATACAAAATAAATTAAAAAAAAAATTTAAATGATGGTGCTAAAGAACCTGAGAATAAGGAAAGAAATCCTTCCAGGTGAGGAATATGTCCTCGTGGCAGAGATAGAAAATTCCAGAGGAAATGCGTCAAGTGTGGAGTTTACCTCTGTTTATAGCATTATTTGAATTTTTGTGCTGAATTGAATGATGGACTTTTTTTATTTAGTTTTCACATTTTAAACACTTTTTTGGTTTTAACTGTTTAAATGTATCGTTGATTTCGTAAAATAAATCAATTATTTAGTTGTATTGGGTCATTTTTTTTCACTCCTTTTTAAGGTTACATTTTTTATGAAAATTGTTACTTTTGCGGCAAATAAAGTTAGAAACGTTTAAGAAATATTGTAGAATAATATATCTTGGTTTTAAAGTGATGATTATTATCAAGGGATTATTGTGTCAGTTGAAAAAAATAAAAAAAAATTACAACTAAAAAAAATTGGGGTTACTTTCACTCCACAACACCAACCATGTTACAAAATCCCACCACACTGACGCCAGGTTAAGCACTTTTCGTGTTACAAGAGCTAGAGTAAGAAGATTACAACATTGCCTCATGGCATGTGAGGTAAACATAGTAATAGAGCTAAGATAACATCTAACATTGGTCCAAATGACTGAGTCATTAAAATATCTGCTTATTGAGACTACATCCACTGAAAGTTCTTCACACAAAATCTAGGGATATTCAAAATAGGAAGAAACTGACTAGAGAACTGACACCGACTGTTATAAAAAATAAAAATTCAAATAAAATCACCGAAGCTAGCATTTCTTAGAAATACTGAAGACTAGGCTATTAATAGCAGGTATATACATTAGAATCTGTTCAATGATTTTTTCAAGTTTTAAGCCAGTGTTGTTTATTTAATTTTTAGCAAAATAAACAGCCAAAGTCCATAACATCAAACATTTTAGATTTTTCTTCTAATAACATGTTGAAGTTAGGAGTTTGATTATTCGAAAAAACAATGAAGTATAAAATATGGCACCTCTGAAATAATTATAGTAATCAAAACAAACAACAATGTTAATAAAGTTTTTTTATATCCTACAGGAGACACTGATTTTGTAATAAATGCCACAATCAATTTTAAATTACATGGATTAAGATGTGGCAGGCAAGTTCAACGAACCCTACATTATGATGATCCACACTTTCTCAAAAAGAAGATATCACGTGCCAGCTTTGTATCACTTCCAGTGAATAAAATTATTGGGAAAGATACCACACACCTTGTTGGAGAATATGCGATGAATGGTTGTCGGGAAGACAAAAGTATGATTTTGTTAGATATTATTAGGACTGCCAAAAAAGTTAATAAGGTAGACACAAATAATTTACGATCGTCAAAAAAACATTTGCTATCAGCATTAAAAAAAGAAAACTACTAAAAGTAAAAGGTTGCTACAACAAATATATTCATGTTTTATAAAGACTAGCATAGGTTGAAAAGTAGACTTAGTTACTTTTCCATCCACTGGAAAAATGAGTTTCACATTTAAATTAGTTTTATAAATTTTATTTTGTTTTGTTTTCAATTTTCTGCATTTTAAAACTAATTTACTACCACAGAAATAAATATTGCTAAACATAACTCGATCGTTGTTGGTATCTTAAGGCAGCATAACAGATCCACAGACTTTTTGATCATATTCCTATATTTTCCATTATTTACCTATATCACACTTTACTAAGAAAATTATAGTTAGCACTAATATTGTATTTGATAAAAATTTTTGCAAACATCAATGTTAAGATATTATACCAAAATGTATAAGTGTAATGTGTACAAAATAACCAGAGTTTATATCAAGTTTATTTTGTTAAAATGACATTTAATATCTACTTTAGTATGAAATTATGTCTCAAATATATTATTCATGTACAGCCACAAACAAATAAATTTATCAGAGATGCATTGTTTGTTATAGCAATGCACCATGATAAAAAACTAAGAATTCGTATTTATTTGGTAGCCTACAGTGAGTATAAAAATCATTTATGGAAACAGGATTGTGTGAATCTGTGTATTTTTATTAACCGTTTTGTGAGTTTCCGAATTTACTTGCATTGGTTCCTGTGGAAATATTGAAAACGTTTACATAAATATAAATTAATCAGTTAAATAGAAATGATACTTGGTACCCTCTCACTGCAATGTAAACTCAGAGTTGAAATCCATAATATTCTTACAACATAATACATTAACTATCAGTGGAAATTATGTAATAATGAAAGTATCATAAATAACAAATTAGAATATAAATACAGGGATGGAGAGGAGAAATTAAAAGTCAAGGATGTTAGAAATGCATTAAATGAGGCTAGAAGAGAAATGTTTGAAGATAAATGGCTAAAATGGACTTCCAATTTGAAACTAAAACAAAATGAATACTGGTAAAAAGAGCACAAAGAACAAGTATATCAAGACAAAGGTGATGGCACAAAAGATGAGGCAAATAACGAATGAGGCTGTAATATAAAATATTAAAAAGTTAATATGAACATTTAACTTTTTAAAATCCTAAAAAGTATCGTTACCTATGAGACCACACAAATAGTGATCATCTCAATATTCCACGTGAACAAGAACCAATTTATTTGTTCACTATTGAAGATTATTTTGTATCACAAAAAGAGCCAGATTAAGATTAAGAATAAAGACATTTGAAATTTTATTTGTGAAACATCGTTAGTAGAATTCAATAATAATATAATTTTTTTGAGCTCATAGTTTTTTATGAAGTGGCGACATTCAACAAAAACATTATAAAAAGACCTTCTTTTTCACACCATAGTATTGAAAGGAACTAATGACCAACAAATTCATTGGATTTGGAACATACAATCATTTTTACTGGAGCATTTGAGTTTATATAAGTAAACCACATATACAATTGAATTGAAAAGCAGTATACTCTCAAAAGCCGATTGGAAACGAACTTTTGTTCTGTAAACATGTTCCTAATAATTCCCCAGAAATCAAAGCATAAAATATTTAACTGATAGACATTGAAAATAATGAGATTAAGCAGATTAATACAACCTACACTTATAAACATTTTTCCAGTGTAATTTCAACAGTTTTGTTTCTAACATGTCTAGATCATTTTCATGTTTTAGGCAAGAGGAAACATACATGTAACTCTCTTATCTAGGTTCAACAGAATTTATCTTACAAAAGCACTAAGATACAATGTGAAATGTTAAACAGTTCATTTTAATAATACTTCAACCTCAACATGAAAAAATAGATTTAAAAATGTCTAACAATAAAGTGTAGATGTCTTAAATGTGGAACTTTACCGGTTTCCTCCCCCTTATTTTATACAATTACTAAATTTTCAATAATATACCGAGAATCCGACATATAGAAAGTTTTAGATTAAAATAGAATTTTTTACACTTAATACTTCTTGTATGAATATCATACTTATAATATTTTATATTTTGTTCAATTGCAAACTTTATATCCTCAATAAATAATTTTAGATGTTGTGAACTATACATAAAATGTACAAACGTGTTGTCAATTTGGTTACACAGCCTTTTCATACCAAGGTTTTCAATGATTACCTTTCCAACAATCTCATATACTATTGAGAAGTTAACGGGGACATTCCAACTTGCCTTGGATCAGTCGCAGCTGTAGTTTCCAAATTTTTCAATAGCTGTGCTAACCAATGTGTTGTAGATTTATCTTCTTGAAGACACACATTGAAAGTATTATCTCTCAATTGATCTGGCAGACACTGCCTCAGAGCTTCTCTAGCCCTAAAACAAATATATTTATGTAAAATAAATAATATGTTATATTTGATACTGACGATAGACATAAATCTTCGCAAAACACATATAGTTTATTTACGATAAAAAGACGATGATGTCATTTTTAGTTACTTTCCTGCTTATCAGAATAAATATTAATTTACCAACTGTGAATACAATTTATCCTCAACAGCCAGGGCAATTTACAGCTAACGGGTTGGAAAAACTTCAAAACGTTGTCAAATCAACTGGTAATATTCCCCAGTTTGTTTTGACGTTTATTGACATTCGATCATCGTCTAATATTTACAAGTTTTTTGGTGCTTTTAAATTCATTGCTTCTTTAAGATTAAAAAAAACAGTTATTTTCATAACTAATTATTTGGGCAAATCTGCAATGTGAGGTTAATAAAATGCCGAAGCAGCTGAACAGAAAATGTCAAGAGATGGTAACATCTTTGATGAGCTATTTTGAACGAGAATGTCGAAATGGGGGCCCGCTTCTACCGCTTACTGCTGTAAGAGACGTAAGTAATAGTATTCGCTATTTGTATTCATCATTATTAATATTATTGTTACATATTTAAATGTAAATGTTTTTAATGTTAGGTTAGGTTAATTAAACTTGATAATATATTATTCTTTAATAAATTGAAGTAATTATATTGTTGAGTTGCAGAAGCTTTACAACTTAGCGTTATCACTGTTAACCGTATTGCCGCCAAGCATAATAGAGGTTAACAGCCTAAAAGCCCATCTAAAAAGAGACAACACATAAAACCTACTGTTGAAATTGATAACTTTGATCAAAATGCTTTAAGAAATGTTATATACGAAATGTATGGAAACAGTGAGTATATTGAATTTACTGTTTTATTTTATTCACAATTAACTAACACAATAGTTTTTCAGACATAACCTTGAAAACTTTAAGAGACAAACTCCAGGAGCGTGAACTCTTTAATGGTTGTTTAACATCACTCTGGAAGATATTTAAAGACGGTACTGTTGGACGTTCTTGGCAAGATTCTAATCATAGAAGCTTGAAAAAAACCAAAATTGGTGGTCCAAGGGAATTGAATAATAACATTTAGCAATTAATTTATGATGTACTAACAATCCTGTCATTTTAAGACCTTTTCAAATATTTACTACTGATTACCACGGTGAAATGAACCAAGAAATTTTTTTTGCATTGGTTTGAATACCAGCTTTTAGTGAAGTTGGAAGAACCTGCCACAATTGTAATGGATAATGCAAGTTACCACAGTACAGTGATCAATAAAGTACCAACAACAGCTACCAAAAAGGCTGATATACAGAACTGGTTGAAACAAAATGATATTCCTTTTGAAAATACTTTCCTCAAAACCCAATTATTGAATTTAGTACAACGGTAAGTTGATATAAACATTTTTCAATATACAGTGAGACCCATTTAAAATGGAACCACACCTGTAAAATACGCATTTTTGAATCAATTACCAAAAAAAAATTTTTGTTATATTAAGGATCAAAAACTGTATGTTTACACATATATCCATAATTTTAATTTAATTTCCAAGGCACTCTATGTTTTATTTTCTTTGTCAAAAACGGCAAAAGTTTATTAGACAATTTTTGTTTTCAAATTTGACTACACCACTGAATTTGTAGTCGTCATAAATGAAAACCATAAAAACTTCATGAAAAAATATTGGTTAGCAACGAAGTTACAATAGCTTTAATTT
This sequence comes from Galeruca laticollis, assembly GCA_963921935.1. Taxonomy (NCBI): domain Eukaryota; kingdom Metazoa; phylum Arthropoda; class Insecta; order Coleoptera; family Chrysomelidae; genus Galeruca; species Galeruca laticollis. Next base: position 116,672,182 of record OY998182.1, on the reverse strand, counting down.
TGGAAACAATGTAGTCTATTATAATTTTTATTTAGATTATAGATTTCTTTCAAATCCGGCAACACTGTTGATACAAAGTAGAACACCCGTGAACTTATACAGTGAAAATCCGAAGTCAATAGCTTATTCCGTTCTACAGTAGCTATAACTCCTGAAATTCAGGTAATGTGAACGATTTGTGAGGAAAGGGATTTTATAATGAAATTCTGACTACGCCACTGGATTTGTATATTATATACCCTTAAAATAATTTAATTAAATATAGGTTATAAGTGGATTCTAAAATAACTCAAAATTGAAAGTTAATTTCCAAGTGATGCCGTAGTACAATCTTCCATAGCCGATAATAATAAAATGAACAGTAACAAGTTTTGAAGTACTCAAAATTTAATTAACTTACAATTTTGAGTTATATTAGACTCCCCTTATAACCTATATTCAATAAAATAATTTTATGGAAATATAATTTACAAATCCAGTGGCGTAGTCAGATTTTTATTACAAAATCCCTTTCCCCACATATCGTTCACATTACCATAATTTCAGGAGTTATAGCTGTAGTACAGAATAAGCTATTGCCTTCGGATTTTCACTGTATAAGTTCACTGGTGCTCTACTTTGTATCAACATTGTTGCCGGATTTGAAATAAGTCTATAATCTAAATAAAAATTACAATCAAATTCTTTGTTTCCAAAATTAAAGTTATTGTAACTTTGTTGCTAACCAATATTTTTCCATGAAATTTCGATGGTTTTTGTTTCTGACAACTACAAATTCAGTGGTGCAGTCAAACTTGACAACAAAAATTGCCTAATAAACTTTTGTCGTTTTTGACAAATAAAACAAAACATAGAGTGCCTTGGAAATTAAACTAAAATTATGGGAATATGTATAAAGATACAGTTTTTGATCCTTAGTATTACAAAACAATTTTATTGGAGATTGATTGAAAAATGCGTCTTTTACAGTGTATTATGGTAATACTTAGATAACTTATTTTGTTTAAATATATGCATTTTTGTAGGAATAAACCACCAACAGTATATGAAGTTGACATATTATCTGAAAAATATGGTCACAAAGTGCTTCGACTTCCCCCTTACCACTGTATGTTCAACCCAATTGAACATATTTGGGGCATAGTTAAAATTTTTATAGAGATCATGTGAGAACTGATGGTTCTTCAACAGAACAAGCAATAGTTGAATGGAAAAAATCTTTAGAAAAAGTGACTCCTGATATTTGGTCAAAGACAGTAGAGCACACTGAAAAAATTATACAAGATGGGTGGGATAGAGAAGTAGTATTTGATAGACAGGATGTGCCTCCACTTATTATTAATTTTGACAGTGACGATGAAGATAGTGATGATTTTGTAGTGGAGTAGTGGAAATCTTATGTTTTATTTTTTATATATTTTTATCTAATTTGCTTTGTTTCCACCTTTTCAAAATCACTAATAACAATTATTAAATTAATTATGTACAGTTATTTTATAATACACAAATTAAAACAACGACCACAGTATCTCTACATAAATAATACTGATAAAATGGGAATTTTTTATTTTTATATCTTATAACAAAATTTTATTTTGAGTATTTATATTTTTCTTTTCCATTCTATTTTTATTATAATAAATATAATAGATATTGTATAAAGAAACAATATTTAAATTTGCATGAAGATGATTACAGCTTGTATTGATTCCTTTTAGCGTAAACCCTTGCAGTGCTCTTGAAGATGGTTCTATAGAGCAGTGATCCGCAACCTTTCCTCATCTGAGGCACACCAAACTGCTCCCTAGAATTTCGTGGCACACCAAAATCTAAAATATATTTATAGCAGTGGCGTAGCTAGGTCGGGGGTCAGTTCACTCCATGTATACTAATTATTTATGGATGTCCAAACTACCTTAGTTTTTTTTATTGTTTTAAAATGTGAAGAAGCCCCTTTCAGATTTGGGGCATCAAAATTTTCACTCAGGACATAATACATATTTTTTTTTATTTTTGTTTATTATTCAGATAGAATGAAAAATACAAATAGGTACATACATGAGAACTATACTAAATACTAGGTAGGACAGGTAGGTATACTAAATTTACTTCTGTTGACACGTCAAAAGTAATAAATATTTTGACATGATGATGACTGATTAATGTGATACCTGCGCTTGCTTCGTTGAACACAAAAGTTTTATATTCGGCTCAATTTTAGACAGCGCAACTCTTATTTCTTGGTCAAGATCTTTTAAGCATGACCGTTTATCATTTTTAATTAATACAAGCGTTGAAAAACTTTGCTCACATAAATATGTTGTGGAAAACGGAAGTAGTGTGAAGATGGCCTTGTCGGAGATGCGTGGATATTCTGTCTTGATGGAAATCCAGAAAACATCTAACGGAACTTCGTCGAATTTAAGTTTTAGGGTCATATCATTACTTAATTCTGTGAACTCCTCTCGAGTTTGCAATGGCAGTGCCTCCGTGGAACTTATTGCATTGGTTGCGAAAGGATTTCGAATCCAATTGTATTGTTCCGTGTTGATAGAATGGAAATAGTATTCAAATTTTTGTTGAAGCATACTTAAATGTTGTTGGGCCAAATCCACAATCAACTGCTTGTTTTCGATCGTACTGTGGTTGGTCCTGTGATACATTTCTAGACATCCTTTTTGCAACTGTTCCTGCCAAAGTTCAAGTTTCTTTTTGAACCCTTGTAATTTATCGGAGCACGTCAATATATTTTCATTCCGTCCTTGCATTTTTTTATTAAGTTCATTCAGATGTTCGAATATATCAGCCATGTATGCAAGTTTGGCTATACAGTATTCATCATGAAGGTGCTGGCATAGATCGTACATATCTTGACTTGAAAGAAACTCACGCACTTCGTAGCGAAGTTCAAACTTTTCCCCGGGATAACCAACGAACTTCTGTATAAAACAGTAAGGATTCATGTTCGCTTCCCATTTCTTCACAGAGTATTCCAAAGATTCGCGAATTTAAGGCTCTCGATTTAATTATGTTTATGATCTTAATACATTCATTCATTGTGATCGAAAGCTGTTCGGGCAAATTTTTGACCATCAATGCTTCTCGATGTATGCAGCAATGTGTAATTTGTATTGACGGATTTTTTTGTTTTACACAAGATACAAAACCTTTCTTACTGCCCATCATTGCAGCAGCACCATCTGTACAAATAGCAACGCAATTGGTCCACTGAATATTATGTATTTTAAAAAAATTATCAGTTACTTGGAAAATTTGTTCACCGGTAGTTCTCTCTGGAACCTCCTTACAAAATAAATAATGTTCTTTAATAGAGTCCTCGTCAACGAAACGTACAATAGCCATCAGTTGTGCTTTATTTTTAATATCTGTTGATTCGTCGATTTGAAGCGCAAAAATTCCAGCCGAAATGATTTTTTTAATTAGTGTTCCCAAAATATCACTTGACATATCTTGGATACGTCTTTTAACAGTATCGGCCGACAAAGAAACTTTACTCACGTCCTTAACTTCGTTTGGCCCAAGCATAAGTCTAACAATTTCCATGCATGCTGGTTTAATAAGCGTTTCACCGATAGTGTGCGGTTTTTTTTGTTGTGCAATTAATTTTGCAACAAGGTAGCTTGCTTCTAATGCCTTTTCAGAAACCGTAACCGCCGATTTCATAAACTGCTTTTGTTTCTTATTTTGATCCAAGCGCCGTTGGAAAAATTTAATGTCTTTTTTGACGCAACTGGGATGATTTGTGATCAAATGACGGTTTAGTTTGCTGGGTACCATTGCTTCATTTGACAACTGTTCACCGCAAATGACGCATTCAGGCTTTGGAGCCGCTTCGTCGCCACACCAAGTGAAACCATATCGAAGGTAGTCTTGATTGTACTTCCTTTTCAGCACCTTTTTTGCTCTTTTTGCAGCACTTATGCTGGAGCTTGTGCTAGGTTCTTCGTCATCTGCTCGTGATTTCAGCAAAAATTTATCCATATTTGAAGCACTATAGTTATTTATAAAAGTAGATACTGCAACAAAACTTAGTCCAGTTTAATTTAATTTATTTAGACACAATCTGGCCAACAACATAAAAAAGAAAACAGGAACTCTAAAAATAACACTTAACTAATTATAACTAATTTATATTCACTTATTTATAAGGAACAAGAATTTATTTATATAGCAATTCACTATTTATTTCACTCTACGATTTATTTGTTTGCCCGCGTATTTATCTGATTCACTTGACTATTCGACTCTCTCTGAGTCTCTAAGCGACGACAGGCGCGCTTATATAGGCAGCGGCGATGTTCAGGAAAACATGGAGTCGCGCCTCGAACGGCACGGATCTTTCTAGTTTAGTCGCCTTCGAGAATCAAGCCGCCGCGCCGCGCCGATAGACGGATAGACGTTTACCATCGGCGCTGTTGTCAGATTGCTTTATTTTTCGCGGGTCTCGCTACAATACGAATCTGATTCGTATTGTCTGAAAGAGCGGCACACCTCAAGTCGGCTTACGGCACACCGGTTGCGGAGCACTGCTATAGAGGATAGAATAAGGTATAAGGACCTACAGTTCGTCATTTAACCCTCTTCTATGTAAAATAATTAAATATTAATTCGAATATAGAATGATTGGTTACTGTTTCTTGTATCTTATCCATAGTTTTTCATGAATAAATATTTATATTAAATTAATCAAGCCTATCATAGAAGCCTTTTATTTTTAAATAAATATTTTTGACTTACGCCCTACGAGGCACGGAACAATGAAAAAGAAGAACTGTCAATCTAACATTGGATTGACTTTTCTAGTTTTCGTTAAGTAAAGGAAAAAATTACAGCTTGGCAACATCACAATATTTTGTTTTGAAACGTCATTGTCTTTTTATCGTAAATAAACTATAATGGGTTTAACAAACACTGTTCAAATTAATTTTTTTTATTCTAGTCAGTTGTTAGCACAAAATGTCACTTCAGTATTTTATTTGAAGTTGATTTATAAAAACGTCATTATCATTGAAGTCTTGTAAAAATGTGTCATATAAAAAAAGATCCTTAAGTAATTAAATATATTTATTTAGTGTAACTTGTGAATATAAATATTTCAACCCATCTGTATATTCTCCAAGTGAACCGGCCACCATATTGAAGAAATATTATCCAGTAACATTATTTTGTTATAGTTGGACCCTTTTAATAAGAGCCAATTCTTATCCATGGTGAATACAATTAAGATAAAAAGACTGATATTGTTCCACTGTAGATAATTTGCAGGTAATTAAAGCTCTGTATTAAAAATGTTTGATATAACATCACTTTGCCATAAGCAGGCTTCAATCCATTTATCGTGACTCACATAAATAACTGGCTAAAAAGATATTCTCAAACTGAAACTGATTGTTTTGAATGGACTACTAGAGAAAAAAGATCTGTTAAAAGCTTATGTAGAATGTAAAGTAGTTCAATCAACAATTGTCACAATAGATCCAGATGAATTGGAAGATTACAAAGAATTTGCAAAACATTATTACTCCGTATTGTCAAAATTACGCAGAAAAATTAAATTCTCCCCTGAAGATACAAATCCCGCAGCTCATCCACAACAAATTGTTGTAAAAAAACTTATCGAACAATACCCCTAGAGTGAAATTACCTCAAATAGCAGTGCCAATTTTTACAGGCGAGTTAACAGAATGGAAATCGTTTTTTCAAATTTATGAAATGCTTATTTTAGATAATGACGATCTTACTGATGTACAAAAATTGATTTATTTAAAAAGTTATCTTGTAAACGAGCCCCTTAAGCTAATTGAAAATTTGCAACTAGTTGATGATAGCTTAAAATTAACATTATACACTTTAAAACAGATCATAATGTGTTAACAATTTTTGATCATATTAAAAAAATTATAGAAATTCCTCAGTTAACAAAAATCACCCACAGTTCATTTAGGGACTTTTTAATTCAAATAAAACACAATACTGAAGGCTTAAAAAATCTAAAAGTACCTGTTAAACCATGGGAGTTGAATCCGATGAATTTATAACATTTTTAGAATCCCACTGTTTAGCTTTAAAAAATATGTATATACCTGACATATATCATAGTTCATCTACCAATATGTACACAGCTCATAAAGCTTCTAGGATGGTACACCATGTACAAACTCAACTTATTAATCAACCACATAATCAAATATGTAAAAAAAGTGTATATTCTGTAGCTTAGATAATCATTCAGTCTATACCTGTTTTAAATTCAATAACTTATCTCACAATGAAAAACTTGATTTCGTGAAAAGCAACAAAGTATGTATAAATTGTTTTTGTCAGACTCATTTAGTTAGTAAATGTAGACTACATAATTGTAATTTGTGTCAACAGAAACATAATAATTGAGTGAATGAAAACGACGAATACTCAGTGTGTATTAGTTTATTAATTTCCAGCTAAGCGCTTTCGGCTATTAAGCCATTATCAAAGCTGTCCTATGAAAAATTACAAAGTTTGTGAAATTTTGAAAAACAATTTAAAAAAGGTTGAACTTACGTCATTTAAAAAGTAGGTGTCAAAGCCATCAAGTTGATTAAGAACAATGTTCAAAGTAGAATCATTGTTATGATTAAGTCATTGGAATAAAAACATTAAAATAACCCTAACATAATACGCTGCTACATAAATGTCTAAACATCAACAACTCACAAAGTGCTAATTATAAAAGACATGTAGACTCCCACAATTCAAATAAATTTAGGCAACAAAGAACATTTCCACATGCACCTCCTTCAACTTCTAGAACTTACATTTCCAATAATAATAGATGTAATAGTTCTCACTCTTCTCGTAACCAAGAAACACCCCAAGATACAAACGAATCTAATGGAACTTATAATTCACTTGTGAATACTAGAAATGACGTTCACTCTGCCCATGTTAATCGAAATTCATCCAGTAATTCCTTACATTCCCATTCAAAATAATTCTTTGAATAATAACCAACCCGGTAGTTCTTTGGTTAGACATTCATCCAATAATTAATTATGATGCCATTATTCCAATGAACAGACCACACTTTCTACTCTAACTCCAAGTGGAGAAATTCTTCTGGCAACAGCTATGGTTAACCTTGGATGAACTTAAATATTCTCTATTGTTTATCGTCAAAACTATTCAAGAAAATAACTTTGCCAAAGAATTAAGATCTAAAAAATATATCTCTAATAAACAAATAAGTAAATTAAATCCCTTTATTGATCATGTTGGTATTCTATGTGTTGGTGGAAGACTGTCATTTGCAATGTTACCATATGGCCAAAGGTGTCCAATATTATTGTCCTCTAACAATAGACTTATTAGTCTTATGTTACACAAAGAACATCTAAACCTCAGACATGCAGGTCCACAAACAGTTCTATCCCATTTTCGCCTGCGATTCTGGCCTCTTGGTGGCTTACGGTTATAACTGTAAGCTTTGTACAAAGCACAGCCTTTTTCTCAAGTAATGTCTGATTTACCATTAGTGATAACAAAACCTGTGAGACCTTTTTCTAGCACTGGAGTAGATTTTGGAGGACCATTTCTTATAAAATCATCTAAACTTGAGTAGTAATAACCAATTATGTGAACTTTATTTATTTTTCAAAAAACAAGAAACTACAGAACAAATTTGAAAATTTTTAACGCCTAAAGAAATCACTTGGATATTTATTCCACCTCAAAGTCCTCATTTGGGGAGGTATTTGGGAAAGTGCAATTAAATCTACAAAATACCATCTTTATAAACTATTTAGTGACTCAAAATTTACTTTCGCAGAATTATCTACTATTCTTAGCCAAATTGAAGCCATTCTTAATTCTAGACCACTCATTCCAATCTCAAATGATTCATCATATTTGCAGGTATTAATGGCTGGACATTTTTTAATAGGTGACAATTTAACCTCATTTCCAGAAAAATATCTATCGGAAATTAAAGAAAATAGTCTGTCACGTTGGCAACGTTGCAGTCAAATCCAACAATTATTTTGGAAGCGTTGGTCAGTGGATTATTTAAATCAATTACAAAATAGACCAAAGTGGTACACTCACCAAGAGAATATTAAACTCAATGACATTGTATTAGTAAAAGACAAAAATACAAAACCTTTAGCTAGGGTCATAGAACTATTACCAGGCAAAGATACCAAAGTTAGATTGGTTAAAATTAAAACTCAATCTGGAATATACACCAGAAATATAACAAAATTGTGTCCTCTAGTTTCGAACAGTAAATAATTATTTGTAAATCGTTATGTTTTAAACTACACAATACTCGTTGCTTTTGTTACAGTTGGAGCCCATTCTTATCCAAACACAATGATTTCTTTCATTACACATGGATAAGAACAATAATTGACAATGTTATCAGCAAACAAGGGTCAAAGTTCACATTGGATAATGTACCAGTTCTTAAGGATCGAGGGCCATATTCCTATTCAAGAATTTTGGATAAAATGTCATCGGACAAAAATGAACTGAGTATTTACAATCAAAATATTTAAAAACTATAGATACACAAAGATATAAATTTAACAGGTTTATAAACCAGAGCACAAGAAGTGACACATATTTAAGGATACACATTTACAGAAATATGTAAAAACATTGTAGATGGCTTACAGAAACTACAAAAGAAACACAATGCAATGAAACAAGTAACAAAATATGGTAATACGAGGAAATTGAGGGAATGCTACAACAAAAGAAACAACAATGTCTAAAGTGTTTAAACACAGGAAAAGAAAATCTGAATATGTACACAAAGACAAAGAAAATTGTGGAGACTTATGAAAGTACATAAAAATGAAATGTGGGATAGAAAAGTGTCAGGATATCAATACATACGTAGGTGGAAAGAAATGTATGTTAGTTTTATTTTGATCAAGAAGAAATAGCAGTTAACACGAAATAATAAAGCGGTCCAGAAAAAGTCTTATGTATTTGCATACATTTTTTTCCTCTTGATACAAAACAAAAATCGCTTAAACTGAAAATATATTGGTTCCCGGAATGAACAAAAAACTGAAAACAGCAGTCGCTCACGGGGAAAGCAAATTGCTATTAAGCTTAGAATGAAGACGGAGCGAGCTACTTAAAGCTGTTGAAAACGGAAATCTGTAAAGATTTGGATATTACCAACAATAACTAAGAAAAAATATCAAGTTACGGTAATGTTTGAATGCAGTAAGTTAGGACCTCGAAGAAAGATTATGAGAACAGTCAAAAACAAAGATTAGAGACTGCTTTACTTGTGTGGTCTAAACCAGCAAGGTCTCAGAATGCTCCCATATCAGGACCTTTAATGTTGGAATGTTTCAGGAAATGGTATACTACTAAAAAATGATTGCGGTGAAGCTAATTGATTTTACCAACCATGACAACAAATTGGTTGCAGTCTGCCATGCCTTCAATACTTAAAGAATATGAAGAAAAAGATGTCTTCAATGCCAACGAAATTGGATTAATTTACTGCTGCTTACCCTATAAAAATAAAAAAATAAGGTATAACCATGTTCAGGAGGGGAAATACCCAAAGAATGGATTACGGTATTAGTAAGATTCAATTCGGATAATTCTGAAAAACTAGCCGTTTTGTTATTGGTCAAATTTTAAAACCAGTGTTTTAACAATTTGATGCTAAAAAGAACAATGCAAAAAATATCAGATTTTTCAAAAAAGTAATTTCATTAAGTTCTTGTTAATATTTTTGTTTTATTGATTTATGTTAAAGGAAGCATACATACATTTCTATGTAAATAAAATTTGTTCAATTGAAAATATGCTAAGTACAAGAAAATATAAACCTACCTTGGATTATCTGATAAGCGTAGATAACATCTTACCACATGTTTCAATAGTCTAGCTGAAGGCTCCTTGGCAAGAGATATAACCATTTTCCCCTAAAATGTAAATAAAAAACAATATGATTAAAAAACGAAGTATTCTAGACATTTAAGATCAGAAACATTAAACTTAAGTCTTTAATTGAATGTTTTTGTTTAAGACACATTTGAAATTCAATTAAAATTGAAAATATAAAAGTATCTCTAATATTTTTATATTCTGCAAGCATCTCATTCGCCTCTTCTACTATATATTACTATCATAAATGAATAAAATAAAAACAGATGCAAAATTGCGATAGTTTATCAAAAAAAGTTCTGTACTGCCATCCACAAAGAAAATACAATCTAATAGATAAATGATACAGATCTGAAGCATGAAAACTGATGCCAGTAGGATATTTAAATATAAAAGTCAGTTAAGTGCTAGGATACATAAAATTAAATTCATTATATAAAATCAACATTTTTAAATTCAATTAACAATATTGTGCTTACCAAAATCATAGCTACATGACTAAACCTATCATATGTTTGACAAATGTATGACAATCCACTGTCATCTAATAATATCTTTTGTAAAATAAAAGTTGCAACAGTCTTACTAAGTTCAGAACCAGATTCCATAATTCTCAAACACAAAGGAATTATTTCTGTGGTTAATAAGAAAGTGATCACCTCTTGTTCATCAGTCTGAAAAAGAAAACTTATTATCAAACTTTATTTTCAACATCAAAATATTAAATATATACAGTCTAACAAAAAGACAAATAACAGCTTATTTGAACCTAAATTTACTACAAATGTGCACTTGAAAAAGTATACTCGTATATTGAATGAAATTTTGTAATTGTGACAAACTGACCGGTTTCTTTTGGTGAGAGTTTCTTTTAAAAACAAAATATATAGATAGATATTTATTTTGTACCAGTGACAAGATACATTTTTAGAAAAAAAAAATATATACATTGTATGGTACATGTCAAAAGTTCTCTGTAAAAACGAAATATAAGGTATACTTAATTTTTTTTTTCAAAACAATTAAAATCTACAATGTTAAACGTTCTCACTTGTTGTACAATGTTAATATGCGCCAAACTATATTTAAGAAACACGCAAACAATTATAAAAAGATATGTGTGGAACACTGAATCACAAATCCAAAAATGTATTGCTATTTATATCGTCTATACTATATGGTTCCGCAGACACAAGAATATCCCGTAGTACTTTAGGTAGTAGGTTAAACGTTAACAAACACCCATATAAGCAACCTTTTTCAAGCAATGAAGTTTTATGAATAGGGTATCGGAAAATGTGTTCCTGTCTCGTATGATACTCATGTGCAATTGTATAATCTGAAAAATATTTCCTATTTCTATACACATAACAAAGACACTCATATATGTATATACCAGGTACTGTTAATAAATTTAAAGATTTAAAACATCCCCTACAGCTTTCACGCAGTTTTAAACCAGCCAAAATTCTAACTGCTCTTTTTTGTAATACTGTGTGAACCACCCCAAAAAACAATTCCATAAGTCAGTGATGAATAGAAATTCCCATAATATGCTGTTATCAATGTATGTTTGCTAATCAACATAAGTTTCCAGATGTCTGGAGATGAGCTATAATAATACCCATCCTCAAACCACGAAAATCGTCTCTATTGCATGAGTCTTATCTACCAATATCACTTAGGGATTCGCAAAATTATGAAAACATCGATGTTGACATCAAATTATACTTCGAATATGCACTATCGATGTTGTAAAAACATCGGCTTGAAAATATCGATGTTTCTAAACACCGATGTTTTTAAGAATATTGCATATGGCATGGCAGGAAAAAATTAAACTGTTAATAAATTGAACATCATTTCTATTCAATGTATTTTAATGATACATCTAATACAATTTATATGAAAGAAAAAATACATTCAAGAAGTAAACAGAATAGAAAAGAACTAAAACCTAGTTTGATACTTAAATGATATGAATGAGATGACAGCAAAGGCGCAACAATACCTCCTTACAATTTTCTATAAGGGCATCTTTTTCCATTACGTGTAAGTAAGACAAAGAAAGTGAATGTTTTTCAGTTAAGCTTGGCAAGAAACTCCGATGCATATTTTAAAGCATTCATATTAGAGAATAAATAAATCAGAGATGTTCTATTAAATGTATAATTTACTTTCTGCTTTCTTTAATCAAAATAGAAGAAAACATCGAAAAAAACATCGCAAATAAATATCGATGTTCCCTATAAATATCGAATAAAAAAACATCGATATAAACATCGAAATACAAAAATCGATGTTTTTGAAACATCGCTACATCGTGCGCATCCCTAATATCACTTACATGCAGTACATGTAAGCTTCTTTGAAAAATTATAAACCGCAAGCTATTATGGTGCCTAGAATCAAACAACCAATTATTTGCAGAGCAATCAGCCTTTCGGTCAAATAGATCTACATTAGATAACATAGATTTAGAAAGTCAAATAAATGAAGCTTTTGTTAATAAACAGAAATGTGTGGCAGTGTCTTTTGACCCCAGTAATGCTTTTGATACTGCATGGCATCATTAAAATTTATTAAAACTGCAAAACTGGAACTATAAAGAAAATATTTTAGCTTTTAATCAAAACTTTCTGAGAAATCGACTTATCCAAGTAAGAAGCAATGTTACATTATCCAGCACCAAACAACAGGTGAATGGAACCCCCACAAGGGTCAATAATGAGTCCCACACTATTTCTAAATGCAATTAACGACATACTCAAAACAATTCACAAACCTATCCAAGCCGATGACTTAATTATATTTACGAAAGGAAAAAATTTACACAGCTTAACCACCCTACTACAAAATCAAATAAAGGAGTTAGAGAAATGGACTAAAGCAAATGTCTTTAAATTTTCATCTGAAAAAATAGAATGCATAGTATTCTCCAAAAAATATACACAATTACAACCAAAACTCACTTTACACGACGAAATTCTTCAATGTAAAGAACAAATAAATTTCTTGGGATTAATTTTCGATCAAAAATTAAATTGGAAAGCCTACATTAGACAACTTGTTCTATCATATCAGCCAGGTTTAAATCTCCTAAAGTGTCTAGCCAACAAGCACTGGGGAACAGATGGAAAAACACTAATGATGGTATATAGAGCATTAGTTAGGTCAAAAATAGACTATGGTTGCACTGCATATGCTTCAGTCAATCTTGAGGCCCCTTGATGTTATCCATAATCAGGCACTACGAACAATACTACGAGCATTTCGCAGCACTCCCATAAATAGTTTAAATTGCGAAGCAGGAGAAGCAAGTCTACGTGATAGAAGGCAGATTCTGAGCCTATCATATGCATCAAAAATATCCAGCAACACCCAACATATAAGAATACCATATCAGACAGATATCCTTCCTGCTTCCAAAGTAAATACTGGAACCCTCCTTTCTATGAAAGAATTCGCAGATATTTGAAAAGCCACAACTATGTCTCGTTTCCTTTAACCTTTCCTGATCAATGGAAGGAAGCTAGGGTTGTCCCAGTTTTTAAATCAGGTGACAAGTCTCTAATGAATAATTATTGCCCAATATCCATTCTGTCCAATTTTTCAAAACTTTTTGAAATGGTGGTTTACAATCGTTTATATCCATCCATTTGTAGCCTTATTTCACCTGCACAACATGGGTTCCTCAACAAGAGGTCAACTGAAACTAACTTACTTCTTATAGCCCAAGAAATATCAGAAATAATGGATGCCGGTAAACAAATAGATGTAATTTATACTGATTTTTCAAAGGCTTTTGACAGAATGGATCATGGGATTTTAATCGAAAAGCTGAATCGGTTTGGTTTCTCTTCCGCTTTGTTGAAGTTCTGCCAATCTTACCTTCATAACAGGTTTCAATTTGTTTTTTATAATGGTCACTCTTCAAATAAATATCTTAGTGAGTCAGGTGTACCGCAAGGCTCAAACCTTGGACCATTGTTGTTTCTTTTATTTATTAATGACCTGGAGGTACACTTAGATTCGGGTAGACTCATGTATGCAGATGATTTAAAAAATTTCTTCCCATAACATCCATAGACAGTTCCTGCAATCCAATTTGGATAGAGTATCCGAATGGTGCTTACAGAATAAACTGACATTAAATATATCAAAATGCCAAGTAGTGACTTACACTAAAAAACTAAACCCAATTCACTTCTTAATATTAATGGGAATTTGTTATCTCGTCTTACTTCTGTAAAAGATCTAGGAGTGATATTCGATTCCAAACTTAGTTTCACTGAACATATTAATTCTAAGGTTGCCGAAGCATCGAGATTTTATGGATTTGTGATTAGAAACTGCCGTGGATTTAAGGATATTTGTAGTTTAAAAATGTTATATTTTTCGTACATACGCTCTAAGTTAGAATATTGCTCTGTTGTATGGGATCCCTATTACAATGTTCATATCAGCAAGGTTGAGTTGGTTCAGAAGAGGTTTCTAAAATATTTAGTTTTGAAGGTTAGTGGTATTTATCCACAGAGAGGCTCTGATTATCAGATTTTATTAGGTATTTTTAATTTTGAAAGTCTTGAATTTCGTAGAATTTGTAAATCATTGTCCTGTTTATATAAGTGTTTGCACAATTTAATTGATTGTTCAGACTTGATATATAAAATTAATTTTAATGTACCACAGTTCTACAATAGACAACATTTACCTTTTTATTGTGATTGGTCTCGAACAAATGTTTTACTTCATTCACCAATTAATGTTATGTGAAATAATTTTAATTTATTGTGCAATACATGCGACATTTTTATAGATAATTTTAAAGTTATTAAAGCTTGTGCTACTGAACGTTATACAACTATGTGAAATGTGTTTTTTGATTTTAATTTTTTTTTTATTTCTTCTTTTCTTAATTCAATTTAAGGCTGTTTATTCTTTTATTATATATTCATTGTTTTTGCTCTGTAAAGGGATTTGTATAAATCTGTTGGGCAATAAAGGCTATTATTATTATTATTATTATTAGTAATGAGGAAGCAGACGAGAAAGCACAAGCGGCAACTTATCAAAACAGTCTAGCTTGTAATTTATCGACATCAACTGATTTGAAATCATACTTCAAGAACAAAATCATAAAATGCTGGAACACTTTTTGGCAACAATCCGAATCTAAATTAAAACACTTAAAATCTAACTTTGGACATTGGCATATACCAACAGAAAACAGAAGGAACTAGGCTATGTCTAGGACACACCAGATATATGCATGAATATTTAATAACAAGGGAGGATCCTAATACTAATTGATTGCCCGATGTATGATCTACTACGAAAGACCTACAAGATCCCACGAAATATTAAGGAAATGCCTCAGACCCATCAAGTGTTGTAGCTTTTCTGAAAAGTGCAAATATGTTACATAAGATATAACCATTCTACTGTCTCACACTATACCTAAGCTAAACGTTAATACTGCACTGAGACGCCTGTTTTCTGTTCTTTATTCTATTAATTATGAATTATGTACCATATACTGCTAATATATTTTTATTTGTTTCAATATCTACCATGTAACTGTTAATTTATTTTGTATTAAGAAATGTGTACTATGTAAAGTGCTAATGATCTTGTAGGTCGATACAGAGAAATAAAAAAAATAAATAAATAAATAAAAAGTTTTCCATATGATTCCAACTTAGGGGGACATATTGTATATACAGATGGATCAAAACTTGAACACAGGACATCATCAGCAGTAGTAACAAACAGTAGCTCATCTACTATTTCAAATAAAATTATAGAAATACTGTGGGTCTCCTCACGTATTGGAATTGATGGAAATCAACTTGCCTAAGCAGTAGCCAATTAGACATCTACTAACGTGTTACTACCACTTGCAGAATCCTCAATTCTTAGCTCAGATTTAAATATCACGTTCAGAAAGAAAATCAGTGACCACTGGGAAGACCTGTGGACACACTCGTTGGCACTTAACCATGGCCTAACCTGCCGATAACTAGAAGAACAGAGAAGATACTTGCACGCCTTAAATTAGGCCAAACCAGGGTTGGGCAAAATCTGATTTTTACTAAAAAAATCAAAAACCATTGATTTTTTTTAAAAATCACGATTTATTTGATTTTTTAAATTTGAATATAAAATTTGAACATTTTGATTCTTTGAAATTATTGTTAATTATTTTAATGTATGTCTAAAAATTATAATACACTTTACGGCTCAAAAACTTGTGACAATGCATTTGTCGCGCTTCTTGCAAGAAAATTCTGGTCACGATTTGTTTTCCTTCTATCCTATACACTCACTATACAGTGCCGAGTACTGCAGAGTGAGGCACGAACGCGTTTGTTGTGCTTTTTGCAAGAATATTCCCGTCGAGGCTAGTTTTCCTTCTCAACCTATAAATTGACGTTGCCCAACAATTTCACCCATTTCGCTAGTTAGGTTAGTTAAGTGAAGTGAAAACAAATTAATAAGGTAAAATGAGTGGAAGAAAAGAGGACCCAATATGGCAGTTCTAAATTAAGACAACAAATCCAAATAAATTGGGGTGTAGGGCTATTTGTAGAAAGTGCAAGAAAGATATTCAAGAGTTAGTCCAAAGACTTAAAACACACCATGATGTTTGTAATTATCAAGAGAGGAATACAGGTAATTAAGATGTTTATTATTAACCCGGGAATGATCGCGTGGTTAGATTTTGCCTTAACATTTTTTGTTGATGCTCCAAGCACTTGATATTTTATTTTTGAGATAATTTGGTGAAAGTTTTGAGACATAAATATTAATTATAAGGTAAGTAACATAGTGTAATTTTTAATTATATATTCTGAGATATTTTGAAATATTCTTTAAATATATACGTATTAAATTATAAGTAGATACATTTTTGATAAATAACAGAATACAACAGGATAACAAATGTTTCTATGCATTAAAAGACACATTTAAATCAAAAATATTGCCTACAATCACAAAAATTAAAATATACAAGACAGTAATTAGACCAGTCGTACTTTACGCCGCAGAAACCTGGAATTTAACAAAAAAAGAGAAAAACACATTAGAAATCCTGGGAAGGAAAATACTACGGAGAATATATGGTCCAATTGAAGAAAATGGAGTATGGAGAATATTAAGAAACTACGAAGTTAATCAAAAATTCAATAGCCCAATAATAATAAATTAAATAAGTAAACGATTAAGGTGGACAGGACATGTACAACGTCTAGGTAATGAAAGGTGTGTCAAGAAAATACAGGAAACTAAAAGACAAGAATGAAGAGAAAGTGGACGACCGAAAACTAGATGGTTGGATGGTGTAGAAGAAAATCTTAAAGAAATTGGAATAAATGACTGGAAGAACAAAGCAAAAAACCGGAAAGAATGGAAAAGAATAGTACAAGAAGCAAAGGACAGACTTCAGAGCAGAAACTGAATCACCGAATTCACACACTCCCTACTGATTTAAAGCAGTAGGGTTGGCCAAGCGGCTGGCCACCGCTGCCGGTAAAATGAGGCTAGGAATCCCTATAGGGAGACTATGGACCTTAAGGTCTAAAAGTCAATGAGAAGAAGAAGATACATTTTTGAGATAATTTAAAAAAAAATTTGATAGATATTATTTTTAACAAAGATAATAGAATTTTTAAGTATTCATTTATAGATATTTTAGGATATAGATTTTAGACATATAGGATTGTTTTTAAATGTTAGGTGAAATCTAACACATGGCCTTTAATGTAACTTTTTTAACGCAACCTTTCCCAGGTTAATTAAAGATTATCTTTACTCTTCTATACTTACTCAATTTTTAATTTTTTTCAACTTAAAAAAATAAATCTGCTTTTACATCTCTATTGAACATTTTCACTTTATTTTAAAATCAATAATTCAATACTATATCAATATATCATCAATTATTCAATTTTCAATTATGTTTTTTCTCTTTCCAGAGAGTCGAATGTCGCTTGACAGTTTTGTTAGCACATCATCTGCCTCCAGTTGTAGTTCACTCATGACGGATAGTTCATATGTTAGAAAAACTCCACCGAAAGTACCAACAAGTCCAACAACTTTTGAGCCAGTCCAAAAAAAGAAAGCAATCGAAACTCAGCCTACCATGAGTGGTTTTGTAATGCGGACATCAACTGCTGAAAAACATAAAATTGACAAACAAATAGCAAAGGCCATTTTCGCTACTATTTCGAGCTTTAGAAGTGAAAAAAGCCATTCAGTTATTAAGGCCTTGTTATACACCGCCCTCGAGAAAAACGGTAGCAACAGGTCTTTTGGACGAAATCTATGAAGAGGAAAAAGAAAAATTTTTCTCCTCCCTGTCAGGAAAGTCCATAAATATGCCAATTGATGGGTGGTCAAATGTGCACAACGAACCAGTGATATGTGCAAGAATAACCACCGAAGATGGACAAGCCCTCCTATACGAAACTATAGACACATCAGGAAATCCACATACTTCAGAATATTTAACTCAAATAGTTTGTGACCTGATTTCTTCATGTGAATTAAAATACAAGTGTACGGTAAAATCTTTTGTGACAGACAAAGCCGCAAATATGACACTTATCAGAAAAACATTAGAAGAAAAAAACGAACAAAAAGTTATAGCTTATGGCTCCTCTGCACATATTTTTAATTTACTGTGCAAGGACTTTCAAGTTAAAGACGTTAAAGAGCATGTGGTCCAAATTGTTAAGTATTTTCCAAATAACCATTTGGCTAGAGCTAAATTCAGTCAACCGGGAGGCAGCACTTTAGTCCTTCCAAGCTATGAGCGATGAAATAGCCTTGGCGACTGCTTAGAGATGTTTGTCACTCAGTGGGACATCATATTAAAAATCTGCGAAGAAAATAAAAAGGAGATTGATTCCACTATTTACCAAAAAGTTTCAAATATTGCGATTAAACATGCAGCGCAAGATTATTTAAACATTTTAAAACCTATATTAGTTGCTCTTGATACTGTGCAGAGGAAAAATGCTACTATCGCAGATGCTGTAGAGCAGTGGAAACATTTACAATATATATTTGATGAATCTGTGGAATTACCATTACAAAAAACACAACAATTTAATAATCGATATAAGCAAGCACTAACACCATATCATTTTATAGCATATATGTTGAATCCACAAAAAACAAATACCAGTCAACACCAGAAGAAGAACAATTAACGAGTTATATGAAAACACTGGACTGTTACCTTTAGTAATAAAGTTAAATGCCCGCAGTGCTCCATTTAAGCAAGTTATGTTAACTATGTTAATTGTATTGTCCACTGCTAATAACCCTTAGTGGTTAATGCAGTTTATTAAAATAATCTTCAAGTAGTGTATGGATTTCATTACAATATTTTACATTATGAAGGACATGTACATTTTCATTACAAAATATAACTAATTAATTTTTGAAAAAAAACAATTTCAATTTTCTAAATTCAAGTTGTAGTAATATTTTTGCACACGTTCGCATATTTAAAAAAGTTTTTACATACCTTTACTAAAGCTCCTATAACTCCTAAACTCGTTAGTCTTAAGTATTCAAATGACCTTGTTTTTGATGAAGTGTGTAAAAATGGATATAGAAATAAAGGAACGTGGGCGAGTAAAAATTGTGACCTAGTTTCTGAATGGGAAGCTACACACTGAAGAAGTGCTAAAGCATTACACACCCTACAAAATTCCAAATTAGTACATATTATAATGATTGCAAAGGAAATGAAACTTACCTATTAGACTGATGTGCAGTAAGAGTTGGTGGGTTTATTGCGGGATAAATATTAATAATTTCTTGTAATAATGCAGCAGTTGTGCCAAAACTATTCCATAACATGGGTGCTAAATCCGGTACTACCTCCCTTTTTTTACTAAAAGATCAAAGTTAGTATCAATCTTATTTAGCTAAATATACTATTTACCTTAATTCTAGAAGAGCATTTTCTCTAGTTTCGGGGTTCGTGAGTTCCAGAATCCACATGTAAACCCTTTCACGTTCAACTGTTTGATTTGCTGGACTTGGTTGTGAACTCATTTTTAAAATGTTCTTAAAAGTTAGTATACCTTATAGTTTAAATGTAAAAACTTATTCAATACAAACATTAACTAATAATCTTAACGTGAGCCAAAGGCAGACTATACAAAATTATAATGTTGACCTATAACATACTAAACTAATAAAACGAAAAACGAATCTAAAACGCAATACGCAAAAGCAAAGCTTGACTGTGATAGATGACAGTTGACATACTACAATCGTTAAGGTAGAAACACACTACTATGCTGTGGTGCATTGTATCGTAACGGTGGTTGTACACACTAAGGGCCACTTGCACCGTAGTTGTTAACTATGGTTTACGACCTAAACCAAGTTTTAAGTAAATGATTATCTTGCACCGTTACTTTACTTAAACAGAGTTTAATTGCTGTTAAATGAAATCTCCCAAATTCGAGGGATTATTCAACGTTTAAGGTTAAGCTTTGAATCTTAACCCTACATTTTATTTGTGTCTACGCCTACGCTGCCTACAAGTGGTATTTTTTTATATAAAAATATGTATAATTTGGAATTGGAAGAAGAAATTTTCTTAGAGGATTTTTTAGATACTTCGAACGATTTCGGCTTTCGTAGGCGTATTTATTAAAGGTCAAATTATTTTGATGACTTCGATGAATTGAGTTTATTTAGAAGATTCAGATTATTAAAAGGTACAGCTATAACTTCTGGAAATAATAGAAGATCAAGTAGATAATATCCCCATGATTAGTAAGTTTATCATAGAATCATTATTTTTTGGTTAGTGATAAGGGAAAAATAAAAGTACATAATTACTACTTCCTTCTTTTTTAGAAACCATGTACCGTATCACCAATTAATCAGCTCCTAACCATCCTATCATTTTATGCAAGTTCAGGAATTTAGACCCACGCAAAACAAGGATCCCCCTTTGTGTGAGATTCTTTTTATTTTTAGTTCAAAGATATCCTTAAACATTTCGAGAGTTTAATTTTTATTATTAATCCTAAATTAATCGCACTGATGTTTATCTATACTATATAATAAAGAAATATTTAAGAAATTGTCTGGAGTTTAATTTTAGGTCACCTTTGAGAACCTGTCCAGAAAAAAATACACAAAAAATATTTAAACAAAATAACAAGCTTTTTGTTTTGTTAAACCTGTTTCTAGTATATCCAAACCAGATAATAAAAAATTGTTAAGTAACAGTGGTAATAAAAAATAATTAACCCTAGAGCGAGCGCGTGAAATATTTGAAAAATAGCAGGCGCGTCCGTCTCACAGACCGATTTTATAACATATTGTAATTTTTGAAATTTTTATATTTATCTTTATTCGAGGCTGTAAAATAAAATAACTTAAAATTATTAGTTTTATTTTTAACATAAAAAACATGTTTGAAGAAAACCTTTAAACTAAAAATGGCTGTTTATAAAAATCGTATAACTTTTTAATTATGTTCATAACAATCATTACAAATAATGCCCACGTGTTCTAGACATAAAAACTTAAAACATTTTTGACAACAAAAACGTGTCTTTCGGCTTTTCTTTGTGCTGCATATAGTGCATCGTCCTGTCTGTCCATCCGGTGGAGCATCTTGTTGGTGTGTAGTGTCGTGGTTTCCAGATATTTCGCGAAGTCTGTCTCTCAGAGTCATAAAAATACAGTTTTGTTTTTAATTTACTATTTACTTTTAAATATTTTAATAAAAATACATCAACAATAACATGATAAAAAAAATATGTGCTTACCTTACTACTGTAAAATATTCACTAACAAACTCGTATACAGCAGGCGCGTCCGTCTCATAGACCTAATTTTATAATATTTCACCTATGACGGACCGGTATGGCTAAACGTTTAACACTAGTGTGTATCAATGTGTATGTGTGGATTGATGATCTAGGTAAGTAGAAGGGGGTGTAGGCGGTTAGACCGCGCGTGATCAAAAATCAATAAATTAAAAATTTCGTCGGTCTCTCAGACTACTCACTACTCAGACATGAAGCGCACGCTGTAGGGTTAATAATTAAAAAATATATATTAGGTGTTTAATTAACACATTTCGGAATTTTAAATGGTCTTTTTGACTAAACCCTGTTTTGCCATGTACAAAAGGGCCATGATATGTCATTGCTCGGCATACAATTATAATAAATTATCGACAGTAGATTTTAGAATCCTAGTATTACTGCACAAACTAAATAATCCCACAAAAAACACTCATTTGTTGGCCAAACAAGTATAATCTAGGTTAAAAATTATGCAAGTGAAGATAGTCACAGTACCAGTCACAGTAACTTATAGAAAAATTACCAGAACTGTGGCTTAACTTTAATCTCGTTTAAATAAATGACGGTGCAAGCCAAACAGTTTTAATAAGTTAAACCTGGTTTTGTTAACAGAAGCTTTGCACTAGTACGGTGCAAATGGCCCTAAAGTGCCATGGCGGGACGCGCTAAGACGTTGGTATTTTTGAACAGTCGTTTGAACGTTTAAAATGTTAAGTTTTGATTCTAAGAGTGATTTCAAAAATGATCTCCAATTTTTAATACACTCTTTTAGAGAGCAAGAAAAAGAAAGTGCAGGATTCAAGACACTGACATATAAACAACCGGTGTTGTGATAAAAACAATTTTTATTGCATTCACTGTAAAAGCAACAAACATATGTCAATTTCCAAAAAGTGTCCAATTTATAATGAACAAAAACCGATCAAAACATCATGGTAGAACAGAAAACTTCTTTTTAGAGGCAAAATAAATATGTCAAAAAATTCTTTTGCTGGCTTGACAAACCATAACTCCTTTTCTGCGTTATCAAATTACGACCGTAACTTTCCAAATACTTTCAATATTTATTCATCAACTCAATCACTCCCTACAAAAAATAACCAAGTTGCCATCTCCGAGACAGGTACTACCCGCTCCCAACAACCATCAAGAAAGAAACTAAAACCGAACTCGCCAACATCAACGTCTCTCCCAGTTACACCAATGTTCCCCTTCTCCTTTGGACCCTCACGACCTTTACCACCCAACCCAGTTAAAACAAATTACCATAACTTTGAATATAAAAATAATGTAGCTATATATATATATAAGAACATATCAACTTTTATTTTTGATTTACTAAAAAATATACATACGGTCCAAGACATACAATCAATAGATGATAATAATATTTTAATAAAGGGTATAGAACAGGTGCTGGAAGATACCTTAAATATAAATTATATAGGTCAGTGGATCAAGAATTAGAGAGTGGCGAAGAGAGATTTCATCTCTACTTCAGAATGAACAAAGCACAATTTGAGGAAGTCCATTCAGTGATTGAAGGAGACATAAAAAAGCATACACTACTAAATTGTGTGAACCCGACATTTTAAACAAATAAAAATACTTTGCTCACAACGACAGTTCGTTTGACTTGTTTATTGATTCAAAGTTTACGGCTCGGCCCCAACTGCAATATATCACAATTTTTTGCGACGTATCGCAAGATCGTAAACTCCAAAATTGATCAATTCCTACTGCGTCAAAATTTGGCGAGAAAGTTAGTTCATTCCAACGTTTAACCTCGTTGGTTCATTCTCATATGTCCATAGACAAATCACATAATACATTACTTTCTCTATGCATTTATCATTAAACTAATGGGTGAATCTCTGCCGTAAGTTGTGTATATTATAATATTTGTGAAGTCGAAAGAAATAACATAAAAATAATCCATGTTATATTTGTTTGAGCGTTTTTTTATTTATTGTCGTTAAATTTCAGTTTTTTTATGGTTCCTTACCTTGTAACTGGTATTGGTCTAATCTCTAATCATAGAGAAAGTAAGTATTAGTCTATGGGTCTTATATCAGTTAAGTTACGTCTCTACAAAATGTCATCAAACTTGCGAATATTCGCAAAAGTCCACATTTATGCGCTAAAATACAATGTTTTAAATTTTGCGATACATCGCAAAAAAATTGCGATATATCGCAGGTGGGACCACTAAATATGATACAGTTCAATTATTGGACCCCTGCGTCATTAATATCTGATCACATAACCGACAAATGTCAAATTATTTTGTTCAGTTCTTCACTATCGATAGAAAGAGATGCCACTTAATAATTATGTCGGTTATGTTATCATATATTGATGACGCACGGGTAAAGATCCAATAATTCAACTGTATGTAACTGATATGGTTCTGACATAAGAGAAGTTCTTAAATTAACCGGTACATCTATCGGTAAATACGGTGTCTACCAAAGCAGTTCTTAAATTTACCGATAGATTGTCGATAGAATCATCCCAGCGTTCTTAAATTCACCGATAGTTCTATCGAACATGCATCAGTTCTACCGGGCTTTAGACTCTGTAAATCTGGTAGATTTGGAAGAGGAAAGCACAATCATCAATCATATGCAATGACAATGAACAATCTTACAAATAATTGTTCATTTATTGAGGTTGGTGGTTTTGTTCTGTTGAAAATTTAACACTTGTTTTTTTGTTAATAAAAATTATGATGAAATGGAATTATCCTATAATGGTGAAATGTTTAAAGTGATGGTTGACCTAAATACGCACGCCATGCTTTTACGAGGTGAAATTTTGTATCGAATTAAAAATTTATAAATTACAGTGTATATTTATTTTGTTGACATGTCCCTGGTAATACAAGAAATAAAAGTTTACTTGCGTCAATAATAATAAAGATGGCTGTTTGAAAATGATTGTCAAATTTATCTTCTTTCTTTTTTATATTTTTTTCAATCTACCATAGAATCTAACCAATACGTTCTTATAATCGTCTACCGATAGATCAACTTCATTCTACCTGACTTCTACCTGACATTTATCTGACATATCACAGACATCTATCGATAGAGTCTATCGGTGGATTTTAAGAACTTTTCCATAGTAGTGTGTTTCTGCCTTTAATTTTTTTTAATCGTAGTGAATTGGTTGTCTCTTAATACAAATCTTAAGTAGTAATTACTTTATCTATGTTAGTCGCATTGTTATAAGATCTATGGGTTAAAACCTTTATTTATTAAACTGCTGCTAAACTTCTAATTACCTTTTTTTAATGGTATTTTATAGTAGTTGTACTATACAATGATATGTGCGTTAGACAATTAGACACCGAATACATCTTGTTGACTAAATTATAATTTAAGAAAATATTGATTTCAAACACCTATGTATAAGAACACCAGCTACAAAGTGATTGAAGTGATAAAACTAAAAGAAGAGGAGTGTTTTGACAGTTGATTTTTCAACCAAGAAGAAATGACTCTGTTTTCTTTTGTGAAGTGAAGTTTGTGTCTGTGCTTTCTATTTTGTATTTTAATTATATTCATTTTAATGATAAGGGTCTATAACGGAATTAAAAACTCTCTTTGTTAATGTAGAACTAAAAATATCATATTTTGTTGCTTATCTAGATTCTTTATTTAATCGATATGACTTGATTAATTGACTAGAAGTATGCACTAAGCTGTATGCTACATAAACATACCCTTTCATATCACTATGTAAATTATATTGTGTCGGTTACTCTATTTCATATTTGACTAACAATGTTAACGCCTGGTGTGAGGATAGTTAGGGGACCCGATTGGTCATGGGGAAATCAAGGTAAATAATATCTCTGATTTATTTTGCAGTTTTTAGTCCAAAACTCCAGTTATAAGAAAAGTTGGCAAACATTTATCTCAGGAATAAAATCTGCTGTATAAATGAACATACATTTTTTATTATATACTTGAAACTTAATTAATTACTATTTTCATGTAAAATAATCATTCTATAGATTTTGTTGTAATAACTTCAGTAAGTTGTTTATTATTCCCCTACTATCTTATTAATTCGTTAGTCTAAAAACAAACACATTAATGAGTAATACTGTAATACGAAAACAATATCCATAACCATAGCTATATAATTTTTACTTATGTTACAGTTTTGCATCAGTGAATTTTTCATGATTTCAGATTGTTGGTATATCTGATTGTTCTTATTTAGTGTTTTTTAATAACATTGATTGTTTAATCATTGGTTTTCTATATTTAGTAATATCATTGCTCGCCTAAACAATTAGAGAAATATTTTCTTAGAAATTATGGTTTTATATGTTGGTATTCATTATTACATCTCTATAATTACACAATATTTGAGCGGAAAAGGTGTCTATGAGAGATTGACGCCATTCATATTTTTTATTCAATTTTAATCTATTGTTTATTTCCAATAAATGATGATTAATCAAAACAATTTTGTTATTTTATTGAACTTGTTTATAGTTTACACTAATTTTAGAATGGAAGTAATTTGATATACAAACAGTTAAGAATATGACTCCAAATCAATTGCATTTGGAAGTATGTTTAACTAAAAGTCTTTTAAAAAATGTCACAGCTTTGACCATTCTTGTCAGTATGGTCACCATACACATGGGTGGTATGGTATTGCAAATAGACAGATCTAAATATTTGGCTTTTATATATTTATCTTTTAGACTTCAACTGGAATTAATGCAATATTTATTTCACTAAACCTATTTCAGATGGTGGTGAAGGTCATACAGGAACAGTTTGTGAAATAGGCAAAGCGGGTACTGTAGGTTCTCCTGAAAGGACAGTGGTTGTCCAGTGGGATAATGGTACTAGAACCAACTACAGAGTTGGATATTTAGCAAAATATGATTTAAGAGTTTTTGATAATGCACAAATTGGTAAGCATTTTTAACACCTCTTTTTATTATAGAATCGTGTCTATGTAATTAACAGTAATGTTTGGAAGCCTCACAGTTTCATTTCCACAACTACTTTTACCATAACTTCAATTTTTATAATTTAATGCAACCTTGTAAATATTATATCTATTTCATTTTAATAATTGAAATTTATAAATCATATATCACTGCCTCATATTTTGCTACTAGACACTCAATGTTCTTAATAAACTGTTGTTGTTAATCTGTTTTTTAACCTTTTGACTGCAGCTTCCATTTCAACTGTTAGTGATGTTAATGCTGGAGTTGTGAGAGCCCTAGATTATGATCGGTTCTCACAACGCGCATACTCACAACTATATTCAATTCCCACAGTTAACTCTAAAACATTTTTTTTATTTATTTATATATGGACATGCCAATTTACCAAAAGCATAAATATTTAAGAGACAATGTTTAAGTTACCTTATCAACAAATACAATCATAATCAATTAAAACTAAATTACAGCAAATTAGTGTACCTCATTTGATTTTTGAATAAATACTGGATGTGTTGAATAAATCAATTATTTCACAATTTTTATTTGCCAATTTAACTACCCTTTTAATTGACTCATTTCGGCCATTGTTTGTACTGTGATAAGGAACCATGAACAGTTCTGAAATTCTTGTTCTGGTATTAACATTCAGTTTAAAGAGATCAATTAAAGTTGGACAACTTATTGCTCCATTTACAACTTTGTACAGAAATCTCAACTCAATTTCAGCCCTTCGATGTTCCAAACTTGATAAATTCAAAATGTCGGAATATTCATAGTTTCTCCTCTGATATGCAAGTTTGAATGCACATGACCTTAAAACTTTATTTTGGACTTTCTCAATTCTATTGATATCTGCTTGATAAAATGGACACCATATCATACAATTATATTCAATAACTGATCGAACGAGACAGCAGTATAATATTTTTAGAAGTCCAAAGGGAAAATTTATCAGAAGATCTTGTAAAGAAGTCCAATAATTTAAATTATTTCAAAACAATATTATCAATATGTGTCTTTGGAATCAAATAATATGCCAAGATCTCGAGCGCAATCAGCTACTGACAAATTTTTCACTTGGTAAGAGTATTTATATAGCACCAACGGGACAAACTGCTCAAATCCATTTGCAACAGTTCAGCATTCCATATTGTCAATGATCCTATAGAGTTTGAAGTCATCAGCAAACATCAAAAGGTAGCTGTGTTGTATTACTTCTGATATATCATTAACAAATAATAAAAAAAGTCGTGGACCCATATGGGATCCTTGGGGAACTCCAGATGGTACTGAAATTTCTGCTGACACAGAACCAGCATATTTGACACATATTGTATTATTTTACAATTGTTTAGTGCAATGGAATAAACAATATACATTTAATCAAAAAATATTGTATTCCAAATACTAAAATACAAATTCTGAAACATAATAAAAACAGATATTTCATTAACTTGAACTAATTAGCATTTATAAATAAAATATTTGGTTTACATAAACTAAAAAAATATTCCAATTGCATTTCTCTTTGGACAGTAGATTATAAAAAAAGTTTATTCAAACAAATAAAACAAGTATGTATGTTTGATAAGTGGCTGCTGCTAATAACTGTAGTTGAATTCCAGAATTACTATTAATAATTTCAAAAAAGTTTGGTTTTAAATCTCGTTCTTTCCACTGAAACCTAAGATCTTCTTTTTTCTTTGACTTCTTTACAATTTTCTTTGGTGGTTCTACATTGGCAACATCGGCAACCATTTTATAACTTGTAACGAATAGCAGATACTCGCTGACACTTTATTTACAGGAAACGAATTTATTCGATTTGATAGACTCGAGTAACAAATGCGTGCAACCAACAAAACAAATGTATGTAGAGTTGTCGAAATATCAAGTAGGACATATTCTTTTCCCACAGTTAAGCCCCAAACAAAGAGGTTGAATATAGTTGTTTGCGGCAATGACAGCACTGTATTACTATTCGAGAACAGTCAGTTCCCGCTGCAAAAGGGTTAATAATTGATTTTGTCCCTCTTGGCGTTCACAAATTTAATGTTGAGCTAGTGCATCTATACTAGATATCTCGCTAACGGAAAAAGCTAGTGATACAGGGCTAGCGGCATATTTTGTTGCTTCAAGGCGGTGTAGTTCAAAAATCCCGAAAAACAACCCCTATATGTAAAACCCTCCACTGCCACTGCACTATTAACTTAGTGCAGCCAATCTACGCTAGTACTTTACGGTAGCTACGTCAAGGTATTAGAGATGTGTCGTGATTTCTCATAAACTAGTTTTGTCACTGCTTCTTGCTTGTCACTGTAATGTTAAGTTCCTGGCCTAATTAAAAAGCAGTGATTTTATGGAACTGGTTTTAAATAAAGATGCATGCAATTTTGAGAATAGAATTAGCTACCATAAGTATTAGTAAATGGCGCTTATAGAAATTATGTAACCTAATTTTATTTTTGGAACATAAAATTATTAAAATTCATTTTATCAGATAGAATAAAAGTTTTAATTTAAATAAACAGAAACACATTATTGAAACAGTAATAATATAATAATATCCTAAAAAACAGAAACAATGTACCTAGGTATTTTGAATCTAAATAAAAAATCAAATAAAATATGAAGAATAATCATAAACAACAAAAGCTTACATATTCCTAAACTAAATTAAAAAATATAATAAAAAACAAAAAAAAATGGTTTTACATTCGGTAAAAAACGAAACACACTTATTACGAATTAACATTTAAAAATACCAGTTTTCACTGTTTCGGCGCTGAGACGTAATCTTCGGTCAGATAGAATCTGACCTATTTTTGAAAATACATGTTCACAAGGTACAGATGTTGTAACCGTACCTAATTTTTCAACAGCAACTTTAGATAGGTATGGATAGTTATAGGCATGTTCACGCCACCAAACAACCGGATCTTTGTCTCTTTCTAGGAGTCCATCTTCTAGAAAACGATGTACTTCTACGATGGCTCTAGATGAAGCCGTACCAGTTGGTTGAAAGGTGGATGCTGTTTTATCGAAGTGACTCCAAACAGATAAAATATTTTTGCCTGCCTGCTCCTGCTCACTATTTGAGATTTTATTATTCCTGGGAGCCTGTGTATACTGAGTAAAATTTGTTAGTTCTGGCTAAATTTTATTTGCAACTAGATTTGTAACAAGCTTCTTGGTATAGTCTGCTACAGATTCATTAAAAAAACCAACATTTTTAAACCTAGGGTCCAAAAACGTTGCAATGGTTAATGTTCTACTACTTTCTAGAGCTCCAAGCCATTGTTCTATATTATTCAACATTCTGGATACCATAGTGAGGGCTAATACACGTAATTTTTCTTTTTCTAACTCAATAAGCATATTTTCAAGCCCTTTGGTAATGATTATAATAGATGACAATGTAAGGTAATTATCACCACTAACAATTTTGGTAACAGCTTCCAGAGGTTCTAACACTTGTTTTATATCTTTCAATAGCTGCCACTCTTCAACCACTATAACTGGTAAATTATCTTTATTTAATAATGCCAGAGTGGTTCTTCTAATTTTAAAATCCTCTCTACCATATAAAATGTAGAATTCCATCTTGAAGCAGCTTTTTGGGATCTTTTCCGGACTGTTTTTGTATATCTAACAGTTTTGTGGTTGCAGTCGTACTCCTTTTGAAATGGGCGACTACATTTCTAATTTTTTTTATGAGATCTTCGGCAACAGTAATGGTATCATGTGCAATTAAGTTTATTGTGTAGGCGTAGCACCCAAAATGTTTCCTCTGCAGATCTTTAATTGCTTTTGTTATGTTAGCAGCATTATCTGTAACTGCCAACAAAATTTTATTTTCTACTCCCCATGTCATCACGATTTTTTTTAGTTCACTTGCCAAATTTTCACTTGTGTGTGATTGGGGAAAGCAGGAACAATCTAACAACAATGATTTTAACTGAAAGTTTTCGTCAATAAAATGTATGGTAACGGCCATAAAACTGTCTGTATTTATAGAAGTCCAACAATCGGTGGTTAACGTAACCGATTTCGCAATATTTACAACACTCTGTGTATGGGCGAGATCTTCCTCATATACTGCAGGTAATAAAGTATTGCTTATTGTTTTTCTACTTGGTAATTGATAGCCGGAATCCTTTATCCTCAACTATGCTAAACGGTTGATAACCTTAGTAATAAGATTTACTAAACATCTATCAATTTTGTTTTGTGCAACACGAGCTAAACGTTTTGGCTTTTATTCTAACGTCGTTTGTTTAATTCTTTTACTAAAAGAAGGTGCCACCACTTTAAAAAAATATTCATTCTTCTTGGTAGTCTCCATTTCACTTGTAGATGTTGATGTTATACTTTTTGTATTTTCTGGTACATTTTCATTTTCAAATCTTACTAAAGGATGCTTTCTTTCTAAATGTTTTTTTTTAAACTTGAAGTTGAACTCTTATATTAACTGATTGCAGTACTGCATAAATTACAAGAGGCCTTTCTGGTACCATCGGCTTTAAAATAATTCCACAAAACAGATCTATTACTTCTTTTCATAATTATGAGTGACTAAAAAAGGTTTTCAAACAGTAGTAATTTAATTTGCACTGCTACTTCTAAACCAATACAACACAATAACCAACAAAATAAGTTTAATTTAATAGATTAACATCTTTCCTATTTAACTAGTTGGAATCACATAAAATCTGCACAGAAGCAGATACTATAAATACCGGTTTTAAGTTGCAAATCAAAGACGCTACACCGCTCCGTTGCCACAGTTGCCAGCCAACCAACTCATTACAATATATTTATTTCTATAGCATAAGGAACGTTTTATTTCGAACCGCTTCAGCTTTTGTAACATTAACTTTGTGTACAAACAGAAATGGGTATCTTGATATTGATATGTGTTCATTGTTCTTGACGTTCTTGTTCCTAATATAATGTATGTTGAAACAGTTCCGAAAATAAAACCGTTTTTTTGTTACGGCTTTTTTGTTGGAACGGGAATGTTTGTCACAGCTTCTTGAAAATCACCCCTTTAACCCATCTCTACAAGGTATATAGGGACTGGAAATAGTTATGGCCGCGAGGTTGGCAACATATTTTGTTGCTTCAAGACAGCGTAGTTCCAAAGTCCTGGAAACAATCCCTATATGTCAAACCCTCCAATCCCGTTGGGCTTTTAACTTAGTGCAGCCATTCTACGCTATTTCGAGACTAGAAATCAAGATGAACTTGACATCATATTTTGTTGCTGTAAGCTGGTGTAGTTCCAAAATCCCGGAAGCAACCCGAATATGTGAAACTCCCCACTACCGCTGTACTATTAAATTAGTGCAGCTGTTCTACGCTATCTCAGAACTAGAAATAGTTATCGAGACGAACTTGACTGCATATTTTGTTGCTTTAAGTCTGCCTAGTTCCAAAATCCCTGAAACAACCACTATATGTGAAACCCTTCACAGCCACTGCGACACTAATTTAGTGCAGCCATTCTACACTATCTTGGGGATATGAATAGTTACCAAGACGAGGTTGACGGCATATTTTGTTGCTAATTTCTTGCTAGATGACAATTCTCACATCTAGGTACACACCCCCACCCTAAGAAACCCACCCATAGTACTTTACCGTAGCCATATCAGGCTATCTAGGAACTGGAAATAGTTATCGACGCAGGGTTGGTAGCATATTTTGTTGAAAATGCTTTACCTGTTATTTAAGCCTATCAGATACCTTGATTTTGACTGGTTGTTATGACGACAAAGATTTATTTTCATTTTAAAAATAAGTACATGTTATTTATTATTGACATCAATTATTAATTGCAAGTGTTTTTGAAGTTCATTTTCACTATTTTTTCGTCAATGGCGAATAAAGTAAAGAGGTGTGGGTTTTCTTCACTAAATGTCTGTTTCATGAAATAAAATTAATACTTTGATATGATTTTGTTCTTCTCAACACTGGATTTATGGGTGAAATATGGTATAGTTATGGCTATAATTAACCAATAGAGCTCAACAGTTTCAGATAAACCATTTCTATTCCCATAAATTGCATTCAAGCTACATCTCAATCATGACTATGCTGTGTGGCTGCAGCAGCTGCGAATCTCGTCTCTTGAGAACCGCAGGAAGCTGAAGGATCTTACATTACTTTTTAACATCAAACATTACATATAGCTATCCTCAGCTTCTAAATAAAATTAGTTTATTTGTTCCATCGTGGACTACGAGGCAGAGTCGAACATTTCACATACCTTTTCAAAGATATAATTATGCATACTACATGTTTCTTCCTCGAACTTTGAGACTTTGCAAAATCACTTGGAGTGGGAGACCTTCCACTTTTTGATGCCTCAATGACTAAATTTAAGGGCTTTATTCGGGATTTGAGTGTTCAGTAATTTATATTTTGTCAACTCATGATTTTTGTATATTATGTTTCAATAATTGTGTTCATTGTAGTTTATATATGTTTAGATTTGTCTGCATTGGGTATTTTGCTCACTTTTATATTTTATATAATGTAAAAAAGGGCTTGGCCGTGAATAAATAAATTAAGCAACAAAATTGTAACAAATTATGAGCCTTCTCCAAAGGGGCCCTCTGAAAAGGATGCGCCAACTTAATATATGTGTATGGTATAATGCTTATTATTCACATTTTTAGGTGTTAAACAACCAAATATCATTTGTGATGGTTGCAGTGGACAAGGTATAAGTGGGATGAGATATAAATGTGCTATCTGTTATGACTATGATCTCTGTTACATGTGCTACCATGGAGATAAACATAATACCACTCATACTTTTAAGAGATTTGACTCAGTTACATCTTTAGGGTAAGTATTTTGAATACTATTTAATTATATTAGCATCAAAATGATGTTATAATAAACAAAAAGTTGATCAGTCTTCTTTTCCTTTAATTTTTCTTATAAATATTTACATGTAACAATTTTTTAAACCCAAAGTTCTCACAGATTTCTCAATGTTTTGAATCCTTTTTGAATTGTTTGTTTTTGAAGCATTTTATGAAGACCTACATATCTTTTAAGAATATTTAATTAATTTATTTAAGTAGATCAATCAGAAACTGTTATTTGGATTCTAATTTTGTGTATGCGTGAAGCATAATATATTGATACCCTCATAAGAAAACCTCGTAACTCTAAAAACCCAAATTTTACAGGAGAGAGAAAAAACCCAATAAGTTTAAAAGTTAAGTTATTTAAAATTTTCTTTTTTGATATAATGTTTTAGTTTATTATAGAAACCTGACGGTAAATTACATTATTTGTAAATGTGATTTATAGAAAAAAATATAGGAGTTACGAGCTTTTCTTATATTTCAGTTATTCTAATTTGGAGTTACATGATTTTCACAGTATGTAAGTTTTCAAGTAAAGTTATATTGTGGGGTTAATTTTTGGGTAATAAAAATAAAAATAGTGAAAAAGAACCATTTATTGGAAAAACTGAAGAAATAATGAAAGCTAAATTACTAATATACTTAAATATAATCAAACAAACAAAGAATATATAAGAATAAATTTAGTCATGAAGAAGGGCATTGTAGTACGATTGTTTTAAATTTCTTGAAGATGATCATACTTCTGTTTTTTTATTTTTAGTCTCACTATAAAGTTTTGAAATCTCTGCATTAACAGATATATTAATTCTTACTGGCAACATTTTCCATTCATTTGGATGTCTTAACTTGTAATCTATAGATCCACCTGGATTGTAACGAAGGGCTCGAATGTCTTGTACAGTTGGGTCACCTACTTTTTTTCCAGGTCTTATTGCATTTACATACCGCAGATTTGAATAGTCATTAAAAAAGTCATGAGTTAAATATTTAACAAAATATGGTTTGGGGTTTTGTCTAGCGCCAAGGCACACCTCAACATAATCAGCTGGCACGTTTATTTTTTTATTTTTCAATTTCCTTTCAATCGTGGCATGCATAGAGGCCTCCATTTGTGTATGCCCCTTTTCTAGAAACTTCTGACAAATTGTAATTTTCTTCTCTATTGCTAACTTTAACAATGCATTTGAAAGGGAGGTGTTTCTATTTTGACCTCAGCATCCATCGCTATAGAAAATTAACTGTTCATTTAAACCAATATCTTTACTTTCTTCGGTAATAAAGGCACTTAAAATACTTGCAAACTCATTTGAACCGACGCCCCCTTCAGTTTCGTTCCATATGAAGCAATATCCATCCTTCGTTTTTACATTAAATATAGTAAAATTGTGTACAACTATCTTCATTTTGTAATAGAGAAGGGAAACTGTTGATTTAGGACATAGAAGGACAGACTGCAAGTCCATTGTGTAAACTTTATGTTTCTCGCCTTTTTTATCTTTCTCTTCTCTAGCTTCTACTTTCTTCTTTTGGTGTAGCTGGTACTCAGCTTCATTAAAATTACCAACTTTCTGAACCACACAAATAGAGCACTCGTCTTTTTTTGGTGCGAAAATACTTAAGTTCATGTCATCGAAGGTAGTTAAAAACAGCGTTAACGATAATGGTTGTATGCTTTTCTCCGGGCACCAGCTATTAGTATAAAGTCGGTAAACTTGAGACTTCGAAGTCCACAATGGCTCAAGATACAATTTGGTCGTCCTGGCCCGACAATAGTGAGACTCCATTTTTGGCAGACTCTCAAAAAATAAATATAAATTTCGTTTTCGTTCCTCGAAGATAGCAAGTCTAGAGAATCTTCGTCCGGTTTCAGCCTCTTCTAACAAGTCCCCTGTTAGGTGTGGTAATTGATCTTCCTCCTGATTACCTTTCTTCTTCCAGGAAATAGCAGCGGACTCGCCTATGGAGAACGTATTTAAAAACATATTTTTACATACGTGCAGTTTTGTTTCTTTTAATTGTAAATGGTAGGAATAACTATACGAACGTCTGGATTTCTCATCTTGCTTTCTATCTCTTGGTCTTTTACTTTCATCTTGGGTATTTAACATTTTTACATACACCTTTTTTTCACCGCCACTCATTTTCCAAAAATCTTTAAACAATTACGCTCTGTTTTCTTTGGAAAACTTTGTACATTGTAGCTTAGAGTTATTTTTACCTAATTTGCATTTACATCTTTCTTTAATTTTCCTTTCATTTTTAGGGATGGTATATACCCAGCGCCCATCAACTTTCCTTCTTCCTTGGCATTCTTTTCCACGCTCCCATTTACGTTTATTTTTATTAGCCGACCAATTACTTTCATCTACATGTCGTCGTTTCTGTCTACGCTTTTTATTTATTTCGGTAGATTTTTCTAATTCCGGTTCTTCTTCTTCATCTGCAGTTGGTACATAATCCGGCTCATGATCTTGACTTTCATTGTTATTGGGAAGAATAACGATTACTTCCGAATTCGGACCAGGTTGTTCCTTAGTGGTCTCTTGTTCAAGAATTTGCTCTTCAGTGTTTTCTTCAAGATGGTTATCCAAATGGGGTATGTAAACTGGGACATCGTGGCTGACAATTTCATCGTTGTTTGGAAAAATTAGATTCTTATATGATCTAGGATCAGGTTCATTAATAGTTATGTAATGCTCAGTGAATTCTTTTGCATTAGAATTGTCATTGTTCGCAATTGCAGCATTAGATCTACATGTCGGGATTTCAAAAAGAAGTTCATTTTGTAAAGACATTTTCAAAATTTTACTAGCACGAGAGCCTGACATCCTAAAAATAAAATTACCTATAGAAAAGCTGGGATACTTTAATAAAAAAATATAAATGGCCGAAATGTTTTTAAATAAACAATTGTTAATAAACTTTATTAAGATCAATATAAAAAGAAGCCTGGTGTAAAATAATTATTTGGGTATTATGTATTGAAAATGGACTAGTGAAAAAGCTCCTACATTACACTCTCTAGTACCAGAAAAATAGTAGGTATAACTTACAAAAAGAGTATTGCAGCACAATTTAAATAATATAACCATTTGTGTTAAAACGTTACCCTTCAAAGCTAGTAAGTAAAGGAATTCGTTTTATGATAATAATAATAGCCATTGTGTAACCCAAACAATATTAAAAAACATTTTAACTTACGTTATTTAGAATGCTTTTGTCGAGACAAAACACTGCAAATACAATTTTTAATTAAAATACTATCAACTAACAGCAATAATTACACTAAATTTGCTTTAACTACTTGTTTCACCGAATTAGTAAACACTAAACAAAATGCGGGAGATACGAGGTTTTCCTTAGCAAATAAAACGTGGTGGAGTTACGGGGTTTTCTTTTTGTCGAATATTAAATTACAGCAAAGTTCTGGAGATCCAAGATTTTCGCATTTTTAGCTATTGTGAAACAGATGGCACCAAAAGGTCAAATTCACAAAAATGTGGAGTTACGAGGTTTTCTTATGAGGGTATCGATATTTTCAAAAACACTATTGTTGGCTTCATCTTCATGCTAAATATATTTCCTATTAAATTGAATAATAATTTATTATAGCTAATTGTATGTAGCACAATTTAAATGGACTTCATTTTAGGATTGATTTACCTCCAAGATCAGAAGGAAGAAAATGTGAGTTGCGGGGTATATTTGTTGGAGCCAAAGTTGTGAGAGGATACAGCTGGGAATGGGGAAATCAAGATGGAGGAGAAGGTATTATGATATATTATATAATTAATGTAGAACACCACATTTATTTACTAAGTA
This sequence comes from Galeruca laticollis, assembly GCA_963921935.1. Lineage (NCBI taxonomy): Eukaryota > Metazoa > Arthropoda > Insecta > Coleoptera > Chrysomelidae > Galeruca > Galeruca laticollis. The sequence continues at coordinate 116,634,722 of OY998182.1, read as the reverse complement.
GTCATTATTACTGTTCAGAACAGTGTATTTATCTATTTTTCTGAAAAATATGAGCTCTTATTGTCAGAAATTAAAAAAAAAATGATTCACTTTAATTTGCTTTAGGAAAAATAGGTGTTGTGTTGGATATACGTGGATGGGACAATGAAAGTAGTAGATCAGTAGCCAATGTGAGATGGTATTCAGGGTCTACCAATGTATATAGAATAGGTCATAAAGGAAATTGTGATATAAAATTTGTAGAATCTGCTTCTGGTGGACAGTACTATCCAGAACATCTTCCTATATTAGGTATATATTTTACTTCAAACATATTTTCATAAAAGGAAGTTGGAACTTCCTATTTTTCATATTTCAAATATGTACTTAACGAAACTATATCTTAATTATTGCTACTTTGTAGGCCAAAATGTAGATCCTGTAGTTCGACCAGGTAGATCTGGTCCTTGTCCATTTACTGTAGGTGATAAAGTACAAGTAAATGCTTCTGTAGAGCAACTCAAGGCTATGCAACAGGGTCATGGTGGTTGGAATCCCAGAATGGCAGAGGTAAATTTTTGTAACATATTAAAATGAACAATTTGACTATTATTGTTTTATACTTTAGTACATTGGGAAAATAGGTGCTGTGCACAGAGTAACTGATAAAGGTGATATAAGAGTCCAGTATGAAGGCTGTAATAATAGATGGACATTTAATCCAATTGCTTTGAATAAAGTGAATAGTTTTGCTGTTGGAGATGTAGTTACCTTAATTACTGATGTTGAAAAAGTAAAAGAACTCCAAAAGGGGCATGGAGAATGGATAGAAATAATGAGAAATGTAAGTAATTGCTCAAATTGCTTTAATCTTAAAGACCTTATAAAAAGATTTATTTGAGAAAATATTTTGATTCCTAATTTAATTTTTCACTTATAAGTATACTTAATAGTTAAAGAGATAAAAAAAGAAATGTATAGGGGTTTAATTAAAAAACACTTTGGTGAAAAAAACTAATCAAGATGGGAGAGCTAATCCTTGACAAAAAAATATGTGGAAAGAATAGTATTCTAAGTTTGATTGTTGTCTGAACATTGATGGTTTGATCAAAATAATTCAAAATGAAAATGGAACTGGAGATAATGGATAATAACATACACAAAAAAACATTTTCGGAAGTAAATGGTATGTCTGGACTAATTGTGGAGCTTTTAGTTATCAAATAACTGGAAAATGTTAGATACTTGAGTTTAGAAAGTTTATTTTGAATATAAATTTCTGCCAATGGATCATCCTGCAAGTATATGCTAATAATGCAATCCTGAAAACTGAACTTTTGTTGTTTTTATAACCAATAAATCAACTAAAATGTAATGTACAGTTGGGAACGAAAATTTGATTCTCGTATGCTATAAAAATATAAAAACAGTCCAGAAACACAAATTATAATTTTTATTAATGTTCTAATTTTACTGTTTTTTTTTTCAAATTCTATGATAGAATAACTGTACATAATAAAGCTAATGTTTACAAAAATATGCCTAATTCCTTCAATTAACAAATCAATTTGATTCCAAACTTTTTCAATATGGGGGAGGACCAACCAATTTGCTTTAAATAGATGTTACAGAATTATCATATTGTGATTTATATTTTAGTCTTTGGGAAAGTTGGGAAAAGTTTTAAAAGTATATTCAGATGGTGATTTGCGAGTTCAATTAGAAGGGCATGCATGGACTTTACATCCCCAGTGTGTTAGAATAGTACCAGGAAGTGCTGCAGAATTGGCGAATACAATGCATGCAGTGCAAAATCAAAGACAGGAACCATCGAGTAAGACTTTTTGTTTCATCCGATTTTCCTACTTTCTAGTTATAACCTTTACCTCTTTAAAAACACTACCATAAAAATATGCAATATAAGTTTATTTAAAAATGATTGAGACACGAAAATTAATAACTAAACTTATGATTAATTTTTTTGTATAAAACGTGTTACAAATTAAAATATGCAAATCTTTCCCAAACTATTATTTATATTCCTAGTAGGAATGACAAGATGTTATTCCTTCAGTCAGCATTCAAGCACGATATGGCATCAACAGTACTTTTTAGTTGAGCACATATATGGTTCCAATCAGTAAATTCATCCACAAACAATGTTTTAACCATTTCAATGATCAGAGTACAATAATGCATTGTCAGTAAATTTTAAAATACTGGAAACATGCTACATCAATGAAAAAATAAAGCAGATATAAATTATGCACTTATCACGTGAGCATGGTTACCTTCAAAAGATGCTAAACCAATATCAAATGTACCGAATAATTAGGAATGTGTGATTATGCTATTAAGACTTGAATAATGTGCTAGAATCATTGCTTTACAATATGATAATCCTATACTCGATAGTCGAAATTCTGTAAAGTGACTCATCGCTCTTACTGTCCATAAAATCAGTTGCAGAAGCGAACTTCATGAGCGCATCATTTTTGAAGGGTTCTTAATAGTCCTAAATAAAAAATAAATAGAAAATGTTCTTGTACGCTCTGGCGTTTAAATTTGAGAGAACAGAAATACGAAATTATTATGGTAGGTATCATTATGTATATACAGGGTGTTACCAAGAATAATACACATTTTTAAGGATGAGCTATAATAAGATGTATATAAAAAAGTCGATAGTCGAAATTGTGTAAAGTGACGTCATCGGTTATCTACCGATTTAAAGTGAACTCCATGAGCGTATCATAGTTTAAGGGTGCGAATACTGAAATATCTGGAATTTCAATTTTTAACATTTGAAATAATAACTTATCACAAGTTGTTCATAAGTAAGTTAAAACAAAATAAAAAATGTTTAAAAGTCAATTCCAACTTACTACTACTAAAACTAAAAAAAAGTTGTTTGTCAAGACCAAAATAAATTACCAATAAGTATAGGTATGTTGCGAGGTCACTTGTAAAATGTCTGACTAACTGGAAGCGGTATCACTCCCTGACGACTCCTCAGAATCATCGCTTTCTCCTCCTATATCGATAATGAGTGGTTCCGTCATTACTTCTACACGTATGTCTAAATCCCAAAACTTTATTTCTTCTTTTAATACGTGTTGAATACATTTACGCCAACTCTCAGCAGTAACGGTATGCAGCGCCTCGTCAAACAGTTTCTCAACGTCAGCCATTTTGAATGTACTGTTTTTTCTCGCAACATAATTTTTCACTTGGGCCCAAACCAGCTCGATGGGGTTTAACTCACAGTGGTAGGGAGGAAGTCTAACAACTGAGACGTTGAAATCTTTCGCCATTTCATCGACAACGTACTCAATATAACTGCTTTTATGTTTCCGTACGAGAGATAATAATTCAACTTTTAGCATTGCCTCGTTGTGCGGAATGCTTTTACTCTCTAACCAATCAATTATAACCCTCTTGCGGCTAGCTGAAGTAGGTATTTGCTCCAGTCGACGAGAGTGGTATGAAGCATTATCCATAACTATCACTGAACCAGGAGTTACCTTTGTTAAAATTGATCTAAACCATGTTTCAAACCGGTTACCATCCATCTCTTCATGGTAATCGACAGTTTTTTTGGACTGAAAACTTAGTAATCCACCTTCTACAAATCCTTCCTCGCTGCCAATGTGAGTGATAATCAGTCGACGTCCTTTCCCAGAGGGAGCTTTTAAACCGGAAGAGAAACCCTCCATAAAGGCTTGTCGATTGCTTCGTATATTCATGTCTTGCCACACTTTTGACACAGTGTGGCCTTCATTTAACCATGTTTCGTCAAGATAATATATGTGCCGTCCTTCGTTACGAAACTGTCGTATCTGTTTTAAATAATTTCTCCTCCATTCCACAATGTCATTTCGTTCAATTAAGGCACTGTTTCTACTTCTTGTTTGGTAACGAAAATTCATTAATTTTAAAGTTCGTCTCAAAACTTTATCACTGATGTTTGGTAAAGTATCATCAGCTTCTATTACCTTGCTCAATTTAGCTACCGAGGGGATTTCATTCCTAAAATAAAAAGAATGTATTTCCCTACGTATAGCATTCCGTGTTTGGTCGTCCAAAACAATTTTCTTTCTTCCCCTACTTTCCGGTTTACAGTTTTCACCTCGTTCTCTTGTCAAAGATCCGTCCCGCGATTTCTTTAGAATATTGTATATAGTACTCTCAGAAACTTTAGTTAAATAACTGCACCACAGCGTCACTAACACCCAACTGTTTGTCCATGGCACGCAGTCCTTCGTACACATTTAATATGAGGACTTTTTCTTCCCGAATTAAATTGTTACGACGCCGTTTTTTATCGCCAACACCGCTACACTCCGCCATTATTGTCACTAAATATACCGATATAAATATTACAATAAATACCAATAATAACCGATTTATCACACAAAAACACAACACAAATACTGATGTTACGTTCATGAAGAGAATAAACACCTCACATAACTGTTTACTATCACTGTCTCATTCGCGTAGCTCGATCTATCTATCTCGTTCTCAAAGCCGGAACATTGAAGCGACTCTCCAACATTGTCAAATCGGCGAGTTTTTCACAACAAACTTTGCGTTCAAGAAATATACATAAACACTTTATTTCACATTTCAAGTAAACTAATTATTATTAGTCTGCTTGAAATTTGAAATAAATATATTAAATTGGTATTGACTTAATTACATTGCATCTTTTGTACCTGAAATATTGACACAATGGATTTGAAGTGTATTTATAAAATACAGCATTTCTCTCTAGAATACATATGGCAACTGCGCTTTAACCAAAGTGTTGATTAGATAGCTCTGACTCACTTTACACAATTTCGACTATCGAGTATAGCATATGGTACAGTGAGGAATAGCATTTTCATTTGCTGGGGCATGTTAGTATATCTAGCCATACAAGATATACTGTTGCATTGAGGAAAAGTACTGCCTGGAATGCAGTTTCTAGATGAGAAATCATCGGGCCTAATTTCATTGAGTAAAATGATATGAAATGAGAATGAAGTTTGTGAGTTTTAGTAGTAGAAATTCATAGCCATACTTTATTTTTTATAATGTATACAGTACATTGTAAAAAAAGAACAAACTTCACTGTAACAACCTAACTTAGCTAAATAGTCAAATAATTTACCATGATTACCAGATATATTGTATAACAAATTTAAAATTACTTCTAGTACAATGGTCTCCCAACCAACCAGCAGAAGGTCTTAGTAACGGATTAGCAGATCAACTTGTAAGAGCTGCAGCTCAGGGTCACTCAGACGCAGTTCAAAGGTTGCTTGAAAACGCACCCCGAGAAACTGTAGATGCTAGAAGTAGCGGAAAGACTGCTTTGCAGGTAGCTGCCCATCAAGGTCATGCACATGTCGTCGGGTTATTATTGAAGTTTGGAGCATCAGTTAATGCTAGCGATAATGATGGAGATACTTGTTTGCATTACGCCGCATTTGGAAATCAACCAGAGGTATGTACAAATAATACAATAAAATTCGTAATTACGAGGCATGTTTTTTAAGTAAGTACCGTTTTGGAATTAAAAAAAGACGTGCAAAGATATCGCAATAATTTTATTTTTACATGAAACCCTGTACCTTAATCTACTTTTCTACATAATTTCCGTGAATATTGAGGCACTTGTCATAACGTGGCACCAGTTTTTGAGTACCCTCCTCATAAAATTCTGCCGCCTGACTTGTTAACCACTGTATCACAAATGTTTTGACTTCGTTATCGTCTTGAAGACGCTGACCGCCCAGGTGTTTCTTCAAGTGCAGGAACAAATGGTAGTCGCTGGGCGCCAGATCAGGGCTCTATGGAGGATGATCTAGAGTTTCACATTGAAAAGATTTGATAAGATCTTTGGTCCGATTAGCCACATGTGGACGGGCATTGTCATGCAGCAAAACGATACCCTTACTCAACTTGCTATGTCTTTTGTTCTGGATTGCACGACACTTGTTCAATGTCTCACAATAAGACGCTGTATTGATTGTCTCATTACGAGGCAGAAACTCCAATAGCAATACTCCTTTTTTGTCCCAAAAAACTGTGCACATGATTTTCCGGGCAGAAATTGTTTGCTTAAACTTCACTTTTTTGGGTGATGATGAATGTTGCCATTCCATGGATTGTTGTTTCGATTCTGGTGTGACGTAGGCCACCCATGTTTCGTCACCAGTAACAATTTGGTCTAAAAAATCTTCACCTTCACTGTGGTACTGTTCAAGGAAAGTCAATGCACTGCCTAAACGTTGGGTTTTGTGCAAATCCGTCAACATTTTTGGAACCCAACGTGAACACAATTTCCGGTAATTCAAGTTCTCGGTCACAATGCGATACTTAACACTACGAGAATATTGAGGAAAGCAGTCGCACAATGATGAAATTGTAAAGCGTCTGTTTTCTCTCACCTTTTTGTCCACTTTCTGCACCAAATCTTCATTAACGACCGAAGGACGCCCACTCCGTTCTTCATCATGCACATTAGTGCGGCCATCTTTAAATGCTCTCACCCATTTCCTTACCATTCCATCACTCATAATGTTTTGTCCGTAAACTTCACAGATCTCACGATGAATATCGATCGGTTTGACGCCTTTAGCACTAAGAAATCGTATAACAGCCCGTACTTCACAATCGGCGGGGCTCACGATTGTCGGAGGCATCTTAAACACTCAGTAAACAACGTATACAATGAAGAATCAGGCTGTAATGGCGTCAATGCATAGACAAGAGGTGTAGGTAACCAGCGCGCATGCGCGGAACGCCCACCGTAGCGCTGCGGCAGCGGAATCGTAAAACGGTACTTACTTAATAAACATGCCTCGTATATCCAAAATTCTAATTACACGTTTACCATTTTTTATCGCAGAATTATATTCGTAGAAGATTCAGAAATCCTTACACCCTGAAAGTCTAGAAATATCCTTGATTTGCAGTTTTTAAGTAAACTATGAAAACATTTATTTGTCTCTCAAAGACAATCTGCTAACTGTCGTGTCTGTATGAATAATTATTTAGAAATAGTACATTTTAAAAAACTGCATAGTATTCATGATTCAATTTCACTTCTAAGGATTAGTCTATACCACACCTCTTAAACCTAAATAAAATAATATTTTGTATATAGGTATTGGATTTGTTGGTTAAAACTGGTGTTGAAGTAAATGCTGCTAATCGTAGTGGATGTACTGCTTTACATATAGCCGCTCACAAACAACCTGCCAAATGTATACAAATATTATTAGCTGCCGGGTCAGATCCAAATTCTATTGATCTTTATGGAGACACTGCCCTTCACGATGCCATAGGAAAAGACAATTTTCAAGTTATTGAATTATTGTGTAAAGCTCAAGGTAAAAGCAAAAATACATAATATATATAATAGTTTTGTATTTATTTATATTGCTAGATTTCCTCCAACCCTAGATTACATACACCCATATGGGTGTTTTTACAGTTAGATATTAGAAGAGTAGACAATATAGTAGATCTACATTTACATCGATCATGGTTACTTACAGACTAATTTTTATGTTGAAAATAATTAATCAAAAATATTTTGTGATTTTTCTCATTTGGTTTCTGTTTTTTTTTAATTGAATTAATAGTGCAGTCATATTAGAGGCTTCAAAGTAAGAGATGTGAAGCTGAACTCGTTGAATTGTTCCATTGCCATCATCTTCGTTATTATGAATAATTGTTTACAGTCCCTCTAGAATTTCCACACTCCTCAAGTCGCTTTGCAATGAAACAGAATTGAGGCACGCTTGCCCATGATGTCACCGACTCCAGGTTTTATGAGAAGTTTTCACGCCAAAATGAAGGCGTACAGGAGTTTTCAGCCCCTTCTCTCTCATTCCAAGGTTGACTCCTTTTTTTTGTTCAAGCGAATGGATTATACAGATTTTTGTTTTAAAACAGGTTTAACAATACTACTAGTATTGAGAATTGCTATTTCCAAAATCTATATGTGAAAATATCTTAACATATATAAATATGAAATTGACTGTCTCGACCCTTACTTCGTGAAATATGCTCATATTAGTGTTTTTAAATGAAACTCACGGTCTCTAGTTAATTGACAATTGTTTCGATAAATCAATATCATCGTCAGAATGACAGAAGTAACTTCTAATATATGAATATCTTTCAGTTAATTAATAATAAATTAAATTATCTTATAGGTACGGATTTTACGCTTCGAAATAAGCGTGGCTTCAATGTCTTACACCATGCAGCTCTAAAAGGAAAAGCTTTCGCTACCAGAAAATTACTCAGTGTAGCTAGGCAGTTAGTAGATGTGAAAAAAGATGACGGATTCTCAGCTTTACATCTGGCAGCTTTGAATGGTCATAAACACGTGGTTGAAACTTTAGTCAGAGTAGGTCAGGCAGATATAGATCTAAGAAATAATCGAAATCAATCTGCCCTGCTATTAGCTGTTAGCCAAGGTATGTAAAGTTTGAATAAATTAAAAAATGAAGTTACCTTCTTGTTATCAAACTGATACAGGTCGATTTTCAAATTAAATTTCATGTTATTTGCCAATGCGATCAATTCACACAAAGGCATATAAAGTGTCAATAGAAACAAAAATATTCACAATTTATGTAAATCTTTTGGTAATTAGTAGGCAATTAATTTTAAACATCAAGTTTTCTCAACTTTTTACCAAAGCTGAATTTAATTACTTAGTTTGTTAAACTAGTTCTTTCTAATTTTGTATTGTTCTCCAACCTATTTTTTTGTAGTCCCCCAAAATCCTCAATATTGAGCCAATACAAAAAATTACATGTTGCTTATGAAATAACCAAATTCTTACTCTTATTGTTAGAATTAATGGTCCTTCCAAGAGCTTTAATAGTTCTCAGTATCTGAATTTAAACTAGTTTCTATAATATTAATTATATTAGTTATATGAAAGTCTTCTCAATTTTAACTTTGAAGCTTAATGTTTTTGCCATTTATTTGAATGTATCTTGAATGAGATTGATAATTTCATTAATAAATTTAAATTATACATATCTGCATTGTACAATATCTCGAAACTGAAAAATTTTCATATTCTGTTGATTTGACGAGATTATTAGGCATTTGCCAAAAGTGTTGAGATTAATTGGTACTGCTAAACCCAGATCCAAGATGCTACCACATACCGAGTTTACTGTTCATTAAAATTTTTACCATACAACATTGAGTTTACCTAATACCTAATATTTTAAATTGGTCCCCAAAGTCCAATAGTCCGCAATAAAGAATTGAAAGTAAATATAAAGACTTGTTGCTGAGTTGTACCATATTGACTGCCACGTTGCAAAAGCCTATAGGTGCAAAAACTAAAAATGTTCAGGAGGCAAATAAAACTGAATATGTTTTATTTTATGAACTTCAGATTTTCTGTACCAATTTTTTTGCAAGCTTAAGCAAATATGGAATGATTTATAACATTTTTGGTTTGTACTTCTGCGAAATAAATTTTAAACTCAATTTCATAATCTACAGGTATTTACTTATAACTTACACTGCTTATTCTTAAAGTTCTTTTAGCTTCACACGTCGTAGTTTTCTAAAAATTCGATAGGATTCTCTCTCGACGGAATTTCCTAGCACTGAAGCGTTTTCCCTACTAAACCTATTTTGGAGTTGCAGGGAAGTTTTAATTGTCGTGTTGGTCTTTCTATAGTATAGTTCCACTTGCCACTCTCTTCTTTAGTTCTGTTTATCTCATGGTAAGCCTCCCCAATTTATCGTTTTCTTTTTGATTGAACCCAACGTTTTTAGTGTCTGAAAATCTTCCTTTTCTTGTACATATTTTTCTCTGATAATCCATTCTCAGTGCACCATACTTCATTTCCAATTCTCTGTTCTTCATATCTTATCGGCTCACTATCTCTTTGCCACGGATTTTAATGATTTCATCACTGGATGCCGCACCCTTGATGGTAGGGTGTGAAGAATTTTCACCAGTGTCGTCGTCAAAAATAAATTCTTGGATATCCCAAATGCCTTCAATAGGTAGTTTTAATAAAGTCTTAGTCTGTAGAACTTGGACATCTAGCAGTTGGGCATCTAGCGCTTGGAAATCTAGAGTTTGGACATCTAGCGCTTCAACGTCTAGTGTTTGATCTGGAATTTGAAAACTTGGATCAATTTCTTGTTATGTCACCATTTTTTCCATTATTATTTTTGTCCAACTGCTGCAGGAAAAGGGATCTGAGGTTTATTTTCCCTCATAGTTGTCAACTGAAAAAAAAATCAACTTATTAGCAATGTACCAACCATTACTAAATATAATTTGAACTCAGAAAGATTAGTTTGAATGTTACAACCACTTTTCCAGTACTTAATTTGAAAAAAATAATTCCTGGCATGATTTTATTTTTGATTTGTGAGGCTGAAAGACATTAAAAATGGATGTAAAATACTGTAAGTTGTGTGGCATTAGACCAAGATTAGTACACCAATGGATGTAAAATCCTGTAAGTTTTGCTCCGTAACATTGTCTTTAAAATGTATAATTATTTTCTGTATTATAGCCACTTCCTGATATTAATTATATAATAATTCACTAGTCAGAATTCATTAGAATCGGATCGTTAAGTCGTCAATATCATATCAAATTAAAAACGTGTTTTTTGTCATCATTAAAATGTGATAACAAAACTTGTAAAAGTCTGTTTTTCTACAAAATTGGTAAATATTCTTGAAATTTACTTATTTGTGTTGGAAAAATAAATAGGCCAGTCACTGAGTTACAGACTTTCTTGTGAGCTCAAATTTACTTATATATTTCTTTTTATTTGTATTCCTAACTATTGTTTGTGATTTTGGTATCCAGGATCACATTAATATGTCAAACCTCCTACAAATACCACCACTTCTTCAACCCCCATTAAACAATCTATCTCGATAAACACAAATACCCCTTCAACACATGCTGCGGCTACTTCAGCAAGACCACCTCCTCCCCAGGTACCATCTCAAGATCAAGCCATCATTATGCATTCTATCTCCAACACTGTAATATTCGATTATATCAAAGCGATAAGTAACATTGTCTCTCCCAAAAACGTACATTTCGCTTCCAGAATCTCTCATGGCCGCATATGTATCTATTTATCATCTTCCACTAAAATCGAAGCAAAACATCTTAGTTAATTCCAATGTCATTCCTATTCGTCGGCTTATTTCCCCCATCAAAATAATCCTTATTTCCAATGTCAGTCCTTCCATTCTACATCCCGTTATTGAACAAGCCCTGCATGACCTAGGATTAACACTTACCTCCCTTATTTCATATGTCAAATGTGGCTTGCCTGATGCCGAATATGCACATGTCCTGAGCTTCCGCCGTGTTACTTACGTTCTGCCCACCAGTAATGATTTTTCTCTGCATAGTTTGATTCTTATTGCGCATGAAAAGACATCACACAGAATATTCATTTCTACTGATAATCTTGAATGCTTTCTTTGCAAACAGGCTGGACATACCGCTGAATCATGTCCCAACACTTCCCACGACCTCCCCCCCCCCCTTATTAAATACTTCCGTCAATCTTGAACCCTCCGCTTTAGCTGACCCAGCTACTACTGATACCTTGTCAGACAAACCCGAATTACCCTCTCAAGTGCCACTCTCTGTCTCCTCTCCTGTACCTGGCGAAAAACGACCCTGCTCTAGTGATAGCACTCTTGACTCTCCGCAGTCTATATCATCTTCCAATACTCCTCTCACTAATCCCAATCCAATGCCTCCTCCAGAATTCTCAATCTCTAATTAATAAAATCAGCAAAAAAAGAACCAAAAAATTCAAACAGGTGGAAGATGATTGTCACAATGTAAGCCCCGAATCAAGTTCTATCATACATAAACTCTTTGAAGAGTCTTCTAAATCCTTCTCCCTTAATAGCATTGCATTCCTCGAAAATACTTTCTGAGTCAACGACCCTCTACCTGAAGCCAATAAATTTATCTCCGACACTGCCTCATTACTGAAAGATATATCCTTAATTTACTCTAATATCAACGAAAGATCTTTAAAAAATGGCATTACACGTCTGACCAATAAAATTAAATTTAAACTTCACCCTGACCAAAACAATCTTACTGAGGATCCTTTTTCTGATGCTAATAAATTTATCTCTGACACTGCCTTCCTGCTGAAAGATCTATCCTTAATTTATTCTAATATCAACGAAAGATCTTTAAAAAATCGCATTAGACGTCTTACCAATAAAATTCTCCTCAAGAACCTGCTTGTTGAATACTGGACTCAACACTCTCTTTAACATTTCCTCCGGTTCCTTTTCTGCCATTGACTTCACCTTATCTGACCCTAAAACTGCACTTTCCCTTTCCTGGCAAGTTTCCGATGACCTACATGATAACAACCACTTTCCTATCATTACATCCAATCATTCTAATAAGGAAGTTATCACTAGAAGCTTCTGGCACTTAAAAAACGCAAATGGGTCTGAGTTTACTCATCTCTCCCAAACTTATTTATCCTCTTTAGCTATTTCTGCAAATATAAATGACACTCTAAAAATGTTTACTGACAACATACTTGCCGCTGCCGCGACTCGCATCGGTAAAACGGTCACTTCCTCTCCACAAAAAACTGTACATTGGTGGAATTCAGCTTGCGAAAATGCCATCCGAAAGTCCAAACATGCTCTTAACAGGTTTAGACGAAATAGAACACAAGAAAACCTTCCTACATAAAAAGCTCATGCTAAAGCTAAATTCTTAGTCAAGCAAAGCAAAAAATCCTCATGGTAAAGCTATATCTCCTCGCTGAATCATAATACAAATCCCAATTAAGTCTGGAAAAAAATTGCACAAATTCTAGGTAAGAAAACCAATACTAAAATTCCTTCCTTAATATTTAATGATACTGTTATCTCCGACAACCAAGCAATTGCTGATTCACTCGCACAAAATATTTATGACAAATTTAATAATCGTAACCCCAATTCTGTTTCTTACAATTCTCATATTCAGCCTTCCCCCACTCTTCAGTCAAACCCTCATAAGCATAACGTTGCTTCCGTCAACGCCCCTTTCAACCTAAATGAACTGAAATTTGCCCTGTCTACCTATAGAAATTCTGCCGCCGGCCCTGATGATGTTCCTCAAAAAACAATCTAACACATCTCTCTCTAAGCTTCTCGAAATTTATAACCCTATCTGGAATATTCATTAGCTCCCTGACGCATGGCGCAAATCTATAATTATTTCAATAAAAAAAAGCAGATCAATCCACCTTCCAACTGATTTCACTCACTTGCACTACCTGTAAACTCCTGGAGACAGTGATCAATAGGAGACTACTTTGGTTTCTTGAAAAGTACAAAATCATTCCTAATGCCCAATCCGGCTTCCAGCGTCATCGCGACAACCTTGTTCTTCTCCAAACACATATCTCTTCAGCAATAAACAATCACCAGAACGTCGTTGCAACCATCTTTGATATTGAAGGTGCCTTTGACTCTATATCTAGAACAGCAATACTAAATAAACTTTTCCAATATAATCTTCATGGCAACATTCTATCATTCATTCATAATGTCCTAACTTGTAGAACCTTCAGGGTTTCCGCTAATGGTAAACTCTCCTTGCCTCACCCACAAAATGCTGGTGTCCCTCAAGGATCAGTATTAAGTTCTATTCTATTCATCCTCACAATAAACGAGCTCTGTTGCAAATTTCCTGCTACCATAAAATATGTCCCATATGCTGATGACCTAATTGTTTATTGGCATGGTAAATTGATCTCATCCACTTGCAAACTCCTTCAAACCGCAGTAAACCTTCTAACGGATAGATCCTCTTACCTGGGATTATCCTTATCTCAAAGTAAATCCAAACTAATCAGGTTTTCAAGAAGAACATCTCCTCTACCTCACATTCTCTTTAATAACTCATCCTTGCCCACTGTAAATCAATGTAAAATTCTCGGAATAACCTGCGACTCTCGAGTTAACTGGAAACACCATATCCATGAAGTCAAAGGCATCTGTCTAAAGAGATTAAACATAATTAAACATTTGTTAGAAGCTTGACTATGGTTGCTTTATTTACACGTCAGCCCCCAAATCTGTCATGGATTTACTGAACTCTGTTCACAATATGGCTCTCCTCCTTTGCCTTGATGCCTTCTGCTCTAGCCCTGCTGATAGTCTCCATATTAAGCTAATGAACCACCCCTCCCCTTAAGATGACAATCCCTACTCCTTACATATGCTGCCTCAGTATCATACAATCTTGTTCACTCACTTTCCACTTCAACAACTAATTTCCCTACTAAACCTCGAATAATTATTAAATCTATTCCCCAATTGCTCATTCCTTTACTCAAAGATACTGACCTCTCTCTGACCTCCCTGCTCCCTCTACCTTCTTCTCCTCCTTGGACCAAAATTATTCCTATAATTGATACCTCACTCACCATTTTTAATAAACATGAGTCACCCACTGCACTTGTAAAGAAAGGAATTACTACAAAAAAAATCTTACAATTTAACACTCTATACAGATGCTTCCAAAACTGACTCCGGAGTTGGTTGTGTAGTTATGTCGAAACATGAACTCATAGACTCCTTCACTTTACCTTCAGTGTGTAGAGTCCACACAGGTGAGCTTCACAGCATTCTTCAGGCTTTTAAATATATCTCCCTCCCCCACAAAAATTTTGCAATTATGCACTGATTCCCTCTTCTCCATTCTATCAATTAAAACAATCTTCACTGACCACCCAATTGTCCAGAACATACATGACATATATCAAACTCTCGTTGTTCATGATATAACAGTCTTTCTCATTTGGCTTCCATCTCACATTGGAATTGCTGGTAATGAAACTGTGAAAGAAGCTGCCTCTAGAAACAATCCAAAACGCATAGATCAACTCGCAACTGACCTCAAGTTCCACTTCAAAAACTTTTCGCAAGAATCTTGGCGATATCTATGGTACAATTGTACGACAGCACTTCATGATATCCATTCATCTACTTCTCCTCTTTCCCATAGCTTTTTAACAAGGAGAGAGGGCGCTGTAATCAGAAGAATTCAAATCAGCCACACCAAACTCACACACAGTTATCTGATGTCTTCAGAAAATCGTCCTGTTTGCCATAGCTGTAATTCTATACTAACCGTTAAGCACATACTTACTGACTGCAAACAATTTTCCGCTACATATCAACGATTTGACATAAGCCCTAACATCAAGGAAATGCTCCACAGCCCCACCGAGATCAAGAAAGTCTTACAGTTTCTGAAAGCTACACATCTCTACCATAAAATCTAATTTAAAAATAGAAATAGTTGTTATTTAATTTCATGTAAATATTTGTAATTATTTTTTCTGTGCCAATGACCAGCGCTGTCGAGGCACGTTAAGCTAAAATAAAAAAAATATATTTATAATATTATAGTGAATTGAAAGTCATTTATATTTTTAGAACTGTCTGTTTATATTTTTATATTTTTGAACAATGACAGCAATTTGTACTTACTTGTTTCATGATTCACTAAAACACAATTTCTCAACCACAACATCACATTAACTCAACCCAACTAACAGGCTTTTGCTATCTAACTTGCAGTTTAATACAAAAGGTCGTAGACAAAAAATAGATCTTCATAGGTTTCATTTGGTGATGTCAAAATGGGCAACAGGCCAACATTGACCCGACTTGCTCAAAACTGAATTTTCGAATAAAATTGTAAGGCTTTTGCAATGTAAAAAGATCAATTGAATGCTTTAAATACAAGATTTTAATAAACCTAGAAACTACTTGGTTTGGTACTTTTAAATGATTAGTCTCCTCTTCATTATAACTGACTAACTGTTGTAATGCACAAAATTGGAATCATATTTTATGTTCAAAAATTATCTCAATTAACAGTAAATCAAAAAAGGCATTTATTCCCGATTTGAACTGACCTTATTCTAGTCAGTATTTTCATTGAGATGCAGGAACAAGTCATACTGTTATCGTTACATTTGCAATGTAGGAAATTTCAGCAACAGAATTATTTTCAGGAAAATTTTTTGCTCTAGTAAAAATCCAATGAAATCAGTTAATTTGAGGTCATTTGATTGAACACAACCAATCAGAACAACATTATACTGAAAACAGACCCCATGGGCTGTGTTCACTCTATCACGTTGCTATAGATACAATTTGATTATTTCGATTTTGACGTTTCAAATATTTAATATTTCAAAATGTCACGGTTTGGTCATAATACTGACGAGAATATTAATGAAATTATAGAAGCTCTGTACTTTTTTTCTATAATTAGCAAAAAAATTTCTATCCGAATAACCCTCGAACATTGATAAATGCTCAAAAATTTTATAACAACTTTCTGAAGCTTGTTGCTTATAGGCAACAGACCTCTGTCTGTTTCCAAGCTTTCGAAAAAAATTTCGAACAATTATCAATATCCTTGGGTTATTACTACTGAAAACTGATTTGGATTCATTGTTCATTGCTTGGAACAATTATGTATATTCCTATTACAAAATAATGTCAATTATCCTGTCAGTACAATTAAAATGTTTCTTTCAAAACGTACATATTTTTCGGAACATAGTAAATGATATATAGAAATATTTAGAAGTTTACATACTGACACATTGAACAGCATTGCTAAGAGTTTCAAATTATTGTATGTATCAAAAATAATTATTCATTTTACTGCTGTGTAATAAGAAAAATAGAATTAATCAAACATTTCATAAATTTTCTATCTATTTTAAGGTCACTGTGGGGTTATAGAATTACTGATAAGACTGAGTGCCAATATAAATGCCAAAGACGAAGATGAAGATAATGCTTTACACATCGCACTGACAAAGCGCAATCATTTAACTGGTGAAGCACTAAGGGAAGATAGTCCAGGTATTCACTCAATCTACAAAAATCTAGGTCACCTACAAGAATGTCGTTTAGCTATTACTATAGCATGCTTTCTTGTACAAATGGGAATTGACCTAGATGCTCCCAATAGTAAAGGACAAACTGCGTTAAGTTTGTTACAGGTATTGTTGATATATTTTTGTTTCAATTATACGAAATAGCGTTTTTTTAAGTTACAAGTTAATTAACTGGAAAAAACAATGCCGTTTTAGGGAGTTGAATTTTAATAAATGTTCCTTTCAAGTATACTAAACAACTGCACAATTCTCCTCAATACTCACCAAACTTCTGTCTTATTGTGAATTTTAGTATCCCAAATCATGATACCATATGCTGGTTGTAATTATGTACCTTAACATGAAAATACCTTAGAAATGATCCTTTTCATCGATTTTCCTACTCGAAGTACTATATATTATGGAAAGGAACAACCTGATAGGAAGTTTAAGTATATAAGGTACCATTAAGGGAAACAAATACATTGGGAAACATTACATTCTCTCCCATAATGTTTATTCATTTTCTAAAATTTCTTAGATGTAAAATATGCTTACATAAAAAGCCTAGAAATTAAATAATTATGAATTCAAATTTCTTTGTTTGATATTAAATAACAATAATCCATATAAATTCCATCAACTTAATTTATTACGAATTCACTATCGACCCTCGTATTAACAAATATTTATCAACCTAAAACGGTATAATTAGAACTTTGTTTTAAACATTATTCTAGCATAAAATCTGAAATTTGAGTATTATTAACCCTCCATTGGGCACGCAGTTTATTGTCACGTGGTTAATGGTGTTGTATCTCTCAGATACATGTGCGTATGTGATGTGTTATTCAATTAAAATTTAGATAATTTCACAACTAAATGAGTTCCTAGATCATGTTACAAACAAATATTCACTTAGCTACCTAACTATTATTATTGAAGTTAATAACTATACTCGATAGTCGAAATTGTGTAAAGTGAGTCAGAGCTATCTAATCAACACTTTGGTTAAAGCGCAGTTGCCATATGTATTCTAGAGAGAAATGCTGTATTTTATGAATACACTTCAAATCCATTGTGTCAATATTTCAGGTACAAAAGATGCAATGTAATTAAGTCAATACAAATTTAATATATTTATTTCAAATTTCAAGCAGACTAATAATTATTAGTTTACTTGAAATGTGAAATAAAGTGTTTATGTATATTTCTTGAACGCAAAGTTTGTTGTGAAAAACTTGCCGATTTGACAATGTTGGAGAGTCGCTTCAATGTTCCGGCTTTGAGAACGAGATAGATAGATCGAGCTACGCGAATGAGACAGTGATAGTAAACAGTTATGTGAGGTGTTTATTCTCTTCATGAGCGTAACATCAGTATTTGTGTTGTGGTTTTGTGTGATAAATCGGTTATTATTGGTATTTATTGTAATATTTATATCGGTATATTTAGTGACAATAATGGCGGAGTGTAGCGGTGTTGGCGATAAAAAACGGCGTCGTAACAATTTAATTCGGGAAGAAAAAGTCCTCATATTAAATGTGTACGAAGGACTGCGTGCCATGGACAAACAGTTGGGTGTTAGTGACGCTGTGATTAAGTGCAGTTATTTAACTAAAGTTTCTGAGAGTACTATATACAATATTCTAAAGAAATCGCGGGACGGATCTTTGACAAGAGAACGAGGTGAAAACTGTAAACCGGAAAGTAGGGGAAGAAAGAAAATTGTTTTGGACGACCAAACACGGAATGCTATACGTAGGGAAATACATTCTTTTTATTTTAGGAATGAAATCCCCTCGGTAGCTAAATTGAGCAAGGTAATAGAAGCTGATGATACTTTACCAAACATCAGTGATAAAGTTTTGAGACGAACTTTAAAATTAATGAATTTTCGTTACCAAACAAGAAGTAGAAACAGTGCCTTAATTGAACGAAATGACATTGTGGAATGGAGGAGAAATTATTTAATACAGATACGACAGTTTCGTAACGAAGAACGGCACATATATTATCTTGACGAAACATGGTTAAATGAAGGCCACACTGTGTCAAAAGTGTGGAAAGACATGAATATACGAAGCAATCGACAAGCCTTTATGGAGGGTTTCTCTTCCGGTTTAAAAGCTCCCTCTGGGAAAGGACGTCGACTGATTATCACTCACATTGGCAGCGAGGAAGGATTTGTAGAAGGTGGATTACTAAGTTTTCAGTCCAAAAAAACTGTCGATTACCATGAAGAGATGGATGGTAACCGGTTTGAAACATGGTTTAGATCAATTTTAACAAAGGTAACTCCTGGTTCAGTGATACTTATGGATAATGCTTCATACAACTCTCGTCGACTGGAGCAAATACCTACTTCAGCTAGCCGCAAGAGGGTTATAATTGATTGGTTAGAGAGTAAAAGCATTCCGCACAACGAGGCAATGCTAAAAGTTGAATTATTATCTCTCGTACGGAAACATAAAAGCAGTTATATTAAGTACGTTGTCGATGATATGGCGAAAGATTTCAACGTCTCAGTTGTTAGACTTCCTCCCTACCACTGTGAGTTAAACCCCATCGAGCTGGTTTGGGCCCAAGTGAAAAATTATGTTGCGAGAAAAAACAGTACATTCAAAATGGCTGACGTTGAGAAACTGTTTGACGAGGCGCTGCATACCGTTACTGCTGAGAGTTGGCGTAAATGTATTCAACACGTATTAAAAGAAAAAATAAAGTTTTGGGATTTAGACATACGTGTAGAAGTAATGACGGAACCACTCATTATCGATATAGGAGGAGAAAGCGATGATTCTGAGGAGTCGTCAGGGAGTGATACCGCTTCCAGTTAGTCAGACATTTTACAAGTGACCTCGCAACATACCTATACTTATTGGTAATTTATTTTGGTCTTGACAAACAACTTTCTTTTAGTTTTAGTAGTAGTAAGTTGGAATTGACTTTTAAACATTTTTTTATTTTGTTTTAACTTACTTATGAACAACTTGTGATAAGTTATTATTTCAAATGTTAAAAATTGAAATTCCAGATATTTCAGTATTCGCACCCTTAAACTATGATACGCTCATGGAGTTCACTTTAAATCGGTAGATAACCGATGACGTCACTTTACAGAATTTCGACTATCTACTTTTTTATATACATCTTATTATAGCTCATCCTTAAAAATGTGTATTATTCTTGGTAACACCCTGTATATACATAATGATACCTACCATAATAATTTCGTATTTCTGTTCTCTCAAATTTAAACGCCAGAGCGTACAAGAACATTTTCTATTTATTTTTTATTTAGGACTATTAAGAACCCTTCAAAAATGATGCGCTCATGAAGTTCGCTTCTGCAACTGATTTTATGGACAGTTAGAGCGGTGAGTCACTTTACAGAATTTCGACTATCGAGTATAGTGTCTATTTCAACCTAAATCCAAAATATTATAAGGTATTGGAATCACTATTTCAGTTGAAAAAAGAGAATGAATAGATTGCAAGAAAAACAGACCCAAAATGCACTTTGGAACAAAAATTATCTATATTTAGAGTCTATAAAGTTTATTATCAATCTACAATATATACATAAAAAAATATTCTGATCATTAATTCTGCTCATTAGCAACGAGATAGTTTCTACAAATTATTTTTGAGTGATATTTCAAACATAAAGTGATGGTGCATTTTCTTCAACTGTAAGCGCTGAATGATGTCTTCCTACTGAGTTGGTAACATGGTTGACAGCGTCATCTTTTTGGCGCCCTAGACATTCATGATTCAGGCTCTCGTCGAGGATTATATGTTTACAAAAATATTTTTATTCTCACAAGAAGACTTACAATTTGGGTTCAAACTCTTAGTTGTTTTTCCACTAAATTTAGAGCTAGTATTTTGTGATATTCTCGTCACTAGACAATTTATTTTGGTTTCTGAGAAAAAATATTGGTGAGTTCAGACCCGCTAGGTTCATAAAGTGGTAAAAGTCTCTATTTGACCACCTTCTTGTAGACCGGCCAAAATTATAAGTGCTGCAAAGTTTGTCAACGACATCTACGCCCCACTTTCTCTCCTTATAAAATAAAATTTATTTCTGATTTCTTCTCTGGGTCCGTGGAAATATCTTTTGAAAAAACATGCATGCTTGATAGCTAGACAACGGATTTTCCCTTTTTTGGAATGTACGAAACGAGAGTTTCATTTTTCGTATATCCGAAAATGCTACTAAAACGGGCACGATTCTTTGGGGACACAAAAGTTGGCAGAAACTCTCTTATTTTTTTGTTATTTGCCCTCATAAGATAGTCTATTGATATCCAGTAGCTTCAGACTGGCAAACCTATTACCCTTGGTAAGGTTTCGAGCGGAACCAAAAATTGGTTTCGAAAACCGCATTACTACTAAATCCGCTGAATTATTCGATTGAAGAAAAGGACAAATAACTTTTCACAAATTAGAACGTCGTCAAAGCACAAAGGTTTTTATACGACTGAGTACATCTAGTAATACATTTATTTCAACTACTTTATTATTCAAACTTTAAGCGTTGATATAGAATAGAATTTATTGATGTCACAAGACAGGTTAAATATGAACAAATTAAAATGAAAAAGTCCTAACTAATTTCTATATACTGGTAAGGTACAGAGAAATCTGATTTATATCTTCTGTCATAAGCATTAATATCAGTATTCCGTAAATAATCGCTTTTATTCCTATCAACTAATGTGATTAAATCCAATATATAAACGCCGTACACAGTTGATAAGACAGGTCGACAGGTATCTACAAGTGTATATTCTTCAGCAAAAAACTAATAAAATATAATTTTTGAAATGTTTCTACAGTACGTATACGCCCGTGTGCAAAAGCAAAATGGGGTCAAATATATATTTTCACTAACCTGTGAAATATTTGGTATGCACCGGTAATTTCTACTTTGTGGCACAAAATGCATTTTACCATTACAGTTTTCTTCACCAAGTATCTTACAAACAATTCTAAATCGGAAAAAAAAACAACAAAAAACCTTCTGCCATAATCTCCAAGTGCCAAATCTATAAATTCAATTAATTTTTTACTAGCATATAATAACATATCCATTCAATACATTGTAAACAATTTAACTTTTAAATATGCACTAATTAGAGACTTTTGTGATTGGATTGTCCATGTAATTAAACACATGAAACTATTGATATTTAGGACACTGTGGCAACTTGGACGAACTGTTTACTTCATGTTTGATGTTAGCTATCGGGATCTTAGGTAGTCTATCTTTAGTTGAATCTTTTTGGCAGGTACACTATCCATTAATTTCGATATTGTATGTGTATTAATTGCATCTGATCCATAAAATCGTTTTGTTGACTAAATGTGTACTTCCTTCATGAAATTATTTGTTCATATATTATAGTATGTCTGAAAAAGTTGGCAACATATGAGAAACTCTTTTATTATTAATGTTACGATAAAAATTTCTGCATGGTCCATAACGTAAAACGCAAATATCAGATGTCAACTTTTTTTATTCGTACACGAGCTCTATTAAAAAGTATGAATTTGGTACAGAAGTAAAAGTATCTTTATTTGTGACAATATGAAAAATTGTTCGGACTGGAAAAAATTATGTTTCAAGGTGCAATTACATCCTCCTACTTTACAAACTTTAATTTTCATGGTGTAATGTTTTGAGAATAATTTGTGAAAATAAATTTTTAAGAAAGTCCAAGTAATTGCCTCTTAAAACGTAGTTTTTCATTCCAAACAACTTTTCAAAATGAAAGTTTTTGATATTGTACCAAATTCATACTTTTTCACAAAACACCTATACAAATGCAAAAATTTAACGTCTGTTATTTGCGTTTCACGTTATTGGGCAATGCAGAACTTTTTATAAAGAATAACTTTTTTTTGTAACATTACTAATAAAAAAGTTTTCCATATGTTGCCAACATACTGCACATTTTTACTTTTCTGTCACTTGATACATTCTGTTTATTTATTATGTTAGGATGAACATTTGCAAGAATTAATCAAAAGTTATAAACCTGTAGCTGACGAAAATAATCTAATAGATATTAATCAACAAGATATGCCAAATTTAGAGAATCTCACTTTAGCTGATGATCAAAGAGAAGGATATAATCTTACAGACACGCCAACAAAAGTAAATCCCAGTTCTGAAGGTAGCAGAAGGAGCAGACAAAAGATAGATAGAGGTGAGTAATTTTTTTTGTTTCTTCAACTGTAAGTATTTGCTCTGTGGAATAAGGTGACTAATTTAATACATGTAACATATAAGTACTATTCAAAAAATGTTTTCTAATCCATACTTTTAGAATTACGATATTGTATTTAAAATGGATAAAGTAACCCTAATTTACTATTTTTATTATGCATAGCATACCAGTGCTTTTCGTTCAAACAAATTGACTGCTGCACTACATAATATTAATCTAATAGGCCAGGCGAACTAAATTTTTTCGAGGAATTAATTCCTTACTATTAACTATTGATAATAACAAAAAAAATAATTGTACACAAATCAATATTAAATAACCTTACACATTGATGTTGATAAAATATAATTATTAATGCATTTGATTTAATTAAATAAAACAGTTTAACATTATTAGTGATTTTTGGAGCATGCAATTCCTCTGTAAGCTCATGTATTGCAAGGAGATTATGAACATTCCTTGTAAACATGAATTATTTGTAAAATCTATTCTTGCATTTACTAACCCAGCCAAGAATGGAAGCAAGGGAACAGATAAATAGAGTCTGTCAGCTGCTTTAAACAATGATGTTAATATACTGAATCCAGAAATATGTAACACACATATTTTTCAGGCAAATTGGCTAAGGCTAACAGTATATACAGGGTGGGGCAATCTTCTGACATCGGAGTATTACATCGTTGTGGTAAGAGATAAAACTTCAAAGTTTTGTATGAGCTAATGCAGTTACTGAGGGCACATTTTGAAAATACTTTCGATTCTACAGGGTATTCCAAAACCACGTAGTAGCACAAACTTACATTTTTTTAAATGAAACGTACTATATTTTGTTCAAGAATCGAAAAGATCTCACCGAGACCGTTACAAAAATATAGCATTCTAATATTTATATGGGTGTTTTAAAAAGGTATGGCCAATTATTGGCAAAAAAGACCTCATATTTAACACTCTGCAAAACAGTAAATCAAAATAAATTAACAGGTCTTTGTATTCAATTATCATTCACATATCATTGGCTGTGCTCAGTATTAATTACTTTTTTATCTGTGGCTTCTGTAATACAGGGTGACACAAAACGCAAATCAAGCAATATCTCAAAATTTTTAAATGAATCACCCTATAAGTCTTTTTACAGTTTGTTAGTACAATTAATAATCTTTCAAACTATGTAGTACATTTAGGGTATAAGTTAATGGAAAACCGTAAATATTTTATGATAATGGTCAAAAACAAGTATTTTACGTACACAAATTAAATGGTATTAAATCTTTACATGCAACGTATTGTAAATTTTAACATATCTAAGGCATAAGTTCTAATCGTAATTTTGGATGCATCTACAATATCGAATCAATGATATAAAATGTTTGTTAATACCGTAGGTACCTGGAATTACCAAAAATTTTATATTTATGCATGTTTCACATTCAAGAATTGTTATTATAGGCTTGTTTGAGAAAGGGCGAAGCATAATGAAGCCATATTTTTGATTATATCAAGTAGACTACTGTAAAAATAGTATCTACTAATAAATGTCAAAGAAATATTGCTGTATTCTTCGTTTGTGTTGTTAGGTTTAAATAATAAATAACTATAATGAATTTTCCGCAGGAAGACATGATCGATATGATTTACGTGTTAGGAGAATGTTCAAAAAATTATTTACTCGCTTCAAGAGTATATTGTGAAAGATATCCCAATCGAAGACATCCAAACGAAAGAGCTTTCTTAAGACTTGAGGAAAGATTCGACACATCAGGTAATGTTTCCTATCAACCTCATGCTCTTCCAAAACGTGTTTTCAATGAGGGCTACGAATTTTTAGTAATGACAAATTTGGTTGAGATTCCTAATACAAGTACTAGAAAACTTAGTACTGAATTAGACATTAGTAGACGAACAATAGGAAGAATAATAAAAAAGAATAAATTTCTCCCGTACAAGATACAGATGCACCAAGAGCTTTTAGAGAGAGAGTTTCCAATAAGAATAAATATTTGCGAGTGGTTCAGTGGATTAATTAATGGGTATCCAGATTTTTTTAAAAATGTTTTATTTAGTGACGAGGCCACGTTTCACAGAAATGGTTTGGTCAACCGCCGTAATTTTCATTTTTATTCGGATAGCAATCCACATTTGTTTAGTACAACGACCCAAACTAAATGGTCCGTAAATGCATGGGGAGGAATCGTAGGAGATACAGTTATAGGACCATACTTTTTTGAAGGTATTACAATTTTCAAAAAAACCATTTGGGAGAATTATTGGAGGAAGTTGATTTAAACACAAGAGTTAACTTGTGGTTCGGACAAGATGGAACATCTCTACATTACGTTCGTTGTGTACGTCGGTGGTTAAACAGACATTTTACCGACAGGTGGATAGGACTTGGTGGACCAATTTCGTGGCCTCCTCGATCTCCAGATCTCACACCGATGGATTTCTTTTTATGGGGATACATCAAGCAACTTGTGTATCAAACAGAACCTACTACCAGAGAAGACATGAAAGAAAAGATTCGTAACGCATTTTCTACAATAACTCCAGCTATGTTAGAAAGAGTAAGATCCTCGTTTTTGAAAAGAATTGAGAAGTATATGGAAGTAAATGATCGCCATTTTGAACACTTAGCATAAACTATACTTTTTATAAAATTACAATGTTTATTTATGTAAATGTAAGTGTTTTTATAATGTTGGTTTCCATAATTGTTAGTTATTTAAAAATCGAAAAAGTTGGAAAATAAAGTACAAGCTTGCATTTTACATAACAAAGATATACTGTTTGTGATGACTTAATTATTTCGTAAAGACTGCAAACTGCTTTTATATTTATTAGTACTATAATGACATTAGCCTACTTACAGTAAACAAAAATATTGCTTCCAACATAATTCCGATTAAGTCTTTCCTTCCTCTAATAGTAAGAGTAAAAGTAAAAGATACTTTGAATGCATCCAAAATTACGACTAAAATTTATGAAATGTTAAAATTTACAATACGTTGCATGTAAAGATTTAATACCATTTAATTTGTGTACGTAAAATACTTGTTTTTGACCATTATCATAAAATATTTTACGGTTTTCCATTAACTTATACCCTAAATGTACTACATCGTTTGAAAGATTATTAATTGTACTCACAAAAAGTAAAAAGACTTATAGGGTGATTCATTTAAAAATTTTGAGATATTGCTTGATTTGCGTTTTGTGTCACCCTGTATTACAGAAGCCACAGATAAAAAAGTAATTAATACTGAGCACAGCCAATGATATGTGAATGATAATTGAATACAAAGACCTGTTAATTTATTTTGATTCACTGTTTTGCAGAGTGTTAAACATGAGGTCTTTTTTGCCAATAATTGGCCATATCTTTTTAAAACACCCATATAAATATTAGAATGCTATATTTTTTTAACGCTCTCGGTGAGATCATTTCGATTCTTGAACAAAATATAGTACGTTTCATTTAAAAAAATGTAAGTTTGTGCTGCTACGTGGTTTTTGAATACCCTGTAGAATCGAAAGTATTTTCAAAATGTGCCCTCAATAACTGTATTAACTCACACAAAACTTTAAAGTTTTATCTCTTACCACAACGATGTAATCCTCCGATGTCAGAGGATTGCCCCACCCTGTATAACTGAAAGTATTTCCATTTCCATAATGAAGATATTGCAAACCAAGTCGCGCCATTGTTTTTCATTATTCATTCTAGATGGAAATTTATGTAAATATAGTGTCAAGTGGGATAAAAATTAGACATGTAATATTCGGGAAAAAATGGGAAATCCTTCAAATAAGTTCAACATGTTTTTTATTGGAAAGTGAAAGGTCCATTTCGAAGTACATATTTTTGAAGGAAGAATCCAAATTCGTGATCGGGATTTTGAGATATTTCAGTTTATGTACTATAAAAATAGCGTTTTTGGCTACTTTTGCGGTTAATTACAGAGGGCTGGTATTTTTTTGAGGTTTTCCGTTTAGTTACATCAATCGAGGAGTTGAATTATGATATTTCTTCTCGAAGCTATGCTAATTTGAAGTTATAAGATATTCCCCATTTCTGTCTCGACCATTTGGTATTAAATAATTTGGGCAGACGTTGTTCTACTGAGAATTTCGCTTCAAAAATATCTACTCGATAGGGCTGATGAATCCGGATATAAAGTTGTAAAACTGAAATTTGAATTGCTAATATGGCGAATACAAACACCAAGGCCACTGACACTAAGCACTACTAACTTTCTAATGCCGTACTGTAGGATAAGTGAAATCGGCTTTAAAAAAATATATTTTAGTTTAATACTTTTTTTTTCATACTTCCAATCTAGTTATATAGAAGTGATATTTTGATTTCAAAAGTGCTTTTACACCGTAATAAAGTTATTTTCAGTTAATTATTAAATAAATATTTACAGAAATTATTGACTGTATCAATTAATTTCTCTCCATTACCTTCTCCCCCAATCACGGGTACACCGTGTATAGCTGACGCTCTGTTTCAAATTACAGACTTTCTCAATTTCTCGTAAAACAGTTGAGATTTTTCTTCATTTAAATGAAAAAATTTTGTAGTTCAGACAATTTGCGCTAGATGGCATCACTTATAAATTTTTCATTTATGCTTGGCACCAAGCTATTTAAGTGTCTAGGTAATTCGTTTTATCGAAAAAAATTAAATGGAAAAGTTGTAGGTAATTAAAAAATCTACAATTTTTGTTCTTATAGATTTTTGACAGAACCTCAAAATTTTATTTTTTATTCTGCCTAAAGTTTTCAAATTTGGCACAAATGTAGCTTTTTGATGCCAAATAATCTCACTTTTTTGTTTTTCTTAAGTTAAGTAGTTTCTTAGAAATTTAAAATTTTCAAGAGCGCATTCAACCCTTTTTTTCACCCTAGACAATTCATTTGGGTCTTATTTTTTTTTGTAAACACTTCTACTTTTATTATCAACAATAAAACTAAACCACTTTAAGCAAAAGAAATCGTTAAAAATGGAAAAAAACTGAAAAGTTGCATTTCTTTGCGTCAAAAACTACGTTTTTTCTCTATTTCAGGCTGTGGCACAATTATTTATTTAAATTACGAAATTATTCTAATGGCATTTTAAAGAGGAGAAAATTTCCTAAATTGTAAGACGTATAAAAATAAAATTCAATTAGAACTTAAACAGCTATACTGTAGAGAAGTTAACATGCGCGTCGTGCGCTGCTACGAGTGTGTCTCACGCGGCACAAGACCTCGCTGCATGCGCCACTTTTTTGCGATTTGTGGCTTAAATATTCGTTTTATCGAAAAAAGATAAATGTTAAAGTTGTAGATAATTAAAAGTTATACATCTTACGTTCTTAAAATTTTTTTAACGTAACCTCAAAATTTTTCAGTAAAAGGCATAAAACCGTTCCGTGAAAAAAAATGATAATGTTAAAAAACTATTATAATTCAAGCCATTTGCACTCCAAATAACCATGATTTTTTTTTGTTTTTCTTAAATAACCCTGATAACTCCTGCCATCTAAATAACGTCCAAAAGACGTCAAGCAAACGTCAATTGTACGACCCTCCGTAGCTTAAACTTTCATATAAAAAATTAAAATATACTGTTCCAAGCAACCCAGGTAGCTCCTGCCGTCTAAATAAAGTCCAAAAGACGTCAAACTTTCGTCATGCACACGTCAATTGTACATCCAATACACGCAGTTATGTCACATCCAAACGACGTCATAGAAAATGAAGTCTTTTGGACTTCACTTCTATGACGTCATTTGGACGTCACTTCTATGACGTCTTTTGCAAGTCACTTTTAGTACGTCTTTTGGACGTCACCTCTTTGACGTCTTTTGGATGCCTTACTTTTCAACAGTAAGATCTTAGTTGGGCCAAAACAGAGGCAGCAACATGAGAGTTTATACAATATATATATATATATATATATATATATATATATATATATATATATATATATATATATATATATATATTAGCAGGTTCTGATATGGTGGTTGAAATAGTCTCCATTTCTGTTATTTTTGGAATATCCTGAAGTGAAAAAGTGAACATTAAAATGTATATATTCGAAATTACGGTATTTATACAAAAGTAAAATAATTACAATTACTATAACGCTATCACAATTGTAGGTATTGTGATCAACAATTAGCTTCCCAGGATTCAACAAATCTACAATCTTCAGGTCTTCCGGTGTTGGGCTCGGTTGATTGGGGCCACCTCCAGTAACAAATAGTGCCATTTTTGGTGGAACTGCAGCTTTTCTTGTCAGACATTTTCAGTTGCTTCCATTGTAACTGAAGTTGGCACAGTTCTCTAATGTGACTGTTGACTTCGTTAAATCTAGAAAATAATTTACTAAATACAGATCTAATAGATACTCACCCATACCACTAACCTTTTGCATATCTGCTGCCATGCTTCAGCCTTTTTTTTATTCGTATTAGTATTCAGTGTCTTATTTTCTATTATTGCAGAAAACAGACAGAAGCAATTGCTATAAAACATCAACATATATATTATTGTGCATAGATTATGTCGAATTGTGGATAACTATTTTATATAAAAATAATATTTTCCATCGCGTCTTCTGATGAAGTGTAATTCAAGTCCTGTCGGGATATGTAGCCCAGGAAATAATTGTTTCTGATTTGGAAGACATTAACACTTTAACAAATCTTTATTTAAATATATTTACTCACCTTTTCAGTCTCGTCCCAATTCAAGGAACGAACCCGTTTTTTAACAGTACTCATATTAAATATATTTTAAACTATTGACAATAAAAAATTCGGAAATACTACTTCTGGCACCAAATACAAACTGAGAGATAACTTGCTATTTTTAAAATAAATTAATAGAGCACAGAAACACATGTTGTCACAATAACAATAGAACAGATGTCATGATAAAGTCACTTTATTGGCCAATTCTTATTCCACCCACCCATAAAACTGCAAACAATAATAGAGAAAGAGTAACTATTATCTCCTTAGTCGTGGTTTATTAATAGCAATTTTATTACTTCTTTAAACCTCCTCTAGTCTCAGAGTAACTATGCTCTGACTAATCTAAGAGTAAGGGCGGAGTAAGAAATTTTTATTAATAAGACTGATAAAGTTTATATTAAAAACTAATACTGGCTGGAGTATCTAGGCTATAACCTAAACTGAAAAACTGTACTTTGGCCGATTTTCTCCTAAACTAATGAGCTGTTCGACCTCTCATTTTATTCATGTTTTTATTCTCTATAATTTCTCTATTGACGCCATCACGATTACCCTAACAGAAAGCTAAAAAAAACGATTTTTTGCATAAAATTGTTAATAACAATGTTATGAATAATAAAGTAGAATAAAATAGAAGATTAAAACTAACTTTTCCGTATATGTGGCCCTGAACAATATTCTATCATAAAATTGTTTCTTGTATACACTTCGGGGGATGTATCGCGCTGACAAACAGAAATTTCTCCAAAAATAACCAAAAACTTAGTATATCTGTATTTATAGGACTCTCTCTAGTCAACTGAAAATCAATAGGGTACATATGTGAAACACCTTGAACAATATTCAATCATAAAATTGACCAATCGTATATTCTCTGGAGGCTGTATCATGCTAACAAACTGAAAATTCTCCAAAAATAACAAAAATGTCGTACTTCAAGTACCATAGCACTCGTTGTACTGGCTTTAGTGAGCTGAATATCAATAGGGTTCATCTTTGAGACGCTCTGAATAATATCAAATCATAAAATTGATCACTTGTATATAATTTGGAGGCTGTATCGTGCTAACAAACTGAAACTTCTCCAAAAATGATAAAAATATCGTACTTAAAGTATTGTAGCGCCTGATGCATTAGCTCTGGTGAGCTGAAAATCAATAGGGTTCATCAGTGAGATGTCCTGAATAATATTCAATCATAAAATTGTTGACTTGTTGAACTCCGGAGGCTGTATCGTGCTAACAAACTGAAATATCTCAAAAAATGACAAAATGTCGTACTTCAAGTACCATAGCACCCGTTGTACTGGCTCTGGTGATCTGAAAATCAATAGGGGTTCATCACTGACATGTCCTTAACAATATTCCATTATAAAATTGGTGACTTATTGCACTCCGGAGGCTGTATAGTGCTAACAAGACATGTAAGGAAAAGTGGCTGACGACGACATACACACAGGATTTTTTTTCTAAAAACCGTTTTTTCGTGTTGTTGATGAAAAACGTAAAAATAACTCAAAAAAAATTTTCAAAATTCCAACTTTTTTGGGGTAAACCAATACTTTTCTCACATATTAGATAGGTAGGGCGGAAAAGTAACATTTAATCATATGAAACTATTCTCCAAACAATGGCACAGCTGGTTTTCTTTTAACACTTTTTACACAAAATGCTCAATCCAAATCTCTGTAGCTTGGCCTACTATAATAATAAATAACCCTTGAAAAATGTGTTTTGTTAGAAATTTTAACCATATAATTTTTTCAGATAAAGTTGGTACTTCTCAAGACAACCGTACAGCCAACTTAATTCCTAACAAACCGGTAGAATGCCTAGTTTGCTCCGAACTATCAGAAGAAAACGTCCGATTAGAACCATGTAATCACAAACCAGCATGTGAAGACTGCTCTTCCCGGATGAAAAAATGCCTGCAATGCGGCCAACCCGTACAAAAACGTGTGACCAAAGATGGTCGCGTTATTCCGGCCAAAAGTCGACAACCTAGTGCGGAACGCATGCGTTATTTAGAATGTAAGATACAAGAAATTGAGGAGAGTCATGCATGTAGTATTTGTATGGAAAGGAAAAGAAACGTGGTATTTCTATGTGGACATAGTACATGCTCGAAATGCGCGGATACATTGAAGATATGTCATATGTGTAGGAAAACTATTACCAAGAAGATTCCTATTTATTAGTAGAATTAAAAAATGAGGTTAGAATTTATTTTTAGTTGTAATGAACAGGAAAAAGTGAAGGGTTTGTAAATAAGTAGTACTTATTACATATATGTAGTATTTAAAAAAACTAGTTAGATATATTTATTTCAATTAGTTCATAAAAATATTGGAACAAAGTTCTTAGATTGTTTACAATTTTTGTAAATTTCTTTTTTTTTATTAAATTCTTAAATTATTACGAAATTAAGAATTTCAACAATTTCTCCTGATTGTATACTAATATTTAATATGAAATCATTTCACAGCTGCCAAAATAATAGCTATTTAGTTACTGTTTACAAAAATATATTATAATGATTATTACCTGTATATTGCGTCTAAAATTGCAATTAAAATTACCGTCCTCATCTCAATATTCAAACATATATTCTAATTAATTCAACAAAATGCATATAAGCGATCAAAATGTAAACAATCAAAATTTGACATTAGCCTAAAAATAGCTTTTCTATTTTCTTAAATACAATATTTTTCCAAAAGTTCACCATTTAATGAAATATCAAATAATTCAAGACTAAATAGATTAATAAGTAAATAAATTTCCTACTTCACCTTTGCCTACTGATTAATTCGCATCTGATTGTATTACTATAGATATACTAATCAATATGAAGAAATAGCCACATTGTAAAAGGCGAATTATTATTTACTGAAACATCTTATTACAATGTTCTTCCGTATACCAGAGTGATTAATACAAAGTTCGTATAACCTACCATAACTTTGCTTGTAGCAAGAAAAAATACAAGTATGTACAGTGAAGCTCTTTATTAGTTTACAAAACATGCAAAATATAAAGAAATGTGTGAAATGAGTACCTAGTGTGCCCCTGTCTAGCTTGTAAAACAGCAGCACAACGACGGGGCATACTTTCAATTAAATCCCGAATCACTTGAGGATTCAGTTGTTCCCATTCTTCCAGGAGATTTTCTTCAGCTTACCGATGGTTCCCAATCGGCTGACATTGCTTTACATGCTTTTTAAGCATTTCCCAGATATGCTCTATTGCATTGAGGTTGAGACCAATCGGGCCATTCCAGAGTCGCAATATTCTGGGCGCTGAGAAATCGTTGCCCTATCCTGGCAATGTGTGGATGAGCATTATATTGCTGAAGAATAAATCTCTGATGCATATTCTCGGCAAGTGGTTCTAAAACCTATGTGCAGTGATAGATCCTCCACGAATCACTACAAGCTCAGTGCGCCCATTCAAATTGCTTCCACCCCATATCATGATAGACCCTTCTCCAAATGGAACTATTTCTTCTACAGTACAGTCTAAATAACGTTCATCCTGGCGTCTCCAAACTCGATCACGTCCGTCAGTGTTTTTAATACAGACTTTTAACTTGTCAGTAAATAGTACATTGCACCTGGTTTCAATCGACGTGAGCTTCAGCAAACAATCTCTGCGATGTTCACGGGTTAAAGGAAGTACTTTCGCTAGCCGTCTTGCTCGAAACTCACGTTCGTGAAGTCTACTGCGTACTGTTTTAGTACTTATTCTTGTACCTATGGTGTTGGTCAGTTGATTTTGGAGCATTGCAGCAATGATTCCAAGGTTCTTCATAGCCCAAAGTCTTTTTTTTTCGGAAATCGCTCTTGCACGGGGAGGGTAAAGTTGTCTTCTAACAATGCCCATACATTTGATATCTTATTTAAGCTCTATTTATGGAAGCTCGACTAACATTTAACATTCGGGCTACTTGTCGCCTCGAATAGCCCTCCTGAATTAAGGTGATGACTCTAGCCATTTGAATTTCCGTGAGGTACATTCTAAGCCATTATGGCCTACCAAGTACATCAACATTTATTTTAATACTTACACAGTTCAAGCAAAACTGAAGAATAAAATTGATAAACACACTTATCTGTATTTTCGTGCTAAAAAATTTACAATTTTTAAGTTTTATGGCTTCAATAAAAAAACTATTGCTAAGAATCAAGTTATGCTACATATTTTTAAATTGAAATATATTTGCTAAGCGGACACAAAATTTCATGTTTGTATTTTGCAACAGAAATAAATTTTAACACAATAAAGATAAAGAAGTGGTTTCCTTTTCATTTTGATTAGTTTATTAATTAACAAAATGTTTATTCTTTATAACATGATTAAAGCAATGTCTTATTATTATGTCTGATGGACAATTTCTCAAAATTTAAAATATATTGAATTATGCCCTAATTAACATAGGAGTCATTAAGTCAAGAGACTAATTAGTGAAAACACTTTTTTCCAAAATTAGACCTTATGTATCAATGTAGTCACTTTCCATAACAACCTTTTTTTTTTCTTTTCTAAACATTCCATGCGTCCCTTATAGAACCTTATAGAACCGTCTTATTATAGGATTCCAGTTGCAAATTTTGAAATCTGTGAACAGGTAAAAGGAGTTTGATGTAATGAGTATGGAAGGTATGCTATTTTGTTTAATTTCTTCATCGTTTTCGCTGACTTGGCTTCATTTTAATTTCCCTGGCGCATCTTTTTGAAATCAGTGAACAGGTAAAAAAGCTGGATTTAATGATTATGGAAGTTATGCAAGTATTTTGTTCAATTTTCTAATTAGTTTTGACTGACCTTTAGACCGATACATTCTCTTCATGAAACTGCGTTTTTTTTATCGTGTGAGGCTTTATTTGCTTGAACACATCATCCAATTAACCTTACGTGGTAGTCATTGATGATTATCTGGTCCTCAATGAGTAAAATTCCGTGTGTATCCCAAAATACAGAAAACATTACCTTACCTGCTGACTTTCACTTACACACTCTTTTCACCACTCAGTTTAAGCTCTTTTTGGCCCCAGTGTATAGTGATGAATAAATGTTTCATCCATTGTTTTGTACATATGCAAAAAATATTTTTACAGATTCAAACAACGCTTCGAATCAACAATCTGTTCCACTGTTTGTAAAACTGACACTTGAATAGTTTTTTCATACTAAAATGTTCATATAAAATTTTAAACATTTGATATGTTTTGCTATCTATTGCGACTTCATCTTCTTATCGTACACAATTGGGCTGTTTTGCGGAAAAACCACCTCAATAGGACAATATGTTTGCGTCTAGCCTCTAGTGATTGTTAGTCCATTGACAAATGGTTATTTCTGATAAGTTAACTTCTCAAGCCGTTGCTGAACTTGGAAGGTATTTTTTTACCATTAAAAACTGGATTTTCCTGTTAAAAAACGAAAGCAGCATTGCAATGGCATTTGTGTCAGTCCAGAGACTCAATGACACATGTATTAGGTAAACAAAAGAAAAGCTTAATATTCTCCCAACAATTCTCTTTTTAGTAATTTGAAAAATATCTTTTGAGAAAAGTCTTGTACTAACAAGTATTGTATCATTTCAGTTTTGTATAATTCTGTTTATATAAATTTATTATTATATAATGTGAGTAGATTCGTCAATATAACTGAAACGAATTAGAATTTAGAAAAAAAATGTATTCGATTCCTGTTCATTACATTAATAAATTCTGTGATATCTATAGTGTATATAAAATATATATCGAATTTATATTATATACTTGAATAGATACTTATTTACGAACATATTGTTATTTTTTTTTGATAATTGAATTTTTACCAACGATTTAGTATAGAAGTTAGATTTATATAATTGATATAATAATATGTGCATAAAAGCATTAGGTCAGTTCTATATTTCAATATTAGAAAATAGAGATTTTCATATTTATAATTGTGTTTTATTTATTGTTAAAGGACTGTCATACAGGAGTGGTTAACCAGAATAAGTACAAAAATATACTTTTCCACATTTTGGATATTAGATAAATAAAAAACTATTCTGTTTATAACCTATCCAATTGTTTATTTTTTAATAAAATATGTTTTGGGTTTTTTCGTTAATTTGAATTAATCTACAATGTGGCGCAAAATTAACGCATTGTTACGGTTTTTCTCGTTAGTATAAATCTGTCCCATAAAAAGACAATAATCATGCAGTTTTGGTCATAATAAATAAACATTCCTACCTTAATATCAAGTCAGACTAGCTTCCTATGTCAACAATTTCTAGTTATACCTTAGACTAGGAAAGAGAGGGGAAGTGTTATTCTCTATGCAAGCTGTGTTGTCAGTTTGTATACCTATTTTAAAACCGACGCCATTTTTTGGTGGTCAACGCTATAGTGATCACCAGAGAGTTTTTTTGCGATTATTGAGCAATTAAAGTGGACTTTTGATTTTGTTAGGATGGTTAATTGTTGTGCTTACCAGTGTAAGAGTTCTAGCAGAAAGAAAGAACCTGAAATTTCGTTTCATAGGTAAGTTATTTCTAACTTAATTTTTTGGTAGCTACTTTTTTCTTTATATCTTAAAAAATAAGCTTTTAATCATAAAATCCCACTAGTGAGTTAAAACGTATTTCATAATAAAATCAATTTTGTTAGTAGAAAAGACATTACGAAACTTTTTCATTGAAAATTAACGAATTTATTGTTCAGTTTCTCGGAATTCCTAACCCCAAAAGATCATAATTACAGTGGCGTGTACAATTAACTGTGAAACATGCGTGATTTATTTGCCTAATGCATACAATTTTGATATAAGTTAAATAAATCAATATAGTTTTATTTTTAAATTTCCCATGTATAAAGATTAATTTATAAAATAAAAATTTTAGTCCTTTAGAACAATCATATGGGACGACAATGAAGTTTCTGACTTGGTGGGCATTGGTATCACAATAGTTGACAGCGGTACGAGTCCCCTCTCTTTCCTAGTCTAAGAGTTATACCATTAACTCAGTAATTCAATAGCCTGGCCGTCAATTTATTTAGCACCAACTGGATTAATATTGTAAAGTAAATAGTTACACTCAGTAGAATAGTTACAGTAATCTGAATATACACTTAAAAATAGTGAACTTTGTTATATGTACCATTGAATGTAAACAACATTCCATTATTCGAATCAAACAGCTGATTTGCCATATGTCAATAGCCTTGCTCATTCTTCTTTTACAAACGTTCAGAGATCTGTGATTCGTACGGAAGGTTGCTTACCGGTGTACTGTGGATGTACATCAGGGTATAATGGGTGATGCTTTGTTTTGTAAATATAGTCGTGGGATATTAGTGAATATAGGGTTTAGTGTTGATTAGTCAATTAGTGTTTTTATACGGGGGTTTTAATATGCGATGTACAAGTAGAGTAATTCACTCCGAGGTCATGGAACGTATGTGCTCCATACAGCTCAAGTGAGAGTGTCTCTCGAACGGAAAGGTGGGTTGTCAATGAAACATGTCGTGTTTCTTTCTTTCTGATCAGCGTGGTATCGAGTTTAGGTGGTTATGGGGAGCCCCAAAATTCGAATGAAGATTACGCATTCATCCCGCAGGGGAACATGACTTTGAGGGGGTAGTTTGGTTTGGGTGGAGTAGTGTGGGTTAGAGAAGTTTGTAGAGATAGTATTTCGTCCAGACCTCATCTGTGAGATGGATATGTAAGCCTAGTCACCTACCATGTGTTTAAGTTCATTTAACGGTTTTTAACTACCTATTAGCAGCACACAGGAGAACCCTGTCCTAGCCAAACAGGTGAGATTTATTTGATTTAACATTTGCTGTCACCTCATAATGTTGCGAATAAGATGACACCACCTAATTATATGTTCAGGATAGAGCTTGTGTGTATTATGTTGGGGGTAAAGTATTTGTTAGTAAGGGGTGGTTATCTCGGGTTTTGTTAATTTTAGACTTTATAGGGGGTAATATACTTACGTTATCAAATAGATGGTTTAATTGATGTCTACTTTGGGATTTTTTTATTAAAGTGGGCCGTCCCACTCAGGTAGTAAATGGTTATTAATAGGATTCACACTGGGATAAATGTGATGAACTCCTAGGGTGGTTTAATGTCAATTGAGTATAGTGACAACATTAATTAGTGTTTTTTAGGGCTTATTCATAGATTCTGGGGTATTGTTGGATTCCGGTTATTCGGATTTCCGTATTGGATTAGCTCCGGGGTCACTTGGTGTTGGTTCGTTGTACCACGGCGTTCCTGCGATGCTTGCAGCCCCATCATAGTGATTGCTACCTTAGGAACAACTTGTGGATCGTCAGGATTTATTACCAGCGGGTGAAGACGCGCAAGTTTTAATAATTTCAATTTTTCTATAATCATGTTTATAGTGTATATATAACATTTGTATGTATTTTAATAAAATAATCCATCAAGGGAAAGGAAATCGGCATAGGCTGAAACAGGTATTGTTGCACTAGAATTAATTTAAAACAAACATCCAGTATATTGTTATGTAGTAATACGGCATTATCATATAAGCTATTTCAATGATCTAAACATATAGACATCAATAAAATCATTTTCAAATAAAGAACTAGAGCAATTAAAAATAACCTATATTTGTCGTACAACACACTGTACATAATACCATTTACAATAATTATCTTTGAAAGTGCGCGGAAATTTAAGTAACTAATGATATTGTGAAGACTTGCCAGAAAAATGCATAACGAACCAATAATATAAAATCTTTTCCTTGATTGGCTAACCAGGACATAACAATACCAAAGCAATTTAAGAATTTCATAAGAAAAATCAAGGCACGTACCGATATGTTGTATAAACTTATTAGAGGTCATAAACAGTTTTCATGGCAACGGAGGTTAGCAACGAAATTTATTGAAACAATTGAGACGAGAGATTTTTTATTGAAAGGGAAAGCAGACATTTGAAAATTTGGAAAACTAAAATTGAAATTAACAGTAAAAAATTAGTAAGTTACTTGAAAAGACGATATCAAAACCTCGAAAGAGGTGAACAATATACAAATAACCCAAAATAACGCATTACAACATATGCAAATTGTAAATACAATGGATGAAATACATTATGTGATCTATGAACTGAATTAGACACAGATAAGTACTTTTATTTATAATTTCTTTTGCATTACAATATACTCAACTGAATTTACCAATATTTTATGTGTTTGAACGTATAAGTGTAGTTGATATAAACTTACCTGTATTTAGTAGTAGTCACAGTTTACAAAGATATCTTTGAAAATCTTGATGATTTAGTCACATAGTATATAGTCAGTAACATTATAATTCTTCATTTCCTTTCAGAATAACTAAATAAATTCACTATTTTTATATAACTATTTGAAACATTGACTATAAACATTTTATTATAGGTTATATTTACGTTCTCTTATGAATCAAATACATACTACTAAAATCATCTAGTAATATTTTAGATTGAGTCGTTATTTGTTTTCATATCACATATCTACGTTCTTTATTTGATACAATAAGTAAGTAAGAGATGACGATATTCTTTGTATTAAATTCAGAAAACATTCTATGTTGTTCAAATTGGACAACCATGCTGTGATATGGGTAGATTATAGTTGAAAGAAGTCAGTGCCGGACTCACCCATTACAAATCAAAACTAAAACAAACATTAAATAAGAGTCGCAATAGTCGGGGAAATAACATTTATGTTTAGAAACATATCATAATCTGTGGCGCAACATATTAAATTTAAAACTAAATAGCATTCATCATAATACAAATCATCTATTAAGGGTAAAAAAAATTGAGAAAATAAATAATATAACAGTATATATAATTCACCATTTGTGAACATACAAGTGGCTTGTAATTTTTTTGGTCATTTATTACTCTCGGCAGAGTAGGTAAGTTGCGTCTGAGCTCACGCACGGAACGTTTTATGGTAATTTATTTTTGTTTTTGCATTTTGGTAAGTTTACAATTGAATATGAGTAGATAAGCCACGGTATGGGTAAACCCTTCAGGTTCTCACCGTTTTCACAATGTATGATTTTTTTTACAAGTTTCAGAACCAACTTAACTCAGAACGTGTTTCTGTTTCAATGCGTTATCAATTTTGGGGTAGGGGTATATAGGATTTCAAATATTTGTTGAGTGTATATATTGAACTATAAGGGACTTATGTAAATAAAACAATATAGTTTGTTTAAATCTTCATTTATTTGAACTAATGTTCAATTTAAACTTGTTGACGCGTTTCACTAACACAGTAGCTTTGTCAAAACGAATGAAGGTAAAATATAAAAATGTCTTAATATATACAGTGCTAAATCTATTTACTAAGGTTAACAATGGTATTGAAAGAAATTACCTTGAAATTCATTCACTACAAACATTCCTAAGCTATCTTCTAGGTAAAGAGGTTCAATAAAGGAGACTGATTGATATCTATTTGGTCGTTAAGGAGCTTACCTGAATATTTATTTTTGTTAATCTCTAGGGCCTCTAATAAATTTAATCTAAAGGATTTACCGACTACATGGAGAATTTCAAAATTTGGGTCGAAAATGTGTTGGTTTTCTAATAAATGATTTGAATAGTTAGAATCTAATTTTTTGTTGTCATATCTACGTTTGTGTTCCGAAATTCTAGTTTTAAAATTTCTAAAAGTTCTACCGATATAAATTTTATCACAATTGTCATTACCACATTTTAATTTATAAACTCTTGATTTGTTTAATTTTGAAGATTTAGATTTATTATTTTTAATGAATTTGGATAAATTGTGATCAGTTTTAAAGGAAATATTCATGTCTAAAGTTTCTAAAAATGATTTAATTTTTAAGGATGGTGTTCCAAAGTATGTTAAGCTTACAAACCATCACATACAGATATTACAATTCATAATAGTTCGGTCCACCCATTCAGTCATAAACTAGCAGCTTTCAATAGTATGATACACAGACTCTTAACAGTCCCATTAAATATTAATAATTATACCAAAGAATTAAATATCATAAAACAAATAGCAGTTAATAATAATTACGATCCAAATTTAATTGACAATATCATAAATAAAAATATTAAAAAACAGACTTTAGAACAAGTATTCCCTTCAGATAAAATTAATAAACAATTTAAAAGCTTAACATACTTTGGAACACCATCCTTAAAAATTAAATCATTTTTAGATACTTTAGACATGAATATTTCCTTTAAAACTGATCACAATTTATCCAAATTCATTAAAAATAATAAATCTAAATCTTCAAAATTAAACAAATCAGAAGTTTATAAATTAAAATGTGGTAATGACAATTGTGATAAAATTTATATCGGTAGAACTTTTAGAAATTTTAAAACTAGAATTTCGGAACACAAATGTAGCTATGACAAAAAAAAATTAGATTCTAACTATTCAAATCATTTATTAGAAAACCAACACATTTTCGACCCAAATTTTGAAATTCTCCATGTAGTCGGTAAATCCTTTAGTTTAAATTTATTAGAGGCCCTAGAGATTAACAAAAATAAATATTCAGGTAATCTCCTTAACGACCAAATAGATAAATAGATATCAATCAGTCTCCTTTATTGAACCTCTTTACCTAGAAGATAGCTTAGGAATGTTTGTAGTGAATGAATTTCCAGGTAATTTCTTTCGATACCATTGTTAACCTTAGTAAATAGATTTAGCACTGTATATATTAAGACATTTTTATATTTTACCTTCATTCGTTTTGACAAAGCTACTGTGTTAGTGAAACGCGTCAACAAGTTTAAATTGAACATTAGTTCAAATAAATGAAGACTTAAACAAACTATATTGTTTTATTTCATCGTTCAGTATGGATCTTCATCAAGTAACCTCATCTATTCAACTTATGTAAATGCCCACAGTTCGTAAGGGATTTCATATCGATCTGTTTATTTTTTTAATAGTAAGGGTTGAGTGTCCACTGTGGGAATAACTACTCCCCAAAATTTTGTAATCCACTATAAAACTGTATCAAACCAAACCACCACCTTAATAAATCATTTCTCTTGTGAGTTGAGTTACGAGTTTGATTTTATGTAATCTTTTCCTAATTGGGGGTAAACACTTGCGGTCACTGCTACTGCTTTGCCATATTTACAAAGTCTCTTTAGTTGCAGGAAAAATGAAATTATAAGTTTAATAAAAAATTTGTCAAAAAAAGTTATAATAATTTTATTTAATAAAGGCATACTCTTATATAAATTTTAAACAAGTATTTGTTATAACCTTAGATACCTTTATGGTTATAACTAAAAGTAGCAACATTGCTCAAAATATCTGTACATGTTTTATGTGTCAAAGTAGTTTTGTCCTTGTTTAATTACCATATAAAGAGAAATGTAAATATCGTCAGAGTGTGCTAGACGATAATTTCGAAGAGGTTGTAGAATTGTAGTAAATAATGTCAAACGTGGTCTGTTTATACGAGCACCATTACGACTAGAGAGTAAACATTTAGTTCTTTCGTTTTGATGTCTTTTTCAAGACTTTTAGTGAAAAAACGCACATATTATGCAACAGGTACGCAAAGCTAAGATTGCAATCAGCAAACTATATCCACTCATTTGTACACATAGTAGCTTAACAAGTCGT
This sequence comes from Galeruca laticollis, assembly GCA_963921935.1. Lineage (NCBI taxonomy): Eukaryota > Metazoa > Arthropoda > Insecta > Coleoptera > Chrysomelidae > Galeruca > Galeruca laticollis. The sequence continues at coordinate 116,592,125 of OY998182.1, read as the reverse complement.
AACAAAATACAAACAAATGCATTATCAGACCAATACTTACATGCGCAGCTCCCGTTTATTTTACCGGGACAACACAATTTTCACTCCCTGCAGATGGTTCAAAGCAAGTTGTTTACGGATGGCAATCAAACACAACTGTTACCCCAGATTATCCAAGAATACTTGGTTACATGACAAAGCCGATACGCCAACTATCAAAGACATAACCAACATTTCATCAAACTTTTATAATAATTGTCTGCCAGAAGATCTTCACAAGAATCTCATAGACGCAAATCGCGCAAGTGACATCCGACATAGCGGGTGTAGGCTTCTGCATGGCTAGTTATTTACATAACTAGGTTGATTAACTCCAAATATATATCACATATAATGTGTAAATCAATCCAAACAAATAAATGAATAAACTCGATCAAAAACAACGTCAGTCAAGTTGCCTTCTCGAATACAAAACCCCGTATCATTTTTGAAACCCTGTTTTTTACTTACTTTTCAGGGAATACACAGCCGAAATATGCTAGGAATCCCAAACAAGTCACTGGACGAAGTTATTGCAATCAATGAAAAACTATGGATGCTACGGCAAGGGGCCATAGAAACAGACGACACACACAATGGAAACAAACATTGCCAGAACATCAGCCCACATCTACAATATCTACAATACCATCCCCACTTTTTGTAATTCATTCATTATTTCACTACTGGCGTTTAGAATTGTTGGCCGCAAAAATAAACGTGTTTATGAATGAATAGTCCTCTTTACTGTATTTTATTACTCTAAGCATTTACCTGCCTTTTGGAGAAAATTCAACATAGGCTTATGAAAACATGGTGCAACTGGCATATGCAACCTACTTTACCTGAAGAGAAACTTGTAATAACCGCCAGGTAAAAATATTCAAAATCAACTTATAAAAAACATTTTTAGAACCAATTTATTTATTTCCTTTTAAAAATATTCTTAGCATCGGTATGATAAATCTGTGGTGGCGGAGATCCAGAGATTGAGTATGTGTACAAAACAGCAGAGGAAGGAGCAGGAGAAATATGAGGTAAGCAAAATAATTAACGATATCCTACATACGATTTCGTAATTTTAAATTTGGTGGAATTTCATGCACATGGGAAGCAAACATTTGAAAAACAGCATATCGTCGTCATCATCAATTTTTGATTTTTTCTTTTTCGCTTTTAATTATTTTTTATTCCTAATATTTATCATCGCAACATTAAAAGAATGCCTTTGAAGTTGTAGGAAGTACAACATCAGTGTCCTTCGAATTGTTGGTTTTCTTCTGCTATTTTTTCAAATGCGCTATTATCATCCATGCCCGAGAACTCATTTTGAGAAGCTACACTTTCACTTGTGTTTTCATTTGGTTGCAGTTGCCTTTTGTAATCCTGGGTTTTACAGTATTTTTTTAGAAACAATAGTTAATGAAAATATGGCCATTTTGGATTCGTAAGCAAAGTCTGCAGCGTCGCCTGATCGAGAAGGTCTTATTTTACCATTTGTTACTGTTGTTTCGGAGAATAACAATATTTTCGTTAAGTTAAGAAATGTTACAAATTATATGTAAAAAAATATGATGCAAGCAAATCGTCCAAGATGGTATTCTTACCTGAAGGTTTCGGATGATCTTCTGCGGGGTTGCAACCCTTCTTGAAAGCGATATTGTGCGCTGTAGCAGGGGTTCAATGGGTTTTTATTAAAGTTCCTGGCACTAGCGCGTTAAATAATAACTACGAACGGTTCACTTCGACAACTGTTCTGCTTCCCTCTCTCTGCTTGGAGAACTGGGTTTTTAAATTGAATACAATGTATGTATACCGTATGTCCGCTAGGTGTAAAAATACCACCAACGATTTGCATGAGATTTTAACATTTAAATTTTATTATTAAATAACCTAACATATTAAATATAGATCAAACAAGGACCATAGCAAATTAAAATAAAATTATTGAATACTTAACAACTGTAATACCTAAATATTTGAATTTATCCACTTTTTCAAACTCCCGATCTTTCTTGTACTGTTTCGATTTTTTTTACCAAACTTCAGTATTTCATCTTCATTTATTTCTAAACCCATCTTACTTCCTTCACTTGTGATTTCCCTTAATGTATTTTCAAGAATATATTTGATATTACTATATCTTCCGCATATGCAATTATCTGTCTCCCGCTCGTCCTCCGCTCCTTTTTGTATTTGTCTCATTGCATATTCAAGTGTTGGGTTAAATATATAATGTTGCAGATAGTGAGTCTCCTTGTTTTATGCACTTATTTATGTTTATTTCATCCGTTTCTCACCTTTGCGTTTTTATCGTAGCTTTTCAGATTTCCATAATCATCTTGATTAGCCTTCCTTATTTAACATTCATGTCTGGTTTCTTCAAAGCTGACATAAGTTTGCCTCTATGTATTGAATTGAAAGCTTGCCGAAAATGTACAAATAACGTTTCCAGTTCTATTCATATGCTTTTTCCATGACCTGTTTTAGTGTATGTCCACCGATGATCTTCCTTTTACCACACTGCTATTGTCTTATTGTAATTTCCTGTAGTGTCTCTAAGCCTTCTTTGTATTGTAGTTGATAGTAATTTATAGGCAGTGTTGAGTAAAGTAATACCTCTATAATTTTTGCATTCATGCTGGTGTCCTTTTTTATGGATTGTAATTATCTGACTTATTTTCTTTCCAGAAATAATTTAAGGAAACTAGATTTTCATCCCTTCAAAGAATGATATTTTTGTAAAAAATTGACATGGAGATACTACAGTAACTAGCAAATACAAAGTAAAAAAGTACGCTGAGTTAGCAATAAATTAAATAAACTAAATAAAGCCCATAAATTTTGAATAATTTAAATTTAAAAAAATTTGATCTTGTGCTCTTTTCACTATTGTACGATAATAATTGTTGCCCTTAAAAATATTATATCAAAATGTGTAATAACTTAAAACCAAAGAACTTTAAAATGCTTTTTATAATTTCCATACAACTATTTTCTACAATATTCACAGAAAGCTTTTGAAAAAATTATAAAATCATTTCGTTTCCTTTCAAAGTAGGCATGAAACAATATTTTTGAATGATACTGTCATATAAAATGCTCAAAAAATCATTAAGAAATAGAAAAATTAATGGAATTAAACAAAAAACTCGCGTTAAACAAGCAGCAGCGAAGAACTTTCTTAATATTGGAGTGACGGAATTTTGGTCAACTATTAACGTCATTAATGTTTGGCAAATGGTTATGTCAAGGATATAAGAGCTAATCTCAAGTTTTTATATGCTACTGATCAAAACGCCATCGAACAAGAAACCTTTGTACTTATCATTTATAAATAAATTTTAGCAAGAACTACAAAAAAGTATTCAAAAGTCAAACAATTGTACAGGTTACAGATTGCCAGGCCGAAGGTTTATTATTTATTTAATATCTAAATGTGATTAAGTATATTTTTGTACTGATTGACCACCCCTTAACGACGGTCGCCGCTTGGACTATAGTATATGTCGGTTCGTTGCACTGAAAATAAATAAGTTGGTACTACTATTCAATAAACAGTCACCAGAAACGCTTTCTTAAATGTTAACACCTTCTTATTAGAGAAGTGTCGCGAAATCTAACATTACGGATATTTCTCCTGTACACGTATGGAGCTGAAACTCAGTGAATAAAGGCATTCGAAATGTGGACTCTTAAGAATACCTTCGATAGACCATATTCGCAATACGGCGTAACGAAGAGCAAACATAGAGAAACATTTTTATCAGCTAATATAAAAACTTGTCACTTATTAAGGCCCGTTTGTAGAATTGTAGCTTAGTGAACGTGTGAACTCGGGTTCAGTATCAGATGGCTGTTGTACAAAGCAGACTTACAGTTGAGCTTGATTGAAACCTTGAGCTTAGTAAAACCTTCAATAGGGCAGGTTTAAGGTAAGCGTAAGTGAATTGTTTGTAAACATTACTTGTATTTAATTTACTTTTAAATTAAAAGTGGAGGTTTATTGAAGTTAAATATGGATATTTTAACCGATGATGAGAATTTTTTGGAAGTTATTGAAATCGTACAACACCTTAGAAGACCTAGAGTGTCTAGAGAGCGTATAAATCACTTTAAATATTGGAGGGATCAAGAGTTTATTCAAAGATTTCGTCTTTCTAAATAAAACATTCACTTTGTTACAGATTGTATATCAGGAAATTTCTTGGTAACATATTATGTTAAATAATAGGTAAATCATAACCTATCCAATTATTGTGTATTGTAGGAATCATGGTTTATCCCAGAAAAAATGTTGTTATTAACTCTGAGGTTTTACTCCAGTGGATCATTTCTACAAGCTGTAGGTGATTTTTGCGGAGTCCATAAAGCTACGGCAAGTCGAGTAGTGCTAGAAGTTTCAAGAGCTATACCAGATCCGGCTAGAGATTTTATCAAAATGCCTGAAACAAATACAGATATCAGAACTAAACGGCAGCATTTTCTTGATATTGCCAGATTTCCACAGAGTGTATTGGTGCATTAAGTTGTACTCATATTAAGGTTCAGTCTCCAGGTAAAAATGAAGCTGAAGTTTATAGAATCCGCAAATAATTTTTCTCTTGAAATGTCCAAGCAATTTGGTATGTTAGCTTAGAATATAGTCTGTCACTGGCCAAGCTCAACCCACAATTCAATAATTTTGAACAACTCAGCAATACGATGAGCATTTGATCATTGACAGTTTGGTGATAATTTTTACTAGTTGATCACAGTGGATATCCTGTAAGACCTTTCCTTATAACACCGTTAGGGAATCCAGAAACTACAGCAGAACAGTTGTTTAATAAATACCAGATTCGGACTAGAAATCCGATAGAAACAGTGCTTTGAAGTGTGTAAAAGACGTTTTCCCATTTTAATACTTGGAATGCATATTAAAAGAGAACGTGTAGAAGCTGTAACAACAGCAACTACAGTGCTACACAATGTAATACGTAGTTTTAGGGCTGAGCTAAGGTTATGTTTCAAGTCCAGCTCAGTGAGCTCAATTTAAGCTTCTAATCTAAAACCGGGCCTAAGAGACTTCAACTATAAAACCACCAAAGAAACATTAATGGACAAAATAGAAGATAATAGCGGCAGTACTGAAATAACATTGATCGCTCAAAAATATTAACATTACTGGATATATTTTTTGCCCTACTTATATTCCTCATTTACTGGTGATTTCCTCTATATATTCTATTGTTATTAATTCTTGCTCTTTCAGGTACAAAATATCATCTACTCTTTCTTCATTTACTTGTTTATATTGGTTGGTGGTCAGTTTCAGAGAAGTACTGCTTCTATCGATGCATAATTTACAGGTCCTCTGTTATCATATCATTATTTTTGCCTTTTATTTGCGCGTTTATTTGCCCATTGCCCTATTATTCCAAATGGTCTTTATGAAGCCTCGCAATTACATTGCTTATTTCGAGTAACTTGCAATCATAACATCTTTCTGTCTATATCTTTCTACTTCCGGAGCTGTTATAATTTATTTTCAATGGTAACCTTACAGAAAGATTAAACTATTTTAGAACAAAATCAAATCAAATCAGAGTTGATTCGCATAGCCTGGACACATCTCCTCCACATCCTAAATATGAAGACCCCTTCAAAATATAATAACCGAAACACCTATTTTTCATCAATTCAATTTATTATTTGAAAAAAAATAAAACCTAAATTAAATAAGTGTAAATTTATTAACATCAACAAACGTTTAAAATACTTCTTAACATCAAATATTCCAATATACTTAAGCTAATTATGTTTACTGCTATTCAATATTCTTAAAAAGTGTTTAAAATTTATCAAATGCTGGCCTTTATATTACCGATGTCTTTCTTCATTATATTTGTTATCCTGGCCAACGAAGCCATAAAACCATTTTAGTTCTATTTTCTCTTTAGGATCTTCGTGGTAGATATTTCATTCAGGTGATAAGGGTCATGATAATAAATAAAGGGATTAAAATATTGGGGACGTCCAAAAAGGTTTTCATAATCAATCAATAGATCGTTAAATGAATTTATGTGTTATTTACGATCTTCATCTTTCAAGTAATTGTTTGTAGAAACTGCTGCAGCGTCGAAAGGGTAAAACAGGCATGTGGTAATCAATAACGAAATTACCTCCTAAAATCAAATAATTTTATATAATTTGTTACAATATCAAAATGAAATTACAAAGATGGGCAATGTCGATAATTTGCTCTATTGGTTACTAGAATAATTCCATTCCAATCCATACAATCTAGTCTCCAAACTGCTTACTATGAAGTTATTTCTGAAATACCTCTCAACGGACTTCTCCGGCTAAAAAGGATATCAATTTTGTCCTTAATAAAAAGTATTAATTATGTTATTTTTTTAAATCATTAAATCTATATTTATTCTATAATTATCAACTGAGTACTTTAAACATAGGTAACTTATAGATTTTTCACATTTAAGGGTACATATTGTTTTAAGTTTGTGATTATCATTTTTACAAGCTCCAATTCATCTTTTTGGTACATTATGACATAATTGCTCAATTAATTAAAAATAACCTCTTACAGAAACTCCTGAAATGTCTTGAAATTACTTGTAGCAAAAATTCGCATAGCCTATAATTTGTCTTGTTGAAAACCTTGCTTTTCATTAATATTTCTGCAAGAAAATGTAGGAAACGATATCTGTTTATAACCGGTTTAAAAGATAGCAAGCCACCCCCTCATCCAACCATATTCAGAAATTCCAAAAAATTACCCTCTACATTAGTTTTAATGATTTATATTGCTACAAAGATTTTTGGTGGGCGTTTATTCTTGGACATTACTAAAGAACTCTCAGACAAATTTTCAGTATTCATATGGGTTCATTTAAAATGTTTTACAACCATTTAAGCAATATAAATCCCTTTATAATTAGAAAAGAGTAGAGTAATTTTGTGGAAAGGTTCCATAGGGATAAAAGAAAATGCAGGAAATCAACAGATGGAACCTCTAAGTGAGCTGTCACATCAAAGTAACTTGCAACGTGAGACTTGCTACCAGGAAGCACCAAGCATGTCGCAACGGACATCTAACGATTTACTTTCATACCAAAATTGCCCACTGCTACTTTTTGATCATCAGATCTCCGTTAGCTAATAATAAAATAGTTGTCAATATGTCGTGGAAAGAAGGTAATATTGTGTTGATCGTTGCTGTGATTGCAAGGAGGAGGAGGAAAAAGAGGAGAAAACTCTGGATTCATCCGTATTTACGAGATAACGCCGATACAAAAAGCACGTTTATTGTATCGCAACTCGCAGCAGTTACAAGTACATCCTCAAAAATTCCAAAACTTCTACAGGATGTAAAAGGATACATTTAAGAAGCTTGTTGATCGAATGAAACAATAAATGAAGTTATAGGATACAAATTATACAAACAACATTTGCGCGTGTTTGAAACACGTGGCAAAGTAACAAATTATACGACCTGTTTTATATATTAGAGTCGCATGTTGCCAAGTCGCATTTCTGCGACGCCACTTCGGTGTGAAACCATCCATTATTTGTATAGGTTTTAAGACAAGCAGCAAGCTTCCTGGCAGTAAGTCGCATGTTGTATGCTACTTTGGTGTGACATCCAATTAAAAGGTACGAGAGTAACTATTAATGTATCAAGAACTGGCAACCATAGAGAAAGTATATATATATATATATATATATATATATATATATATATATATATATATATGCATTGTTTGTATTGTCTTTGCTGGCAACACTAGTCTTATAGTTATAGTTAACGATTTCTAGTTGAAATTATAATATTAAATGAATTTATCGTCAACTAAGCATTTTAAATTATAATATTGAAGTCGATGCGTGTGTTTAAACGAGTCAACATCGTTTGAATTTTTGCTCCTCAGTGATCTACCAAGTTAAATTTATAGTTAATCAGTGTTACAAAAACCGACCTATATATTGAACCTTTTTAAGTATCTTCAATCGAGTTTTTGTCATTGCGCTGATTGATTGTTTACATTTTTTCGTTTCTTTTCGTTAAATAAACTGATAATAGCCAACTCATCAACCGAGTTTCGATAAATTCAGTTTTTGCTGCTCCCCATTACCAGAGGAGTAGGCAACATTTCATTATGGATATATTGCTGAACACTAAAATAAAACCATAAGGTTGTAATTAACTAAGCCATCCTAACAGAAACCAAAATGTCGCACAATTTTAATATCAACAACCCAACGACTAGCAACAGTTATGTATCAGCCGTTAAGTCAGCACCTAAACAATCTTTCCCAAAAAAGGATCAAGCCATAGTGATGCACGCCGAAGACAAACTAAAATTATTTGACTATGTTAAGGCAATAGGCGATATTGTAGGCCTCAAACATATTTCTTTTGCTTCGAGGATCTCGAATAACAGAATTTGCATATATCTAACCAATTCTAATCTTGTTGACGATCTGTTAAAATCCCATCCATCCGTAACCATCAACAATAATGTCATAAACATCCGCAGACTCGTATCTCCGACAAAAAGGATAATTATCTCGAACATATCTCCTTACATACCCCATGATCTTGCTGAAAATGCAATAAAAAGCCTTGGTTTACAATTAACCTCCCCTGTCTCGTTTCTGCGAGCTGGTATCCCAGGCGATGAATATTCTCATATATTAAGTTTTAGACGACCAGCCTACGTTCTTTCCCCATCAGACAACTTCGAATTGCAGACCTCATTAATCATCCCTTTTGACGGCAACGAAAACAGAATCTTTCTATCTACGGACAAAATGGAGTGCTTCATTCGCAAGCAACCCGGACACATCGCTACAAATTGCCCAAATCCCCCAACCCACAATATAATGTCGCAATCACATCCTGAACAAATCTCTTACAACTGTCACCCACTCAATTTTCTTTTCACCCTTTCTGAATTAAATGCAGTCCTACCTTCACTGAAGAACACAGCTGCAGGACCGGACGATATCCCTATGATATTTCTAAAACACCTACATTCAGCAACAAAAACCAAATTGCTCGAACTTTATAACAAAATATGGTGCAGTCAACAATTTCCGGCTCAATGGAAAGAATCAATTATTATACCAATCAAAAAGAACGACTTCAATACTAATTTTCCAAGCTCCTTTAGGCTAATCTCTCTTACCTGTACATTGTGTAAAATTCTTGAGAAATTGGTTAACAGACGCCTACACGTACCCAGAATCGCACAACCTATTATCTACAGCGCAGGCAGGTTTTAGATCAAACAGATGCACATTGGATAATCTGGTTACTCTACATACAGACATCTCACAAGCCATTGAAAGTAAAAAAGATATAATCGCCGTGAGTCTAGATATTGACAGCGCCTTCGACACAATCCGTCAAACTTCAATTTTTAAGAAATTCACTGACTTTAATTTAACTGGAAATATTCTATCCTTTCTACAAAACTTCTTAACCAACAGATCGTTCAAAGTCGTTACAAATGGGTAAAAGTCTACTTCGCACGCGCTAGAAAATGGAGTACCACAAGGCTCCACTCTATTTCTGATGAGTATCAACGATATCTGCTCCCCTATAAATCCACCTGTCAAATATGTACTATATGCCGACGACCTCATTCTCTACTGCCAAGGTAAAGTCACTACTAGTACTTGTACTGTACTTCAGAAGGCTCTAGATAACATCCACAATTGGTCTCTCAAATCTGGTTCTCACTTTTCAACAAACAAATCCAAAGTAATCCAGTTCAGCAAAAGACTAAATCCTCTTCCTCAACAACTAAAATTCAATGGCGACTTGCTACAAGTGGTTGATCAACATAAATTCCTAGGAGTAACATTTGACAAAAAGATCACATGGAGGCAACATATCCAAGAAACTAAAGCCAATTGTCTAAATAGGATTAACATGTTAAAATCATTAGCACATCACCAATGGGGAGCAGAAGAGGAAATACTAATAAGGATTTACAGATCACTGGTCCGCTCCAAACTAGATTATGGAAGTATCCTCTACATGAGCGCCTGCAAATCGTATCTCAAATCTCTTGACACTATCCAAACCTCAGCATTACGAATATGTCTAGGCGCTTTTAGATCCAGCCCTACCGAAAGCATCTACATTGAATCTTCTGAACCACCTCTTTTCATACGACGAGAATGCCAACTATTATCCTATTTTTCCAGAATAAACGCCCACCCACAAAACCCAGTGTTTAAGTTAATTGATTCTATAAAACCAGCTCCTGAAAACAAACCCAAAACATCGGTCTCATCTCCACAAATGCTATACCCTATTACAAGAAACATTAATCTTAGAGATACAACTCCCATAAAACTTTCGAATACTCCTCCATGAACCAAAAAACCGCCACTACTGAATACAAGCCTAAACAACTACAACAAGTACGAAACGCCTAACATAGTCCGTAGACAAATATTCAGTGAGCTGATAAATAACCAGCAGTTCGACAAAATCCTGTACACTGATGCCTCCAAAGAAGTCAATGGTACCGGATGTGCTGTTTCTACAGTAGATACAAGAATAGCAACATATAAACTTCCTGGCGTATGTAGTATACATACAGCCGAACTATATGGAATACTACAAGCCTTGAGGACTCCAACACAGGATAACAGCAAACTTGCCATATGTACAGACTCCCTTTCATCATTATACTCCATCAAACACAAGCGTTCACAACATCCCTTAACCCATGATATCCTCGACACCTGCCACGACCATCACACTGGAGGCATCGTTGTGAATATCATCTGGATCCCTTCTCATGTAGGAATCACAGGCAACGAACGTGCAGACTAAGCAGCGAAACAAACTTGTTCAGCCGACTTGCCAGTAGAGAAAATTTAACTTCATAAAGATTTAAAATCAGCAGCTCGACATATTATGACTAAAACATGGCAAACACATTGGAATACATGTAACACAAAACTCCGTACAATACAACCAACAGTTACCGCCCAGATGATGTCTCCCATGACAAGAAAAGACAAAAGTGTTATAAGAAGACTCAGAATAGGTCACTCACGGCTAACCCATGGTTACCTGATGTCTATATACAGAGAATCCCCCTATCTGTGAATCCTGTGATAATGTAAGACTTACAATAGAGCATATACAGCCCAACTCGTCGCAAACACAAGCTCAGTGGAAGTCTCAAAAACATTCTCCGAAAACCTAACCAGTTTAGTGCTGTGATTCAGTTCCTCAAAGACTGCCAATTGTTTAATTTAATTTGATTTTTATTTGTAACTAAATGTATGACAGATCCCGTCTCAGTGGCCGCTAGATGCCGAGACACGTTAATTTTAATAGAAAAAAAATTATAATATTGACTGGACTATGACGATATCCTCGTATTCCAGTCAAACGAAAAGCCGACAGCTTTAAGTTTGTACTATATCTGTTACGCCAACTATACACTAAATTCAAACGTATTTCGCTTTAGACCGAGTTAAAAAAGATTGTCAAAAATCGGTCGTTGTGCCAGAAAACATCAGTGCTGTGAGAAAACAACGTTATTCCACTGAAATACCGTTTTTACACATATTGGCAGTTACAACGTTGTTCCAGCATAGCGTTCAGCATCCAAACCGTAAACAACATTCTCACACGTCAAGAGTCGTCCAATACGCATAGGAACCAGAAAGAAAATGCCAATCGGCGGTTTGGGGGTTTCAAAAGTCAACAAACGTTTTCAAGGCATTGAGAAGCAAATAATGGCTTGTTTTTTCACGAAAATCGATCGTGTAACGACTGTGTTTCGAAAATAAGAAAAAGACGTTTAATTGTGCGAGGTATATTACCTACCATTTGTTTGTCAGAGGTTTTCGATAAATTGAGAGGAACCAAACCGGAACGACGAATCTTATCGACAAATCGTGTTCACACACATCGCATGAAACAGGCGATACAATTGATGGGTCATCCACCTTCCCACTAATTAAAAATACTCTGGTTGAGACCTCCAAAAAGCATTTTTTAGAACTATCATCTTCTGACTGGACAACGTGCTTTGAAGGATCCGCTAATTTCTTGACAAATTATTCAAATTTATTTGATATAAAACATTGTAAGTAATTTCAATCTATCAATATTAATAAAAAGATGAAGATAAAACATCGCGTGGCAACGAAACTAGAAAAAGACACTTTTGAAAAATCCCACCAATAAAGTGAAGTATTTTTAAATACACCTCTGATAAATATTAACCTTGTATAAAGAATGAGTAGTATAATAAACTTAAACCTAACCGTTTTTCGTTGTGTATACGCAATCTCTCTCAAATATTGATTTGCTGTAGATAGATCTAACGCCAACTCGCCATAAATTTAAAATTAAACTAATCGCCACTTACGATATAATATTTTTATTTCTGTTTTCTTCCCCTTCGTTTTCTGAAATGCCGTATGTATATTTTTATATTAATTAAAACTTTTCCTCTCGATTATAGTAAGGGCTACATATAAGACAGGCGATTGCAAGTTTTCTGTATTTACTATCAGAAACACGTTAAGAGAACACAACATTGAAATAACAAGTTGCATATATTTTGGTGAAAAAACGAAAATGGGTTCGAGGAGAACATATCACTAAGAGTATACACCAACCAAAAGAAGTTTGGTGTGTGTGTGTGTGTGTGGGGTAGTGATATTGACTGCGGATCCTATTGGTTCCATTAGCCTAACCAAAAGAAATTTGTAAATATCGAATAAAAGTATTTTAAAAAATATAGCATTACGTCGATGGAGCTTGGGTGATATATAAAAATATGCGAAGTAGAAAACATGCAACTGAGATGAAGCAGCTTAGGAAAATGGGAAGAAAAATATGGACTAAAAAATGGGAAATTAGAGAAACCATAAATCGGAAGCGAGTGGTAGAATAAGAAAGTTGTTTGATCTGGTTTGGTCATACAAAAAAAGTAGCTGCAAAATCTAATTGAAAAGCTGAAGAAAGGGATCAGGAAGATTTTGGAGGCAACAAATAAATGAAACGAATAGAAGGTGTATTGTTGTGGGTTAAAATCATACACGAGTATTAGACGGATTGCTGGTATATTTAAGTAATTAAATATGCACATAAAGAACAGTAAAATAATAACTCGGTAACGATATAGCGCGCTGACCGACCTGGATTTCAAGCTCAAACTTGAAAACCGGTGCAGTGTAGTACTGGGTAATAGCAACGTTGCCAGACATAATAATATAATGATGCTGACATAACATCCTTCCCTCTATCAAATGATTCGTTAACTAATATGTAATGTAAAAACTTAATTTTAATAAATGATGTAATCATTTAGGTAAGAAGGTTTCTTTGTTTCTCACTGGGCGCGAAGGAGTATTACTGCACTTGGGAACCCCTTCCTCATTGACACTATTATAACTAACACCTCCATCCTTTATATCCCCACTTAATTTGGAATTTTTATAGTCATCAGATGCAATTTTTTCATCAAAGTTACAATCGGACTTATTACTAGAGGTACTAGGTTCGGTTGACAAGATTGGAGTGACTGAGGTGATAGGAATGAGGCTGTTATCGGGAGTGCTAAATTGAAGCTGAGAGTATTTGGCTGGTATTAAATGCCATCGGTTTCTCCTGTATGTTCCTCGTTGAGTATAGTCTTGGTCGATATATCGGTAACCACGATATTTCACCGGTGAATGTAAAATCACTGGCGCTACCGGTGATTCATTTCTCGCAGATGCGGTGATCGGGATTCAGTTTCAACCGAATACTGCAATATCGGCATCATCGATAATCGACTCCTAGCATTGGAAGACCGCGCCGATCTAAAATCGATATAAAATATCATTATTTATAAATATTAGGTGAAAGAAAAACGGTGATTGAGGCCGATATGATATTATAGGTATTTGGAATATAGACTTTTGCTTTTACGGAATGAGAAGGCGGCAATTGGTATAGATAATATAAGTATATTAATGATACAAACATGAAGCCCGACCCGATACGGATAAGGGCAAACGTGCCTTTTTTTGTGAATTATTTTGTTCCTTTCGAAGAGAAATATTAAAATAAATTTGGCGAACGCCTAGCAGCCATAAGATAAAATTAATACATTTTTTTTATTAATCTCTGCTTTTTGTACTGTAAATAAAGGGAGCCTGTATTTTTGCAAGAATTTTAGGTAATGGTCAGAAATAGTAAACGTTATTAGGAGAATTGTAAATTGTATTCTTTGTTTGTAAACCATTTCAAGAAATCCACTATCGTTTTACAATATGAATGAATTGATAATTAAATGGTATGTCTTAAACTAATATGTCATTTTAACAAAACAATGGGATAAGGGGCAAAAAAGAAGTTTTCGGGGTCATCCTGTCCTATTTTATTAAAAAAAGGTAAATAGACAGTTATAAAATCCTTTAACCAAGTTATTAGAGAGATAAAAAAATCCACAGTAAAGTATATTTCTTTTATTTTCAGTTTAGAACATGTCTAAAAAAGCGAAAACCAGTGAAATCTGAAATTTTTTACACCTGTTGAGGGTGACAATTATTATGCAGCATGTAATATGTGCAAGGAAAAATGTTTCTTTTTAAAAGTAATGAATAAACCCTAAAAATTGATACTTTTTTTCAGATAATATGGCAATATATTCAATTGAAATTCTCAATTTAGAATTAAATAATATTAAACTAGTTGCAATTTTTATGTTACATCTCGATTTTATATTATTGCTAATTGTCAATCAGGAGTGCATAAATAATATATTCGTACGCGTCGCCAGTCACCGCACGCTGGTCATATATTTTGATTTGTCTTAGCTATTTATACTCAGTCACTTTGGTGATTCAAACCACCGTTTAAAATCACGGTGATTTAGAAATCACTGTCGCCGTTTCACCGGTTACCGGAAAATCACCGTATTTCCCAACACTAGTTGAGTATCCACTAAATAAGATCTAGGCTTTTGTAAGATTTTTATAACCTTACCATATAACTTTGAATCTGTCACCCAAAACTTGTCATTAACCGCAAGATCCGATAACGGCCTAGTTCTATGTCTTAAATTGTAGTTTTGCGTATTTTTTTTTATAATTTTTTCTTTCTCTAAGACTGGACTTGTGTCTGTTTTTGTTTAAGAGTTTTGGCAAAACAGGAAGTTGCGAGCGTATTTTTCTGCTAAACATTAGTTCTGATGGCGTGTAGCCATTAGGAAGTGGAGTAGTTCGATAAGCTAGCAGAGCCGTATAAATATCTTTTTCTTTTTAAATTAAATTATTTGCTGTTTTTATGGCCGCCTCTACTGCTCCGTTCGATTGCGAGAAGTAGGGGCAACTTCTGATGTGTTTGAAGTCAAATTATTCCGCAAATAATTTAAATTCACGTTGAAATTGTGGCCCGTTATTAGATCTCACACTGGCACAAAAAGAGATTGAGCCATTATTGAGGTTAGTTGTTGCGTAGAAACCAAATGAGGTTGTGTCATTGTCGGGCATTTTTACTGACTAAGCACTGAATTACACACGCGAAACTCGTAAACTTTTAACACTTTTTATTCTCGTGTATCCCACCGCTGCCTCCATGTATTGTTGTGGGTTAAAATCATACACGAGTATTAGAGCACATAAAGAACATTATACGGTGCGAAAAATGTATAACAGTTTGGTTCAAAAATTAACAGAGTCTGAGTTATGCGAGATTAAAGGATTATGAGTACGTCACTGTCGATTTTTTCTCAAACCGTAATTGTCTTTTTTCGTTACCTAGCAAATTTATTATTATCAGTTGTCACTGTCAAATAATATTGAATTAATTTCAGTTTTGTTACTACATGAAGATAAGTTTGTTTGTTGTGAATAATAAAAATGGTACAACCTCGCAATTTACAAGAAAAATGCGAAATTATTGTTATTTATGGCGAAGCTGGTCGTAATTATCATGAGGCGGTCAGAATTTTTAATGAACGCTTTTCTGACCGCCCAATAGACCGACATTATTTTAAATCTGTGGTCGGTAAATTTTTTGAAATAGGTGGAGTCGAAAATAAAAAACGGTCTGGCAGAAACCCTATATCCGAAGATAAGCAGGTTTATATACTGAGTGAGTTTGTCGTAAATCCATCTACTTTAACCATAAATGTAGCACAAACTTGTGAAGTAGATAAGAAGACAGTGTTAAAGGTGTTAAAGGAAAAAAAAATCCATCCCTACAAAATACAAATGTTGCATGAACTCACAGAAGATGACCCAGATAGACGGATGGAATATTGTGAAACTATCACAAATATTATTGCACACAATCATGATTATCTCCGACACATTTGTTATAGTGACGGGGCGACATTTTTTGTAAACGGACATGTACATCGGCAACAAAATGTGAGGTATTGGTCTGATGAAAATCCCAGAATATTCCGAGAAGGCCACACACAATTTCCGCAAAAACTAAATGTATGGGCAGGCATACTAGGGAATTACATGGTAGGCTCAATATTTATTGACGGGAATTTAAATGGTGATAATTATTTGAATATGTTAGAGACAGATATAACCGCCGCAATAAATAACATCATCACAAACCACCCGCATGAATTTCCTCAACATGTCATATTTCAACAAGACGGAGCTTCGCCTCATTATGCTGTCAGAGTGCGAAAGGGGGGGGGGGGTTAACACTTATTCCACCGCACCGTATAAAACCATAAATCAAAAGCATGCAATGGTAAAGGACGGCAATGATAATAAATGGAAATGAACAAGAATTAAAGATATTTGAAAGTGACAAAATCACAGACTGAAGTTGTTATAAATCTGTTGGTTTGCCGTCATCATTTCGAAATCAAAGGGTTATCTGATCTGGATATGATAAAAGAAACATAAAGAGAAATGTAGTGAAGCTAAGATGATGATAATGAAATTAAAAGACATTACAATTAATATAATAGGGCTGTGAAAAAACATATGCATCTTTAAATATTATTGAAATAATTATACAGTGTAACTGTATTCTTTTCGTAATCTCAAACTCCACTCGGTAGAGGTTCCAGTTCCAGTTGAGTACCATAAGCTTTTCGACCTTTATACAGAAGCTTATAGAGTCCGGCAATTATTTTATAAATCTACGTATGTTTGAAGTACAAAGTAAATCAGATAGAACGCTGTAATAAATACGGTAATAGATATATGGAAAAAAGAATTTTAGAAACCCACAGGACGGTCAGATGCATGTGCATGTGCGAAAAGTACAGATGCTTTAATATCCTTTAATAATATAGAATGATTGTAAATCAGAAGATCTGTAAATCCTGCTCTTTATATTTGCTTGGGCTGGTTTTATAAATATTAACTCTTTAGAAGGAGGAGCAAGAGCAATAATAAGGGCGAGAAGATCTACATGCTGACCAACTATAACCACAGTGTCATAGGAGTTGTATACGAATATGCAAAGAAAAACAAATTAACTTACCCTAAAGTTGGGATCAAAATGCGAAGGCAGGAAATGATTGGCTGACTGGATTTTTAAGGAAAAATCAAGAGATCACTTTGAGAACACCAGAACCAACAAGTGTGGACAGAGCATGAGATTTTAATCGAACCCAAGTTGAGAGATTTTATAAAAACCTGTCAGATCAAGTTAAAAAGTATGACATAGACGGAACTCGTCTATATAATATGGACGAAACTGGCATAATGACGACAACTAATAGACCTCCAAAAATTCTATCTGTCAAAGGGAAAAAACAAGTGGGCGTGATATCAAGCACAGAGCGTGGTAAACTAACCACTGTTGTTTGTTGCTGCAATGCTGCAGGTTCATTCATACCTCCCTTTATAATTTTTGCTCGCAAACGAATGCAGGAAAGGTTGTTACATGGTGCTCCCCCAGAAACTCAAGCCACTTGTACACCGACAGGGTGGATAATTGGGGAAGTTTTTCTTGATTGGCTAAAGTATTTTGTGGACCAAGTTCGGCCAACTCAAGAAAAAAAAGTTATTCTCTTACTGGATAGTCACGAATATTTTAAACAAGAAATTAATGTATTTCAAAAATCGCATCCAGGGAGAATTGTTAATCAATATGTTATTGCAAAATTATTCACTCCAGCTTATTTAAAAAGTGCCACTTCCCAAAATGCAGTAAATGGGTGTAGATCTCCTGGTATTTGGCCAATTAATGAACATACGTTTGGAGATGAAGACTACCTACCAGCATCGGTCACATATGAGGATGCACTTCCAAATACTCCATGTGAAACTGTTGAAGAACAAGTAGTAGAAACTGAGATCCCACACCTCAATTTATTGCCTACTGAAAATCAAGTAATGGAAATAGAAGATAATTCAGGTGAAATTATCAATGAACCAGCTGTGGAAGTAGTGGTACTACCAGAGTCAACCCAACCGGAACATAGAACTCCTCAAAAGAGTACAATGTTGTCTTCAAATGCACCATGCACTATCTATTTCTAGTAGTACATCGAAAATTGTGGAGAGTATGCAATCTTTGTCTGACGTGAAACCAACCTACAGTCCTCGAGACCTTTGCCAAAAGTAGTAAGATCATCTGGTACCCGTAAAAGAAAAACGCAAAAATCAGAAGTACTAACAAGCACTCCTATAAAAGAGGAACAAAAGGAAAAATACTTAAAAATCACGGCTCAACCAATATTGACCGACAAAAGAGTTAAGAAAGAAAAAATCCCAAAGAAACGAGTTCAGAAGGAAAATATTCAAGAGACTTTGTGTATTTTCTGTGCCGAAAAATACATTGAGGTTAATGGAAAGCCAACAGAAGACTGGATCCGGTGCAATTTTTGTCAGCAATGGGCCCATGAGCAGTGTACATCCTACGAAGATACTAGGCAGTACAGGTGTGATGACTGCAATTAAATAGTTGATTAGTGTTTTTAAATGAAACTCAAGGTCTCTAGTTAATTAACTAGAGACCTTGAGTTTCATTTAAAAACACTAATATGAGCATATTCCACGAAGTAAGGGTCGAGACAGTCAATTTCATTAAATAGTTGATTGTTTCATTTTATTCACTTTACCCTAACCAACTATTCGCTTTGCCCAGGTCATCGGGCAAAGTGAATTAAATGTTCTATATTAGTTTAAGTGTTCGCATTTTTGTATTTTATTTCAATAAAGCAATCACTACTGTCAACATTTGCTATATATTTTTTTTATTTCCTTTAGTTAGGTAGTACTGGATATTTGGTCTTAACTTATCCACTTTGCCCGGTCCTCCCCTATCATTGGGATTTCGAAAACGGCAATTGGTAGAGAAACGGTTAAATCATCAATTTGTTGTGATATATTAATTTATATATTACGGTCGTCAATGTTAGGTAATATTTTGATAAAGCTTAAATAGAGCCGAGGCGTCAAAGTATATATCTATAAAAAAGCTGTTTATTAAAATAGATAAAAAAACACCTGATTTCAGTTTTAACCTGTTTCTGAACCATAATACTTACCTGCTTAAAACCTGTAGGTTTCTCTATCTGGATAGATCGATAGCTGTTGTGACGATTACTAAATCAGCATCGTCTAAAGCAGTAAACGTATTGATATTCTCAGCATTAAACCTCTCGACAAGTTGAGAAATTAATCGATCCTTGTTAGCTAAATTACTTAATAATGTCTTCTGTTGGTCGAGTATTGGTGTATTTTCATTGAATGCCATTGTAGCCGAGGTTCGTTTCAGAAGTCGTTTTTGTCCTTCAAGACTCTTTGTACTACTTGCATTTTCAGCGTATCCATCAAACACTGCAGTTACATGATGACCTTAATGCGTATAATACCCTTAATTTTGACTTCAATTTACCGGTATTCCATGTGGATTAGCTAAATTACTTGAAGTTTTTATTTAAAATTTAATTTGCAACAACTTTGAATATAGGCATTTTTTAGAACAACGGGTTTCGAGGAAATTGAGAAAAACCGGCGCAAAGTACCTACGATTTGGGGGTGGTTTTTAGCGAAATAAGGAATATTGTGGACAATATTCGGAAGGGAACTTTTTGGGGTTTTGTTCCCACATGTGAACAGATCCATGTAAAATGAAAAATTTACAATTTGTTTCTTCTTTTCGATGTTTTTGTGCTTAACTTCCGTGTACTATTAGTAGTTAATTCTGTTCTTAAATAATGTATTATATTTATTATTTTGTGATTTATCGACTTTCAGCTGTGTCATAAATGATTCGTACTATATTTAGTTTCACTTTCAGTTTCTATGTATGCGTACGATAACCCGGCATCGGGGTGGAAACGACCCCTCGTTTACTTCTCCTACAACCCCTGTCGTACCACTTCCACTACGTATGTTTGGAGGGGGAGTCAGCCATTACAAAACGGGCGGGAAGGTATAGTCATTCACCCCGAGACGCGACGTCTATAATTTAAAATATCTTTGTATTAAACCAAATGAATTTGTATTTGATTGAATATTCTTTTACCTTTGAGGATGGAATTTAGGAAAAAATCCCAAATTTTAGAGTGTTGATGTGATTAAAATATGGATAGACGCCCTTAATTTTATTACATCTTAATTATGAATAGTTGACAAAATTAATCCCGTTTAGCCTAATTATTCCACCACATAGAATGTATAAATAATATGAATTTATTATTTAAATTTATTAATTAAGCTTTTCACGTTTTCCTAATTCAGCCTCTCTTATTCAAAGCCGCACAAATTATTGAAAGTAATCACGCTTATATTTTTGGCAACTTGTTCTAATTTCTCTTATCAACTACATACATTTTAGCCTGGTGTGTCCAGTTATAATTGAGAAAACTCAACTTTCGGATACTGATCGCGTATCAATTTTGGCGATCCACGCGTTAAATTACTACAGAGCCTCCTTAAATGGACTTTTGCATATTCTCATATTCTCTGATAATGATATAGTACAGCTTAAACACTTTTCCGATTGTAATACAAGGTTCAACTTGTCTTCAAATTTGATCACTTGTTTGAGGAGTCTCGTTATTGGAAACGTAAATTGTAAATTTTTTTTGAAAATGATTCTCTGTTGTCACGAAATTCTTCCTTCCTATCCACCCTTCGTGAAGGTACCTACCTGGGACAGGACGGTCCTGTAATTATCTAGATTCAGTCTACGATTGTGTAATAATTAGGTACCGTATACCGTTTTCTTGCAACTATACGGTATATAATAAAATTTGTAATATGTGCAACTACTATTATCTGTAAGGTAACAACAAATCCCTCATCTTTCCAACAACGAAACCAAAAAAGATTTGAATAGGATTCGCAGGTGGTAAATGTAGATCATTTGAACTGTTCAGTTATTCTCCAAGTCAAGTTAACAGCTATCTGGAATATTCTTAAATTGAGATAAAATATTACATTATTTATTTATTATTGGTGAATAAGTTGTATCATTGCAAATGAGTACTAAAATAATTGTTTTTATTGTGAACGTGTCTTAAGTGTGGCGCCTCAATTATTTCAAAAGGGGCTTGTACAATTTTTATGAATGTTGCTTAGTTAGTGCCTACTGTGATCGATCTTATGGTTATACATACATATATATATATATATATATATATATATATATATATATATATATATAAAACTTCAAAGAGTGGTCTTTGTTAAAAAACCCTGAAAATCGTGGGGATAGCAGCCAAAAAAACTTTACAGGTTAGAGATAAAGTGAATCAAATAGTACATTACCTAAGCTTTCGAAGAGCATTGTCTTCATTCTCAAAGGCTATAATAAACCAGAAAGAAAAAATCGGTTAACTTAATAAAGAAAACAACTTCTGAAATCATTACTACTTACTTGTAGTGTTGATTTAAAATTAAACTCACATTTCACAAATTGCAGGAAAACCTTCATCCACTAAAGATTAAAATGTCGACTAAATATAATTTCTCTCCTACATATAGTAATGAGAGCCAGGATTTTTTTCCTGTTTTTTAAAAACCAAAAGACGTACACAAGAAACGAACTGATATTGTTGAATATCTATTTCGACATGAAATCGACTGCTGTCGAAAGGTAGAGATACGGGGGGCAATTACAAGGTTGAAGTAAAAACATTTAATAAAAATCTAAATTTCTCAGCAATACTGTTGTGTTTTTTTGGTTGCTTTGGTGAAAACTTCAAAGAAAAACAATAATAGATCAATGTCCACACCTAGGATCACGTCAAGATTGAAAAATTACACCTTTAAATTTAACCAGATTATTGTCTGACAGCTGCCACCTGTCTTTTGTAAAATGTAAAAAATTGGGATGACGAAATAAGCAAACAGTCAGTGAACACTCAAACCTCTCACATTCGGTATTCCCCAACTGTCAACCCATTCCAGCATTACTATTATTAAATAAAAAAGCCAAACAAAACCCACCCGCAAATACTAACGATCTCCACTTTCGTCTGATGTTAATTTCCATGAAAATCAGTATTGATAATTTAAAATACTCATAACAATAATAATGTCAGTTAGGAAAAGTGATGTAAGATCTGTAACTTTTAACACATGGAAAGGACCTAACCTCTCACGTTAAGGCCCGACTGTTTGGAAATCATTTGCATTCGCAACCGAGCTGTGATAGCCATCATGTATAAAAACTGTTTTGTTTTTAAATGAAATATTAAATAATGTTTGTATTGTCAACACTCGACTGACCTGTCACTTCAGCAAAACATTAACTCAAAACACTAATTTGGGAATCAATCTCCTCGCTACCGGAGTGGACATTATTAAAGTGCAACAAATATGTATAAATCTTACTAAGTGACTCAATGTTAGACCTTCTATTCATTGGTTCCTCAATGTTATTAATATGATACATTTCTAAAAATTTTCTTTTGTTATAGTTTCTTTCTACATCAAGAATCTTTACTTTATCAAAATCTATATGGTGGAACTCATCTATAACATGTTCTGATAATGCACATTTTCGCTTTTTTAACTTAGCATCGCTTTTATGTTGAGCACAACGTGATTTCAAATTATGAGATGTCATTCATACATACTTTTTGTTACAATTTTTACAAGAGATACTATATATTACGTTAGTTTTCATCATGGAATCCTCCGGTTGTTTTAACTTAGTAAAAAGAGACTGTAAAGGTTTGGCTGTTCTTTGAGCAATTTTGACATTGGTCCCCTTGAACTCTTTGATGATTTTTTTTTGTTTTTGTCAAAATTGCTCAAAGAACAGCCAAACCTTTACAGTCTCTTTTTACTAAGTTAAAACAACCGGAGGATTCCATGATGAAAACTAACGTAATATATAGTATCTCTTGTAAAAATTGTAACAAAAAGTATGTATGAATGACATCTCATAATTTGAAATCACGTTGTGCTCAACATAAAAGCGATGCTAAGTTAAAAAAGCGAAAATGTGCATTATCAGAACATGTTATAGATGAGTTCCACCATATAGATTTTGATAAAGTAAAGATTCTTGATGTAGAAAGAAACTATAACAAAAGAAAATTTTTAGAAATGTATCATATTAATAACATTGAGGAACCAATGAATAGAAAGTCTAACATTGAGTCACTTAGTAAGATTTATACATATTTGTTGCACTTTAATAATGTCCACTCCGGTAGCGAGGAGATTGATTCCCAAATTAGTGTTTTGAGTTAATGTTTTGCTGAAGTGACAGGTCAGTCGAGTGTTGACAATACAAACATTATTTAATATTTCATTTAAAAACAAAACAGTTTTTATACATGATGGCTATCACAGCTCGGTTGCGAATGCAAATGATTTCCAAACAGTCGGGCCTTAACGTGAGGTTAGGTCCTTTCCATGTGTTAAAAGTTACAGATCTTACATCACTTTTCCTAACTGACATTATTATTGTTATGAGTATTTTAAATTATCAATACTGATTTTCATGGAAATTAACATCAGACGAAAGTGGAGATCGTTAGTATTTGCGGGTGGGTTTTGTTTGGCTTTTTTATTTAATAATAGTAATGCTGGAATGGGTTGACAGTTGGGGAATACCGAATGTGAGAGGTTTGAGTGTTCACTGACTGTTTGCTTATTTCGTCATCCCAATTTTTTACATTTTACAAAAGACAGGTGGCAGCTGTCAGACAATAGTCTGGTTAAATTTAAAGGTGTAATTTTTCAATCTTGACGTGATCCTAGGTGTGGACATTAATCTATTATTGTTTTTCTCTGAAGTTTTCACCAAAGCAACCAAAAAAACACAACAGTATTGCTGAGAAATTTAGATTTTTATTAAATGTTTTTACTTCAACCTTGTAATTGCCCCCCGTATCTCTACCTTTCGACAGCAGTCGATTTCATGTCGAAATAGATATTCAACAATATCAGTTCGTTTCTTGTGTACGTCTTTTGGTTTTTAAAAAACAGGAAAAAAATCCTGGCTCTCATTACTATATGTAGGAGAGAAATTATATTTAGTCGACATTTTAATCTTTTGTGGATGAAGGTTTTCCTGCAATTTGTGAAATGTGAGTTTAATTTTAAATCAACACTACAAGTAAGTCGTATTGATTTCAGAAGTTGTTTTCTTTATTAAGTTAACCGATTTTTTCTTTCTGGTTTATTATAGCCTTTGAGAATGAAGACAATGCTCTTCGAAAGCTTAGGTAATGTACTATTTGATTCACTTTATCTCTAACCTGTAAAGTTTTTTTGGCTGCTATCCCCACGATTTTGAGGGTTTTTTAACAAAGACCACTCTTTGAAATTTTATTTTTTAACTAGTCAGCCGCGACTAACTGCCAACTTTTGGTTTTTGGTTTTATATATATATATATATATATATATATATATATATATATATATATATATATCTATATATATATTCGTTGTCTTCAGATCTTCTATCTTTTTGGAAATATATTTTGAAATAAATCATAACCATATTTTTGGTAGAAAAATCCTTGATAAATACTGAATATTTTTGGTTTTGTTTTGAAAACGGCGTTTTGGAGCACACATTTTACTTTTCCGCCAACCCTATCTACGAAGCGAGAGTAATGGAGACCTTTCCGAAGAATTAGTAGCTACTGAATTGCTACCTCAGCTGGCGCCAGAAATTTTGGATACGAAATCGACCATAGTTCCTAGGCCACCACCAGGAAGAGTTCGACGAGTCCAAAATACCTAGAAGTTTATACCACATAAAACCGACCAGCGGGAAGAGTGCGGTGTATTGGCAACACATCCGTTGAGATTTTCGAACGCAGTGTCAAGAGACATTGACTAGTGACCTTCAATTTTATTTTAGTCTCAGTACCGTGTCTCTAACGACAGATTATCGTATCTTTATTAGTAGTAAGTGGACGCCTTGAGCACCCCCCGGCCATTTTTTATCCATTCGGCCATTTTTTATCCAGTCGGCCATTTTTTATCCTGGTAGATTTCTATAGAGGTGTCAGCCATTTTTTAGCCAGTCGGTCTTTTTTATCCTGTAATTGTAGATTTCTATAGTGGTG
The DNA here is from genome assembly GCA_963921935.1 of Galeruca laticollis. Taxonomy (NCBI): domain Eukaryota; kingdom Metazoa; phylum Arthropoda; class Insecta; order Coleoptera; family Chrysomelidae; genus Galeruca; species Galeruca laticollis. The sequence goes on along the minus strand of OY998182.1, from coordinate 116,566,599 downwards.
TCAGCCATTTTTTATCCAGTGTGTCGGCCATTTTTTATCCTGTAATTGTAGATTTCTATCGCTAGATGGCGGATTTTTTGTAGATTTCTATAGATGGCAGTCGTCCATTTTTTATCCCCTAGATTTGAAAAAATGCCCATAGCCCTGATTGGAACCGAACCTATGCATACGTAATTTGCAAGCTAGTCAACAAATCTCGCCATAACACCGAATTTCCAGCCACACCATTGTATAAGGATGTTTTTATAATTATGCCTCTTCATTCTTCAATTCGTTTAACAATGTATGGCTGGAAATTCGGTGTTATGGCGAGATTTGATGACTAGCTTGGAAATTACGTATGCATAGGTTCGGTTCCAATCAGGGCTATGGGCATTTAAGGATGTTTTTATAATTATGCCTCTTCATTCTTCAATTCGTTTAACAATGTATGGCTGGAAATTCGGTGTTATGGCGAGATTTGATGACTAGCTTGGAAATTACGTATGCATAGGTTCGGTTCCAATCAGGGCTATGGGCATTTTTTCAAATCTACGGGATAAAAAATGGACGACTGCCATCTGTAGAAATCTACAAAAAATGCGCCATCTAGCGATAGAAATCTAAAATTACAGGATAAAAAATGGCCGACACACTGGATAAAAAATGGCTAACACCACTTTAGAAATCTACAATTACAGGATAAACAAGACCGACTGGCTAAAAAATGGCTGACACCTCTATAGAAATCTACCAGGATAAAAAATGGCCGACTGGATAAAAAATGGCCGGGGGTGCTCAAGGCGCCCACCTACTACTTTTATTCAATATAATGTTGTGTTCATAAAGTAGTTTTTCTATAAAAGTAAGCAACCAACCGAAAATCGTTAGGCAATAACCCAAACAGCACTGTACGTATTAAATACGTACATATTAGGTCTTATATACGTCCTGTACGTACAGTACCTAAAATGTACGTATTTAATACGTACATTATGATTCCTAAACGGTACGTACTTTTAGGCACGTACCATGTACGTACTCAATACGTATCGGCTGTACGTATTTTCTGATACGTATAATGTACGTACTTAATACGTATCGTATGTACGTACTTAATACGTATCGTATGTACGTATTTTCTGATACGTATTATGTACGTACTTAATACGTATCAGCTGTACGTAATTTGTTATACGAAAAAATTGTGTAGGTACACATTTTTATAATATATAGTATATTATATATAAACATATCTTTATTAAAGACCATATTGGCAGTAATATTTTTGAATGGAAAAATTTTATTCCTTCTAAAATTAGAGAGGAAATTATAAGGATGTATCATGATAACAGATGTCTCCATTTGCGGATAGATTCGACGATGGCATAAGCTTCTTTTTCGACAGATGAATGGTTCTTTTCTCTACCAGATTGGGAAAGATTCACAGCTATTACAAAATCGGATGCGTTAGTTTTTACAGTCATCATTTTATTTTCATTTATGAACGTTAGCATTGCCGAAGCTAGATCTTGCTTAAGAAGATTGAACGATTTTCTTGCTGTTTCGGAAAGAGGCAATTCTGATTTGGTTAAAGGATGCACTTTTTCTGAAAAACAAGGTATCCACTGAGAATAGTGAGAAAACAAACCTAATGCCCTACGTAATGATGGAAGATCATTGTATTCTGAAAGCTCCATGATTGGTCTAATACGATCTGGAACAAGCTTAATGGTGCCATTTTCAATAATGTGATCTAAAAGTTTAATTGTTTTAGTAGAGAATTTTGATTTGGAATCATTGATCGTAATCCTGTACTTTTGTGCAATTTTGATGAATTTATCCGAGTTAAAATCATACTCCTCCTGAGGTTTACCACAAATGGGAGTCGCTACGAGCAGAACTACTCCATACAATCCCCGTGGAAATGGGCAGTGCGAACGCTACAATGGTATTATATGGAAAACGATTATATTGGCTCGTAATCTTCAGAATAAGCAATAGGAACAAGTACTGCCTGAAGCTCTTCACTCTATCCGATCATTACTATGCACAACCACTAACTCTACACCTAACGAAAGAATGTTCACCCATCCGAGATGCTCAATGAACGGAACCTCTCTTCCGACTTGGCTAAAAAAGGTTTTTAACAAAAATACTATGTGTATGTCGTCGTCGTTGTCGTCGGCCACTTTTTGTAATTGTCTTGCTAGCACGGTATAATCTTCGGAGTGCACAAAGGACACCAATTTTATGATTGAGTATTGTCCAGGGCATCTCACAGATGAACCATATTGATTTGAAGCTCAGCAGAGCCAATACCACATTTTTGGTCATTTTGTACAAATTTTAGTTTGTTAGCACGATACAGCGTCCGGAGTGTATGCAAGTAACCAATTATATGATTCGATATTATTCAGGGCGTCTCACAGATAAACCCCATTGATTTTGATGTCACCAAAGCGAGGACAATGGGTCTTATACGTCCAGATATACTACATTTTTGTTCATTTTTGGAGAAATTCCGGTTTGTTAGCATGATACAGCCTCCGGAGTGTATACAAGTGCGCAATTTTATGAATGGATATTGTTCAGGGCGTCTCATAGATGAGCCCAATTGATTTTCAGCTCACCAGAGCCAGTACAACGGGTCCTATAAATCCAGATACACTACATTTTTGGAGAAATTTCGGTTTGTTAGTACGATTCAGCCTTCGGAGCGTTTATAAGTGATAATTTTATGATAGGAGTTAGTTTTAATCTTTAAAACCGTTTATTTTTTATTTGTATATCAAAAAGTTGGGATGTTACCTAATATTCGGGAAGAACAGAACAATCTGTACCTACAAATTTAGAAACTCAATTAATGGGTAAAAAGCTTCTACCTTATATAATTATGTTAATTATATCTCAGAATACTGCGTGTCTAAGTGGAATATTATTTAACTTTCCATATAGATTGGAAAGTTCTTTTTCATTACACATCAAACAGAAATTTCGTATAACGATTTTCTACCAGAAAAAATGTGTAATAGTGGTTTCAGAAAATCTTTATTGGAACAAAATCGAAACAAATAGAACATTTACGCAATATTCTAATTACCTAAATAGAAATTAAACAATAAAATTGGGTTTTTCATGCTTTCCCAATCTTAAAAACTGAAGTATCTAGAAATCTTGCCAGTTTCTCGTTGGATGAATGGAAATTTAAAATTCTACCAATCTCATCCCGGCCAACTGAAAGATAAAAATTTACCCCACTTTCACTCCCCTCTCCTAAAACCAATCCGAACCAAAATTCATAATCAAGAAGGTCTAAAATGACGTATTATTCGATTTTTAACCAAAAAAATCGATTTTTTCCGCTTACCCCACTTTCACCACCTTCCTCTAAAAACCAATCCGAACCGTTCTCTTATAGATAGCTATCCGAGTACCAAATTTTAAGTCACTAGATCAATTCTTTCGAATTGTATCGCTTTTTTCCAATTTACCCCCCTTTCACCCTCTTCACCTGAACCGATTTTGCTTAAAAACAATCCGAACCGCTCTCTTACATACCAAATTTCAAGTGGATAGCTTAATTGCTTCGAAAGTTGTCGTGGGAACTAACATACAGACAGACCGATAGACACAACATTTTTTATGCCGAAATTATGTTTTTTGCACGCTTTGCGACATTTTAAGACTATTAAGCGAAAAAAGTTTTGGATTTTCTGTACAGATGCTATACTTCTCCATCACTAAGTGATGTGGTTACTATTAGAACCTTATGTACTGAAGAATTATCTCGTAATAAAAATTAATTATTACTCATGACCCATTCTATTACTATTAGAACCTTATGTACTGGAAATTATCCTGTAATAAAAATTAATTATTACACATTCATAAGAATATGTTCAAATATCACAACATTAAGTTGAAACCGTATTTAGTTAACTAAATTTCGCAGACAGCAGCGCAGTTTTTTAAACCACCTTGTTTTAATCCCACTTGAACTATTCTGGCAATAATGTTTCTACTCGTGTTTTCACAGCAGCGCCAAAAGGATATTTATACGAGAGCGTTGACTTTATTTTCATTTGCGCGAGAGCTTTCCTAAGTGTTGTCTGCCAGTTCCTTGTAATCTTTGTTAAGCATGTCAGCTTTTAATTAAAATATTCAATGAAATTTAATTTGAGAACAAATTCATATTTGATAGTATCTTTAAGATCTGAATTTGTATGTGACAACAAACACATTTTTGGTCCTTTTAATTACAACCAATCTGGAAACCAGATTAACGAGTAATACTTTTCAGTTAAAATCTTAAAACTACCATGTTTTACCGAGTTTAACCCACTGGTGATTTCTCAGCTTTGGTCTTTCTTGGTTTAACTACTCTGCTTTTAACCCACTACATTAGCTCAAAAGGTTTGGTGCTTTTGAATCCTCGCACAATTCCACGTTGGTCCAACAGCTGGATTGCTTCCACGTTCTTGTGGTTGTGAAGCCGTTCTTCATGCTTCTTTGCGAAATGTTTCACCTCGTCTGCGAGCATTTCCACTCCCAGCCAGGACTCTATGTAGGTCGCTGTTTCTTACGTATCAAGGAGCGTTGACAATGTCCCTTAATACCTTGTTCTCAAATCTTTGTATTATCTTAAAATTGCTTGAGCAGGCACACAGACTTTAGAACCTGCTTGTATATTATAAGCTTGTTTCTAATCGATAGTTCGCATTGTTTACCTAATTTTCTATATTGGAGATTCAGCTCTTCTCTTTTCTTTTTAATGTGTTTTTTCCATCGTAGCTTTACACCTAGGTTCATTGCTAGGTACTTGGCCGTGTTTGAATATGGAATAATATGATTGTTTATAATTATTGGCATTGGACCAGTGTGTTTATTCTTAAAGTTTACATGCACTGATTTATTTTCGTTAAGTCGAATGGGCCAGCTTTTTGCCCATGCATTGAATTGATTTAATGCGACTTGGAGTATTTCATTAGCCTCTTGTTCGGATTTTCCAACTGCCAGTACACATGTGTCATCTGCAAATGTAGCTACTGTAGTATGTTCTATTACTGATATATCATAGAGGCATAGGATACACGGCAATGGACCCAGGAAACTGCCCTGTGGTACACCAGCCTTTATCGGTCTTAAATCAGAAAATTGATCTTCGCATCTAATGCGAATCATTATTTCACTAATATATGACTTAACAGAAAGCTGTATTATTCTGGGAGTAGTTATTAAGCTTGTGTTCGAGTCCTTGGTGCCGGACTTTATCTAATGCCTGGGCTACGTCCAAGAACACTGCCGATCATATATTCTTTTCTTCTAGTGCTTTTTCTAGTCGATCAGTAAATCTATGCACTTGATCTATCGTGGTGTGCTTTTCTTTAAACCCAAACTGATGTATGGGAATTATGTATTTTTCGAAATTATTATACAAAGTCAATTAACTTAACATAAATATATTTACACAACATAACTAATTGTTAATTAATAATTGAACGCTATAACCATGGTAGTAGTATAATATGGACTATTTCACTCACCTACGAAATGAACCAATCAGAAGCTCTAGTCAAGTTCGGCTTACCGATAATACCAAACTTGACTCTTGACTCTGATTGGCCTATCAAGTTCGGTGTTTTCAGATTTGTTTACAGTGCATGTGACAGTTAAACGTCAAATATAAGTGATTACGCTGTGCACGCATTCAAAAATGAGTAGATTTGGGATGAATTCTATCGAATCAATCAACGAAAAAATCGATGAAAATGTACCGAAAAATACGAGGAAATCGAAGGAGTACATTTGGAAGCAATTTACCAGATTTTGCGATGAACGAAAATATCTATTAGATTTTTTATCTTTCACTCTGTTTGTGAAATAGTCTAATAAAATTCCACTCGTGATTGAATTTATCTCAAAAGTCTGTCTTTCATTTATGATCTCAACTGAATTGATTCGAGAAAACACCACTCGTCCTGCGGACTCGTGGTGTTTTCTCGAAACAATTCAGTTTCGTTCAAAAATGAATCGACAGACTTATCGCGAAAATTCAATCACTTGTGGTATTACTACTGATAACATTATGATATTCATGAGTAGGTAGAATGAAATTTCAAAAAGGGAACAAAAAGGCGGAATTCATGAAAATAGGCAAAATAGTACTAGCTTTCATTGCAACTATACCTCAACACATAATAGTTATGTTTGAAAGTTCTCCGATTTCATTTAGCAAATAATTAATGTTTTGAACAAGGACATGAAAATGTTAAATATAAACACATTTAGGAAGAAAATGTTTGTGCATTTATTCAACGAGCAAAGAAGTAGTACCTACCTAAGTATAATATCTTATCAGGGGTAAGAAATAATATTTTTTTAGGGTTACCTTTTTTGTTTTGTGTGTAACCGCTTACACAAATTAATATAAAATATAGAGCTCATCAGAAAGGTAGCTCTGCTGACCTTGCGCCTTTTAACCAAACAATAGTAATTTCACAATATTACATTATACACTATAATGATAAGTAGTTGAATTATGTTATTGATATTTTTTTTATTCTCTGGTAAATTGTCGGTTAATAAAGACATAGCAAGAGTGACTGCTCGTCACTCGCGCCATGTCACGTCTCGACTCCGCCCTCTTTTATATATTTTTGCGCTAGACGACAATTCTATATTTTTTAATTAACTGAAAAGTATATTATCTACGGGTAAATCATGCATACATTTGCCATATAATTCATATATGATCTTCCAGTTGAAGCATCAATGATCATTTTCCATGTATTTATTAAAAAGATATTCAGTTCTAAAAGATAAAAGTTGTAACTTTTGTAAAAATATTTCTAAAGTTGAACGTTGGTCATGTGTGGTTTCGATATTTCGGAAAGAGAATCAATGTCGCCTCCGGTGCTTCATTTCTTGCAGGTGTGGTGGTCGATGGTTGAGTTTCATCCGCACTGATGCCCTGAATCTCGAATCGGGGCGTTATTATTGACGTCGTTCCCAACGTCATGCATACGCAAGCCTGTGAATGCTCTATTTGCGAATAGTTCCTAAAATGATGTTCTCGAGCACCGTTACTAAAATCATTGAATTGTATCGTCCTTACAACAGCGTCAGTTGACGTTACAATACAAATATCATTTGGTTATGTCAAATGTAAGGGTGCATTCAGATGTTACGTCGGGCGCGTTTTATGCGATCAGATGCCTTGTTCTGGTAAATAGTCGGGTCGTTCAGATGCTAGCGGTAAATTTTACCAATCGTCCAACCATTTAACCCAGTCGACACATCGGTAGAAATTGACCCGCATGCGCTTTACATTTTATAATGCATGATTGAGAAGTTTGGGTTATGTTTACAAAATTACAAATGATAAATTAATATTCAACGAGACTTTTTACATTTTTTTCTACACCCACATGTATATTATCCATTTTCTGCACAATTTACAGAATGGTAATGTAGGCCATTTCGGTTAACTGAACGCATATGATTTCATTTACATCCTAGAATGTATATGAAATTCACCAATCAGCATTTGCATTTAGTGTCAACTCTTATTTTTTTCAATTTCAATGTAACGTCAAGATAACTTGTCAAAATATTTCGTTAGTTATCAAGAAAAATATGCTGCCTTATACCAAAAATTGGGCCAAGTCTTATAAATTTTTTTTATTGCCAAATGATTTTTTATATCAACTTAAAATTAGTTGGAAAATAACTATGTATATATAAAAAATTTATCTGAATAAATTTCAGTCAATAAATTGAGAATTATTTGGAAGAATGTTTCTTTGTAAGTATCAATTGAAAACAGAAAAAGGTGGATAAATTTAATATACGACATGGTGTATTACGTGATTTCAAAAATTTTTGTGATTTAAATTTGATTAGGTAATTTAATTGTTTATTAAATGGAAATTTTATTCTTTCTAGAGTAACTTGAGACGTGTAAATGGCGCAAAGTTTTACTAACATCCGTAGATGGCAGTTTTGGTAGTATTATTATTACCTGATTTTTTTTCATTATCGTGGTAGTCGAAATGTCAATAGACAAAATTTAAATTTCCTCTCCTCAACTCTGATTATGAACGATTAACAAACTGTTTTCTTTATCACAGATTATCTAGATTCGATTCAAGAAAACCGTTAATTTTTTAATAGATCCACACTATTCTCTCATATTACCTGCAGCGAGTTTCTATTGTAAAGGATCCCTTGTACTACATGTCATAGGTGAGTAACTGTTCGGTCTACTTCTATTCCCAAACGGGACCCTATATGAAATTTCTCATGCGAACAGGACGCAGATGCTTTAAACTTTTGTGTGTATTTTTTTAACATGAAAAAATGAAAAAAAAAATTTAGACAAGCTGAGAGTATTTGATTGTCTATTTAAAATCAACTATTGAGAGTGAACTAATACTTTTTTACTTGAAGAATTATTTTTATATTTTTAATATTCTGTAAGCTTCATACTGAAAGAAAGAAATGTATTCATCTGTGAGACATACATTACATACTTATACAAATATAAAGAACAAACCTATTCGACTAGTCAATTACATAGAAACAAAAGTATGATTAAGAAAATAACAACACATAAAAACAGAAAATACAACGATGATTGAGGAATAAAAGTATATTTAAAATTATTCTAGTACATAGGACATATATTGGAACACTAATTTTAAAAATTGAGGAATTCCTTTACACTGTAAAATATATGATCAGCTAAGAATGATTGGACTTTTTTTCTAAAGATATTAAAGTTATTAGAATGTGTATCCACCTCTTGTATCCACTATGTTACTGAACTTGTTGAGTCATTTGATTCCAATGTGTCTCGGTGAATGTTGACCTATTTCTAGACGACGTGAAAATGGCTGACGAATATTTGTTTTATTCCTAGTATTATAGGAATGTATGTCTGTATTCTTCATAAAAAAATGCTCACTTTGTTTTGTGTACAGAATTAATTGACATATTAAAAGACTAGGTAATGTTATTATCCCTGTTTTTTTATACCGTGGCTTACACGATGTTGCTGTTGGCACATTATACATCGACCTCATAATTTTTTTCTGAGCTTTGAAGGCACTATCGAAGTGTGGCGATGAACCCTAGAATATCAAGACGTATTGAAGGGATGATTGTACCAATCCATAATAGAGAAGTTTCAATATGTGAAATGATACTGTTTCCCTTAAGTTTCTTATCATATAACAGCAAGTGCTTAGTTTTGTTGTTACTGTATTATGTGAGTTTCCCAAGTAAGTTTGGAATCTACAGTTATTCCTAAAAATTCTATAGTTTCCACACTTTTGATGGATTTGTTATCTATATGTAGGTAAAATTCATAATCTGGTGTAACATTTCTCGGCAGAAAACGCATGTAATGTGTTTTTGCTGCATTTAACGCTAGGCCATTCTCCTTAAAATAATTGTTTAACTCATAAGATGCCATATTACTGTTTACAATAAGTTGTTCGATTTGAGTATTTGCCATAGGTATAATGGTATCATCAGCATATTGTTTGATTTGATTTGGGGTCGAACAGAAATTGCTAATATCACTGACAAATATTATAAATAATAGAGGGCCAAGTATCGAACCTTATGGCACCCCCATCATAGATTGGAGTGGATCAGATCTAGCGTTGTTTATGATGACTTGATTTCTATTTGGTAGATACGATTCTGTTCAATCATAATGTTTTCCACGTATTCCCATTCCATACAGCTTCCTCAGATTGTGATCTACCGTGTCAAATGCTCGGCTGAGATCATAGAAAAGTCCCACAGTGTTCTCTTTATTATTAAGTGCTTTATAAATGAATTCCAAGCAACCTTCAATGGCGGTGATTGTCGTCAGTGGCGTAACTAAGGGGGTGATGAGGGGGATAGAACCCCCCCCCCGAACCCTAAAAATGAAAAACATCTTATACATACTCACAGCTAACCAATACTTTATTGAAATGTACTAAAAGCTAGGAGCTGTTGGCTATAATTTTATAAGAAAAAACAAGCTAAAATGCAGTTTTAGGGGGTCAAAATTTGAACAAAATTTCCGATACCCAAATATCCCAGTAGTTCATCCCCCCCCCCGAGCTTCATTCTAGTTACGCCACTAATTGTCGATTTATTTTCATGAATACATTTTCAACAGCTGGTAACTTAGCGAAATGCTCGAGGTATTCAATGAGTCGTAAAAAGTAGGCTGGCCCAAATATTTTAGCGATTTGGCTTGGTATGCAAATAAGGCGATAGTTTTCGATATCCCTTACTGACTCTTTATGCTTATAAATAGGGATGCCTTTGGATTCCTTTACATCAGGAAACAAGCCTGATGTAAAATACTCGTTTATTAGGTAGGATAGAGGCTCAGCAATACATGCATCAACCAATCTTAGAATTTTAATATTAATTTCATCAATACCTTCTGCTCGTTTACATGTAGTTTTATATATGATTGAAACAAGTTCCTTAGAAGTGGTTGGAAAATGAAAAAAACTTCTGTGAGATGAATCAATTTCAATATTATAATTTAATATCATAATTTGGTTTTGATTTATTTTTATAAAATATTTGTTGATGAAATTAGCTTTCTCTTTAGGTGTTAATTTTTTTCCCTCTCCAATTATAAGTGAACTTCTTAATGCATTTTTGGTTTCCCCATTGCTTTCGTTTATTATATTTCACGATTCCTTCATGATGTTACTGTTATTCTGAATTCTATCATTATTTATTTCTTTCAAATATTTTTTTGTATTCTATTTTCAACCTTTTATAACTTTCAGTGTAATTCTCGTTTTCTACCACTTTTCTCGCCTGTTCATTCCACACAAGAGATTTGCAATTCTTTGATTTCTGGTGAAAATTGATGTTTATGTTTACTTGGTTTAATCTTCTTCAATGTTTTGGTAAATACTGTATTGTAATGATATAGGAAAGATGTATAAAACAACTAAAACTTTTCATGAAAGTCCCTTGCTGCATACATATCATGCCATCCCTCTTTTGATAAACTATTTTGGAAGGTGCATATATTTGAATCATTTAGGTGTCTTGTGTATATGTATAGAACACTATTGTCCCTTGAATGAACTGTATTTAAAGAACACACCTGATAAGTATCATCAGACAGAAAAGTATCACATACTTTAACATTATCTATAGGAAAATTGGTGAAAAAATTATGTATACAAGTGGAAGTTGTCCTTGTTATTCTGGTTGGAATATTTATATGTTGCCTGATATTGAACTCCTTCAACACATTGCCCAGACAACTTTTTTGGCTATTATGATTCAAAAACTACATTAAAGTCACCACAGATAAAATATTGATCATGATTTCAATAGAGGTCATTTTTTAGTAGCTCTAATTGACTGATAAATGTATTAAAGTTATTGGAGTCTGGAGGTGTGTACTCGGTAAGAATGAAGACTTTTTCGAATCTAGTTTTGTTTTTCCACCACATACCTCAAATTCACCTTCAACACGCCATTTTTTAAATTCACTGATTCGAAACTTAAATCATTTATTATGTCGGTCTTGATAAATAAGCAAGTGCCCCCTTTTTCTTTTCTAATACGTAAGAAGTGTGACACAAGTTTGAAATTTTTTATGGAAGTTACATCTATACAATTAGAATCAAGTGTTCAGTAACACATAGATATTTACATTTTCTTTTTCCATAATTAAATTTAGATCTGGACATTTCTTAGCTAACCCACCCTGTATATATGTTGATATGCATAATAGTTAAAGTTATTGAAGTATGTTTTGTTTGGTATATGTTTCCTTGTATGGCTGTCCTGTTAACACATATTTCTGTATTATTTCCGGATTGAGAGATTTGATGAGGATTATACCCTTTGATGTTCCTAGTTCATTTGTAGTTCCATTGGTTTTGGTTTTTGGTTCGTATTGTGCTCTATTACATTATTTTTAGATTCTATGTTTACGTAAAATCCACTTCTCTATTGTCTTGATATCCTCCGCATTTCGTAATATCGAATAATTTATATGCGACACTTTTTGGCCAAGATGTAGGTTTGTATATCTCATCTTTGCTGTTCCAATAAATACCAAACATAAAACATTTCGTTTGATTTTCCTTGGTTGGTAGTTCTTTGATCACCAAATGTCCTCTTCATTAATGTGTCTTCTTATTCTATATAGATATAACCAAGCTTTTCTTTCAACAGCAAACTACCCATCTTCTGTTGTTCCTTCTCCAATTTCTTCCTTTCAGTGCCTTTGTAATACTTCTTGGTAGGATTCTTTCTTTTATCTTCTTCATTTTTATTTAGGTTTATTCATTGTTCATTCGTGGTTCATCTTCTAAATTAGATAGTTTCTTATTATTGATTTGTAAATTTGGATTTTTTGTATCACCCTGTATTATAGATACCATTTGTTTTCTAATACCTGGCTTATGCTGTTCCATATTTATTTTGACATTTTCCTTATCTCCACAGTTTTTATCCACTGTAGGTTTTTGTGGGGTCTCCAGTTTTATTAATATATCAAGTTTTTCTTGAATGAAAAATATGAAATTTATTAAATTTTAAAGTGAATTTAATGGAGGCTACAAAAATTGTATTCACAAAAAGTGTAAGTTCAAATGACCAAAGTATCCATTTAATGTAATTTCGATATTTTTTATGGAATAAATGGCAAATTTCTACTGAGCAATTTTTGTGCTTCACTCGTGAGTCATAAGGAATAAATAAACACAGGATCTTATTATATTTCCAAGAGCACGTTTTTAAAAAACTGGTACATGAACTTTAATTAGCACTATCTCAATAAAAAAAATGAAATGTATTAAGTATACTTGCCAGTAATTACGGGATATCTGATTTTTATAGACGTTAACTTGACGTTTATGAATCACTTATTTTTTTGTACTTTAGAAATTCGATGAGAAAGTAAAAAAATAGGAATCGCTAATCTTCGAGTAACATCTCTGATTTTCGAGCTGATTTTATGATTATGAAAAACTAATGGATTTATAATTAGACATCTCAAATTTTGATGATGTGCAAAAAGATTAAGTATTTTTAGTTTAGTAGCTAATAAAGAGATGGCCCGTCAAAACAATCACCACCATTCTCGTTTCCATTTGGTCGAATTTGCGTCGACGATAATGCTGATGAACAGCAAAATTAAAAAGAAATAACTAACTGTGAACAGAATAATAATTATTGTCATCACAACAAATATTTAAAAAAATAAAACGATTTTTTGTTAAATATTTTCACTCAAATTTTCTCTCTTTGAATTTTTCTACAGAACCACATTGTAAATATGAAGATGGCGTTGTTTTAGTTTTTCTATCGTATTGATATTAATGGGCTTAATGTCCTCTTAGCATTTTCGGTTCTTTTTCTACGGGTTTCTACACAAATTTGGTCCATCTTTGCCTTGGCCGTCCTCTTTGTCTTCTCTTGGTTGTTCTGGAGTGCCATATCTTCTTAACAAGTATATTATTATCCATTCTGGTGACATGTCCAAACCAAACTGTTGCTTCTCTATCTTCTTTATTATTGGTTCGACATTTTACTCTTCCCTTATAGTTTCATTTCTTATTTTATCCCTTCTAATCACTTTACGTAAGTAATTCATTTCTGCTGCCTGTAGTTTGCTCTTGAGTGATTTTGTAAGAACCCAGCTTTCCCAACCATATGTAAGAATTGGAGAGTATACCGCTCTTTAACCTTTAGCTTCTTTTGTTTGTATATCTCTTTTCTACCCACGAAATTTTTATTTAAACTATATAGTCATGGGTCTAAATTCTGTACAGTGACTCATCGCTCTTACTGTCCATAAAATCAGTTGCAGAAGCGAACTTCATGAGCGCATCATTTTTGAAGGGTTCTTAATAGTTCTAAATAAAAAATAAATAGAAAATGTTCTTGTACGCTCTGGCGTTTAAATATGAGAGAACAGAAGTTCGAAATTATTATGGTAGGTATCATTATGCATATACAGGGTGTTATTAAAAATAATGCACATTTTTAAGGGTGAGCTATAATAAGGTCTATAGTAGATCATAATAACGTTTTATGCAACGATCATGTAATTATGGTAATTAATACACGAACGAGCCTCTTGTAGCATACGAAGCAAAACATTTTTTACAATATGTTGTTTTACATCTTTTAGTTACTTCCAAACGATACAATTTTTTTAGCTGTCATTCCTAATGGTACAATAACAAAACTGAATATATAACTAATATCAATGATAATTTTAAAAGCGAAGATTACCTACCGCTGATTATTGTCTGTAAAATCACTCAAAAAATTAACTGGCGTCACTGTCACTCTCCGATGACTCCTCAGAAAACGAATATCACTTTCTTTTTGTAGTTCTATAATAAATGGTCCAGTCACCACTTCAACACGTATGTCTAAATCCCAAAACCTCATTTCTTCTTTATATACGTGCTGAATACATTTATGCTAAGTATCAGCAGTAACAGCAGTATCACTTTTTGTTATCGTTTTCAGTACTTTAAAAAATCATTTTTGATTCTCTTTATGGTCTTGTTCCATGTTTTCGCCAAATTTGTCCTAATCTTGTCTTTTAGCATTGCTCACCATTTCATGGGTTTTAGTTCTTTCAGATTTGTAACTTTCATTTCTTTTTTGAATACTCTTTCCATTTTTATCCCTTCATTTTTATCTGAGTTTGTATTTGTGCATTCCACCAACACGGTAACTTTTTGTTTCCTCCTTTTGTAGTCACCCCGCAAACATTTTTGGACGTCTCTAAGATTACTGACTTTCATTTTTCCCATATTGGTTCGAATTCTATATTTGCTGCTACCACTTCTCTAAATTCTTTTTCCGTCAATTCTTTATATTTTTTGCTATTTCTTTTGTATGATCTAATAGTTCTTTTTAACGTTTATTTCTTCTGTGTTCGGCTTTTCCCTTTTAGGTTTATTTCAGAATCAAATTGGGCTATTGTAGAGTGTAGCATGACGCGAGTTCGGAAAAATTTCAATGCAGTTTTTCGTTTTGGTGTTCCCTGATACCAAAATAACCCCCTGTTCCGAAGGAATTTGTAAGCATGATAGAGGGAGTATTTTTTGACGGATCAAAACCAAACTCGCTACAAAAATCTTGGATGAGTTCGTGAATGAGCCAAATCGGCCCAGTAGAAACAAAATGGCGGCCTGTCAAAGTTGAAAAAAAATCGTGTTTTCTTTGTTTTTCATTTGACGCTAAAAAGTTACTGAAATTTTTCATAGACCTTAACATGTTCTACAACTTTTGTAATTAACGTTTTTCTCTAAAACGTACATTAAAACATTTATTTAAGAAAATTCACAAATTTACCAGATTTTTTGTTTGATTTGATGCCAAAATGTTACTGTGGTTTTTTGTACATCTCAAAACATTCTATAACTTTTGTATCTAATTTTTGATCTGACGCGAAAAAGTTACCGATATTTTTAATAGACCTTAACACTTTCTACAAGTTTTGTACACTTTTTTAAGCATACACGAAAACGTTTATATAAGAAATCTCATAAATTTTCCAAAAAAATCGTATTTTTTTGTTTTTGATGCAAAAATGTTATTTGAAATAAGCCTATTTATTCAATTGGTCTCGTGTCATTGGGATTTTTTTGTATGGCATTTTAATCTTTGCGTTCAATAAATAGTGGTCGCTATATATTTCCGCTCTTCTTTTCACTTTGACATCTATAACATTCCTTCTGTTACATCTATTGATTATTACATAATCAATAATAGGGTTTTAATTTTGACGTTTTACTTCCCTTGTATACTTCTGACTCTCTTTATGTTGGTAGAACGAATTAGTAATTATTAATTCACTCAGTATACAAAAAATGTATTAGCCTTACTCCATTATTTTTATTTTCATTTTCTCCATGAATTCCAATTACGTCATTGCTTTCTTCATCTCGCTTTCCAACTCTTCCATTCAAATTGCCGATTATTATTAATCTCCTATTTACCTCGTCTATAGCATTGTTTAGCGTTTCCTAGAATTTTTCTTTTACCAATACCTTTTCAACTTCGTTTAGTCCTTCCACAATGAATATGGTTATATATGTCTTTAAATGCAACTGTAACCTGAGAATTCTCTCTTATTCACCCTCCCAGTTTTTAATAGGTTTTATATGGCTTTATATCATTTCATAAATAAAAGGCATATATGCCTTTTATTTATGATATACCCCACTCCTCCTTTAGCACTACTATTTACTGAGACTCCATTATAGATGAATAAATGTTGGTTTCAGTGAGTCTCAGTATATCAAAATTTTATTTGTTAAATTTCTGTATTAATTCGTGTTCTTTGCCTCCTTCGACATTCCATGTTCCACATGTTTTTATCGATTTCATTCATAATGTTTTTATTTTTATTCGTTTGTGTTATTTCTGGCGTTGTGACATTTCTATTTTTATTTCTACGATCATGTGTGTTCTCATTTACATTGTCATAGTTATTTTCAATTGCGTTTTCCTTATCATTGCTAGATCTCTTTCCATTTTTATCCTTTAACCTTCCTATTAATTTTTTTAGCATTTCTCACGTTTTTCGTTATTTTATCATCAATGCCATATTTTGCTCGTGATGTTTTATTTATTTTCCGTTTTTTGTTTTCTGGGGCCATCGCTCTTTGGTACATAGTTGTTTTTATGTCATCTACTCCATAAATATTATTATATTTAATAATTGCTTAATGTCCTTTTATTTTTACCTCTTTTAGATACGTAATTAGGGTTTCTCTTTCCTCAACAATTTATTTTGGGTAATCTTCATCAATCCAAATGTTGGTGCTTATTGACATTTCAACTCAAATACCCTTAAAAAGCAAATTCTATACTCCCTAAAACCACAGATTACTCAGTGTTTTACGGTTTTTTTATATCTATCGCCTTTTAGCTACCTGAAAAAAAGTGGAAAGTATTTCAAAAAGTAAAAGCATTTTCACTCAAATTTTCTTTCTTGAATTTTTAACAGAAACATACTGTAAATATGAAAAAATGCTGACTTTATGTGTTTTTTTATCGTACCTATTGATATTAACGGGTTTATTGGCCTTATTATGAGGTATATTATTTTTAGCCCTTTTGCGTTTTACTCATTTCAAATCAACTACTCTTATAAAGTTAATTCTATACACCCTAAAGCCCCACATTACTCAATGTTTTATTTTTATCGCCTTTTAGCTACCTGGCCAAAAGAAGAAGGTATTTCAAAAAATAAACGTTTTTAATAAACATTTTCATTCCAATGTGCTCTCTTTTATTTTTCAACAGAAACACACTATACACATGAAAAAATGCTGACTTGATTGGTGTTGTTTTGATTTTTCTATCGTATTGATATTAACGGGTTAATGAGCTTATTATAAGATATATTACTTTTAGCAATTTCGCTTCTTACCCATTTCAAATCAAAATAGAATTCTAAACACCCTATAGCCCCACATTACTCAATGTTTTGCTACATGTAATTGTCAAGTGAATAATAAAATATGTTGGAAAAAATCTAATTTGTATATAACCAAAAAATCATGAAAGAAACTTTTTGCGATTTACTTACGAAAAAATAAATTTTATATGGAATTTGAGTTCAATTGTTAATTTTTTTCAACCCGCAATGTGACTTTCAACCTCCGATCTATCTCTCTATTCATATTATGTCATTTAGATATGTTCAACCTAAATAAACAAAACTATGAAATAAAACAATTTAATTTGTTTAAAACTTCATTATAGTTGAACTAATGTTCAATTCAAACTTTTGACGCGTTTCGATAACACAGTAGCTTTATCAAACGAGTGAAGGTATAATGAACATGTTTTTTTATTTATACTGTGCATAAATACGGAATTCTACGAATATTAACAAAAGTATTGAACAAGTTTACCTAGAAATTCCTTCACTTCAATCATTCTTAAACTATCTTCTAGGTAAATAGGTTTAATAAGGGAGAATGGTTGATATCTATTTAGTTGTTACGAAGGTTACCTGAATATTTGTTTTCATTTATCGCAAGAGCTTCTGAAAGATTCAATTTAAAGGATTTAGGTACTACATGTAAAATTTCAAAATTTGGGTTTGAAGTGTGTTGGTTTTCTAATAAATGATTTGAATAGTTTGAATCTAATTTTTTGTTGTCATATCTACGTTTGTGCTCTGAAATTCTAGTTTTAAAATTTCTAAAATTTCAACCGATATAAATTTTATCACAGTTGTCATTACCACATTTTAATTTTTTTCTTTATTTAACGTGCTCGGCTACAATGGCAACTCACACAGGTACAGTTAATTAATCATAGGAGAACATATTAATGTTAATATATAAATATATAGTACATTGTGTTAAATTTTGTGGTAAAGTTGTACATTTTTTAGGAACTGCAGTACTGTAATTGCTTCGTTAGGGTTACTCAATAATTCTTCTATGTTGGAATTAAGGTGGAGCTGCTGTCTTTCTGTTAGGTATTGTTGACATTCAGTGAGAATGTGTTTGATTGTGATGCTACATTGACATTTATGACAATATGGAGAGTTGCTACGGGACATCAGGTGACCGTGGCTAAGTTTGGTGTGTCCAATTCGTAGTCTTCTCATCACTGCTAAGTTTTGTCTCGAAAGTTTAGAAGGTTCGGTGAGGTATGGGTGATTTATTGAAGGCTGGATATTGTGTAGGCTTGAATTGATGGAATCCCAGTGTTGTTGCCACAGGCTTTTGAATTTTTGTTTGATAAATTGCTTAAGATCTTTTGCCGTTTGTATAGTGTTATCGGTGTTGATAGGTGTTGTGGTGTTTTTAGCTAGCTGATCGGCCAGTTCATTGCCCTCAATACCAATATGGGATGGTATCCATAAGATGGTAACTGTTATGTTTTGGGAAGTGATTAATTGGTAGGTGTCGTGTATATTTTGTACAAGAAAATGTTCGGTGAAAATATGTTTAATGGAGTTAATTGATGCAAGAGAATCAGTGCATATACAAACGTTCTTATGAGGTAAGGATATGTGCTTGAATGCTTGTAGGATACTGAATAATTATCCGGTGTGTACACTACAGAATGAGGATATCGTGGATGAATATATAGGGGATTCGGAAGTTGTAACAGCACATCCCACTCCTGTCTCATTTTTTGATGCATCAGTGTACAATATCAAGTCGTGTTGATTTCTGTTTATTATCTCTAGAAATGATTTTTTAATTAAAGCGTTGGGGGTTTCGTTTTTTTTTTGAATTTGGTAAGGGAGAGAGAGGGGTATTGGAGTTGTTTGTGAGAAATCGACTTTAATAGGCATTGATTCTATAATCATCGGTATGGTTTTCATTGTAGGAGTTGGTGAAATATTGGATATGTTGTGATTGGTTGGTATTATTAGGTTATATACGGGGTTAGATGGATCGGAAGATACAGAAACTGCGTAATTTAGTAGTAGTTGTTGGCGCCTTATGCACAAAGGTGATTCATTCGCTTCGCAATATATGCTTTCTGACGGACTGGAGCGGAACGCGCCAAGGCATAGGCGGAGGGCTGTATTTTGCACAGAATTCAGAAGATTTATTTGTGATTTAGACGCAGAAGTGTATATGAGGCAGCCGTAATCAAGCTTCGATCGAATTAGTGCTCTGTACACTTTTAGAAGAGAGTTTTCATCAGCACCCCAGTGGTAATTAGAAAGCGTTTTAATGAGGTTTAGTCTTCTACACCCCTCCTTTTTTATTTCGAGGATGTGTTGTTTCCATGAGAGACGGGTATCGAATACCACACCCAGGATTTTGCAATGGTTGACTACTGGGAGAGGGATGCTGTTGATTGAAATGTTGGGTACTGGGGGTAATGAATGTTTACTAAATCTGATGATTTTGGATTTTGTCGGGGACAATCTTAATCCCGGTTGGCTTGTTTTGTTTTGTAGAGTATTTACTGCAGTTTGAATGAGGGAAGAAGTAGTGATCATTGATTGTCCGTGACAATAAATCACTAGGTCGTCGGCGTACATTGCATGTTTGATGGGAGCAGTGAAGTAGGAGCAGAGGTCATTTGTTACAAGGTTAAATAAGGTGGGGCTTAGCACAGAGCCTTGAGGTACTCCATCTGTTTGGGTGTACGTTGTTAGAAGAATACCGTTAAGACTTACTCTAAAGAACCCAAGAGATAGAAAGTTTTCAATGAATTTAAACATGTTTCCATTTCTATTGTAAAGCGTTAATTTATTGAGTATTGTCTGCCTATTTATGTTGTCGAATGCACTTTCTATATCAAATGAGGCGAGTATGATTTCTTGTTTTTTATTTAACGCTGTAGCAACGTTGATCGATTTCGTCGGAATCCAGATTGTACTTTCGATATAATCTTGTATTTATCTATGTACCAAACAAGTCGCTTGTTAATCATTTTTTCCATAATTTTACACATAGTGCATGTTAGTGAGATGGGTCTATAGGACTTAGGTGAGGTAGGTGCTTGGTCAAGTTTTTTAATGGGTATTATAATGGATAATCGCCATTGGGATGAAAAGTTTTTGGAGGACCAGATTAGGTTAAATAGTTCCAGAAGTTTTAGTTGTCCTAAGGTATCGAGATGTTGGAGAAAAATGTAGGCAGGTCATCAGGCCCAGTTGCATTTTTTTTGCAGGATTTTAATGCAGTAGTAAGTTCTTGTGGAGAGAAGGGTATATTGAGGGAATCTACGTCAAATTTGATTAGAGAAGGGCCTGATGACATAGTTTTTGCAGGGGTCGGGGAAATTTTACTACGGAATTTAGCTTCGAAATGTTTGGCCATCATTTCAGCTATTTCTTGGTTATTATTTATTATATTTCCATTATATATGAGATTCGGTATTTTACTATTGGTGTTTTTCACTTGAATACACTTAATTTTTTCCAAACCTGATTTGGAGGAGTACTTTCATTTAAGGATGAAATGTAGCTTTTCCAGGAGGATTTTTTCCTCTGCTTTATAATATATTTTGTTTTTGCTCTGGCTCTCTTGAGCTGAATCAAATTCTCGGGTGTTCTGTTCTGTCGATACAGTTTTTATGTCAGTTTTTGCTGTTCTACAGCACTTTTACAGGAAGGATTCCACCAGGGAACAGTTTTGTGCCTGTAAGAATGTTTAGTTTTACCTATGTGGGTCTCAGCAGCTGATATAATGCATGTTGTGAAGAGCAGTATGTTATTATCCATATTTTGAGATAAAATAAGGAAGGATAATGTAGTTTCTGTTTGAGACATATAGCTGTCCCAATTAGCGCTGTTTAGTTGCCAATATATTCTTGTTGAAATTTGTTGGTTAGGAGGTTCATCGGAAGATATGACTATAGGAAAATGATTGTTGTCATACAGATCATCTTCAACGTGCCAAGCTAGTAAAGGGGCCGACTTAGGGTCGCAGAGGCTTAGGTCGATAGCAGAGAAAGACCCAGAGGAAATATTGAGATGAGTATTGGATCCTGTGTTTAGTAGGCATGAGCTAGAGCAATTTATTACATTCTCGATGGTTCTTCCTCTGCCAGATGTCGAATTAGATCCTCATAGGTTATTATGAGCATTAAAGTCGCCTACTAGTATGTATGGTTGAGGGAGTTGGAAGATGAGGTTTACTAATTCCACTTCTGTAAGCGAATAGTTAGGTGGAATATATATGCTACAGACAGTTAGTTTATTTGGGCACCAAATAGTTACTGCTATAGCTTCAAGATCGGTGGTAAGAGGCAATAGCGATGAGAATAGTTCGTTAGAGGCGAATATAGATGTACCACCACTAGCTCTATTGCAGTTTTCACGTATGTAGTGATAGCCTTCAAAGTTTTTTAATTGGGGGAGTTTAGAGACTTTTCAGTTTATTTCTTGGAGGCATAGTATTTGGATGTTTTGCTCGGATATAAGTTGTTGGATTCTTTCCAGACGTGGAAAGAAACCGTCACAATTCCATTGTATTATCTTGAAGATTACTGATATTTAAAAATAGAAAAAAAAATGCTTTGCGAGTAATTGTGTGTACTTATGTTGATTGTTGGTCGTGTTGATACTGATGTTTATTTAGCTCATCATCAGTTATAATTTCAGATGTACAGCTGCTTTTATCATCGGATGTATCTTCAGCATTAAGTTGATGTTTTATTTTGTTTTGAATTCTCGAGATTCGATTTTTAAGGGATCGTTCTTTGGTTTTGGAGCGTAGGAGAGATAAATCGTTTAGAAGTCCTTGAATATTTGGAGTAAAGGAAAGAGCTTCGTTGAATGGGTCTGAGCTGCCAAATGGATTTTCTAGGAAGGCAGTCAGTTGGGGTTGAGTGAGAATGAGATCAGTCGGTTTATTTTTAAAGAGATCGTGTAATGCAGTATTGATACTGGTTGACAGTTTGGAATCTTCTTTGGGAGATGTTTTAGGTTTTTTTAAAGTAGGCTTAGGTATATTCTGGGGTATTGTAAATGATGGGGGAGGCATTTGGTTTTCTGTGGGGGTTGAAGAGGGGGAAAGTTGAGGAGGAGTTTCCGTGTTGCTGGCCGAGGATAGAACTCTTTTTTCACCATGAGTTGAACAGTCCAGATTGGAGAGTTGTCCTGGGTCCGCTGATTTTGTATTAGTTTGATCAACAATAGGAGTTGAAATTTCAGATGCGATTACTGGGGAAGACATTGGGAGTGAATCGTTAGTATGCAGTGGTGGATTTTGAATAGGATTACTGGGAGGGTTAGTACCAGCCTCGGCAGTATGGCCGGGTTGTTTGCACAGAAAACATTCCAGTTTGTCAGTGGAGATGAAAATTCGATAAGGAGTATTATCGTGTGTTATTAAGAGAGACGTTTGCAAGGAAAAATTATCTGAATCTGGTAAAACAAAAGTCATTCTTCGGAAACTCATAATGTGTGCATAGTTGTCATCTGGTACACCACATTTCAAAAATGAGACAGGGGAGGCTAATTGAAGGCCTATGTTTTCGAGTGATTTTTCAATGATAGAATGTGGTATAGTAGGGGATACGTTAGATATAAGTATTCGTTTGGCTGGTGTAATAAGTCTACGTATAGGGATAATAGTTGATTTCACAGATATGCTATCGTGTGTTTTGAGTAATTTATCGACGATAGATGTGGAACTTAAATAAATGCACACACGGTTGTTCGATATTTTAGAAGCAAAGGTAACATTTTTTGGATTGACGATTTCACCAATAGCTTTTATGTATTCAAAAAGAGCTGTACCGGGGATAGTATGCATAACAATTGCCTGTTCTCTTTTAGGAAAAGTTTGTTTGAGCTGCGGCTACGTAAGATTTTGTAATAGTGGGAGGATTTAGTGTTATAGATGAGGATGGTTGAGGTTGTGTTTCAGTTTGATCCATTTTTGTAAGAGGTCCTGGATACTAAAACCTCTACAGAGTAAAAGGACAAGAGTCCTGGATGGAATCTTGGGAATGAAAGGAAATAACAGTTACCTGTGTTAATGGTCGGCCACTGGTGAAAACTAGGTTCTTCAGTTGATGAAGTTAACTGTTTATAAATGTATTTTGTAAGTTCATTCACGAAATATGTAGAATCTCACATTATATAGTCATTAACTTTTTCACAACACCGTAAAAAGGAATAAAAACTCGTAATTAGTAAATGTATTCTTTAGACGACCGATAATCGATGTTTACTCGTAGGCTGCCTCAATATGAATGACATTTTAATGTATAAACTCTTCATTTGTTTAATTTTTGAAGATTTAGATTTGCTACTTTTAGTGAGTTTGGATACATTGTAATCAGTTTTAAAACAAATATTCCAGAAATTATGTATTCCCTAGATACGTGAAATTAAAGACGGACAACAAGAGCAGTTCAACCATCAAAGCAAGTATCTATGACAAAGAAAAATGGTTAAAAGAAGAAAAGTATATACAGTACGGGAAGAGATATATTTTTAGTATTTATGTTAATGACAACTATCACATATAGGAAGATAAGATAAAATTAAATTAATAATTCACAAAAACTACCAAGTACAAAAACTTAAATTAAAGTCATTATTAACTAATAAACCAGTATCAAAAATCCCACGAACCAAATTTCCAGACCACACTTTTTTTATAGATTCGTCAATCTTCCAAATACGGTTTTTTCAGATAAAGAAGTTCAAGTATTACAAAAAGGTTTTAAACATAATATTCAATCCAATGTTCATTTAATAACTTCAATAAACTAGACATCGAAACAGAAATTAACATAAATCTTCCGAAATTATTTAAAAAGAATTTGTCAAGTTTAGCAAACCTAATTTTGAATTATCAGTCGCGTCGCCAAATTAATTCAACAAAAGTCAAATAGTCTTATTTTCTCAAAAGCAGATAAAGGAAATCCGGTAATAGCATTACCTAAAGAAGATTATATGTTAAAAACCAACAATTTTATACAGGCAGGCAATTTTGAGACCCTTAAAAAATACCCAACTAATAAATTTCAGAAGGAAATAAAATTAGCAGTAGATAACGCTAAATCAATAATAAACGATCAAGAAAAATATAGATTATTTTTACCCAATCCACAACACCCTGAACTTTATTCATTAATTAAACTCCATAAAGAGAGGTGTCCAATTAGACCAGTTGTTTCTTTTTTCACAGCACCTTCATTTAAAATTTCGAAGATTCTCATATATATCATTCCTAAATATCAAACCTCAATTTTCAGTTAGAAACTCAACGGAATTAATTAATAATGTTCAAGATATAAAACTACATGATAATTCTAAATTCATATCTTTCGATGTATCAAATCTATTCCCTACTATACCTCCTAAAGAAACTATAACTCTTGTTTAACTTGCTCACGTACAATAATGTTAATCCTATAATTCACTCTGATATCATAACTGTATTAAAAGTGTGTTTAAATCAAAATTATTTTCATTTCAATGGAGATGTTTATAGCAGTAAAGATGGTTTTATTATGGGCAACCCCCTGTTATCAGAAATTTTCATGGATACCATAGAAAAAATAACTCATAAACACCGCCTTAGTAAAAATTTTATGTACTGGCACCGATACGTGGACGACATTTTTGCTAGCTTCACCGGAACAACTAGACAATTAGACAGCTTCATAACTTACATTAACTCAATTCATAATAATATCAAATTTACTGTGGATCTTGAACAAAATAAGTCAATAAACTTTTTAGACCTTACAATTTCAAACATAAATAATAATCACGATTTTTCTACATTTCATAAAGCATCACATGCAGACATTACAATTCATAATAGCTCGGTCCACCCATTCAGTTATAAATTAGCCTTCAATAGTATGATACACAGACTTTTATCAGTCCCATTAAATACTAATAATTCAAACAAAGAACTAAATATCATAAAACAAATAGCAGTTGATAATAATTACGATCCAAATTTAATTGACAATATCATAAATAAAAAGAAAATAAAACAGACTTTAGAACAAGTATTTCCTTCCGATAAAAATAAACAGTTTAAAAGCTTAGCATACCTTGGAACACCATCTTCAAAAATTAAATCATTTTTAGAAACTTTAAACTATTTAGAATATTTGCTTTAAATCTGATTACAATTTATCCAAACTCATTAAAAATAACAAATCTAAATTTTCAAAATTAAACAAATCAGAAGTTTATAAATTAAAATGTGGTAATGACAGCTGTGATAAAATTGATATCGGTAGAACTTTGAGAAGATTTAAAAATTGAATTTCAGAACACAAACGTAGCTATGGCAACAAAAAATTAGATTCTAACTATTCAAATCATTTATTAGAAAACCAACGCACTTTCGACCCAAATTTTGAAATTTTACATGTAGAACCTAAGTCCTTTAAATTAAATATTTTAGAAGCAGGGTAGGAAATGATTACAATAGAGGAATGAGTTGGATGGGAAAATACAGAGAAGAAACAATTAACAGAAATTGACTAAAAATGATAGATTTTTGCAGAAGGAATGATCTAATATTAGGAAATACGATGTGGGAACAACAACTAAATGATAAATATACGTTTGTGACAGAAGGAAGAAACGCTAAAAGCCTTGCAGACTACATAACATATACACAAAACCTAACAGAAGTAATGTAAAAAATTTAAACAAAGAAAGAAGCAGAAATTGGGTCTAACCACAGATTAGTATCTGTATCTGTAAAGATTTGAAGGGTGGGTGGCCCCACAGCACTTAGGCTACAATTGGCCCATTGTGCATCCTTCTGAGGTTCAAAACTTCCTTCTAGCTCGTCAACCAGCCTACTTCCTTGAAGTAGGCGATAACGTCGCCTGAATTAAGTTCCCTCATATTGGCGTATGTTAGCCTGTACTCGCCGAATACTTGAAACCTAAATTGAGAGAGTGTCTGACATTCGCAAAGAATGTGTTCGACAGTCTCATCTTCATGTTCACATCCTCTACAAAGTGGGGTGTTAGATAAACCCAGTCTGTGAAGGTGTTTTCGTAGGTGGCAGTGACCAGTCAGAATTCCCGTGATTGTTCGTAGGTTCCGCCTGTTCATAGTCACGTATTTTTTTGGCTACTTTGCTGTCCGGGTACTGTAGCAGTTCCTTGGCAAGCCTGCAGCCTTTTGCGTCGTCCCATCTACCCTTAAACTTATTAAGGGAGTGTTCCTTTAATAGGTCGGCCGTTGCTGACGCCGATAGACCAATGAAAGTGCCAGGTCCCAAGAGTTTTTGGGAGGCTGCCTTCTTGGCTAGCGAGTCTGCAAGACCGAGGATTACCTCCATAGCTCTTGTTGGTGTGGTTCTCATGCCTCCTGTTGTGTTGAGGCATGCTGTTCTTTGGATTTGGTCCAGTTTACGGACGACTGTCAGCTGGTTTGCCTTAGCTCCCCAGGCAATCGCACCGTACGTTAGCATAGGTCTGATGATGGCAGTGTAGATCCAGGCAGCATCCTTAGGTGACATTCCCCAGGTGCGGCCGATGGTTCTACGACACTGCTCATAAGAAATATATGCTTTTTTAACTCTGTTTTCTAAGTGGGAGTTCCATGTTAACTTATTGCCAAAGGTGACCTCTAAATATTTCACCTCTGAAGAGAAATTAAGTTTGGTATCCAGGAGCTTTGGGGCTTGATGTTTTGCAAGCTTCCTTTTTTTTCCACAGATTAGTAATGACAACTTGTCTAGTAAAATTGTTAAAAAAAGAAGCTACTACAGACCACAGTAAACTAGCAACACATAAACTTAAAAATAAAGATATCGAGAAAAAATACCAAAGTGAGACGAACAAAGAATTCGATAAACTAGAAAAAGAAAAAACAGATTGGACACTTGAAGGACGATGGGTCGCCTTTAAAGAAACGCTATTAACAGCAACAGAGAAGATATGTGGAAAAATTAATTATAATAAGAATATAAAAAGGACTAACTGGTGGAATAACGAAATTAAAATAGCGGTAAAAAAAGAAAACGGCATGGAGAAAATATATCACATCAAAATCACATGTGGACAAAGAAGAATATGACAGGAAGAAAACTCTTGTTAAAAGAGCCGTCAAAAAATCAAAACGTAACTCATGGAAGAAATTCGGAGAAGAGATAACAGATCTAGAAGTTAAACTTGACAAATTCTTTTTTAATAATTTCGGTAGCTTTATGTTAGTTTTTGGTTTTATGCCTAGGTTATTGAAGTAATTAAATGAACATGTGGGTTGAATATTATGTTTAAAACCTTTTTGTACTACTTGAACTTCTTTATCTGAAAAAAAAAGTATTTGGAAGATTGACGAATCTATAAATATATAATGAGTTTCAGACGCCAAGTTTACATTACCCCTCTAGAATCTCTTACTTTATCCGAATCTCTGGAAATTACACACGACAACCTCTCTTATCGTATTTTTCTCTCCTTAGATAGTCAGAAATGTTTTAATTGAAAACTATCGGGTCACGTTGTTGCCAATTGTCCTACCTTACAAAACCAAAAGTCTCTTATCCAAACGAACACAATAAACAATGATGTCCCCCAAACATCACATGAGCAAACAAAACCGATTTACTAAATTGAGAAAAAAGCTAGAAAAGCAGACAGATGATACCGGCAGCGAATCCTCCATACAATCCCGTTAATCACGTCAAAATATCAATTTGAATAACAAAATTCAATAGTATACTACAATGGAACCTGAATGGATATTATCTCCATTTAGGAATGCTACAAAAG
Organism: Galeruca laticollis; assembly: GCA_963921935.1. Classification (NCBI taxonomy): domain Eukaryota; kingdom Metazoa; phylum Arthropoda; class Insecta; order Coleoptera; family Chrysomelidae; genus Galeruca; species Galeruca laticollis. The sequence continues at coordinate 116,538,393 of OY998182.1, read as the reverse complement.
CTCATATCGGAACATCTTCCAGACATTATATGCTTACAGGAAACTCACTTCCATGAACACAAAACACATACCCCAAAACATTACAATGGGTTCTTTAAAAATAGAAATCGGACAACGGCCAGTGGAGGTGTAGTCATATTCACGAGATCAACAATAGTAGCGGAAGAAATAAACATCACCACCAACATTGAAGCGGTAGCCATTAAAATTAAAGCTCCAACCGAAATCAATATATGCAACTTATACCTCCCGCCTAACATACATGCAGATACCAAGGAACTGGATGCGTTATTTAAACAAATCCATTCTCCCAGGCTAATTATAGGTGATTTCAACGGGCACAACATTGCTTGGGGATCCAGGTCAAACGATTCAAGAGGAAAGCAACTATATGAGACATTCAACTGCGCTAACTTAGCTATATTGAATGACGGCAGCGGCACCAGATTCAACATAACAGCGGACACTTCTTCAGCAATTGATCTCAGTCTATGCACACCTAATCTTCTACCCCAACTCTCTTGGCAAATGAATAAAGACTTTTATGACAGCGATCACTTCCCAATAACAATTACCACTAAACGTTCTCACGATACAATACGCTTACAACGTTGGAGACTAAACAAAACAAATTGGACTGATTTCTCACAACACATTGACGACAATATTCATCTGGCAAAACTGCAAGATGATATTACGGCTACAGTAGAAGACTTTAACAAAATAATAATAGATGCAGCATACCACTCTATTGGTAAAACAGCGCATATAAAAACGTACAATGCAGTACCATGGTGGAACGAAGAATGTGAGTCAGCAATAAAAGTAAGTAAACAATCCTTAAATAAATATAAAAGATATAAGACTCCTGAGAACTGTAAAGAATACAAAAAGATGCGAGCGTTTGCTAGACTAACAATCAAACACAGTAAAAGAAAATCTTGGCATCAATACGTTCAGAAAATCAATAGTTCAACACCAATAACAAATGTCTGGAAAAAAATAAAGAGCATAGCAGGTAAAAGCTCACATATGGAAATTGCAGCCTTACAAAAAAACGATTTAAGTATGATAACAGATAACAATGAGATAGCTGAAGAACTCGCAAACGCTTATTGTCTCCTTTCTAAAAATGATAACTACGACCCAGACTTCCTAACATTTAAGCAGAAGCAAGAAAAGAACACCATTATGATACATGAAAACGCAGACCCTATTAACACGCCTATTAGCCTACACGAATTCAACGATGCACTCCACGAACTTAAGAACACATCTCCTGGACCCGATGATATCCCGCCCATATTTTTAAAAAACCTGCCTTCATCTGCGAAACATCACCTCTTGCAAATATACAACAGTGTCTGGAGCCAACATCTATATCCTAACACATGGAGAAAGGCAATCACAATCCCCATCTTAAAACCTTCTAAATAACCCCTTCTAGCAGATTCTTATAGACCCATTTCGTTAACTAGCGCCCTAAGCAAACTGCTCGAAAAAATAATAAATAAAAGACTTCTTTGGGACCTAGAAAGCAAAGGACATCTGTCTCCGGAGCAATCAGGATTTAGACCAAATAGATCAACATTAGACAACATAATTGATTTAGAAACTCATATTAAAGAAGCATTCTCAAATAAAGAACACTGCATGGCCATCTATTTTGATGTAAATAAAGCTTTCGAAACAACCTGGAAACACAACATACTATCAAAGCTAAGCAACCTAGGATATCAAGGTAACATTCTAGCTTTCATACAGAACTTTTTATGTGACAGAACATTTCAGGTTAGAGTCAATGAGACAACTTCTTCTATCCAAAAACAAGAAAATGGAACACCCCAAGGATCAATTATTAGTCCAACTTTATTTCTCCTAGCCATGAACGATATAACTAGAGATATAGAAAAACCAATACAGATCCGAATATATGCGGATGAAGTGATCATTTTTGTAAAAAGCAGGACATTATCTGCATGTGCAACGATACTTCAAAAACAACTCATAACGATGGAAAAATGGTCAAGAGCAACAGGTTTTCATTTCTCGCCCAGCAAGTCACGGTGCATAATATTCTCAAAACAACCAATTAACCACAAACCTCATATGGAAATCTACAATACTACTCTCAAGTACACCAATAACATAAAATACCTAGGATGCCATCTGCCATGAAAAAACACAAACAAAGTGATGTAAACACTATTAGTTTTCTATAATCAGCGTTTTTAAATGTTCATTTTTTTAAACTGATATTAAATATTTGTGATGTCTTCAAATATGCCGTATGAAAATACTACGCAGTTGAAATTTTATAGTTTCCTCGAAAGTTCATTGAACACTGCGTGGATAACCTTAAAACGTCAAAAATGGATAAATGCAGTAAAAAACCATATGTATGTAATTAAAATGTTGTAATTAAATTTTTTCATCAATTATTATTTGGTGTATAATTAGTATGATACTACAATTGGCAGCTATTAGAAAAGTTCTAATTTTTTTTCCATAAATAAAAGATTATTATCGAGAGAATAAAATGTTGTTTTCTGTACGATTTCATTGATTATATAAAATAAAAAGCTTGTTATGTGTTTGCTGACTTTAATATTATATAATAAGTTTAAATAATTAAATATTATTTAGAGAAAGAAAGTAAACATATGTATAAAACGAATCACTCAAGTTTTTTAATTACATTTCAGAAAATATCGGAAGGATTGGGAACTATATAAAAATACTAGAATTTTCAGTGCTCATTTTGTCAATAATCAAAAATCAGATAATCCCCTACATGCCAACAATTTTTCCTAGCAAAGAAAATAAAAAGATCTATTCATTTTTTGCATTTTGTAGGTTATTTATGACACTGTTTACATCACAATGTTTTTCTTATTTATCACCAGGGCGCTCTACTTTCGACAGAAGTGCTCGGTCTCGATCCCTTTTGTGACACTGTAAACAATAGTGCTATTCAACGCGCCAATCGATTACAATTATTTTCTGTCATTTAAAAAACAACATGTTCAACAATACATTTTCGATATCAATCGATCGCTCTGATTATAATCGGTCTAAAATTATGATGCTATTGAAAGTAATCGTAAATCGGAAGCATGTGATTGGTCGAAAAATTTAAATAAACTACCGTTTGTCTATGGGTTATGTGATGTGAGTGATATTTTGCAATTGTATATTACATTTTTAGTTTAACAGAACAGCTTCTATAAAATTGAACGTGATTAAACTAAATGAACTTGTGAAAAGTGTGAAATACACGTGAAGTGAACTAAAATAATGATGAGGTTATGTCACTAAAACTGACAATTTTTTTTGGTCGTTCAACAAACATCAATCCGTTTTCGATTTCGATTATAAACTAAATCGGAATCAAGATCGAGGTGTTGAATAGCACTATTGTCTCTTTTATACGCGAATTATAAAAAAATATTGTTTGAATATTTATAAGCGTTGATTATAAGATAAAATTTGAAAAGCTCTTAGGAACTTATGTTGTACTGAAATATTATTTATTGCAATTTTAAATCCATTGTAAGTTTCTTCCCATTAAGTAACTCTACTATTATCTTCCTTGATCACGTGTGCCTAAAATGCATCATCATTTCAAATTTAAATCATTAAAATGTGAAACAAGGGTCGGGTGACCATTACATAAAGTGCATCACTTGCACATGCATTAAACCTACTGCACAAACCGTGAATCGCGATTGGCCACCGCGGGACAGTTTCTACCGCCAATCGGCGACTGCAAGTACTGCAATTCGCGTGTATGACTCTGTACATTGCATGTGCTCGATGTGCATTCTCCGGTATGCGTGAATTGCACTTTTCTATTGCTCAATGCAATTATTTGCAGTTATTACACTCGGAAGGTACAATAAGGGAGTGCCGGATAGGATAAAGCGACAATGAGTGGTTAGTTGTTCAAAGCGGAGTTGAAAGTTGAAATTATATTGGTTGCGCATCAAACTTGCATTATACAGTGGCGTCTTCAGAATTTAGGAGAAAGAACTTTGATTAAATATATCAACAATCAATTTAGACTTCATGACATTACTTTTTTATTATATATAAATTGTTAAAATAATTCGCAAATATTTCATGTGAAACAGAAGAGCGTTTATCATAAATGAATCATTTTTACCACTGTCCATATAATATACAGCAGAAGTTTGTATGAAAAAAAATGTAATAAAGGACTCATTGCTCCGTATATACAGGAGTTCATACAAAAAACTTGGGAGTCCTAGTGAGACTGAAAATAATGATGGTATTTCATATAAAAATGTTTCTTTACGTCCTTCGTTAACGAACTACAGGGCTCTAAAGTTGGAAATTAAAAATGATTTTTTATTTATAATTATTAAATGGCTGAATGGATATTAGTAAAATTTTAACCGTTAATAAACATCATAATTGTACACTTTTTGGCGTTATAAACAAGTCTACACTATACTTGTGTACAATCTCACTGCTACTCGTTTCGTATATTAAACGTAATTTTAGAAATCTTTCTTTGCAGCTACTTATAATTTTATTTCTTCTGAACTTTTCTTGGATCGGAGAAAAAATTCTACTTGAAAGTGATAGTCATATAGTCTAGAAGTAAAATTAATGAATTTAAGTAGAAAGTGTAGAAAAAGAGCTGTTTCTATATCAACAGGCGATACCTTACGAAAATACATAGTCGATTCGTCACCGGAAATTGGTCATTTAAAAAGTACGCTTAAAGGAGCTTAATTCTTTTTGCTAAGTTGGCACAACTAACCTCTATATTCACACGTAGTTTGAAAGTAATCTGTAATTTACTTTAATTAGAGTTTAGAGTGCTACTTGCTACAGTTCATAATTTGAATGTAACAATAGATAAAAATAGAACCTGTCTTAAATTTTGTATTCGAAACGGAATTTCGTGTGCCTGAAGTATGTACAGTTTATTCGAAAGCGGTAGAAATGTTTTGCCAATCGTTAATGTCTTCAACTGAACTTAAAATCGCTAATGTATAGGAAATTGTGATAGAAAATCGTAATTTAAATCTAAGATAACTGCAGAAATGTCGCTGTGAACGAATTTATGGCTAAAAATATAAAAATAAAGCTTATCTAACAACCACTGTAATCCTCTGATGTGGCTCCGGCCGAGTTTTAGCTCTTTCCAAAACTCAAATATCTTTTGTTTACGGTCGATAAAAGACATAAAAGATAATACGCAGCCAGTAGTGATTTTGTTTAGGAAATATTGTCGATGTCTATGATTTAAAATTTGAAGCAATTATACTACATATGATAAGAACATTTAACACAATCAGTTTCCTGTTGCCAACATTCTCATATTTCCTATTCAGCTATTTGTCTGAATAGAATAAATTTAGATAATTTTTGGTTATATAATGGACCGATGTGTATAGGTATATCTCACATCTCCATTTTGTAATTTATTTGATCCCTAATTATAACCGACCCTCTGTAAAATGGATGTAGATGTAATGGCAGTGTTGCAGATAATAGAAAACAACTTTACTTGAGAATGGTTCTTAAAGGACAGAATATAGCTGAACTAAAAAAGAAGATAAAATATCAAGAACAATATATAACGAGGTAAAGTTCTTCCATTCACAATTGAAGAACAAATTTTGCAGTCTCCAGCGGCATCGATTGAGCAGCCTGGACGGAGGTTATTAATTTTATTTTTCGTTGACCGTTTATTAATTTCGATATTAATGAATTATTTTGTATAAAAAATGTATTAATAGACGTCATTAATATACTATTTTTCATTAAGTAACTGTTTTTGTGATTTTGATGATATTTTTATATAGACAACCAGCTATAATCATAAAAATAAAAATAAAACAATCACAGACTAACATCAAACACTTTAATTAACAATTTTAATACTTAATTATTTTTGGTTAGTTATAATAATATTCTTGATATTACAATTATTCAAATTGAATACGAGTTATTTTCTGTGTATTGTTAAAAGTAGTAAATAATTAACAATCATCATGTGATTTTTTCAATACTTGTGATCGATGCTATGAACAATTGAACATAATTATTTTCAAAAGTTTTAACAAGTGAAGACATTTTATTTTCATCGGTGGCGTAACATCAAGTCAGGTAACTGTTATTTCCAACAAAATATTTTCAGGGATCCATTAGGGACCCTTGTCTTTCCTTTTCATTTGTATTGGCTTTGGTATCCAGGGCCACTTACAAAATGAATAATTATCAATCCGAATCAACTTCATACTGTCCTTCGCATAATTTACCTAACGCTACAAAGTCGTATGTTGCTACTGCACAAACAAAGCCTCCCCCACCAACCTTCCCTAAAAGAGAACAAGTAATCATCGTGCACGCCATAACCAATACCACTCTCTTTGAGTATATAAAAGCCGTAGGAGAAATTGTAACCCCCAAAAACGTAACATTTGCCTGTAGAATCTCAAACAACCGCATATGCATCTATTTAAAATCTACTGCTGTTGTCGATAGACTTCTTAATGAACACGATAGTATATATATTAAATCTAACAATATACCTATTCGAAGGCTAATCACACCTTTCAAACGAATTCTGATTTCCAACGTTTCTCCCACTATCCCTCACTCTCTTATAGAAAAAGCTCTAAAAGACATCGGCCTACAGCTAGCCTCTCCTGTTTCATTCGTGAAATGTGGCGTACCGGATGATAAATATTCTCATATCATGAGTTTTCGTAGAATAACATATATTATACCAGAAAACGACAACTTCACTCTCCAAACATCCCTGTTAATTACTTTCGAAAATACTCCTTACAGAATCTTTGTGTCCACGGATAAACTGGAATGTTTCTTATGTAAACTCCCTGGACCCACCGCCGATTCTTGCACCAATCCACCTAACACTGAAATTCAAAATCCTCCACCCCCATCTCCAATAGCGCAAACAACTACTAACTACTCTGACAATCTTCCTGTATAACACTCAGAGTATATCTGTCGAAGATGATCAACCCAATCTGACACTTATCGAGGAAGTAAATTTACCTGTAACTCAATGACAAAAGAGAGGTCTATCTACGGATAGCAACCTCGAAACTCCCTCTCAGCTCTCACCGATAGATACTCCGACCGACAACCAGACGTTCCCCCTTTATACACAATACCCCAAAACTCAATCAAACAGCATAAGAAAAAACCTAAAACGACCGGAAAAGAGGATTTTAAACTCATACCCACTACTTACTCTACTATACAAGAGCTATGCAAAAACACCTAACACTGACTGAAACACAACTCACCGCCTTCCTAGAAATTTCATTTGGCTTGTCAGACCCATTGAACGAAGCTCTCTCTTTCACAGCAAATATACAAGGTCTACTAAATGACTTAACTCTTATGTACAACATAACCACAGAACCGGTTGACTAGATTACAGAAGAAAATAAAGCATCAACTAAACCCTGAAGAATCGTCTGACGATAAGAGCTACACATCAGAAACCCAAACTGACGAAGAGTCAAATAATCCCACCTCTTGATTAGCACAGAACTCGTTAGAACCACCAGTCCACATTAACAATATCATTATATACAATAATAATCTTCAAGCTAATCCAATGGAATTGTGATGGATTCTTTCCCCGCCTGGAAAGAATCCAACAGCTCATATCCAATGAAAACACTCAAATCCTGTGTCTCCAAGAGACAAATGCCACAATCTCGAAACTTCCCCACCTAAAAAACTTTGAAGGCTACCATTACATACGCAATAATTGCAATAGAGCCAGTGGCGGTACTTCGATTTTTGTTTCTAATGACATATTTTCATCCCTTCTTCCCCTTAATACCGACCTTGAAGCTGTTGCTGTAACTATATGGCTCCCGAATAAATTAAATGTGTGCAGTATATATATATATATATATATATATATATATATATTCCCGCAAACCATTGTCTAAAAGAAGAACTAGCAAACCTCATTTTTCAACTACCTCATCCCTACATTCTCGTAGGAGATTTTAATGCGCATAATAACTTATGGTGATCCAACTCAATATATGGTAAGGTTAAAACAGTGGAAAATGTAATAAACTGTACAAATACCTGCCTACTAAATACATGATCCAATACACATCTTAACTTCTCGTCTGGTTCTTTCTCCGCCATAGATCTCAGTCTATGCGATCCTAAATTAGCTCCCACATTAACTTGGCGTACTGTTGATGATTTACATGATAGTAATCATTTCCCTATAGTTATACTTCCATTGCCTCTCAAAACCCAAAAATCTCAACCAGGACTTTCTGGCGATTAAACAATGCTGACTGGAAAAGATGTCCTACATTCTCTTAAGTTTTCCGAAAGCGTTGATGATAATATCGCAACATTCTCAAATTCTATTTTGTCAGCTGCTGAGTTACATGTAGGTAAAACTAATATATCCCCACCAAGTGTTCCTTGGTGGAATTCCTCTTGCAAAGACGCTGTACAACAACAAAACATAGCATTAAAACTGTTCCGACAAAACAATACCCCTGAAAACCTCACTAATCTCAAAAAAGCCAGAGCAAAATCTAAATTCATTATCAAACAAAGCAAAAAATCCTCCTGGAAAAACGATGTTGCGTCAATAAGCGAAAACACAAATCCCAGTCAAGTATGGAAAAAGTTCAGAGGTATACAGGGAAACAAAACCAATAATGGAATTCCCCATCTTGTTTCAAATGATACGGTAATAAATAATGACCATGAAATAGTGAAGATCATTGCTGAGAATTTGGAAGCAAAATTCCGAAGTGGGCTACACCCAAACATTGCAAATAATTATACTAATACCTCTTTATCATGCCCAATTCCATCAAATCAAGATATAGACTCACTCAACCTACCTTTCTCTCGCCAGGAACTTATTACTGCGTTAAAACCGTGCAAAAATTCCGCTGCTGGTCCTGATGACCTGCCATAAATTTTCCTTAAAAAACTTGATCTCTTAGGTCAACCCAAACTCTTAGAACTGTTCAACTTAATTTGGACATCTAACATGTTTCCAAGCCTCTGGCGACTATCCATCTAATTCCCTTGAAAAAACATAATCAGTCGACAACCTCCCCCAAGTCCTATAGGCCCATTTCATTAACTTTTACAATGTGCAAAGTCATGGAAAAAATGATCAATAAAAGATTGATATGATATTTAGATAAATACAACATTTTATCAGAAGACCAATCTGGATTTCGGCGGCACAGGTCAACAAAGGACAATTTGATAACGTTGCAAACTCATATCTCCACCGCTCTAAACAAAAAACAACAAAATATACTTGCTACATTTGATATAGAAGGTGCATTCGATACAATACACAGAAATGTCATACTTGAGAAATTATCACATCACAATATCAATGGAAATATATTGTTTTTTATCAAAAACTTTTTATCGCTTAGATCCTTCAAAGTATCTGTTGATGGTATCCTTTCCTCAACATTCAATCAAACCGACGGATTACCCCAAGGCTCTGTACTCAGTCCCACACTCTTCAACTTCGTAACAAATGATCTATGTTCTAATTTCTCTGCTCCTATTAGATGCACGATGTATGCCGATGACTTAGTATTATATTGCCACGGTCAGTCAGTGTCCACTACCTCCTCTATAATTCAATCCGGGGTAAATTCCCTGTCCAACAAGATAAAATTATTGGGACTCTCTCTATCCCCAACAAAATCCATCATCCATCATCAATTTTAGTAAGTCTTCAATAAACTCTACCCCTAATATTATAATCAACAACGTCCCCCTTCAGGTTGTAAATCACTGCAAAATATTGGGTATGATATTTGACTCCCGTCTCAATTGGATAAAACATATTTTAGATACAAAGAGCGAAGGATACAGACGACTAAACATCATAAAAACCTTTTCTCACTTCTATTGGGGCGCTGACGAAACTTCTCTCTTAAAAATATACAGATCCCTTATTCGATCTAAATTAGGCTATGGCTGCTTCGTATATATATCTGCATCTAAATCACATATTAATGTCTTGAACTCGGTACACAATATAGCCCTTCGCCTGTGTCTGGGGGCGTTCAGGTCTAGCCCGGTAGAAAGTCTCTACTGCGAAGCAAATGAACCTCCTCTATGGATAAGACGTCTACATTTATTACTTAACTATATTATCTCGGTATCTTCCAATCCCCTTAACCCAGTATACATCTTGTTTACCAATGATAGCTTACAGAATATCTCAACATCTTCAACAATAAGACCCTTTTACCTTTACTACTAAAAACAATGCCAATCAAAATTGATATTTCTCAAAAATTTCCTCTACCTCTTCCCTTAATGCCCCTATGGACGAAAAACATTCCTCATATCAACACATCTCTCACAACTCTGAATAAAAATGAAACACCAAAAGGTCTAATTAAAAAAACTTTTCTGGTTATAATATACCGAAATGAATACGATTTAGTACTATATACTGATGCCTCAAAAAATGAAACAGGAGTCGGTTGTGCCGTAACAACATTAGATTCTCCAATCTTCTCTTCCACAATATCATCAACTTGTACTATACATACCGGCGAACTCTATAGTATACTTCAGGCCTTCAAACATATTTCCGCTCCTAATAAAAATGTCTGCATATGTACAGACTCACTTGCCTCTATACACTCCATTAAAGATATATACAGTGACCATCCTCTTGTACAGAATATCCATGATTCCTACCAACTCTCCGTTTCCCAAAATATAACAGTTACCATTCTATGAACATCATCTCACATTGGTATAATGGGAAACGAACTAGCTGATCAACTAGCTAAAAGGGCCACAACTTTAAACTATTATGCAGATAACATCCAAATTGCATGCGATCTCAAGCAAGTCATCAAGCATAAGGTCAAAATCTCGATGGCAAAATCATTGGAACTCCATCCCGACAAAATTGCAAAAAATTTAAACCTCATTAAGCCACCCTTACTATATTGGAGCTTCAAATCTCTCAAGACAAGACCTAGCGGTGCTGAGAAGTCTAAGAATCGATCACACGAGATTCACTCTTGGCTACCTTATGTCATCCAACAATCGGCAATTCTCTTCAACCTGCAACTGCATCTACACCGTTGAACACATTATTCTAGAGTGCCAACAGTACACAGCTAGAAGACAACAGCTCAACCTCAAAGGAAGTCTCCAAGAGATACTCGGAAATCCAGATAATGTCCCCTCCGTTCTCCAGTTCCTGAAAGATGTACAGCTATACCACAAAATATAATATATTTATTGTATACTTTTACTGTACCTGTGCGAGTGGCCTTTGTAGCCGAGCACGTAAATTGTAATAAAAAAAAATTATTCAAATTTAAGAACGTCAACATATTATATTGTGAACGTCAGGATTTATAATTCAGGTTTAAATCATTTTGGATATTTTCCAAGTTGTTTGAAAATATTTTGATATCAGTTGGGGGTTTGGAAGAAAATAGGCTGTCTCGCTCATTTGAGCAAAATAATTGTGTTTACTTTGTTATGCCTCCGCAACACTGGTTATTTTCCAGCCTCCAAGTCTCATTATTGCTGCAAAATCTGCCCCCGAATCGGACAATATTGATGCAATAGATCTGGGGAAAAGTGAATGGAAAGTGTTGAAAAATTTAAAAATGGCATACATCGAGGACAAAAAAGAATAAGGTCTCATCTTTATCGATGCGATAAAAAGATGAAATTGATTTTGATTTCGAATTAATATCTAATTTAGTCACAAAAAAATAATTTACGGTAAAAATATTGTAATCAACTCATTTGTTAATGGGCGATTAATAAACTTAACTATTAAAGGCACTCACTCGCTATCGCTCATTCGTGCTTTGAACAGTTTCGATTTATTAATCGCCTTCATTAACAAACTAGTTTATTAAATAACTATTAAGTATTTAACCCTTTAGCAGGCCAATTTTTTTTCTTCGAAAAATAACGTTTGCTTATAATTTCGGTGCCTAGAACACGAATTCGGAGTCTGATATTACAAAAGATTTATAATTTCCACTCCAGGTGGAAAAATAGGTAGCCCGTCAAAAGGGAAGGCCAGGGAATGGAAACTGAAACAAATTAGCAGTGTTGTATTTTCATGTTCTATTTCATAAAACTAGTATGAATGTGGGACATTATAAATTGAGATCACAAGTGATTCATAAAAAAAGTTAACATAAATGACTAACACTATGGTTTGGTATGATAAATTTGAAAACATTTTTTGTTCGATGAAAGACAAAAATTAACTTTATATTTGAGGCAATACATTTGTGTTTCCGATTTGCAACCAGACAATTTACAGGTGCGTTTACCTATTTTACGATCTAGTTGATCAGGCACATGACCAACATCATCATAATGTGCATCTAAGCCCAATCCATATGATTTTTTAACACCTCTTGGAACCATTATTGCTGGACTTGTTACAGTGCTTGAAGGTCTTCCCACTGGTCTTTTAGCTAGTTTCTGCTGATAAAAACATAATCCATTCGCAACTTGATAAAGGAATTTAGGTAACTCTGGATTCACTCTTTCCTGTGCTACTCCTGCTCCATGGATGCGTCTGTGAAGAAGGAAGCATTAACCATTGCCATGTCAATGAAATGATAGAATAACTTCAATGAATCACTTTGCGTCTTGAGATTGATATGGTACCGGCCAATCAGACCATCCATAAGATCCACACCTCCCATGTGATGGTTATATTCCCTGATAATCCGTGGGCAATCAAAATCCACAAACTTTTTGTTTTTTCGTTCGTACCTACTTATTTTGGTCGGTGGTGTTGGTGCAACGGTTGCTGTAGATACGGTTCTACACCAACCTATGTAGATGCGAGCCTAACACTTTTATTATCTTTCCATATTACAGTGGTAATATCTACACCAAGAGCGGTACCTACATAGTCTTCCGATTAGCCTCTATTCTTTGCCTTCATTGCGTTATCCTTCGGTACCTTGCAGTTCGGAATACGATCTGCACGAATTGTACCTAATGTGTAAATACCACGACTTCTTGGATACACCAAAAGAGGTAATGATCTGTAGAAATTGTGTGTATAAATTATATGATTTTTGAAGTCTGGAATTGTCTGCGAAAGACGTACAACCACATTACCAGTTGCTCCTAAGTCTGGACTACCAGGTAAAACTACATTATCATTTTTGCCACAGTAAACTTCAAACCGATAAGTAAAGCCGCTGGAATCACACAGTACAAATAATTTCATTCCCCATTTGTGAGGTTTCTTCGGCATGTATTGTCTGAATGAACTTATCATCTTTGTAGAGCGCATCTGTTCATCAATGTATAACCAAGCTAATTTCGGTACGGAATCAAAACGTTCATTGAGATCGTTAGATACTGGTCTCATGTTGAGAAGTGGATCGTGTTCGGGATGAGTTCGATCTTTCATAGTGGAAAAATCGTTGAATCTTATATATTTTCGAATTTCGTAAAAACTTTTGGATGTTATCACTGTGCGAATAGCTTCGAACGAATGTTCACCCCAGTATTCTTCCAAACTTGGGTATCTGTGTACAGACATATAGACAAGTGTTCCGATGTATTGTCGGATATCTATGCTGCTTACCTTGAATTTTGTGTTGACGTCCAGTTGTCGTGCACCCAGATTGGTATAATTGGCTATTTTTGTCAATAGTTCGTCATTAAAAAAAATAATTGAAGCAGTCAAATGGTGTATGCAGCTCATTGAACTTCTCGGGTAATCTTTCATCACCTCTAATCTCAAAACAAGGCTCCAAGTCTTTAATTCATGCCTTCTATCTTAGTTTGTGGATATGATACCCATACAGCACATGTACGTCCATTGTGTGTTCATTCGATGTACAAAATGGATATCATACACGTCCGTTGAACGTCCGGTTATATACAATGATATGTCCAGAAAAAGTTCGGGCCTCACTGGATGTAACATCGTATGGATGTACATTTAGAATGTATAGTGGACGTACATACAGAATCTTCAATGGACATCCAATGGGCGTACATACAGAATGTCCAATGGACTTATATACAGAATGTACAATGTACGGCTATACAGGATGTACAATGGACGTACATACAGAATGTACAATGGACGTACATACAGAATGTACAATGGATGTCTATACAGGATGTATATGAGAAACTTTCAGTGGGTATACAGTAAGACCCCGCTTAACGCGTAGGATACGTTCCATCAAATTAGAGCGTAATGGGAAACAGCGCTAAACGAGATTATCTTAACATGTAAATAATGGGGTCAGGGGAAGACGGATAGAAAATTGGTTAGGTATGAAATTTTTAAAGTCATGCTTTTTTGATAAAAATAAAAGCAAACAATTATTTCTTACAAAAATAAAAACAATACAAACGAATAACTTATAAAAACAAATGAAATTCTAAGTCAGTCAAATCATTCAGTCTTTTCTGTGTTTCCAATTTTCTGTTTTTTTTTGTCAAGAAGGCATCTAATGTAGTTTGCGTTTCCCTTTTGTGCTCTGTTATAAGTTGTTGACTTTTTATCAGAGAGAACCTGCCGTTTGACTCTATTCTCTGGAGATGTTAGAATCATAGCAAACTGCTTCCTTTTGGAAGTATTAATAGGAATAGTTGGCACAGGAGCAATTTCTCTCAGAAGTTTAGATGGAGTTTCTTTTGGCTCGGGCTGAGGATTTATTGCAGGATCATTAAGAATTTCCGCAGTGGCAACTTCTTCAGGAATTACTTCTTTAGATGGAGTTTATTTTGCTTCAGGCTGAGGATTTGTTGAAAGATTATTGAATATTTCGACAGAGGCAGCTTCTTCAGGAAGAACTTCTTGATATGGTACTTGATGTACATCTGCACATGCTGCATCAGATATATTAAAAAAATGTTCCGGAATAACAGGTGAGTCATATGGATAAATACCGGTTGCCTTAAATCTGGATACTGCATTTATAACGGAAGCTGATTTAACCCGTGGTTTAAAAAAATATTTGTCAAGAGGCTGCAATGCCTGAGTCGTATGGCTGGACAGGCATAAGAGGTCAATATTGTTTTCGAAAGCCAAGTTCAACAGTTCAACCGCATTGCAATGGGAGGCATGGCCATCTAGTATCGATAAGGCTTTGCCTGTTACCCTTTCTTGGAATGAAATATTTACGGATCCACTTTATAAATAAATCGCTGATAATGTACGAGGTCTTCTAGTTCATGTAAACATATGAGCCAGGAGAAAGTCCATCTAAAAAATCTGTTTCTTTGTATTTGCCGTTCATTATTAGGACTGGTGGAAAAAATGTCCCTTCAGCATTGCAGCATGCTATTAATGAAATGTTTTCACCCTTTTCTGTACTTGTAAGACAGTAGGCATCTTTGACTCTTTCCGTAGCAACAACACGTTCTGCTTTATTGTTCACTTGAATGCCTGTTTCGTCCATATTAAATATTTTGGACAGCTTATCTAATAAATCGTTTCCGTTAATACTTTAAGCGTTACGATTCATCCCTTGCACCCGTGCTAGCGAAAGGCCCTCAAATTTTCTGATAGACAGGATTGGATTTCTTCTTAAAAACCATTTAACCAAACTTTCCCTGCTGATTCATCATTGTCCGAGAAACAATTCCTTATGCTCAGCTTTTGAGCGAAAGCAAAAGCCACTTTCTTTACGTCACTTCTATTCGGTGCGAACCCCACTTTCCCCAGTGCCTGTATGGGAAGGACCAACCTTCTTTCGTGTTCTTCGCTTAGAGCTGGGTTTCAACCTAAGTGTTTTGTGAAGCTGTTAGCCGCTAGATGTCTTTTCAGAGTTCTAGAAGGTATACCATACTCCCTACTGGCTGCGTTTGTCCCCATCTGACCGCTTTTTACTTTTTCCATGGCTGTTGACATTGCGGCTTCCGTCCAAGGTGCTCTTGTTGTTTTTCTCACATATATTTTGCACATTATCTGAAAAAGGGCATTAATTAGAAATAGTTTAATAACCTCTTGACTGAGGCGTTTTACAACCAAGCGTGTGGGGCGTATTCGAATTTGGGTGTACAAAACGCCCCACTAAAATATTTCACCAACAAAACTTATTTGAAGTGCCACACATACTCAAGGACGTTCATTTGTGTGTCTAGGTAGAGGTCAAATAGAAGAAAATTGTAGAAATATGTTTTGAAGCATAACATTTACTTAAAGTATGAAACAAATGTTTGACTGTACTTACCAATGAAAATTATTTTTCTCGGAATAATACAAGCGTACGTTTTTAACTATTGCATAAAAAATGACACACGTGTAACACAGTCGGCGTTCTGCATAATACTAAATCATAAGACGTATGAAAGGGAAAGAATGGCGGTGGGGCGTATTAAGACGTATTATACCACTTTATCCTATAACAACCCCGTCTTGCTTTTGAATTCCTGTCAAAATTTGGATCATTGTCAACAAATTGGTTCATAATTTCAGTTATAGTGGTCAAACTCCTTTTTACAAACGCCATCAAAAGTTCTTTTTGCTCTTCTTCTAAATCACTACTATCAATATTTTTATTTTCTTCTTGCTCAGTTAATAGCTTGAGCTCATCATTAGAAAGACTAGCAGTTGTTTCTTGAACCATTTCTTCGATATCTTCCACATTTACCTAATTTAAACCGGTTTGTTTTGCTAATTCCACGATTTCATCCATATAAACAGAGCGTTCAATGTCTTCGCTCTTACTTAAATCTGGCCAAATGTTGTTCCATACTCCTTTCAATGATTTTTCTGTTATCTCATTCCAAGAAAGGTTTATGTTTTCTACAGCATTCTTCTCTTCTTCTTCTTCTTCTTCTCTTTGTTTTTTCTTTCTCATACATCTGCTTAAATGTTCGCCTCAAATAATAAGCCTTAAAATTGGATATGGCTCCTTGGTCTATTGGTTGGATTAAGGCAGTTGTGTTAGGCGGCAAGAAAACCACTTCGACTGGAATGCATGTTGTTGAGTCTGATAAATTTGTTGGGTGGCTTGGAGCATTATCAATTAATAGTAGTGCTTTTTGTTCAAGTTTTTTAATTTCGTAATAACGTTTAACAGACGGGCAAAAATGTTCAGTGAACCAATCCTGGAAAATTCTCATAGTTATCCACGATTTTTTATTAGACTCCCAAATTACAGGTAAAGTTGATTTAAATATGCCTTTCATCGCGCTTGGGTTTTTAGAGTGGTAAACTAGTTGTGGTTTTAATTTGAAATCTCCGCTTGCGTTGCCACCCAGTAGAAGTGTTAAGCGATCTTTTGCAGCTTTAAATCCTAGTGCTCGTTTATCTTCACGGGCTAGAAATGTTCGTTTTGGCATTCTTTTCCGAAACAGGCCTATTTCATCAACATTAAAAACCAATTCTGGAGGATAGTTTCCTTGTTCAATCATTATTTTTAATGTCGCTGGGAATTCAGCCGCCGCTTTCGTATCACCACTTGCTACTTCTCCCGTAATATTTATGGTATCTTTATTAAACCATCCTCGACTAGTAACGAAAGTTTCACTTGTGTCACTTGCCTCAGCCTGAATGTAATTAAAAATTCTTTTAGCTTTTTCCATTATAATAGATTGGCTTAATGGCATATTGCGCTCAATTTCGTCGTTAATCCATATAGACACTCGTTTTTCCATTTCTTCTATAATGTTATTTCTAGAACGGGCAATTCTAGTTGCAGAGCTTGACGTAGTTGCAGTTGCCGATGACAGTATTTGTTCTTCATTCTTAAGAATTGTCCTAATTGTTGAAGTTGCCAAATTCAATGCAGTACTAATTTGAGATTCACGTTCACTTGCATTTTACTTTCCAGGCATATTGCGCTCAATTTCGTCGTTAATCCATATAGACACTCGTTTTTCCATTTCCTCTATAATGTTATTTCTAGAACGGGCAATTCTAGTTGCAGAGCTTGACGTAGTTGCAGTTGCCGATGACAGTATTTGTTCTTCATTCTTAAGAATTGTCCTAATTGTTGAAGTTGCCAAATTCAATGCAGTACTAATTTGAGATTCACGTTCACTTGCATTTTACTTTCCAGGCATATTGCGCTCAATTTCGTCGTTAATCCATATAGACACTCGTTTTTCCATTTCCTCTATAATGTTATTTCTAGAACGGGCAATTCTAGTTGCAGAGCTTGACGTAGTTGCAGTTGCCGATGACAGTATTTGTTCTTTATTCTTAAGAATTATCCTTATTGTTGAAGTTGCCAAATTCAATGCAGCACTAATTTGAGATTCACGTTCACTTGCATTTTACTTTCCAGTGAAATGCTTTTTCTGGTTGTTTTCTTGTTTTCTATTATAACCCATGATAAAAAGTAAAAATCATAATCTTTGTCATTATATTAATCGTTATAGTATTATATAAATTTATATTGATATGCGGCAAACGATAAAAAAGCGTCCGCACAGCACCGCACCAAACAAAAACACAACTACACTGTTTCGGATATGTTATGTACAGTTGCGGACAATAAAAAATGGGATAACTTATATAGCAGATTTATGTCTAATTTTAGCTGCTTGAATTTGTCTTATGAATGTCATATTGCAACATTCCAGATTTGACATCTGTCAGGCAATTCTAAATTTGAAAGTAATTATGTCGTATATAAATTCATTTGATCCCATTTGATAAAATATCAAATGGGATATCGTGGGTCTTAGTGAAGTTAGAAGGCGGGGTGAACAGCTTGTTACTTTAAAATCTGGGCACAGTTTCTATTACGTAGGAGATGACGATAGCTCAGTGGGAGGAACTGGCTTTCTGATACACAAACGACACAGAATGAATATTTTGTCCCTGAAGAAAATCTCCACAAGAGTAATATGCCTTGTCCTCAGACTCAACACCAGATACTGTATAAAAATTATACAAACTTACGCGCCAACCTCAAGTCACACTGACGAAGAAGTAGAACTGTTCTACGATGACATCAGGGATGCTCTTAGTGGTCAAAAAACACATTATACTATCCTATGTGGCGATTTCAACGCCAAGATGGGAATAAGGCTGAACGATACTGAGTTTGCACTGGGGAACCATGGACTAGGAGGAAGAAATGATAGGGGCGACACCTTGCTTGATTTCCTGTTACAAAACAACCTATTCCAGATGAATAGCTTCTTTCCTAAGAGACAAAATAAGAGATGGACGTGGAGAAGCCCGGACGGACGAACAAGAAATGAAATAGATTTTATAATCACTGATAAAAAATACATAATTAAAGACGTATCAGTATTGAACAGGATAACCACTGGAAGCGACCATAGGATCGTTCGAGCCAAAGTAACGATTGACGTTGATAAGGAACGACATAAGTTGATCAGAAAGACCAACAGTAACAGAACATGGGAGAGTCCATCAGACATGACTGGCTTCCAGCAATGCATCACAAATAAGTTAAGTGGCACCGAGACAGAAGAAAACATAAATGTCCTGAACGAGGCCATCACAACCGCCATACTAGAGAGCCAAAACGAATACTGCCCAACAACCAAGAAACAATCGAAATTAAGTGATACCACTATGCGGAAAATGAAACAAAGAAGAGACATGAGGAGTGGAAAACTAACTACCGCTGAAGAACTAAGACAAATAAACAGGGAAGTTTCAAAGGCTATAAGATGTGACATCAGAACATACAACCAAAAGCAGATCGAACAAACAATAGAAGAAAATAAAAGTATGATGGTCTTACGTAGAAAGTTGGAAAGCGGAAAGAAAGAAATGACAAAGATAAGGGATAAACTGGGGCATATTACAACAAACCGAGAAGATATTCTAAAAGTGGTTGAGGACTTCCACCGCCTATTATATAAAAGCCAAGATGAAATTAATTTAGAAGCAGAACCGGAGATATTGACAAAGAGAAAAGGCATCGTTAATCAAGGATCAGAATTATTGCCCGATATCACTCTGGACGAAATAAAGCTGGCACTGAAGAAAACAAAAAAACAACAAAGCTCCTGGAGAGGACTGCGTAGTTGCCGACGCAGTTAGGGAGGGTGGTAATTGTTTACTTGAGAACATAGCAAAACTCTTCAATCTTTGTCTTTTCAATAGCACTATACCAGACAGATGGTATAATGCCATCGTGATCTTAATTCACAAGAAAGGTGATACAGCTGAACTGGAAAATTATAGGCCAATAAGCTTACTCAGTCATCTCTATAAACTATTCACGAGAATTATCACTACACGACTGGAAAACAAACTCGATTTTTACCAGCCAATAGAACGGGCCGGATTCCGCAAAGGTTTTGGAACAAATGACCACCTACAAAGCATCAAAACCCTGATCGAAAAATCAATAGAGTATAACAGACCGCTTGTCATTGCCTTTGTGGACTTCCACAAGGCCTTTGACACTGTTAAGATGAGTGCAGTTTTAAACTCCTTACAAAAATGTAGTGTCGACTATCGTTACACTAAGCTAATATACAACATATATAAGAATGCTACCATGATGGTAAGACTGCACGAAAACACCAACCCCATAAAAATAGGTAGAGGAGTGAGGCAAGGTGACACTATGTCACCAAAACTGTTTACCACAATTCTGCAATACGCCTTTGGAATGCTTGAATGGAGCGGAAAAGGCTTGAATATAGATGGATTAAACCTAACAGACCTGCGCTTCGCAGATGATATAGCCTGGATGTCAGACAGCCTACAGGATATTAAGATAATGCTGGAAGATCTTCAGGAGGTATGTGCTCGGGTTGGATTAAAAAATTAGTATATCGAAAACGAAATATATGACGAATCTGGTTCCTAGTGGAAATATTGCTATTGGTGATGGGGAGGTAGAGTTGGTGGATAAGTATACATACCTGGGTCATGAGATAAAAATCTCGAGAGACAATCAAACATGTGAATTAAGAAGAAGAATTACGTTCTCTTGGGCTGCATTTGGTAAAATGAGGGAAGTGTTTAAGGGCAATCTCCCAATGTGTCTGAAGCGAAAGGCCTTTAATCAGTGCGTTCTACCAGTTATGACCTACGGAGCCGAAACTTTGACTCTGACAGCCACATCCGCTAGGAAGCTTAGAGTAGCCCAACGTAGGATGGAAAGATCGATGCTTGGTGTGTCACTCCGTGACCGCATAAGAAATGAAGACCTAAGGGCGAGAACAGGAGTCACGGATGTTATCTATCAGGTGGCAAAACTCAAATGGAACTGGGCTCGACATGTGGCCCGCATGACAGATGGACGATGGACAAAAAGGCTGCTCGAGTGGAGACCAAGGACTGACAAAAGAAACAAGGGAAGACCTCCCACGCGATGGACGGACGATATCAGAAGAATGACTACAAACTGGATGCAGAGCTCTCAAGACAGAAGACAGTGGGCAGAAATGAGGGAGGCCTATATCCTGCAGTGGATGCGACAGGCTGATTGATGATGATGATGATGATATAAATTCAGTGACGAAAGGTGGAATAATAGGAAAAATAGACGATGGGTGGTCAGTGAGGCAAACTGCAGCATTTTACAATGTGAGCAAGAACTCAGTTTCAAGTATTTTAAAAAGATGTCGAAATGAGGAAAGAATGAATAGAATTCCAGGCTCAGGACGTCCGAGAAAGTCAACTGCTGAACAGAATGCTGCTTTGACTAACCATTTAAGAGCAAATCCGGTATACATGCAGTTTACGGGCTTTTCTTGTATTACTAAAATTTTCAGTTTATTAGGTAGATTATGTTTGTAGAAGCATAAAAATAGAAAAAAATCTTGGCGGTCTCTTATTTTGATAAAAATATTCACTTTTAAAAGGCTCACTTTTGGAAGTTATACAACAATGGCAATAACAAAAAATTTATTTCTAACTGTCATAAAAGTGTCAAACTATTGTCATTATTATTTGTTGCCGTTGGTATTGTGTGTCTGTTTATTTTTGATGCGCTTCTATATTTAATATTTTCTGGGTTTCCGACAAAAATGAATTTTATTAATTTAGACGATATTTATATCTGACGAAATAATAATGATTATATCGCAAGCGCAACGTTTGGGTTTAATACCCGCAAATAATGAAATTAAGTGTCCAGTGAATTTTTGGGACGGTCATTTCAAAATGACACCACGGCCAGATTCCATAGATGGTTTTCGTTGGAAATGTAATGGACATATAAAAAAATCAAAAGAAATATATAATTCGTAATGAAAGGTAAATATATATAAACTTCAGTTTTCAATATATGTAAATTTTGCACATAGTTTTCCTCATAGTGAAAGTAATATGCATTAATCCTTCCCCTTAAAAAATATCCTATACTGTGTAACGCGCATATCAGATTTTTCAAGACGGGAAGGGGTGAATCCAATGATTATATTTCCTTCCCCTTCTTAAATAACTTTGTAACGCACATTAAGTTATTTAAGAAGGGGAAGGATATTTAATCTTTGGATTCATCCTTCCCCTTCTTGAATAACCTGATGTGCTCAATAGTTTGTAACGCACATTAAGTTATTCAAGAAGGGAAAGGGCGAATCCAATGATTATATTCCCTTACCCTTCTTGAATAACTTCATATCTTAATATCAAATTCTTTGTAACGCACATCAGGTTATTCAAGAAGGGAAAGGGTGAATTCAATGATTATATTCCCTTCCCCTTCTTGAATCACTTAATATCCCATACTTTATAACGCAAATTAGTTACTAAAATATACATTATTTAGAAATAAGCTGCCCCCTGAAATTTTTTAGGGCATCTTTATGTTACAGGAGTTTTTTTATGAATCCCACTTGCCCATTTGGAAAATGTTGGGATTTATTCATCTGTGGGTCAATAAATATTGGCTATTGCGAATGCAAAACAGCTAAGACTCGCGCAACATACGTTAGTGGATTGGGCCAATTTTTGCAGAGAAGTAGTCTTTGACGCATTTATAACCAAGGCAACGAAAATTGGAGGACCTGGTCAAATGTGAAAGAGCGGCAAACTCCTTATTTTTCTTACGCTTATTGTTTTATTATATTTTAAGTGTGGAGATTGTTGTTTATTTACTTAAAAAATGAGAAAAAACGCCGATTAGTTGTCAAAGTACTTTTTATTTGGGGGAGGGGGTTGTTCTTTTTTATGTTTATACAGGCTACTTAATTACGATATGAAAAAAATATAAAAAAAGCCGATTTTCAGGAAAAAAAATTATTGGAGGGGGGGAAATTTTGACGAGACCGCCAAGTTTTTTTCCATATCTATGTTCAGGAGGCTTATTTAGTAACGAAAAACAAAAAAAAATCGAAAAAAAGCAAATGCCCGTAAACTGCATTTATTCCGCAAATCCATTTGAAACAGTAGTTCAAGCTGTTCCAGCAACACATTTTCCAGCATCCTCTCGTACGGTCCGTCGCAGAGTAGCACAGTCTGAATTGAAATGCCACGCAGCAGCAAGTAAACTATTATTAAACAATACTCACAAAGAAATAAGAATGGGGTTCGCTTTAGAGCATGAAGGTTTGTTGGAAGTTATAAATAATGTTTGGGAGGAAATAACTGAAGAATATTGTTCCACATTATATAGATCGATGACCAGTAGATTAAGAGAAGTCATAGAGCATAATGGCGGAGTTACTAAATATGAATTGTTGTTTTTTATTGAAAATTAAAAACTATTTAGTAGCCTTTGATATTTAAGAATGAAAAACAATATTATTTACTTTACTGTTATTATCATTTAAATATACGACAACACTATCCCATTTTTCCGGAAACGGAAAAGTCACAGTCACACTAGGCAACAACTGTCCCATTTTTTTTTGGCCGCAGCTGTACATTTCATGGATATTCTGGCATGTATATTTAGGTATAGATAATCAAGATTCGATTTTGTTCAACATAGCTCATCCATTGGATGTACATAGACGTACCAATTCTTGACATCCTTTGGAGGTACTGGAATGTACAATTATAGATAATTCAGGTTGATCCAATAATATTTTATCCAGTGGAGATACGCAAACGTACATTTTCTGAATGTACAAATTGAATTCAGCCCTGTACACCCTGTGGATGTGTTCAGAAATGTACAAATGTACAATTAAGTAAAGGTGGTATTTCAAGTTGTTCCAATCTTGTACATCCAATGGTCATACATGAACGTACAATTTCTGAAAGTACAAATTATATCCAGTTCTGTACATCCCAAAAATGTTCAATAACGTTCATATATGGATGTTTGACAAACGTCCGATATTACACGTCCAATTGTAAAACGTACAAGACATATCCAGAATTGCACATCGATTTTAGGTCTATGGACGTTTGGACTTTATTTGGACCTCAAGTGGATGTCTATTCGACGTCGTCTGCTATATGGGTATGGGTATAGAGGAAAGTCGCCTATTATGGAGCATATTCCTAATATGGGGTATGCATGTATTTTCGCAACCAGAAACGCGACATCTATACTTCACTAGCCAAAGCGCATCTTACAGGCTTGTTTCAATTTCTACTTAATATTGAAGCCATGCACTAATCAGCTGTTCTGTCATTTTGGTTAATACGCTTCGAGTGTCGTCAAAGTTTTAGCAGGTACTTAATAAAAGGATTTTTTTCAAATACAAGGTAAGTACGTGTTAATGTTTATTTTGTGCATGTAGGTTTTTGTATTGTTTTCATTTAAACAAAAAAATCATTGTTCACTTTTTTGTAAACAATTCCTATTATGGGGTATCCAAAGTATTCTCATTATGGGGTACCCCATATTAGGATCAGAAATTAGGAATTAGGTATTAATATGCGTATCCATTTTTTAAAGATGCTAAACCAACTTAAAAGAAAACTGGGATGCCGAAAATATGATATCAGCTATAAAGCTCTGTAGAAGTTAAACAATGGGTTACAAAAAAAGTGCTAAAACAAACGACGTTGGAAAGGTTTGTTAAGATGAACGGACCTCCTGAAGTTGTAGTCCAAACCAAACTGGGTAAGAAACCAGTGTTTTCAGCAGAAATGGAAGATTATCTTTCCACACACTGCTTGCAAATGGAACAAAAATATTTTGGAATAACCAAAAAAGATATCTGCAGAATGGCATTTTCTTTGTGCAGAGAAAATAAAATAAAAAATCCTTTTAACAATATAAAAGAGTGCGCTGGCTCTAAATGGTTTAAAGGTTTTCTTCGGCGTCATCCAGAGCTCTCCTTAACGATCCCACAAGGAATTTCATACGCAAGAATAAAATCATTTACTCCTGATAACGTTTCCAAATTTTTTTATTAATATGAACCTCAAATGAATAAAATTGGGCATAATCCATCCAGGATATATAACTGCGATGAGTCTGGGATATCAATTGTCCAACATAGGCACAGTAAAGTGATAGCTCGAAAGGGAAAAAAACAAATAGGAGCCATTACATCCGCAGAACGAGGATCTACATAACTGTGGTTTTTTGTTTTAATGCCATAGGACAATATGTGCCACCATTGATAATATTCCCCAGAAAAAATATGAAGATTGAATTAATGAATGGTGCTCCGGCAGGTTCAATATACGCATGTCATCAGTCGGACTGGATTCAACGGGAAATATTTGTTCAGTGGCTGCACCATTTTATAAAATTCACCGAGCCAACCGAAGAAGATCCCGTTATCCTTCTTTTGGACGACCATTACTCACATACGAAGAATTTGGAGGTAGTTAATGTTGCACGAGCTCATCATGTTGTTATAATTTGCCTGCCACCCCATTCTACCCATAAGATGCAGCCGTTAGATGTTGCATTTATGTCACCGTTTAAAACATACTATGCACAGGAAATCCCTCAATGGCTTAAGCAACAACCTGGTCGTGTGGTGACAGTTTACCAAGTTGCAGAGCTTTTTGGCATGGCATACAATAGAGTAGCCACGGTGGAAACGGCAATTAACGGCTTTAGAAAGACAGGAATGTTCCCAGTAAACCGAAATATTTTTCTAGATTAGGATTTTGCTGAAAACAGTTTAGATGAAAATACAAAAGAAAATATTGGGGATCTGGTGAATGATGGTGATGTGGTGAATACTGGTGATTTGGCAAATGATGACGATATGGAAGGAATACCAAAAGATATTTGCATACTGAGCATCTCGACAACAAATAGATTGGATGGTGCTATCTCTGCTAGGTCAAAATTAGTTGCAGATCATACAATTCCAAGCACTTCAAAGTGAAATTCTGAGGAGATGCTCCACATCACTCCTCCTAAAAACTGATTTTACCTATTCCAAATTTGAGCATTGATGAACAGAAAAAAACGAGAGGGGACAAGTGCGTGGTGGTTACGAGTACACCCTATAAAGAAGAACTGGTAGAGTGAAAAAAGACGTGTGGCACTCGGAGACTGCCGCGGTAAAGCTATTGCATAGCTGTTTTTATCAACTTATGCAATTATAATTATTTATTTATTTTATTTATGCAGTATTTTTTTCCTTTGTTTTTTTTTCTTTGATATTAATTCAAGTTACACTTTTTGAGGGTGGTGACCGATAAGAAAACAAATTTTTTTCTTTTATTAAATAAATAAGAAGTTAATATTGTTCAAAATATTTTTATTATCTTACAATACATGTAGGTTATTCAGGAATATTTATCATTGAAACTATAGGTTTATGGTAACTGAAATAAGAAACATAAGTTTGAGACTTGATATCTTCTAAATATCTGGAAAATACCGCGTCAATGGTGGTCCCATATTTTGTTGTGGATTCTTGTGGATCATTATTCATTTTCAAATTCAATATTTTCGAAAGAAAAGTTGTCAACCGCTCTGATTTTTTATCAGCGGAGATGATGTTGAAATCGCCAGCCAAGATAAGTGGAAGTTTATTACCATTTGTACCAAGTATTTTCGACCCTTCTTCAGTGTACTCCAGTAAAGTGCGATGAATAAAATGCTCTACTTTTGGATTCGGAGAAAGGTAATTTGCTACCATGACTATGTGTAGGCCATTTCTAAGTTTGCATAAGCACGCACAAATATCTCCAACAAATGAGCTCCTAACATTAACATCACTAGCGTGTGCAATATTTATTTCAATATTCGGAGTCATAACATTAGTAACTTTATTATTATTTTGGTAAATAGCTACCCCTCCTTTTGGACCAATGTCTCGTTTGAATTGAACAATACAATTGAAATTAGGTATTTCAATCGGATTATCAGGCGTCATGCAAGTTTCGGTAAGAAGTAACACATTTGTTTACCTCGTAACTCGTATTCGTGACTATTTAGACTTTGGCAGTTGAAAGTAATTATTGAAATGCCACTTCTATTACTAATGAAAACTAATACACTCTGAACACTATTTAAAGACAGTCTTTTAAATTCTTGCAACAAAGATGCAGTCGATGCAGCTTGCTTTCGATTATGATAAAACTTGAATGTAGATTTATCGTTTTTTGTCGTGATATACAATTTTTCAATATTAGTCATCCGAGAGAGCGCAACATAAACGAGTTCCTGAGAATGTGCTTTACTATACTCATATACTATTTCGTCAAAAGTTCCACCTTGCGACTTACGTATAGTTAGAGCAAGAGCTGAAGTTAATGGAAAATGTTTGCGTTTGGCTATACATTTTTTTCCTCATTTTTCTTCAAACCTTTCTGACGCTGATAATATGCCCTTTGACGTTCACAATTTCTTTTTCTTTTTAGCTCTTTATGCTTTTCTTCTCTATAAAAAGAAAATATCTAGGTATAAATAATTAGGTATTAATAGTGTAATTTGCGATAATAAAAATAAAATGTATGTATATAGAGTACTCACTCATTTTCTTTCACTATTTTTCGTGACTTTCTTCATTAATAAATGCACTTTTTTATTCATATTTAAAACATTTTGCACACAAATTATACGAGTACAGATATTCACTGTTGTACATAGATGATAAATACCTATACACCTATGGCAAAACTAAAAAGTATCACCGCTGTGCCGGTTGGAGTGGGGAGTGTTAGGTTATTTTCGTTACGGAATTTCTGGATTCGGTCTCCACGTTCAAGGCCCGCGATAGAAGCTATGCAATAGCTTAAAAAAGAAAAAAAATGTTTCCGAAAGAAACGTTTTTAGCGAATCAAAACCGATATTAAACAAAGAGAGAACTACCAACAAAAAGAAAAATAATAAACGCAAGAAACAGACTAAGAAAGACTCTTCATCTGAGTCAGATATCGAGATGCATTTTCAAGAATCAGACGATTCTAATTGCGATGAAATTGAAGCAGAATGCATGTTTTGTCACATCATCTTTAAAGATGATAGAAGTGGAGATGAGTGGGTTCAGTGTGAAGGATGTTTGGAATGAGTCCATGTCCACTGTGCCGGAAATGAGATGCCTAACATTTGTGAATTTTGTAGGAGCTTTTAATTTATATATGTTCCTATTTTAGATAGTTTGTTTAAATAACATTTAATTTTCTCTTTGTTTCTGAAAAAAAAATGTTTTCATTTTCATGTGAATCTTGAGTTTTCATAACTGTATGATTTGATTGATTTGTATCATCTATCAATAAAATTTAAAAGTTTTTGAGTAAGATTTATCATTTTTTTGTACCTACTATACATAATTGCACTATTTACATAGTTTTTTCAGGTACCCCGTATTAGGTCATATCAGGTTCAGGTAGGGGAGGTCGGGTACAATTGTAACGCGGTACGAATGTAACAACAGATAGAAAAACGTCTAGTGTAATTTTTTAAATTTGGCAACGTGGCCAACAAATAGGTTGTAATGTGAAGTAGTTTGCATGTTGATTAGAGCGGTCCATGTAATACGAGTCAAAAGTTATGTTAAATAGGTTGTTTTGAAGACAGGTAAGTAAAATTTTAGTGTTTTGCCTTTTTATGTATAACCTATACCATGTTTACATTTATCGCAAAGAATTTATAGTTGACGTTTAGAGCAAACATGACTTTAAAAAGTCCTAATGCTAATTTGAGGTTATGACTTGTCTTGTTCTGGTAACTAAGCCAAACATTTCAAAATGTCGTTCGGGTACAAATGTAACAACACTAGTCGGTACAATTGTAACGTGTTACATTTGTACCCCTTATGTTGAGTTTATGAATTCCATGTTTCAGGGAACAATGCCACGCCAAAGAATTAGAAAAAGCAACAGAAGTCCTTCAAATGAACTAATGGAAAGAGCAGCTAATCTAATAATGGAGGGAAATCTTTCACAACGACAGGTAGCAAGAGATTTAGATATTTGCCACGTAACACTTAACCGTTATATGAAAAAACGAAATAATGGTGAAATGCCAAAAATGGGTTACAATCCACACACGAGAATTTTATCAGAAGAACAAGAAGAAGCGTTTTTGAGATATATACGGATGTCTTCAGTTATATATTTTGGGCTAACGCCAAAAGAAATTCGTAAATTGGTTAGTAGTTCAAATAAAAGCCTAAAAAACCAATGTTTATTAAATTTTTGTTCCCAGGTGTATCAATTCGCAAAAGAAAACGAAATGGCGGTGCCTCCCAAATGGTCAGAAAATGGACAAGCTGGTAAGGACTGGTTTACAAATTTCATGCATAGACACCCTAATTTATCTATAAGAACTCCAGAGGCAACCAGCTATGCACGTGCGATTAACTTTAACAAAGTAAATGTCGGCAAATTCTACGATAATCTCTCAAATCTTCTTGAAAAATATAAATTTGAGGCCGCTGACATTTACAACGTCGACGAAACTGGGGTCACCACCGCACAAAAGCCAAACAAAATCGTTGCCATAAAAGGCACAAAACAAGTAGGTGCAGTTACTTCTGGAGAACGGGGCACTTTGGTAACTGTTTGCACAGCTGTTAGTGCTGTCGGAAACACTGTCCCCCCTCTCTTCATCTTCCCTCGCAAAAAATTTCAAGCACATTTTATAAGCAATGGTCCCCCAGGATGTATCGGTGAGGCGAATGGCTCCGGCTGGATGAACGAAGATACGTTTTTAATTTTCATGAAACACTTCGTAAAGCATGTGAGACCCACACCTGAAAAAAAAGTTCTACTTTTGTTGGACAATCATGATTCCCACCTATATGTGCCAACTATAGAGTTCTGTAGAGCTAATGGAGTTGTTTTATTGTCGTTCCCCCCACATACATCGCACAAGTTACAGCCGTTGGACCGTGGTGTCTACGGTCCTTTCAAACATTACGTCAATGGTGCAATGGACAATTGGATGAAATCGCATCCCGGTCAGACAATGACTATATACGATATCCCCGGTGTAGTTGCTGAGGCATTTCCAAAAGCAACAACACCCACAAATATTATGGGAGGATTCAGGGTGTCAGGAATTTGGCCCTTTAACAGGGATATTTTTGGAGACGACGAATTTTCGCCTTCATCTGTAACTGACAGGGATTTACTAGAAAATAACTTAGTAGAAACTACGGCTACAAGCAATGAAAATGACGGAAGTGTCGCAAATGTAGCTATACCAGGTCCTAGCAGAAGACCAGATAACCCAGAAGATCTGAATCAATCCTTTCGGGTTCTTGAACAAATTCGCCCTCTTCCAAAGGCAGCAGGTGGTATAAAAAAGCAAATTACGAAGAGAAGAAAGAAGCATAGTGCTATTTTAACAGATACGCGAGAAAAGCTGATTCTCGAAGAAGAACAGAGTAAGAGGAAACAGAAAGCAAACACCATAAAAAGAAATGTAGTGGAAAATGAAGATGAAGCAAAAACCAAAAAACTTAAAGGCACAAATAATAAAAGTTTATCTAGGAAGTCTAAAAAGATCGATGGTAGACTAGGTTCCTCTCGTGTGACAGATGATTCTGAAATGGAAGATTCTGAAACAGAAGATTCATTTTGCCTATATTGCTTTAAACCCTACACCGGGAAACCCAAAGCGACGTGGATTCAGTGTAACAAGTGCAAACAATGGGCACACGAATCATGTGTTCATAAGCTACAATCCGACTTTTTCTATTGTTTGAACTGCGATGATGATGATGATGAGAGTGACTAGTGTTTATTTAATTTAAATGAAAATAATATTATCTTGTTTTATATTCTTTTTTTAATTAAGAATATGGCTTTAATGTGAAATGATTCCAATTGGTTTAGTTTTAGAATCATAATGTTTCACTAAATATGTATTCTTAATTTTTTTCACTAATAAATATTATTTTCAATAGTTTCAGACTTTGTTACATTTGACCCCCGTGCATGTTACAATTGTCACACCTGCGGGTACGATTGTAACATTCTGTCCCACCACATTATATATATTTTTTCTTGTTAATGAAGTGACCAACATCATTAATATTAATTATTTCTATAGCTATATCTTTGGCACACATGGAGGCATTTATGTTTCTTTTTAATTTTATAGACAGTAACAGAAAAAAAAATCATAAGTAAAAATTGTTACAACTGTACCCGACCTCCCCTACCCCATATTAAGTCTTATCAGGGCCCCATATTAGGCTAGGCTGGGGTAGACACAATATTTTTAAATAAATTTTTGATAAAATAGTTTCAACCGTTTTTTTATTCAGAATTATCTTGCTAGTATAAAAAAGAATCAATGTTGCTAAAATGGAAGCTAAACAGAGATAAAAAATATGAAGTTTTTGTAAAAATTAAAATGGTACCCCATAATAGGCGACTTTCCTCTACTTTCACACACATTTTTATCAATTACATGAAGATCGAACAAATATCTTCTTGTTAAAGGGCTATAATATATGGCTTAAATAAGCACATCTAGCTAATCAATTTCGTCATTTCTTGATGTATCATCATCTTTGTAGTATTTGAACTGACCTGTACATATAATTTTGGTTCAAAGGACGGCGTTATAACTACCAAATTATGAACGTATTGTATACAAAATTCAATGTAGAGAAGTCACCATTTCTCGATGTACAATACTTCTACTAAACTTACAAAGAGCATTCTTTTGTTAAAGGTCTAAAGGTCAATATTATGCATAATACGGAACCGGAACTTGTTCGCGTAACAATCGTTCTACCAAAAATAAGAACAAGTTTTTCGGTTTCAATCTTCGTATCTGAGGTACACAATTACATTATTCAAATAACTGCGCGGAGTGATACATTCAGATGCTGGATTTCTATTTCTTCCCATTTAGTAACTACTGCCCTCGCCAGTGGCGTTACTTTTGATTTTAAACGTCAATATAATTTTAAACGTTAGTAATATACAGGGTGAATCACGACCAACGGGATGGAGGTTTATAGCGAAACGGTAAAAGATTTGGAATGTTTGTCACTTTAGTAGTTTGTACGTAGTAGTAGGCTACATTTTAAAATTATTTTTAAATGTACAGGATGTTCCATTAATGTGTGGCCTATCAAAGTTATATTTTTTCTTATGGGACACTCTATATTTTATTACATTCTCTGATTGCTCCTAAAAAATAAAATACTCCTTCATAATGGTCTCCTATACCTAAATACAGAGGGATCCGAGTTATGCTGACTTTTTTTAAAATGTGAACATTTCGAAAAATATTTATAACTCATTGATATAACAAATGCTAGCAAATTTTCTCTTACATCTAAATAGTTGGATATTCGTTGAATGTATTCCACGATTGAGTACTAAACATCTCTTTTCAGGGTGTTCAGAATTTTCAGTTCCATTATTACATCATTCAATGTGTAATATCGGGCTTATTTTAATAATTTTTATCATACGGATTTTTTGTGTTAATTTAACAACGATGTCTGCGTTTACTAATACTGAAATGGCTAATATGCACTTTTTGTATGGATTAGCAAATGGTAATGCCTTAGAGGCTAGACGTATGTATGCCCAGCGTTATCCAAATAATCGTTTATCGTGTTCTGATACGTTTACTAAGATACGTATTCGTTTACAAGAAACTGGAACTTTTGCTAAACCAAAGAATATTATTGGACGACCCAGAAATGTGAGAACTCCACAATTGGAGAACCAGATTCTTCAAATGATTGACCAACATCCAGAAACGAGTACCAGAAAAATTGCTGATGGAGTAAATGTTAGTAACAGAACTATTTGGAACATTCTAAAAGAAAATTTATTGTATCCATATCGCGTTCAACGTGTTCAACATTTGCTACCTACTGACGATCCGCTCCGTATACAATATTGCCAATGGATTTTAAATAAAATCGCAAACAATCCCAATGTTGCTGCTAATATTCTGTTTTTTGGGATGAAGCCAACTTTTCAAGATATGGCATTATGCATTTTCATAATCACTACATATGGGCAGATGTAAATCCACATGCAACAGTTGTAGTACGGTTCCAACACTCCTTTTCGGTCAATGTTTGGCTTGGCATCATCGAAGATTATTTAATAGGGCAATTTTTCCTTCCTGCACGGTTGACCAGTGAGACATATGTTCATTTTCTAGAAAATGAACTTCCAGTTCTTTTGGAAGATGTACCTCTTATTATTAGGAGGCGCATGTGGTTCATGCATGACGGTGCTCCTCCACATTTTGCAGTGACTATACGCGAGTTTTTAAATCACGCTTTTCCAGACCATTGGATCGGACGGGGATCTTCACACCCGTGGCCCCCTAGATCATCTGAACACAATCCTCTGGACTTTTGTGTGTGGGGATATCTAAAATCGCTCATTTACACAATCCCGATATTAAACTTAGGAGATCTTCAAAATCGTATAATACAAGGCTGTAATGTTATTCGTAACAATCCTGGTATCTTCGAACGTCCAAGTAGCACAATAAAAACATTGTGGATTTAATTGAGTTTTAGAACAGTTTTATTATGGTAAATAAAAAATGTGGTTTTACGGATACTTTGTAAATATACTACCGGTTCTTAAAATCTGTTTAGCATTTAATACTGGAGAAATACTAATAGAAATATTTAGGCCTCCGTAAAAAGACAAATCAATTAATTAAGTGGATAATTTCGATATATTTTACTAAAAAAATATATAATATAATATGTAAAATCATTTTTCTTCGATATTTAAATTTTTTAAGCTTCCAAAAATTTTTGGTATTATTTTCCAAATTATAAATCTTCAGAAATTTGATTTGGAGAAGAAATGGGGGCCAGTATGTTATGAAGGACATCTGTCGCGGAGAGCGGATTCAGCTTTTGTCGCTGTCAACAATTTAATTTTTATTTAGTAGTATTTGTCTCTGGCAGTTGGTATCTGTCCGCTGTCAGAGCTAGTTTTTCTATCGTATGAGAATAGAGGTCGAAGTGAGTGTGTGTGTGTCACTTTTGACAAATATATATAAAAATTCAGAAAAAGATAAGACTATTTATTTATATAACCTATCAGTTAACAAGTTTGCGAAGGATTGAAACTGCAGCAAGAGTTTCTACCAAAAGTACTCAAATCAGGGCTTCCACCGGGTTTCTAAACTATCAATCACGCTTGATACAATCAATTTGCTGAAGCATTTGATCAAGTCGCTTGATAGTCTAGGGCCTACTTAAGACTTCTTTTAAAACCAACTGGTTTTATTTACAGTTTTATTCTATATTTTTAAAGCATCCTTCTAATACTTAATAAAACCGTTTGTGCTACTTGGGCGTATTCGGCAATCCATTAGACGTCGAGCGGATTTTCGCTAGAGCTGCACATTTTGAACGTATGTCCTGAAATGTACCATTTTTCCTGTATGTTTGTTGTTGCTTCATATAAAATAATAAAACAATTCAACACCCTGTATCTCATTAACGACAAGACTTATCACACATGTTTATACGACCTATTCGTCTTAAAATGGAGTGACGAAGCGCCCAATACAATATTTTAGATTACTTAGGAAACACCCTGTATATTTTTTACTCACTTAAAACTAATAGGTCGATTCTGTGTTTTTCGTAATCATCTACGAATCTGTAGCTTACGAGGATCTGTAAATGGGATTTTACAGAATCTGTAACTTCGCGATTCTGTGATGTTGTCTGTAACTCGCTGAATTACAGACTACTGTACGTCAAATTTCGATATTTCTAACCTATAACTTAAACAAAATCCAACTACAAAAATATTCCATTTGAATAAAGTCATACTATGTCACATAATCCAGTAAAGAATGTCTGTTTGTTTAACTAATGAAGGAAATAAAAAAAGGAAGAGACTAAAAAATACAACCTCAGAACAGTACGAAATGTATTTAGAAGCAATTGAAAATGATTATGTATTCAGAAGCAATACAATCAATCCCACTATCGACCAAAATTATATACATAAGAAGTGGGAAGAGTTAGTGTACAAATTAAATGCAGCAAGACAAGGCCCTGCATTGTCCATTGAAGAGTGGAAAAATGTTTCTATAATTATATAAACGAGTTGACAGTATTACATTTTGCATTCTAGAGATTTGCAGATTGGAGATATGGTACCAAAGCGAAATATAGAAAAATTTATCATCATAGAATTCAAACTGGTGGGGTCCTGTTTCAGAAGCAATATTAACTCCATTAGAAGAAAGGGCATTGAGTGCTTGGGGTATGGTAACAGTTACTGGAAATGAACATGTTACCACATATGAGGGCATTCCAGTAACTGCTGGCGATGTAACAAATAATGAAAATGAAATATTTTATGAAGAAGAACCAGAACAAGAAGATATTTCAACAGAAACTGTAATAATAAATGTTGAAAATGTAACACCCCCAAGAACAACTCCTCATAAGCGAGTAAGACCTAAGCCCTTATCCGAGCTGGCTGAAAATTTAATTAATGCAACAAAAGCTAATGCTACCTTAACAGAAGATTTTTGTAAGCATATTAAGGAATTTACCAATGCACTTATTAATGTAGAAAAAGAAAATATTGAAATTCGTAAACAACTAGATTTTGAAGTTGAAAAGTTCAAATTTTTACACCCTGACTTTTCATTGTAATATTGTTACAAAACAGCACACTGGTATAAACCCTAAATCCGACCCTGTCTAAGCCAGGTATGAAAATTAAAATTATGGCGGATACGCAGTGTTTTTATAACTGTTTGGGACTATCTTATCTAAGCATTGTTTTTGTGACCAGACTTATCTAGAAAAGGCCAGAATCAATTATTTGTGTGTGTAAGCCGCAGCCCGGAATTTACTAGTATCTAAAAAATGTTGATAAAGTGATCTTGACAAATAAACAGTAAATAAGTGAATATAAATTAATAATTAAGTTTGTGTGCATATAAATTAAATTTAAGTGATTAGTTAAGTACATATAAAATAAGTGTTAGTGAGTTAGTGTTTAAATAAACTAGTAAGTTGCCATATCGTGTGTTTAAAATTTATCCCACCCGTTTATTGTTTAAATAAATAACAAAAACATTACAATATAATAAATTGGACACAGGCTAGGAATTTGGAAATTATATTATTTTTGTTAGGGTTGTTTATGTTTTAATTTTTGTTTTTATTAGTTTATTATTGTAAGTATTTAGTAAGAATGTTTTTTTTATTTATTTGAAAGTTTTATGTTATATTACTTCATTTATTTTTTATTATAATTTAACAATGGGAATGTTGTAGAATAAAATAAAATTTATTTGAATGATTTATTTTTTTATCATTTTGTTACAAGTAGAAATAAAACAGCTTAATAAATTTTTTATTTTTCTAAAATATTAATAATTGTCTCTTACATATGCCGCCCTTGTTTCTCTTCCTAATTGCAAAAGATTTCTATTTGCAGCTAGATTGTCAATGTGATCATTTTCTTGTGGATATTCAATTTCTCTTTCATCCAGATTCAAACCTGCAGTTAGGGCCATATTGTGCAACACACAGCATGTATAAATAATATTGGCTGCCCTCACAGGATGGTATACAAGTGTTCGATGTCTGGACAAACAGCGAAATCTTCCTTTCAAAATGCTGTTGGGTCTTTCAATAATATTACGTGTAGATGTCAGAGTGTTGTTAAATGCTTCCTCTTGTTGGTTCTGTGGATTTAAAAAAGGTGTAAATAACCAAGGTTCTAAAGGATGACCAGTATCTCCTATTAAATGGTCGCCATTCTGATACCTAATTTGCAAATGATTTCTTGTAGCACTAACTTGCCACACTGCGGCATCATGCACGGAACCAGGAAATCTTGCATTACATCCTATAATTTTATTGTGAGCATCTGATACCAGCATTACATTTATAGAATGTTTTCCCTTTCTATTTATATATACAAAAGGTGGATGCTTTATATCAGTTACAGAGGGAACAAGAATTTCTACATGAGTACCATCAATAGCCCCCAACACAACTCGAAAACCATATTTTCTAAAAAATCTAAAAACATTTTTTTAGTTAATATATTAAAACTATCTGATTATTGGCTACCCTTGGTTGACATTCAAAATTTCCTCATTTTGAGTAGGAAATTTTACCCAGATTGGCAATAATTCTTGAACAATTGCTGAACAAATCTCGCTAATTGATCTGCTAACAGTAGGTTGACTCGCAGACAACCAAGCACTTGTTCCTATTAAATTTTGATGAGACCCTACACTTAAAAAATGGAGGGTAAGAAGCACCTGTTAAAATGAAATTTTAAAGTAACCAATAATAATTCACATATATATGTAAATACGTACTTACTTTTTTCACAAGTGAAATAGAGTTATTATTTCTAATTCTAATGTGTGGTTGTAAACTATTTATTGAATTTATTGCACATTCTTTATTAAGCGTAAACATTTGAATAAATGCTGTATTTGGCATATCAAAGGGATCCATTTGATTTCTCAGACGTTTTCTTTGAATTCTCATAAAGTTCCTAAAAATGATATCTATAAATAGTACCCAATTACCAACTTGTTATAATAAGGGGAATATATTTTACCAATTATAGTCTTCTACTATTAGAATTCCAATGAATATTGCCATTTCATTGTCCATTTTTGTTAAATTTTTATCAAAAAAATAAATAAATTCCTTACTGTAATGACATACGACAACAGTCAATACTCACGTAAATATTTACCAAATCTGTAACCATTTAACAGGTTCCTGTAAGATACAGTTGTACGCAGAATAGCAGTTACCCTGTACAGTTACAGATTATCTTACAGACTTGCACAGAATAGACCTATTAATTTTAAAATAAGTTTCAAGCGGTTACTCGATTGGTACAGCTCATGTACAAAAACTGTCCCGTAGACAAAATATAGTAATTTTAAGCACCATTTTTGCCCTGGCATTAAATGGTTTTTATAATCGTGTAATATCATTTAAAAAATACTTCATTCAGTAACCCGATAGACCAGGTTTTTTGAAGCCAGCTCTTCGACTATAAGTTGAAATTTCTGTCGTATAATGAAAAAGAACTTGCCAACCTATATGAAAAGCTAAATAATATTCGACTTTGACACGCAGTATTCTGAGAAATAGTGAACATAATCATAATATGAGGTAGAAGCTTTTTACCCATTTTAGAATTGAGTTTCTACCATAGATATTATAACTTAACATGCATGCGCCTTAGAAAGAGATACCATGGGACCAGAGCAACCAGACAAAGACAGATATACGGCTCTATTCTGTATCGCGAAGTTGCTACTGAGCAAGTGGTTTAAAACAAGGTCAGTGGTTAGGTTACCACTTGTCTTCAATTGGTATTCTGTAGAGGCAACCAGTGGTTACGAAAGTTACTTTATAGTTGTTTCTGAGCAACCACAAAGTTTGTGGTTGTTAATGTTATCAACTGTCTGAGAAAGATAGAAGTGTGGTGACAGGAAGATGGATCCGTGGATTATGAACATTTTGTTAGATCATGAAATTAATGAAATACACAATGAGTATAAAAATATACTAAAAATTGTATATGTAGTATAAAATCGTTGATTGAGAACCAATCAACGATAAAATCTTATATTTTCCTAGTGATCGAGTCAGAATTATTCAGAGGAATTTAAGGGATCAGAGCAATCCATTTCACATGGGTAAAGGTCAATTTAAAAAAATGTTTAGACTTATGCTGCTTTACACATATTTGAAGCAATTCGTGTGATTATGGAACGAGAAGAACCACAGCAGCGTCCAAATGTAGCAGTTCCTAATAATTTGAAAGTATATAATATGCTACCTATTTATAGTTTGTTATACATACCTTTTTTTAGTTTTGTTGTGTATTATACTTTTATAGTAAAGGAAGTTACCAATCTAATATTGGACAAGATTATAATATTGCCCTCAGCCAACCAAGTGTAAGCAGATGTGTAAGATTTGTAAGCAATATAATTTAATTAAAAAGGTACTTTATTGAGTTTTTCGTTCCCTATTAACAATGAAAAAAGAAAATATTTATATATACAATATATATAAGGCGGCCGATATCCAGGCGATTTTCTTATCCATTCTTCCTTCCGGTATGTACTCACGGCTCCTTGCTATTGCATTATCCGATTATTTTGATTTGAATACAACTTTGTCCCTAATAAAGTTTTTCACTCCTACCATCTTTCGACTTGGGTTTTCCCAGAAAAACAGCTGAAAAACTGGGTTTCGAAATGATACGGGGTAATAGTTTTCGAGAAGGCAACTTTGTCCCTAATAAAGTTTTTCACTCCTACCATCTTTCGACTTGGGTTTTCCCAGAAAAACAGCTGAAAAACTGGGTTTCGAAATGATACGGGGTAATAGTTTTCGAGAAGGCAACATGGCTGGCGTTGATTTGTTGTTATATAAATGTGAATTACTAGTAAGATTGAGTTTCGTGGCGCAAAGGCCTCGCGGTGTGTTTACTGCGAGACTTTTGTTCCCTTTGTGAAATATGGGTTTGGAATTCCAATGAAATACAACCAAATTATGTAATTAACGATCCATGCAGAAGCCTACACCCACTATCTCGGATGCCTTCTGCGCGATTTGCGTCTTTGAGTTTGTTTCGAAGATCTTGTGGTAGACAGTAGTTATAAAAATTATGTGAGATTTTGTTGATAAAGTCTTTGATAGTGGGTATATTTGCCTTGTCATGTAGCCAGGAGGTTTTAGGTAATTTCGGATAAACCGCATTATGGTTTAGTGCCATTCTGAGACAATTATTTTGTATCACCTGCAGGGAGTGAAAATTATGTTTAGTGCCTGTGTAATAAATGGGTGCAGCGTAAGTAAGTATAGGTCTTATGATTTGTTTATAAAGTAATATTTTGTTTTGACTTGTGAGTTTACTGTTTTTACATATGAGTGGATATAATCGACACATTGTAATCTTAGCCTTTTATATTTGTTGTGATATGTGCGCATTTGCCGATGTATTTCCTTGCATAGTATACCCTAAATACTTTAGGGTATTGCTAGGAGCAATGTAATGCCCATTTACACAAAGCTGAGATTGCAATGGATCGGCTTTCCTAGCTATTCTTCTGAGTAATAAATAATCGGTTTTTGAAGGATTAATAGCTAGTTTGTGTTCAATGAAATAGGGCGAAATTTTGGTGTTAATATGTGATTGTACCGCGTTGAGTGCTTGTTCTTGATTCTTTGCAGTTGCTACAAAACAAGTGTCATCAGCGTACATAGCAGTTAATAATTTTGGGGATGTAGGGAGGTCATGAACGAAAAGGGTACTCCAGCTCTTATATTATACGGTCCTGCCGTATAGTCATGTATTTTGGAGTAAAATTTTCTATTGGTTAAATATGATTGCAAGATTTTTATTAAATAGTCTGGGATTTTTAATTTGATTAGTTTGTAAATAAGCCCCTCGAGCCATACGGAATCAAAAGCTTTTTGGACATCAATTGTGACCATAATCGATTTGTGTTTATTTTGAAAACCTTCTCGGATATAGTTGATAACTCTGATTATTTGGGCCACTGTACTGTGTCCGCTTCTGAAACCGTATTGCTCTCGTGGAATAATGTGATTTTTGTCTACAAAAGATTGTAGTCTTTTAAGTAATATCCTGTCTATCACCTTTGCTATATTATTTAGCAGGGAAATTGGCCTATAGCTATCTACATAACTGGGTTGTTTGTTTGCTTTGACAATTGGTATGATGTTGGAAATCTTGAGCATATCAGGATAATAACCAGTTTTAATAATGTAATTTGTTATGTTAGTTAACTGGACGATAGCTTTTTTCGGAAG
Organism: Galeruca laticollis; assembly: GCA_963921935.1. NCBI lineage: Eukaryota > Metazoa > Arthropoda > Insecta > Coleoptera > Chrysomelidae > Galeruca > Galeruca laticollis. The sequence continues at coordinate 116,497,293 of OY998182.1, read as the reverse complement.
ATTCTTTAATATTATGTTGTGTATACCGTCTATGCCTGGGGCAGTTTTGTTTTTTAATTTTTGTATCGTGTTATATATTTCGGTGTAAGTAACTAAGTCTTTTGTGTTAGGTATATTTATTGATTGTAAGTGTTGGTGGACTGTGTGAATTATGTTTTGATGCTGTTGTGTATGAGATGTATTGTTAATGAAATTGTTTTGAAAGTACTCCCCGAATTTTCCTGCGATCTCCGTCATGTTTGTAATTGTGTGTCCGTTATCTATAATTTTATTTATGTCGCGGTTTGATTCTCTAAACCTTCTGGCAATTTTCCAAAGAGAATTGTTCTCCGGTTTGAGACCTTCTAAAAACTTTGTCCAGTCATTATTTTTGTGTTCTGTTATTAGATGATTGATTTGATTTTGATATGATCTTAATAATTGGTGATGTTCTTGTAATCTAGTGCTTTGCCATATTTTACGTATTTTGTTTTTTTTCTAGTATTAATTGCGTAATGCTATTAGGTAAATTTATTTGTTTTATTTGTTTCTTTATTAATGTGGTTGAAATATTTCTGGCTTTTATTATTATATTTTGTAAGTTATTTATTATGTTAACAAGATGATTTTGATTTTCTATTTTATTAGTGATTATTAAATTGCTGTTGATAAAACTTCGGAATTTTATCCAACTGGTTGTTTTGTAGTCGTAATGTGTGTTTTGTGTATGGTGGGATATTTTGAGTTGTATAAGGACAGGGTCATGATCGGAATTAAAGTCTGTAAGGGTTTTTATTTTTGTGAGATTGTTAATGTTTTTGCCTATTGCTATATCTATGGTACTAGGCGAATGATTTGCGTAGGGAAAGTGTGTCGGTGTGTCTGTGTAAAATATGTTACAATCCGAAAGATCGCAGAACTTCTGCAGAGTACTTCCGTTTGGGTTGGGGTGTTTAGTGTAGTGATCCCACTGCGGATGTTTGCAGTTGAGATCTCTTACAAGTAACACCTTGTTGTGTGTGTTTATAATATTAAATAAATCTTCACGAAGCTTATTTCCAGGGCTGTAAGTGCCTACAATTTTGATTTTATTATCGAGAAGTATAAGAATATGCTCAATTGAAGTGTTATTTTGTTGCAAGAGTTTGAATTTTATGTCTTTTTTGATTAATAGTGCGATACCGCCTCCTTTGACATCGTCGGGGCGGTCTTGTCTAAATAGACGATATTCGGGGTTTCTGAAATTTACTTTTTTATTAGATTTAAGAAACGTCTCGATTAGAAAGAATATGTCTGGTTTATGAATGTCAAGCAATATAATTTCGACTCACTGTCTGAACCAGTATGTGACATTTTCCATAACTCCTGAGGAAATTCCAAATAAGAAAGCAAGGTATGTACCTATCTACACCTACCACTTTCAAAATACTGTAGAGGTTGATCAAACTGAAATCCTACCAGTGTGTCATAAATGGACGAGGAAGGGCTTATTAAATCTAAAGTCCAGAAAGTGGGACTGCCACAGCAGTGTGGTAGAATTTGATACACATCTACTAACTGTTCACAATAAACAAAAGCGTGCATAGTGAACGAGACGTAACTGGTGCAACAAATCATGTAGTGGCAACAACATTTTTTATGCATATCATCATTTTAGTAATGTTACATGCTGCCAGATTGTTGCAAAATTATGTGCTTACATACATGATGTTACTCTACATTGACAATTTGTCAATATATAGGTGTAAGACAATTGAGAGAGGAGAGGCTTATCACCATTCATGACTCGATCGCTGAACTGTATATACATTGGAAAACATTTTTTAACACACATTGAAATTTCACAAAATGTTTTTGGTTTATGGAAAAATTTAATTTTCCTCATGTAGTGGGTTGTGTTGATGGTACGCATATTGCCATAATTCAACCAAAAACTGATGATCCAGTGCGACCTGGTATCAATTATTTGAATAGGAAGAATTACTACAGCATAAATACTCAGTTGGTAAAATATTCTACAAAAAATCTTTTATTTTGAAATAAATTTTTTGATATTTCTAGATTTGTGATGCAGATTTAAAAATAATGGCAGTAAATGCTCGTTTTCCTGGGGCTACTCATGATCAGGCTATTTGGCAGATCTCTGCAATTAGAAGACATTTGCATCAAGAATATTTGAGGGGCACTAGAAATTTATTTCTGTTAGGGGATTCAGGGTACGCCTTACAGCCATGGCTTATGACTCCAATTTTGAATGTGCCATAAGATACTCCTGAGGGACGGTATACCAGAGCACATATTCATGCAAGAAATAGTATAGAGAGGTGTATTGGTGTCCTGAAATCTAGATTTAGGTGCCTATTAAAATATCACTATGACCCTACAATGGCAGGAAAAATCATTAATACTTGTGTTGTTCTGCACAATATATGTGTAAATTATAATATAGAATTCGATGGGGAATTAGTGAACGATGATGAAGATTTTGAAAATGGAATACCGGAAAATGATCTAGAACCTAACATCCAACGTCTTTCTCAAGAAATGCAGAGAAATGTTGTTAATTATTTTAGGTGACACGTTGTTTTGGTATTAGCACTAGGTATTTTTCAATTTCTTTAGGTTTAGAAACTTCTATTTTTTAAAATCTGCACTATTCTGTTTTTTTGAAGATTCATAAATGAAGCTTTATTCTTATGATTCTTTTTATGGAATAAAAACACTATATTTGATGTGTCGATACCACCTGATGTTCTCAAACTCATCTCTCTTGGTCCTAATTTCGGTTTGTTCTCTACAATTCATGATTATAGAGTTTCTTCTATGTTAGCTGATTTGGAGTTGATTTTGCTGAATCTCAGTGAGTGTCGCAAAAATGTTATTAGAGCTAAATTTACAAATATTATAACTAATCACATACATAAGAATAATGATAATAAACATTTTCTATCTGACCTTTTTAAGAAATGTCAAACTTTTTTTAAGCAAAATCCTAATTTGTATTTGGTTAAAAGTGACAAAGGTAACGTATCCGTAATTATGTATAAAGAGGATTACTTGCAATTGAGTTCCCAACTTCTAGATGATCAAAGATACTATAGGAGACTGAGCAGAAATCCTGGCACCACCTATCAACAAAAAGCCAATAAATTGGTTACAACATTGAAGAACAAAAAGAGCATTCCAGAGGAACATGCTAAATCACTAACAATTTATAATTGCATAACACCGAGATTTTATGCCTTACCCAAGATCCATAAACCAATCCTCAGTATGAGACCAATTGTTTCTTCACTTAATCCACCTAACGGCCCAATTGCTTCGTACCTTACTGGAATTCTAAAAGAATCTTATGATTTCAACAATTCTTTCAACATCACAGATTCTTTTATGTTCAGCGAATTTGTTAATGACATTAAGCTTCCAGAAGACTATGTTTTGGTCAGTTTCTACGTAGTCTCACTTTATACTAACCTTTCACTTCCCACCACAATCGAAGTTATTCGCAGAAGATGGGATATCATTAGTTCGAGATGTCAAATCACTCTAGAAACGTTTATTCTTTTGCTAAGTTTCGTTTTCGATTCGAATATACTAGTGTTTAATGATACTTACTATAAACAAGAATTTGGCACTCCTATGGGCTCTAAGATTTCGCCTATACTTTGTAATTTTGTTTTGGATTTATTGATTGAGAGAGTGCTGGATGTTATTCCTTTTCATATTCCTTTCGTAAAGAGTTACGTTGATGATTTGATACTTGCCGTACCTCATAACAATATACAAATTGCACTGGATGTTTTTAATAGTTTGGATAAAGACATCCATTTCACGGTTGAAACATAAACTGATCACTACATTCCTTTTCTTGACATGAAGGTCCATAGAGACAATCAAGGAGTATTACGCACATCTTGGTACCGTAAACCCATGGCAAGTAATGTATTTCTTAATTACCATTCCAATCACACCATGCAAATGAAAGTTAATTTAATTCATACTATGAAATGCCGCGTATGCCAATTGTCTCATCCTCAATACAGAAATCGTGATTTGAAAATGCTTTATAATATATTTATTGATAATTCTTATCCTTCTAAACTTCTCAACAACATTATTTTCAGTTCTTCTTTTCCAATCCAACGTCGGTTGGCTATAGTTAAGAGTTCTAATGTTGATGATATACGTGAAACAGATATGAAATTTGTTTCCTTACCTTATATCAATGATCTGACTCCCAAACTTATTTCTGTTTTGAAACACATTCCACATGTTAAGATTTCAACGAGGAATGTGAAAACTGTAGGTTCCCTGTTTACCCGCACCAAAACTAAAGTCAAACCGTTAGAAAGTTCCAATGTTGTGTATAAGATCAATTGCAAGGATTGTCATAAAGCATACATTGGACAAACCTCAAGGCTTTTGCAGGGTAGAATAACATCTCACAAAAGCGATTGCAGATTGGGAAAGCCGTCTTGCGCTCTGTCGACCCATGTTATTGAATCACAACATGATATGGATTTCGAAGGAGTTGAAGTTTTAATTGGAGAAAATAACTACTATAAAAGGATTTTCTTGGAGATGGTGTTTATTAATAAAATTGAAAGACCCCTCAACACTAGATCAGATACTCAAAATCTGAGTCTCATCTATAATTACATTTTGGAGTATGAGAATAATAAGAACAAAATTCCTAAAATATTTCCCCTAACACAGCACACTAACAATGCATAACATCTTCGTTAATGTAGTGTTCGCTGTTTGCATTTTAGTTGAAGGCCATTTTGTGTTGTTCCGTGCTCACCGTGTTGTTCCATGCTAATTGTCACTTTTACCATTTGTTATCATTTGTTTTCATTTGGAGTTTTATCAGTTAGTTTCTAACATCTTAAAATGTAATATTCATTGTGTGTTTGATCCGATAATAATTTCTAAATCAGTACAATGTTATTGTTTGTAATGGTTTTTATGTTACTTTTAAATATTTTTTAGATGTATATATTGTTTATGGAGTTTTTATTGTTTCCAACTTTTATGGTATAGTCGATCTGACAATCCATTTTAGTAAGTACGACTATGTTTTGTAACGTATTGTTTTTAAATATATAATATTTGTAGTCATCCTGAGGAAGACCCCAAACAAGGGTTGAAAGCTTGATGAATAATAAAATTGTTTGATTTCTCACCAGCCCCACTGTTGACTGCTACACCCAGTTCTGGATGAACATATTTTGTTAATATTCATCAGTCAAACGTATCAATACTTTTATATATATATATATATATATATATATATATATATATATATATATTATAATATATTATAATTATAATTATATTTTATATATGAATATGAATTTATATGATGCTGAATTTAATTTGTAGCTGTCATCACAATTTGTGATAATGACTACACTATTGTGAAAATACCTTTACCTCTAAATATAACCTATAAAATTTTTAATGACAGCAGTTGTCAAATTAATATGCCCGGCTAAATAAATATTAAATTTTATATTATGAAAGATAAATCAATACAACACCAATCAACTCACTCTTTTCTCAGGGAGGGATCAAAGATTTCAACTAATAATTCAAATTTGTAATTTCCAAATAATTTTCTAAATTACGTATCACACTATTCAAATCTACAGTAACTGTTTATCCAATACACTATAAGACAATTTAAATTATCTTATCACATATATGAATTTACTGTCAGGAGATTAACTAAATGTCACTTATTATACTAAATTTTCTATAGTATAAAAATTATCAAATATAATGAAAATGAATATGAAAGAGAGCCAAAGAGATTTGGAATTCAAATTTATATAATATATTATCAAAATAACACTTACAAAAATTAAAACTCTTCAAAAATATCATAAACGCATAAACAAAGATAGAATTTTCTATCAAACCTTAATATTAAAAACAATATATATTAGAAATTTCCTATCTAAATAAATTTAACCGAAAATTCAAAATGTCTAAATTTATACTTGATATCTGTCAATGTAAAATACGTAAATTTTCTTGTAAATTGTCTGTTCCCAAAATTGTTTGCACTTGACGTAGAATTTTATATAAGTAACGTTACTATAATTTAATCATAAGATGCATCTATTTTCGGAATAATTTTGATCAAAGGCCTATTAATTCTCGAGAATAATATATAATATGGACTGGGACTCACCAAACTGGATACTAGAAGATCTCGTACGTATTCCAAAAAGTATTTTTAGAATTTCCGGAACAAACGTTTCCAAATCAATAATTTAGAAAACGCGAAAAACACTTGCACTTTAGCGGTAATTCTTTGTGAATAGTACACGCACTGGCTTTACAAAAGGCAGGATATGTTGAACTGATAACGATTATATAAATTCCCTAATATTCAAAATTAAATTTGAGACAACTCTTATTATGATGTTGTCTCATGGGGATTTCAAATTTAACTCCCTAAAATGTTTCAATAAATAATTCTCTTCTCCTTTGGTTACCTAGCATTCTTTTTTTTTTTAAATTACAAATTTACGTTTTTATATACCAAGAGAGATTTTCATTATTTTATTTATAAGTGCCATTTGCTAATAGAGACATCTGTATTCTGGTTTTTCAAATCGTTTTAAAATCTATCTGTCATTAAGTCTATTATGCAGTAATGTCATATGAAATTGAAATGTCAAATTTTATTAGTATATTGAATCTTTCAAATTATTGATAATACAGTGTGTATTACTAGTATTACATCTAAATATGCATATTTTCTTTATTTCAATGTTTTCTATAGAATTTAGATAGAGGATATGTATTAATATATATATATATATATATATATATATATATATATATATATATAATAAATTATTTATAATTGCTAATCTACATAAATCTTATTATTTTAAATAAGTCACTAACATTGTATATAATAATTTTTTTATTAATATTGCTGTCTTTTTTACTTGCTTTTCAACATATTTGTCACCTCGTATGTTTGCTACCGAAATTTTCACTTTATGGGAATCCGTTTTGATAGAGTTTAGCAATTATGAATAAAAATAAACGGTTTTACGGATTAAAACTAACTTTTCCGCATCTGTGGCCCTGAACAATGTTCTATCATAAAATTGTTACTTGTATACACTTCGAGGGATGTATCGTGCTAACAAACCGAAATTTCTCCAAAAATAACCAAAAATTTTGTATATCTGGATTTAGAGGACCCGCTGTACTCGCTCTAGTCAACTAAAAATCAATAAGGTACATCTGTGAGACACCTTGAACAATATTCAATCCTAAAGTTGATCAATCGTATACTCTCTGGAGGCTGTATCGTGCTAACAAACTGAAAATTCTCCAAAAATGACAAAAATATCGTACTTAAAGTACTGTATCACTAGTTGTATTGGCTCCGGTGAGCTGAAAATCAATAGGGTTCATCAGTGAGAAGCCCTGAAAAATATTCAATCATAAAATTGGTGACTTGTTGAACTGCGCAGTTTGTATCGTGCTAACAAACTGAAATTTCTCAAAAAATTACAATATGTCGTACTTCAAGTACCATAACAACCGTTGTACTGACTCTGGTGAACTGAAAATCAATAGGGATCATCTGTGACATGTCCTTAACAATATTCAATCATAAAATTGCTGACTTATCGCCCTCCGGAGACTGTATCGTGCTAACAAGACATCAAAGTATAACAACATATTAATAATAAAATGCACACAGTTAAGATTATTTATCTCTTAAAGCTTCTGCTATAGCAAAATTTGAGTCTGCCAGCCTATTTATGCTGACAGCAAGGTTATCGATGCTATTTGAAAATGTTTCTGTTGAAGAAGAATACTCCTTTAAAGCATCTGTAATTCCCCCTTTCTTTCTAAAACACTTTCTAGTCTTAGTTTTTATATTAGAGTGGGTTGGGATATCTTCCTGGACTGGTATTGGTTTGTCCTTTTGAGGCTCTTTTGCAGTTGATGGCAGGTTTTCATCATCAGTATTTATAATATATATCACTTCTTCAGAAATTTCCTCCTCTACCTTCATTTCTTTATTTTCAAGAGACTGGAGAGGCTGAGAAGTTTCTGTTTCTAGTTCTAATAAGCCTCCTTCTGGAATATCACTATCACCTAAAACTGATACCTTTCCACATGCTCCTATAAGTCTTAATTCCATATCTGTTAGGTCTGGAAGCCCTCCTGGTCCTCCTCCAGTTTTGGTCTGCGAAATGGAAATGTTTCTTGCCTTTTTTTTGTTTTTGATTTCCATTCTATGAACGACTGCAAAAGAAAATTGTTTTTAAGGTGACTACCCATAAATACACCTCAACAAAAATGTTCAATTACTAAATTTCAAATCTACACAAAATGACTACTTACTCTTCTTCATTGTTCAGCAGTTTTTATAGCTCCATGCATATCATTCAATATATTGGACAATGTTTGCCACGCTGTTAAACTATCTCCTCAGATCTGCATTTTTTTATTTTTACTAACAAAGTCAACCATGACATTTTGTTGTGATAGGGAAATTTTCGAACTTTTGTTCCGTACACCTACGTTTTCTACTTCCAGGGTCTCCATGCTATGTAATAAAATATTTACGTATTAAAGAAATAGCCCCCCCCCCCGGTCACCGATAGCCCGATTAACAACACAAAAACCGCCACTAATAACAAAATATAAAATATTCTTCTAACCTCACTTTTCTCAGTTGCCAGACTTGTTAGTGGAAAAGTAAGGTCGATTTACACTATAATCAGGCCTATTCTGTATCTAAGTGGCAGTTAAGCAACTTTATAGCAACTGACTGACAAGCAACTCTAGATAGTAACTTTTTAACCACTTTCAATAAAATTGCTATTCTGGTGACAGAATAGGCCTGATAGTGGAGTGGCAAGAAGAGCGCGAAAGAATTGTGAATTGTGAGTTGTGGATTATTTTGTACTCTTTAAATCAGTGGTCGCCAACCTCTCAATGTGTTGAGCTACTTTGTTAATTTTGGAATAAATAGCGAGCTACCCACACTGAAGCCACGTAACGCAACGTAAATGAAATTATCCACAGTTAATTTATCATTATATGTATTTATTTTACTATTTAACTGGTAATACATAGATACTAATAATGAACTAATAACGAAATAACTAATATTACTAGTACGTACTTGTTCATAGCTACATTCCTACCTACCAAACGAAGGTGTTTGAAAAATAAACACAAACTTTTATCCAGCCACAATGGCATCGTCCATAAATTTCATGTACGATGACAATGGCATGTCACGTAAGATTTAAAAATAGTTAATAATAACAACAAAAAAGTAACGCACTATCATGAGCATAAACATTGAAAAATAAAAAATCACGTTCAATGAGAAGGCTGACACTCAGACTCATCGAAAATTTTTTTAACGTTTGCAGTATAATTTGATACAGCGATCCGAATACAATTATCCAAATGTTCATCTGTAAGTCGATTGCGATATTTTTTGTTCTTAATAAACTTCAGATTGGAAAAAGAAGATACACACAAATAGGTTGAACTGAATAATGCTTTCACTTTCAAGGCAATACGGCATAGAACTGAATATTTGTCTTTACTTACAATAGGCCAGATACATTTGGTACTTGAGGCTAAATCATTTAGAAACTCAATTACTTCCATTTCTGTTGCAGTTCACGTATTCGACGTAGATTTACTAAATTAATTCATTTAAACAGGAAATAAGCCGAATAATACGGAAAGTATGCCGTTCAGTGCTTACCTATATAAATTATGTTATACAGTGTTCAAAATAGGAAAAAATGCTTATAAAAATTCAATTAAATGTATTCTTTAAGAATAATTATAATTTAGAACGAATTTCTACATTTATTTATGTTTATAAAATAAAAATAAAATAATTACGTTTGCAAAATTTATTTTAATTCATTCCCAAGCCAAACTTCCTAATAAACTATAAATAGACAAAATTAATTTCAATATTGTATGTATTTTCCATTGCTGGCTCGCGCTTTTTGCCACCTTTCTATCTGCATCTCTCTCACACTGCTAGTGCGACACAGGATACTATGAGCTGAATAGTGACAAGGCGCATCCATGTTAGGTTATAATATCTATGGTTTCTACATTTGTATCTATTATATAAATTGTTCTGTTGTATTCACATCCAAACTTGTTGAAATGCAAATTAAAAATAAATTGAGTCTCTGCGGTAAACTCAGAGTTGTCTGAATATGTGACAATTTAAATAAAAATATATTCACATGAAATGAAACGTATGAAAAGAATGCAAACCAAAATTTTTCAATACTGTTATTGTCGAAGAATTGCTCAAAAATTGAACAAGTATAAAAATAAAAGGAGCGTTAATAACATAAACAGTGATGTTGCTGTCCTACTAGCAGAATCCATTGAAGATGTAGAAAAATAATTAAAATACTTTATCAGTGAGCAAATTCGTTTTGCAAATGTTGATGTTTATTTTTTTATGTTTTTAATACTATATTATAAGCAACACGTACTACATCAAATGTAGCTTTTCGCTTTTATAAATTGAATAATTGTATTACTTCATGGAAAATTTAACAATTTATTTGATTATTCACTATATAACTTCTCCAAATCACACTTTTTTCTAAATTTAAAATAATTGTTGGTATTTTTGGACAAACATTTATATTATTACTAGAAATAAACAATAAGAAGATAGATTATGTTAATATATCAAGAACATATTTCTCTTTTCTTACGCCTCCCAAATTTGTTTTTTTTATAAATTTAATGATCGAAAGAAAATAAATACCGAGATAGTAACCTTTAAGTCAATTTTTGCAAAAATAATTATTATTCATTAATATTTTCGTATTTATTTTATGTTTTCACTTATATCCCTTTTGTAGCGCCTCTGTTAGTGGATCAATGTGTTAGGACGTTTATAAACGTTAGAAATTTATGATAATAACATTTTGCGTCGTCTAACCTGTATTTGTGGATTTAATCCGGCCGCTATTATATTTTTTAGGCTTTAACCGTGTGAAAAAATACAATACCTTCGGTATAACTAAACATGTTGTCAAAATTTTTTGATAATGCATCAACACATTTTTTGAGGTCCTTTTTGTTCTTTACAAAATGGTACACCATTGTGGGCAAGTGATACGATATTTAAATAATACTTGAAGTGAACTGGATATGCAATGTGTTCACAATTGAGGCAAAATTTGGCAGTAAGTTTTTTAACGTCCAACTATATTGAAGAGTTACAAAAGTTTTGTTTTCTTAAAGATTAATGGCGGATTTACTGGCGCCAGTTCAACTGTCCCACCAGTGAGCGTTTTCATTTTCCTGTGTTTTGCACGCCAGTTGCCAGTGTCCTATTATTTCGCGAAAGAAAATCCAGTTTAAATTGTAGACTGAACTGCGGTTCGTAAGTGGTAGCTTATATATTAAAACGTTTTTCTGGAACACTTGTATTCCTGAAATTTCTAGATTGCGGCTCCCAACAAACAATCGATCTTCTTAGAAAATCTCTATAGGTAAGTCCGGGAGAGATGCCGATTTTTCATATCGACTTTGATTAATGCTACCAAATTAACATGTCATAATAAAAAAATACGTCGTTAGATTCAACATTTATTTATCAAAACAGAAACATAAGTTTTATTCCGCAATAAACATGTAACAAATATTAAAAAAATATTTTTCAAAACTCTGCAAATCGGCATCTCTACCTAATCCTGTGAAAGAGACGCCGTCAGGTTAAGGTAGATATGCCACTATACTATACGCCTCTTAATAAGCACTTTAACACAGATCTCGCATGCGCACGTATTTTGATACTTGGTACATCCCTCATGCACCCACTGCTGGCAATGAATGCATTGAATTCAATCTTCATCTTTAGTTGTCTTTGTATACTCTTCGCCACATCCAGTGCAGGTTGCGTCAACATGATTTTCCAAATCTGAACTGCTATTATGAAGAGACAAGCATGAATCTTCGTCACTGGAATCCTCTACCTGCAGTTTTAGGGTCTTCTGTTTTCCTTTTGGCACCGTTTTCGCAGTAAATTTCTCCTTTTTAGATACCATAGGTGTTTTAGCTGTCTTTGTGCCACGTTTCGTTTTGTTGAGATTCACTTGTTTGTGTTCCTGAATGCTTTTGCGCCTTTCTATGGCTAATTATTTAAAATCTCTGCTAGTTTCCCTCCTTTTCTTTTAGCGTCTAGCACAGCAGCAGCTAGAATAGGAGATAGATGTTTGGGTTTGAACTATAGGCTCATCAGTTAAATCGGCCGCACGAGAAGATGAAGGTTGGGGTTTGGTAATTCGTTCCTCCTCTTGGCACAGCATTTTCGCAGATGTTTCTTGTATTCCCACATCGGTACCTCCATAGGCGTAGTCCGGGATACTTTGCGAATTAAACGGGTAAATTCCAGCCGCATTAAAACCTGATGTTGCATTTTGAACACTCGCAGTCTTTCCCCAAGCAACACCTAGGAGTCGTCCGAACTGTAGCTTTCCGATTTTTCTATCAGCATTGGATTTAACCCAAGTATCGCAAGCTTGATAAAATGCTACCTTCAACAACTTAAAAAAGGATCTATGTTGAGGTTGGAGATAGTGGGTAGTATGTGGGGGAAGACAAAGCAGGATTATGTCATTCTCATCAGCGTAAGTCAGAGCTTCCACTGAGCTGCAATGAGATCCGTGGCCATCAAGAATTAGGAGCACTTTTCCTGCAGTTTTTCTTGGGACGAAATGAAACTTGAGCCATTCGAGAAAAATATCTGTGTTGATGTACGCTGACTTATGATTCATGTACACAATAGATTCGGGTGGCATTCCATCCTCGAATTCTGGTTTCTTATTTTTACCTTTGAGAATGCACGCAGGCGGCAAGAAAGTACCTTCCGCGTTGCAACAGCTTATAAGTGTTATTGTTTCGCCCCGCTTCGCTGCCGTCAAAGTAAACACAACTTTAGAGCTTTTTTTGGCAATGACTTCGCCTGGGCGGTTATTTAGTTGGAGCCTCGTGTCGTCCATGTTGTAAACACAAGAGGGTTTGTCGAACAACTGGTGTTTCTCCATTGTAGAAGCCAGCAGTTCGAAGTAGTTTGTAATTATATTTCTAGCCATGCTGAAGCTTCTACTGCGGGATAAGGTGTGGTGGTTACTTAGTAAGGGTCCCTCGTATACTCGACGTTTACCATAAAGGCATATTATTATGGAGGAAACCACTTACCTAGCAACCTGTATTCGGGAACAGAATAAACAATAACACATTTATAAAATCACTGGGTTCAAGTTTAATACATTTAAAAATACACGATTATAAATATCAAAACGACTTATTCAAAGTATTAATAACAATAATATCATCCTGGTTCGTTCACACCCATTATATAGGAAACATAGTTATGTTTTACTACACATCCGACCTCCGTCTATAAACTGTACATGTCTGTTTATAAAATAACAAAAACAAGCTTTCCTTGATAAATGACATTGACCATAGCCGACCAATGCTCCCTAAATACTATAATTAATATTAATCTGAATTTAAATATTATTTCTATGTTAGTGTCCTTTTGTCTTTAATGTCTTTTAAGGGATCACTACAAAGGCTTCAGCTTTTCTTATGGCCAGTTCGAAATGTCTTCGTAAAAAGGACGTAAGCCAGTCGTAACCTGCGAGTTCGGCTTATCTGTCAAATTTATGGCGTATTTTCAATTGCTCGGCCAGGTGAAAAGCCATGCGCTTAACTTCAAAGCCTTGTTGGTGTAAATCCAACGATTTTTATTTCAGCTCCTTCACCAAGTAAACTGTCAGGTCCTATTCGTCCTTTTTTGGAATTGCCGGATGTAACTCTACGTTTTAAAGTTCTTGGTGGAATGCTTCATTTACATCCATTCCTTCTGCCACGCTTCTTATAGCCGCTTGCAAACTTTCTTCGCTCCATCTACCCATATTGGGACACCTTCTTTCATATTTGCTGGGCATTGCTGCAATTAAATAGTTTTAAATTAGCAAGCCATCTCACCCATACTTAAATCGGCATCTATCCCGATTTTCCGGGAGAGATTCCGACAGTCGTATCACAGTTGAAATTGATGCAAATAGTGCACGAATACAAAGACGTATAACCTCTTTACATGCTCTTTCACCACGAGCATTTAAAATTTTCACCAAGGCAATTATTAGGTATATAAGGTCTACTCACTTTATGCTCCGAAAAACTTTTCACTGCATCAAAATAAACAATATTAGGCTAAATCGAAATGCTTCAAAATTGCGCAATAGCGACGACCGGCTGTGACAAGCCTTGGTACATGACTGCCGTAGATCGCGGTTTCGGCCTTGTAGGCGAGTACAGGCCGATATATAAGCAATCGGCATCTCTCCCATTCCGGCATCTCTACCGGACTTACCCTAACAACAATCACAAAAATATATCTTCCAGAAATCAAAATGGTGACTTTAGATATCGAACTAGAACAGGGTCGGCTTCAGGGACTACTACAGGGTGCGGCTTCGTAACATTACCCTCTCCTTAAAAGGAAGTTCCTCCTGGGATTTCTGTGTAACGGGACTGGATGTTTAAATCGGCCACTGGACCAATTCTACACTGTCCAGTCGTATAGAAACAACAAGGCACCGTCTTCATCGGGTACCGATTAAGGGGGCTATAGCTGCAAATTCATATCTGGACACCGGTATCTTGGAAGATCACCTCTATCATATTCCAGATGACTCGCTAATCCAACTGGTTGCTATCTATCGTAGGCATTGCTAGTTTCTCCACGTTGGATTCCAGCACATAATCTCGAAGGCTTCGTAGCGCTTCCCACACATCCCGGTAGGTGGATCGATATTGAAATTAGTTTTTGGTTACCAGGTGGAAGACGTACCGCGAATTGTATTTGAGTCTCAATGTCTTGCCAGGGGCTGGAATCTGATCCTCAAGTTACCCAAACTTCTTTCGAAAGACGGTTTCCAATCCGCATGCGTGTTTGTTACTGGCGGAGATATTGGGTGCCAGTGAATACTCTTCCGGGAGCGTGAACAAATCTTTTCGTTGCTCTGTAGTGACTCCTTATCTAGCTTTCCCGATGCCTCCATATGAGCTCATAAAATCTTCGAAAGCAGAGTCAGACTCTTCACCCCTTCCTCTAGATCATGTTCTCCTTCGAATGGTGCTGGTCGGTTTTGGTAAACTACTTTCAATTTTCCATTGGTGATCTTGCTTATGCGATAGATCACGTCATTGATATTTTTCTTGATTAAGTACGGACCTTCCCAAGATTTCTGTAATTTTGGGGAAAATGTTTTTCTCCTCGTCTTTTTGTGCAGCTATACTTTGTACCTTTCTTTGAAACTTCTTTTTGTAATTTATTATTTTACAGATAACTATTACTAACATATGTTTTAAGTTTTTACATAATCTTTTAAATATCCTGGCTGCTTTACTACTCTACCTGAGCAAGTGATATTTGTATCCTTATTTATTACCACTGATATATATGGCTTGACACCCCATGTGGGGTTATGCCGCGTGTGCTTTCTAGATCCGCTTAATTGGGGTGGATCAGTCCCCGTTATGCCCTTAAATCCTATCACTTATATCTCTCCATAGTTTCCTATTTCTTGCTTTCTCCCTCCAGTTTGTTACTCCTGCTCTATTAAGGTCCGCGGCCACCTCATTTTGCCATTTTGACCTGGGTCTACCGCGTCTCCTCTTTCCCCCTGGATTCCACTGCAAGATATTGTAGGTTACTGATTTAGCTCCTTCTCTCCATACATGTCCCAGCCATTTAACCCGTTGTGCTTTTATTCTCTTTACAATGTCTTCGCCTTTTATTTCGTCCAAAATTTCATGATTCGTTCTTATCCTGTATTCAATTTCATCTATTTTTGCAGGACCCAGTATTGCTCTCAATATCTTCCTTTCTGTTATTCTTAGTTGTTCCTCTTCCTTCTTTGTTAACGTTATTGTTTCTGTCGAGTACATCATGATTGGCCTTATCATCTACCGCAGTGTTGCATGTCATGTCAAACCCCTCTTGTCTTTTCCCGTTTTTCTTCGCACCTAACTGTATTTCCACTGCTGTTTCCAAACATTTCTTTATATTGCTCCATTCAGACATTATTGTTTCCCGTTGGTTTTCGCCCTGTGATAATAGTTTCTCTATTTGTATTGCGTATTCTTCTCTTATATTTTCATTTTCAAGCCTGTCCACGTTCTATTTCTTGTTTTTATAATGTATATCAGATGTTTTCCTTATTTTTCGTTTTATTTTAGCCATTACCAGGAAGTGGGAGTCTGCACACGCTCCTCTATATGTTCTGATATCTTTTATCGATGTTTGTTTTCTATTGTTTACCAATATGTGGTCTATTTCGGAATACACTTTTTGGTCTGGTGATATCCAAGTCATTTTGTGATTTTTACTATGCCGGAATTTAGTACTGCTTATTATAAAGTTCTTCCTCGCTGCGACATTACATAACCTCTGTCCGTTGTCATTCGTTTTCTCGTGTATCGTCTCCTTTCCTGCTACATGGCTTATGTAATCCTCTCTCCCTATTTGCGCGTTGAGATCTCCTAGTATTAGTATAGTGTCTTGATTAGGAATTTTTTCTAATTCTTCTTCTAGTTTTCCATATAATTCATCTTTGTCTTCTTTACTGCTACCTTCAGTTGGAGCATACACATTTAACAAGGATATGTTGAATGGTTTCGCTTCTATTCTTAAATATGCCAGCCTTTCATTTATTGGCTTGAATTCCAACACTTTTTGTCTTAACTCGCCAAATATCTCGTTCAGCAAGTAATCTACCGAAGTTCAAGAATTTCAGGAAGATACTGAAGGTTCGGATCCAGCTTTGATTTTGAGAGAGATGAAAATTACATAGACGTTTAATTCCAGGAATTTTTCTCATTATGTTATATATATTTTTATTAGAGGATATGTTAAGTTATTTCAAATGTATTGATGTTGCCCTAGTTTCTCATTACCTGAATATCTTAAACTAAAGTGCTTATCTTCTATGCTTCCTTGCCCTTTCCATCTTATTTCCTGTATTACAGCAATATCTGCTTTGTATTTTTTCAATTCTAAGCCTACCTCTTGCATCTTCCCTATTCTTAGCAACGTTCTAATGTTCCATGTGCATATTTTTATTTCCTTATTTCCATTTCTTCCATGATTTTTCCTTTTTGCGTTTTTGGTTATTATGTGTTTTTCTAGTTTTTCCTTTTTTCCTAACTACTAATTGCGTGAGTCCTTTTTCTTGCCGTGTCTGTTGCTTTGTGTTATTTATCGCAATATAATTTACTACTTTTTTTCTAGCCTATTTTCATATTTGTTCCATCTCCACTCCTCGCCGTTTATGATCACTTTATTTTATCCTATTTTTACATATTTCCCATTTCTTCTTTCGGTATGTCCAAATTCTCTTATTTGTTTTTGTTTTTTAACTCATTCTTTGTTAAATCTTCATTGATGTATATTTTCTCACAAGTAAGATTTTTTAGCATAAATTTATTTTTCATAACTTTGTCCCTGTCCTCTTTCCTATCGAGTTGTATTGCGTGGGTTTTAGGACCTATTTTTTTGACCGATGTTATATTTACTTTAATTTTCAGATTTTCCTCCATGAAATTTTGCATTCCTTCCTTTAACAGTTTTTGATCATCAGTGTCAACCGTCAGGCCGTTTATTACTACGTTGTTTTCTTTTTTACTTTTTTCTATCCATTCCATAGTTGTTCTCATTTCTTTCATTTCCTCCTTGATTCTCATGTTTTCAATTTTTATTTGTTTATTTTCCTTCTTTAGACTTCCATTTTAGTTTTCGTATTTCTTCTGAGACACTTTTTTGTTCCGTTCTTATGTGAAGTATTTCATTTTTTATTTCTTTCTGATCCCTCTTTACCTCTTCGATATAAGCTTCTATCTCGTTTTTTGATTCTTCTATATCATGTTTCATCTGGAGTTTTAACTCTTTCAGTAATTCCGTTATTTCTTCCATTTTTATGTCTTCGGTATTCTCTCTTCCCTTACATATAAATCTCCTGTTAATTTGCTTTTCCTTTTTCAAACGAGTTATCGTGCTCCGGTTTATCTCGTTTCCTATTCATCCAGCGGATTTGATGTTTCAAGGGCAGTTTGGCGTACCGCAAGCTTACTTAGTTCAGCCCTCAGCCCACACACGAACTAATCAGACCCACTGAATCTATTTCTACCTACCTACCTACTGTTAGTTTTATCATCTTTTCTTAAATTTGTTTTTAAAATTTTATTAAATTTCAATTGATGTCGGCAAAGTTTTATCTACCCGCTAATGTTTTATTATTGGTTTTATTATCTTATCAGTAGTTAAGGAACTTGTTTTAGTAATGTTATTTCAATATTCCGTTTTTCATATGATTATGATTTAATTTCTGTAATTTAGTAATTTAATCGTTTCTATTATGTACCTTCATGTATAATTACTTATCTGACTCGGTTCCAGATCTCAGCGAACACTTTAAACCACTTAAATTTGCACTTTTCTCAGAGAGCGAATTACCATGTCTTCACTGTATCACGGCCACTGGTGGTGGCTCTATATTTTTAAGTACCATATTCGGTCTCCATAGTTGTTTCTTCAGTATAGCAACTAGGATAATCAAATACCTCTTTTATTTCTTGAAAATTATTACTACCTGATTCAATTAAACCATTCCTATTTCTTTCTACCTTTTCATCTTCGTTTAGCATTACTTTATATGACAAAGGACCTCCTCCACTGTTAGGATAATTTTTTAATACTACTACATCTTCCCGATGTAACTGTCTCAACTCCCTTTTATTATGATCATAAAAGTATTTTTGTTGGCCTGCTTTTTCCTCTAATTTGATTGTAGTTTCCGAATAATCTCTATTATTTATGGTTAAAAATTGGCAAAACCCCTAGAATTTTCTTACCACATAATAATTCAGCTGGTGAATCAGTATTATCTATAACTGGTGTGTTTCAATCTGCTGATAACGAACTAAGCTGTGCTGTGCTATCTCTACAACCTTTCTGTAAAATAATCTAGTACTAAGAAATAATTATATCCTTTATAATAAAAAATAAACGGTTTTAAAAAATAAAACTAACTTTTCCATATCTGTGACCCTGAACAATATTCTATCATAAAATTGTTACTTGTATACACTTCGGGGGATGTATCGTGCTAACAAATCAAAATTTCTCCAAAAATAACCAAAAATTTAGTATATCCGAATTTATAGGACCCGCTGTAGTCGCTCTAGTCTACTGAAAATCAATAGGGTACAACTGTGAGACACCTTGAACAATATTCAATCATAAAATTGAGCAATCGTATACTCTCTGGAGGCTGTATCGTGCTAACAAACTGAAAATTCTCCAAAAATGACAAACATTTGGTACCTCAAGTACCATAGCACGCGTTGTACTGGATTTAGTTAGCTGAATATCAATAGGATTCATCTTTGAGACGCTCTGAATAATATCCAATCAAAAAATTGGTCACTTGTGAATACTCCGGAGGCTGTATCGTGCTAACAAACTGAAACTTCTCCAAAAATGACAAAAATATCGTACTTAAAGTACTGTAGCACCTGTTGTATTGCCTCTGGTGAGCTGAAAATCAATAGGGTTCATCAGTGAGATTTCCTGAATAATATTCAATCATAAAACTGGTGATTTGTTGAACTCCGGAGGCTGTACCGTGCTAACAAACTGAAATTTCTCAATAAAGACAAAATGTCATACTTCAAGTACCATAGCACCCGTTGTACTGGCTCTGGTGAGTTGAAAATCGATAGGGTTCATCTGTGACATGTCCTTAACAATATTCCATACATACACACAGGATTTTTTTTCTAAAAACCGGTTTATCGTGTTGTTGTTGATGGAAAACGTAAAAATAACTCAAAAAAAATTTCAAAATTCCAACTTTTTTTGGGGTAAACCAATACTTTTCTCGCATATAGAAAGGTTGGGAGGAAAAGTAACATCACTACCCATTGTTCACTAGGTAAAATTATTGGTTCTCCAGCATTACCTTTTCTAAATCTAATACGAATGTCACATTTAGAAATTAAATAAGAAATATCATTACTCATCATGAAAGGCCAAAAAAATATTTATCTGGCACTCGCTTTGCACTTTTCAACTCCTAACTGATTAAAATGAATTTTTTCTAACATTTCTCTTCTTAACGCAACCGGAACAACCACTGCTGTATTACGAAATACTAGTCCTTGTCCTCAGGTATTTCGTCTCTCCACTCTTCTACAATGACTTTTTTTAATAATGCACATTGCTCTGTTTCTTTAATGAATGGCCCTAATTTCATATTTGTCATGGGTAAACTAAATACTACCATACCTACATGAGCTTCAACATTTCTTTGCCTATTTTATACTTTACTTGCAAATCATACTTTTGTATTTGTAGCCACATTCTTTCTAACTTTAAGGGCCAACGGTCGGTGATCAGTTTCTACTACTACTGTGAATTTCCCTTTATTTCGAACCTAAACGTTTTGTTTCAATTGGCTGCATCCCCACATTAGAAAGATTGTTTCTTTGTTTACAAAAAATTTTACATTATTTGTATTTTCCATATATAAAATTGACTGTATTTTTTGTGAATCTGAAAAAATATTGCCCAAGTATTCTACTTCAACTGCAAACTTACAATTTTTGAAGTTAAATTTTATATTATATTCCTTTGCTTCGTCTACTTTAGCAGCTATTTCTACAAATGTCAGTAACTTAAAAATTTTCTTTTATATTATCATTTAAGTATTTTGTGTCTAAACAAACTCATACTTTCACTGTTTACTTTCTTCACTATAACTAAAGCATTTACGAATTCAGTTGGTTCTATAACTTTTTCAATAATCCCTAATTTTTGTAATCTATTTAGTTCTGTTTTTAAAGGTTCCGTTAACATAAATGTTATTTTTCTACATACCGTCCGCTCCTACTAATTTAATGTTATATACGAGTACATGCTGTAGATAGTTAAATAACCTTTTCAACCTTTTGTTAGGCTTTATTGTACAAAAAGAATTATAGACAAACTTATTAGCAACATTGACACAGAATTCAATGCTTGGTACCTTGATAATGGTTCTTAAGGTGGTAATACTAATTCCGTGATCAAGTCTCTTGTCTATATAATAAACAATTCCAAGGATATTGGTCTTGAACTCAATTTCAGCAAATGCGAGTTATTTTTCTTAGAATCACCAAATAATCTGACCATTGATAAATTTAATTCTGTATCACCTTGCATAACAATTACCAACAGACAAAATTTATCTCTATTAGGTGCTCCTTTATTAAACGAATCCTTTCTATCAGCTTTCAATGAAAAACTAACCTTTTTCAAAAAAATGTCATCTCGTTTATCCTGGTTACCGACACATATTGCTTATTACCTTCTCAAGAATTGCCTATTAATTCCAAAATTAACATATATCTTAAGATGTAGTCCGACCTGGTTACATAATGATATCCTAACCAATTTTGACAACGCCATTCGTCATTCATTAGAGTCATTAATTAACATTAAATTAGAGGACCTTTCTTGGAAACAAGCTTCACTACCTGTTTCATATGGTGGTTTAGGAATTCGCTCAATCGTTTCAGTAGCTCTTCTTTCTTTTTTGTCATCATTAAATAGTTCAAAAAATTTCATTAATTACATTCAGCCTATATTTTTCCACACACAAGACCCTTTATTAATGGAGGCAGAAAATATTTGGTCATTAAAGTCTAACAAAGTTGTACCCGATGATTATAAATCCTTTCAAAAATCCTGGGATATTCCTTTATTGAACATTGAAAAAGAAAATCTGCTTCAGAAAGCTATCAATTTACCAGACAAGGCTCGTTTGAATGCAGCATTTTCAAAGGAATCAGGAGCATGGTTGAACGCTTTACCGTCGGCCCCATTAGGTACGAAAGTTTCCGTATTTCTATTGGTCTCCGTTTAGGTTGTCAAATTTGTGTAAAACATCGCTGTCGTTGCGGAGCTGATGTTGATGAATATGGTAGACACGGCCTAAGCTGCAAATTAAGTGCCGGCCGTTTTTCACGTCATTCTGCAGTAAATGACCTAATCAAACGAGGCATGGCATCTGCAAAGATTCCCTGTTCGTTGGAACCGTTAGGTACTTGCCGCGACGACGGTAAACGTCCAGATGGTATGACCCTCATTCCATGGCAACGCGGCAGACCAGTTATATGGTATTTCACTTGCACTGACACTTGGGCTCCGTCCCATGTCCGATCCTCATCTCCGCAGGCACTGCAGCTTTACAAGGCGAAACTTTTAAAATCAATAAATACAAAAATTTGGAGAACATTTACATTTTTATTCCTGTAGCAATTGAAACCTCTGGTGTTTTTGGTCATGAAGCTTTAAAATTCATTAAAGAAATCGGTAAAAAGATATCAGTAGAAACCAATGATTCAAGAGCAACTTTGTTCTTTATACAACAAATAAGTATTGCAATTCAAAGAGGAAACTCTTCATCTTTTCTAGGTACGTTTCCCCGTTCTAAGCCTCTAGAAGAACTTTTTATGAAACCGAATCATAAGAAACGTAATTCTTCTACCACTTTCAAACTTTCTCACATTACAGACCCTAAAACATGTGATCTTTCCTATTTCCGAAATTCTTATTTAACATCTTCATTATCTTCTTCAGAATGTGTGCCTTCTGATAATACATGCGTTGACAATTTAATAAATTATGCCCCCAACAAGCTTTTGGGCCTCAGTGTACTAAAAAATACAGATAACCACCAGCCAGATGATGTCCAATTCATAGGAATACGGAAGAAGGTGACTATGCTAGAGAATGATGTGATTCCTATACGCAATAGATTATCTCTAACCAAAACAGTTTTCAAATCCGTAATATCTACATCCAATTCAGTAGCAAACATCATCAATTCAAATTCCTTATCACGCCGATCAAGTGAGAAAGACAATAATAGAATCCGAGATTATTCGTACAATGATAGTAGTTGCGATAGAGCTTTTAACAATATTTCCACATTCAGATCCATAAAGGGTATTCCCCAAGATTCTTTGGGTCTCAAAGGCCTCAAAAATATTGGTAACACATGTTTCATGAATAGTATTATCCAATGCCTATCAAACACAAGGTGGCTATTAGAATATCTAAAGAAAGACGCATACATAAGAGATATTAACATAAACATATCTAGCATGAAAGGAACACTAATTAAAGTATTTGCTGAAGTTATTCAAGAGCTTTGGTCTGAAGACGGTTCAGACAGAGTGGTTAATACAGTATCATTGAAAAGTAAGATTCAGCGATTTACTTCAAGGTTCATGGGATACACTCAACATGATGCACATGAGTTTCTTCGTTACCTATTAGCAGGACTTCACGAAGATGTCAACAAGGTATATGAAAAACCAAAGCCCATATTAATAGAAATTGATGACAAATTTAGTGATATCGAGAAAGCACAAGAATTTTGGTTAAGATATGCGAGAAAGGACAACTCCAAGATTATGGATAAGTTTGTCGGTCAATTAAAATCAACAATCAAGTGCACACACTGTGGTCACTGTTCAGTTACCTACGATCCTTTTTGGGATTTATCCCTTCCGATACCACAAAGAACAGGTCAATTACGACTTTCACAATGTTTAGATTCGTTTACAAGAGAAGAAACACTCGACGGTGATGAGAAACCAACTTGTTCGAAATGTAAGGAACGAAAACGATGCATTAAATCATTCTCTGCATTTCATAAATTTCCGAAAGTACTGGTTATTCACCTGAAGCGCTTTTCGCAAACAGAAAGTTTTAGTGGAAAACTTAATGATTCAATAGATTTTCGACATCCCTACACGGGACAGTGGCACGAATATAACGATTCAAGAGTGCTATTAATATCGTGGAAATCTTTAGTCAGTGGAGAAGCATATAATCTCTTCTATGAACAAGATGACACAAAATCCCACCTTTAAGTTTAGTAATTTTTTTTATTAGTTTTTAAACTGTATATTTTCATTGTGAATCAATGTCTTATTTGATTTTTTATGCAAAATTTATTTATATATTCATATATACATTGTATCCGTTTAAATATAAATAAAATTAATTTTGTTAAAAATGTAAAAAAAATGACAACTAACTTGTCAAAATGAATTTAAACAAACAAGTGTAGTGAGTGAACTTAAATAAATAACTCATGACATTCACCCAACCTACGTAACATAATCGTTCAAATGCAAAGGAGGGTGTTTTTCTCGTTTACTTCTTCTGAGAGATTCTTGAGAAACTTCTGGTAATGGAATATGAACGTCAGTGTTTCCAAAATCCGCATGTTGAAGAGGAGTTGAAGGGTTTGTTTCTAACGAAACTACATTTTCGGAGGATAATTATTGTAAAGGTTCTTCCATTAAAGTTCCAATATATAGGTGCCAGATGTCGTGTAGAAACAGTTATTTCTCTACCATCAGACAGCTTAACATGTGAATATTCAGGATTTCCTTCCAACAACTCCACTTCTTCAACCAAAGGCTCGTTATTGGAATGGCTCACTGGTCGCTTCATTAAGACTGTTTCCGAATTCACCAACCATGAAGGTATTGTCATTCCACTCTTTGATCTTCTGGGAAAACTGTACATTCTTTCATGAGGTGTTGCGTTGATTGACGTACATAACAAAGAACGAATAGAGTGTAAGGCTTCCTGATATACTTGTTCCCATTTGTCAATTTCAAGTTGATGAGTTCTAAGGACTAATTTAGTTATCTTCCTTATAATTAACGTAACATTCGCATTGTACATTACCTTGCGGGTTGTAACCAGTAGTTCGACTTGTAGCGATACCTGCAGTACCGAGGAATGACTTAAGCTCCTGTGACATGAAGCTTGAGCCTCTGTCAGAGTGTATATATGCAGGTGTACCAAATAAAACAAACAGTTCTTTAAGTTTAGATATAACAGTACTTGAAGGTAGATCTTTACACGGAAAAGCAGACGGAAAACGAGAAAATTCATCAGCAACAATCAAAAGGTAACGATTTTTGGAACATTAAGGTAACGGTCCTTTAAAATCTATGTTGAATCTTATAAGTGGCTGAGTAGCTTTTATAAGTTGACTTTCTCTCTTATGAAACCGTGGTTTAATTTCAGCGCACACACACGACACGAGGATATTGTTAATCGTATCTCTTCTAGCGAGAAGGGAAGGTTCTTACTTCTCACACAGTGATACAATCTTGTTTCTCCAGGGTGACATAAGGCTTCATGTAGAGAACGTAGTTGCTGTAAATTTTTGGTAGTAGATGAACAGATTCCTGATAAAGTATCAGCTGAGATATTATATTTTGCAGGTCTATAAATAATTTCATAGTTATAATTTGAAAGTTCTAATTTCCAGCGCATGATTTTCTCATTTTTAATTTTTCCGAAGTGTTTTCTGTTAAACATAAAAGAAACTGACCATTGATCTGTTATAAGTTGAAAATAACGGCCTATGAGGTAGTGCCTCCATTTCCTCAAGGCTTCTACAATAGCATTGCTTCCTTTTCAATCGAAGAGTGATGTTGTTCTGACTTAGATAGTGTTCTTGAAAAGAAGGCAACTGGCCGATTATATTGAGATAAAGCAGCTCCAATCTAAAACAGAACAGACGAAATAACAACATTTTAAATATCTAGTTTCAATTCTTCGAAAGCCTTTATTGCTTGAGAATTCAAAGGAAATGCACTCCTAGTAAGTTGACTTAACTTGCAAATCCAGGAATAAATTGAGCATAATGAGAAAAAATACGAAGTGCTCTCCGTAGGGAATATGTATCATTAGGAACAATCAAATTACGGATAGGCTGGAGACGTTCAGGGTTAGGGCGAATGCATTTATAGCTAATTACGTACCCAAAAAGATGGATTTCTTTCATTGAGAAATTGGTCTTATCCATATTCAACGTTAGATTATACTTAAAAACAACTTCCATACATTGTTTTAAATTTTTATCGCGTTCGTCTTGATTATGGCCACAAATTGATATAACGTCCAAATATACTTCTACACCTTTAAGACCTTCAATTGAGATAATTCCAGTGATAGCTCGCTGAAAAGCAAGGACTCCATTACGAACACCAAATGGAATACGTTTAAATTGATAAAGCTTTCCACATGCTTCGAATGCTGCATATGGCTTGTCTTCTTCGACTATGGGTATTTGAAAGTAAGCACTTTTGAGATCAAGAGAACTGTACACTTGGTTCGATGCAACTCTATTTACAATACTGTCTATTCTAGGTAAAGGGAAGGCATCTAAATCAGTGTTTATCGTCTGGGAGGAGTCAACTACCATTCTACGACGATGACTTTCTGAAGATACTACTAAAACCTGAGCTCGCCATGGTGAAATACTCTCTTCAATTATATTATTTTTCAATAAGTTGTGAATTTCAAGATTAATAAACTTCAAATCTGATTCAGTATATCAACGAGATTTAGTGCAAATTGGCTTACATTCAGATGAGAGATTTGTGAAAATTCGGACAGGTTCGATATTAGCTGTTGCCACACTACAAATATTAAGAGGTTCCTGTTCACCACCAAATTTCACCTGCACGTACGAGTGTCTTCTAAGGATATCATGACCTACTATTAAGTCCGAACAGAGATTCGGAAGAATACTAACAGTAATCTATTCATATTTATGTCCTTGTAGACAAAGATCTATTTTACACTAACCTTTTGTTGAAGAATGAAGTGATGACACTTTCTCTGGTTTACTTGGAGTTACAGAAATCTTGAGCTTATGAATCATATCTTCATTAATAAAGCTTGATGAACTGCCTGTATCTACTAGACCGTAAGCAAACGTACCATTTATAGTAACAGGGATAACAGCTTGTCTCAAACAAGGAGGTATAGAAGCAATACAGTTAGAAAAATGAACAGATTTACCAGTTGCTTTCATTTTGCTCTTTTTCATACAAACTTTTAGCCAATGACCTTTGGTACCACAAGCTCTGCAAACTGTATTCTTCGCAGGACACTCTGCTCGAAAATGTTTTTGAAGACTACAAAAATAACACTTTTCATTGATAGCAGCAATAGTTTCTTGCTCTGTACATTTGAAAGATATTTCATAATTTTTGTTTATAGCTGAAGTAGGGGAGCTCTGGACAACAGCATTTACTTCCGATGATGATAAATATTGCCGTGATTGATACTGTGCGAGTTCCAGAGATCTTGCATGCCTAAATGCTTCATCTAAAGTTAGAGTATGATTTTCTAGTAATATTTGCCTAATGAGTGATGATTGTAATCCATCGATAAACGCATCTCTTCTACTTTCATCCCTGTTGATGCCTGCGGTTACAGCTTTGAAGTTGCAATCTTTTGCTAAGCGTTTTAAAGATTCAAGGTATCTGTCAATAGTCTCGCCAGATTCCTGATTTCGAGTCACCGGTTGTATATAGATATTTTTCAAAATACTTACTGCACTATTGCACGTATCGCATTCACTTATGTATTCATAAACGGAAGGAGATATAAAATTTGTGAGAATCTTAAGCTTGTCCATCTCCTCTATTTCAGCTGCAAAAATAAAATTTTCAAAAGTCTTAAACCAGTGATTCCAATGTAGAGATGCATCTGTTTCATCAGGGTTCAAATAGAATCTTTCAGGGGAAAAATTTGAGAATCTGTATGTAGCACGAATTTCAAAAAAAAATTTTACAGAATAAAACATTAATTAACTAACCTGGAAAACCAAAAATTTCTCCGCGGAAACACATATTAACAGTAAAAATTCAATATGAAAAGTGTGAAAATTCTAATACGTACGTCAAATTTTTTAGCTACGTTGCCAAAGTTGACAATAGAAAAATTAAAAAAGAAGAATATATCAACTACTGCTTCTTATTTTAAAGGTCTCAGCAGACAAAATTATTCAGCTCAAACCTATTAACTAATCTAGGTGTAAATGAGTAAATGATCTAACCTTTATGGCTTAAACAGTAAACATATGTTTTAAAGATTGCTCCCCGACACCTAACACATATCAATGAATAACCTATACACGTATGTGGTATACCTACTTAAGCCCGTATTACTGAATAATGTGCCGGGTCAACGTTTCGCGCTTTTTTTGCAAACTATTGATAGCTGTTCAAAAAAAATTCTTTTCAAATTGTGCATATATTCCTAATAACGTACGTGGTATACTTATTTAAGCCCGTATTACAGAATAATGTGGATTGAAATCGCGAGCAAAGCTAGCGCGCCGGGTCGACGTTTCGCAATTCGCGCGCGCGAAATGCGAAACGTCGATCCAGCGCGCTTTTTTTGCAAACTAACTTCATGGAATTCCGAAATAACCATTGATAAAAAATATCGATGTAACTGCATTCAAACGAAATCGAGACTTACATTTTTCGTAATTTCATAACTTCATAAATTTGGCAACGTCGCTAATGTCAGTGATTAGCAAATGTCAGTTGAGATTGTTGTCAAAGCATATCAAAATCATTTTGAAAAAAACTAGTGTTTATCGTAATGATTCAGTCTACAATTATCACATATCTATTAAGAACAAATGAAATATTATACTTCGAGAATATATATGTATATATACAACAAGAAAATATGAAAAATATCCATTCGAAAATGAAAATCCTTCTACTGCGCTTGTTAAGTGTTTCCGCAGCAAAATTTGTGGTGACATGTGTTTGTTAGTAAGTGCCTTACATAATTAAAAAAGAATTTACGAAATCGGTGTCAGGTAGGTTTTCTCAAATTTTACTCTTTCAGGTCGTAAGGCACCTTATACAACCTCTTTTTGTACAATAAATTGTTGTAGATAGTTAAATAACTTTTTAAACCTTTTGTTAGGCTTTATTGTACAAAATGAATTACAGACAAATAAATGACAACTAACTTGTCAAAATGAATTTAAACAAACAAGTGTAGTGAGTGAACTTAAATAAATAACTCTATGACAATACAACATCTTTTGTATCTGTAATCTTCTGCTTTTTATATGAAACTAACGGTTTCCTCACTTATCCCTTGCAAAGAATATCATTAAGATCTTCCTGGTGTTGTATCCACCAAAAACATAAAAGAATAATTAAAATTTCTAGAGTTATGTTTATTAGAATTGAGGTACTCATAAAGAATTCTACTTGTAACATACTCTCAATGAATATTTGTAGTATTCAAATATTTAAGGTATCCTAAACTTAACTAGTTATAACCTCCTAAGATCTACTTACTGAATATAAATTGTGTGGGTACACCATAAATTGGCTTGATGGGCTGTGATTGGCTTGCGAGTCTCAAGAAGCCACTTTAAAATATTGTTATAAATTTGTACCAATATCATCAAATTGCAAATACACTATTTACTACCACATATTTTTCTCCTTGGTTTCGACTTGTAGTGATGAACCCATACGAATAATGTAAATAACATTTTAAAACTCACACTGTACTAATTTAAATTAATTAAACAGTTAACGCGATATATGGCACTGAAGCGAACTGTCACTTAAATGTCAACATGGCGTCTGTGGGACGTACACAGCTGTACAGTGCATTATACAACGCTTATTTAAAGCATTGTAGGACGTATTTTAATCATTTTTATAATATAATACAGATGCAATGGGCAGATTTAAAACAACGAGGCAAACTTATTTGACCAACTACCGTTATGTTATGCCTAGAATAAGAAGATAATTTTAAAGAAACTGGCAAAAGTTTATTTATACTTATCTTAAATAAATTGAAGTCTTTTTGATTTAGAATATTAACAGAACTACCTGTATCGATTTTCAAATCAATAAACGAATTTGTAATTTGAATTTTTTCAAACCATTCCATTGAGTGCACTGAATCTTCTATAACAGTCCATGTAAACTGGAAATCATCTTCATTGTCTTGAAAGTCAGTATCGGGATCAGCCTTTTGATTATCACAGGAAGACTGCAAAAAGGGTTCACACGAGCAAACATCCAAATCTTGTGCAATATTAGAAACTTGTTGACAAAACTTACTATAATGTCCAGGTTGACCACAGCCAGAACAAATTCGTCTAAAGGCTGGACATCTATTTTTGTGGTGACTTAAACCGCACTTACCACATTTAAATGAGGTATTATTTGAAGGCTCGGTGTTGATATTGTTCCCTACTTTTTGAGGCACTACAATGTTCACAACACTTACTTGAAACTGTCATTTTGGAAAATTGTCTTGGTATAAATTTTCCAGAGTCTCGGTCAAAAGCTTTAATATTTTTTGAAAACTGTTTTTTAATAGTACTAACTGTTGCCGAATCCAAATCACTGATTCCAGCTATTTCTCTTTGTGTGTTAACACTGCTTTCCACTGATCTGGCAATGTTGATAGCTTCCTCCACATTTAAGTTTGCAAATTACAATAATTTTTCCTGAATTCTAGGGTCACTTATACCTAGAACAATTCAGTCTCGAGAATGGACATATTTCTCTTTAAATTCACAAGTAGCAGCCGGTTGTTTTAATGAAGTGACGAACTGATCTATAGTTTCATTAGGCAACTGGTCACGTTTAAAAAATTTAAAATGTTCAAAAACTAAATTCTTGAGAGGGCTGCAATATTTTTCAAATTTATCTAATATACATTCCAGCTTTTCTTTATCTTCTTCCGGCTTATATATCTGTGGTGTTAAGGTAAAAGAGGATAAGTCAATAAACACAACTTTTCACCAGAGGCGAATAAAGAAAACGTTCTTTTGTTTCAATAGATAAATGTTTTTTAATTAAGAATACAAACAGTATATAGTACAAATTTATAATTATTATTGTCTGACAATATTGGCTTTTGTTTATCATAGTTTTAAAATTTGTTTTTATTTATTATTAATTAAAATAATTGACATGTCTCGTTTTTCCGTAACATGAAAAAATTATATATAATGTTCATATTACTGACTTGTCTCTTTATGTTATGTTCATTTTTGTTTTGTTTTGCTTATTACTCACGATTTAAATTTTTTTAAGAATTTTGAAACAGGATTCAATTTAAATTAGTATATTAATTGCAATAGTCAATAGGGTTTGCTTACAAATTAAAAAATACTAAAAACCTAAACATCATTGAAGTCTTCAATATCGGAATCTATGTCACTTGCGCTTGTACTTACTTGTTTGTAATTGATTGTAGAAGTCATGGCAACTACTGTCAACTAAGTGAAGAATACTTAACAGGTCTTTCTTTTTTTCTTGACTTATGGGCACTTGCCCCTCATAACATTTCCCATGATTCAAAGACACATTTGCTTTGCCCCTTCGACAGAAAGAAAGGTCTTGAAATTTGGTTGTGGTATCTAATTTGGTTTTAAATTTAATTACACCCGATTCGTATTGGCCACTATATCTGAATCATGCCATACGAATTTCTCACCATTTGAATCTACATTTCGTAGCTGCAATGGCCCTTTAAACAATTGTGCGAAATTCAAAAACATATCTTTTGTCATTATTATGACGGAAATATTTGTACTTGTGATTCATACTAGATTAAACCAATCTCTCGGTACATGTATAGCCATGTCAGTTCTTTTTTCTTTTTTTCGATTTGGGCATGGACAGAATCGCACTCCATGTGTGTATGCCTTGACACTAAAAACTAATGATCTATTAGCAAATCTGGTCTGTTTGCTTATGCTTAAAAACATAGCAGTGACGTGGCTATTTTTATTTTGCCCACCACACGTATCGGAGTAAAAGGTCACTAAATTTACATGAGGTGACAATGACATTAGAAAATGAAATAGGCACGATGCTATTTGGTTAGCTCCACGTCCTCCATCAGCTTCGCTCCACATGTAGCAAAATCTTTTTTTGCAGTAACAATCTTGAATTGTTAAATTGAAAGTCCATAGAAGTCGTTTATTAAAAACGATGTTAGTGTTTAAAAAAGGGGGTTGCGAGACATTGCTGCAGATCAAAACAATAAACTCTTTTAACATCGCTGGACTCTTCTTTGTCTTTCTTTTTCATTGAATAAGTTGAGTCAGCTTCAAGCTGGTGAATCTCATGTTCCGTCTTCAAAGTTTTAGAGTCTGGCGGCAAAGCCAGTTTAATTTTCCTCTTATATGAGTCACAAGTATTGCAGGTAGCCAAAGAGGGTTTTTTACAAGACAGACCCATTGAACGAAAAACATTTCCAAAATATGTGTATGATACGGGATTAGCCACTTTTTCTTTGTACATTTGATTCATTAATGTTAGTGAGAGTCCTGTCGGTAAATATTTATGGTAGTATGACTTCGGCTATAATGCGATTCGTATAATGGATACGAATTTATGTGATTTTTTATAATCTGCTTTGCTTCATCCCCTATTTTATTAGGATGCATATGTGATCCACGTTTATCAGGGCTTGGAATTCCTGATATTCTAACAGATCTTCTCTATTACCACCTCCACACATTTATTAGAAACTCCAAACGTTTTCAGAAAAGAACCCTTACACACTTCAATCATAGTGCCATTTACTTTTAAGTTGTAAATATGATTCGTACTTCTTAGTTCAGGTTCGCCTGATGTTTTACGTATGCGTTGGGTCTTCTTTGGTATATCTAAAGATAATTATGACAAATATGTCGTACGTTTGTTGTAATCACCCAACGCCCATAATCCATCAAAAAGTGCTTTCTGGTTTTCTGAACTAATTTTTTCGGAACATTTTTGACGGCAAAGGGGATATATTCACCAACGTGTTGCCCAGATTGTTTTCTGATAAAAATCCTTGTGAATAAGTAAAATTGCACAAATTGTCAACAAGGTACCTACAATATTCAACGTAATAATAATTATTTAGAAGGTTAGAAAGATAAAAGTTGTTATAAAACAATTATACTTACGTTTAGGACTTTCATTTAGAGCCAATGATATTATCTTATTAATTTTTCAATAGTAATAATTATTATTTCTAAGGTTACAAAAATAAAAATTGTTATTAACCAATTATACTTACCACATCAATAATTTACACCCGAAAATTAAATTTACATTAGAAATTGAAGAAAATAGCTCAATCAATTTTCTTGATTTAAAAATTCAAAGAGTTAATAATGTACTTGATTATTCAATTTACCGAAAACCAACACAGACTGATGTGACAATTCCATTCAATTCTAACCACCCTGTCTCACACAGACTAGCAGCATATAATTCAATGATACATAGAGCTTTTTCAGTTCCTATGAACAAATGTAATTTTGATAGAGAGATTAATACAATTAGACAAATAGCAACATCTAACGGTTATCCATTAGATATGATAAATAAACTAATTAGTAAAAAAGAGAAAAAAGTGGCATTACAACTAATATATCCTAAGCAAGCTGATGAAATTAAAACTTATAAAACCATCACATATGCAGGAAATATTTCTAATAATATTTCAAAGATAATATCTTCAGCAACGAATGCAACAATTTCTTTTAAAACAGAAAGTAACGTTAGTACAAAATTGTTAAATGTAAAAACAAAAATACCACTATTAAAGAAGTCAGGTATATATAAACTCAAATGTCCAGAATGTAATGCTGTCTATTTGGGTCAGACCCTTAGGAATTTTGAAATACGATACAGTGAGCACTTACGAGCTTACAGATTAAAACAACCAGATAAATCCCACTACGCAAAACATCTACTTGACACCAATCATTCATTGACACCTAACACAGAACTAGAAGTGCTGCATATTTGTGAAAAGAAACAAGAACTGGATTTCCTTGAAGAACTGGAAATTAGAAGACATTTAAGAAACCCACAATATGAAGTTGTCAATGAACAGTTAAATCTAGGGAATTCTCCACTAATAAACTGTCTTCTTAAGTGATAATTGTAAAGATCAGCAGATATAGTTTTCCTGGTTTTCTATATCATTGCACAGTTATACTGATCTTAATTGGAAAAATGATATCCAGGATATCACCGTAGGGCTAATAATATCTAAGCTTCAATATTTGTAATATCACATCTTCTTCTTTTCCTATAAACATATATTAAGCGAATCACAAGTTAGGTTACTTCTTGGTCTAGCCAAAAATATAACTACTAAACATCAGGTAGGCATAAAATGAAATGTAACTTCTGTCATTCTGACGATGATATTGATTTATCGAAACAATTGTCAATTTTTTAGAATTTTCAATAACTTGTATTATATTGTGGAATTAACTAGAGACCTTGAGTTTCATTTAAAAACACTAATTATACTTACGTTCAGGGCATTTTTTGAGAGCCAATGACATTATCTTATTAATTCTGTTCATTTTCAAGAATTATAGTACTCTTAAACGCTAGAAACACAAATTTATAATTTTTTTACGTAGTTCAATACTCTTCAACTTCGCACGTGAAATGCGTCTCACGGAGTACAACAATACGCACATTTAGGGATGAGTCGACTTATCTCATTATGCATAACAATTAAAAAATATTACGTACCCAATAACGAGACGAGTATACCTAACTCCTCTTACTTTTTTAAGTATCCTATTGTTTCTGACTTGACTCGATTTGCAACTTTAAGTTTAACAAAATTGTAACACAAATACTGACTCATATCCTTTTTACCTTAATAGATATTTAGTTTAGTATCGTATCATGCTAGTAACTTATTTTTTAATATATATG
Organism: Galeruca laticollis; assembly: GCA_963921935.1. NCBI lineage: Eukaryota > Metazoa > Arthropoda > Insecta > Coleoptera > Chrysomelidae > Galeruca > Galeruca laticollis. Next base: position 116,462,565 of record OY998182.1, on the reverse strand, counting down.
ACTTATCCCCTTTTACCTAAACACCACATATATAAAGGTATTATATATTTGTATCCCTTCATCACCCAAAGAATGAAGCAACCAGACTTATTGGATTTACCACTGGCTAGGAGAAATATCTCAAATGTCTGCTTCCATAATCGCCACTTGTCAGCAACATTACCTCCAGTAAAGCTAAAGGTATCTATTGGTTTGCACTCAGCCATTATTGCAAAAACCTAGATAAAAATCACAGACTGACACCAAAGTCTAATAAAATGCTATGTTGTACCGCGGTTAAAATAAAAAGATCCGCTACATAGTCCTTTTACTTTGTTGCACTTTAACGCGCTGCCACCATGTAATGTATATTATTTGGGATATTTATACAGAAATATATATCTAATATAGCAACACTTTATCAATTGAACGTTATTACATAGAGCTATGATTGACAACTAACTTATAATGACAAATACAGTCACTAGTGCTATTCAACACTTCGATCTGGATTCCGATTAGGTTTATAATAGAAATCGTAAACGGATTGATGTTTAATGAAATTAACTGTCTCGACCCTTACTTCGTGCAATATGCTCATATTAGTGTTTTTAAATGAAACTCACGGTCTCTAGTTAATTCCACAATATAATAAAGTCATTGAAAATTCTAAAAAATTGACAATTGTTTCGATAAATCAATATCATCGTCAGAATGACAGAAGTTACATTTCATTTGATGCCTACCCGATGTTTAGTAGTTATTTTTGGCTAGACCAAGAAGTAACCTAACTTGTGATTGATGTTTGTTGAATGTCCAAAAAAAATTGTCATTTGGCATGTCATTTTACAGATCAAATAAATCAATATTGACATAACCTCATCATTATTTTGGTTCATTTCACGTGTACTTCACACTTTTCACAATTTCATTTAGTTTAATCACGTTTCATTTTATAGAAGCTGTTCTGTTAACTAAAAATGTAATATACAATTGCAAAATATCACACATCACATAACGCAGAGACAAACGGTAGTTTATTTAAATTTTTCGACGAATCACTTGCTTCCGATTTACGATTGTTTTCAATAGCATCATAATTTTTGACCGATTATAATCAGAGTGATCGATTGATATCAAAAATGTATTGTTGAACATGTTGTTTTTTAAATGACAGGAAATGATTGTAATCGATTGTCGCGTTGAATAGCACTACTGAAAGTAAACATACATACTTTTTGTTTTTTTTAACAAGGAAGTGTGATGTATGTTTACGTTCAGTAACTGTATTTGTCATTATAAGTTAGTTGTCAATCATAGCTCTTTGAAAAACGTTCAATTAATAAAATGTTGTTATATTAGATATATATTTCACTATAAATATCCCAAATAATATACATTACAAATAAATGCATGGAATATTTTATGCTGCAAATGGAAGATCATATATGTTATATACCTTAAATTACTCAGTACATATTAAATAAATTACTTAATCAGCATATTGTGTAATAACATGTTGTTTTATAAATTGTTGAACCTTATTTTTGCTTACATTATATTTTTTACCTTTTTGAATTGTTTAGTTATATTGTCAGTCTAGAATTTACTTCGAATCTTGAAACTTGTAACTTTTGTTAAATAAATAATTTTTAAAAAACCTTTTTCCGTGTGTAAAAAGTTATTTGGCGCGGTCAGTAGGATATGTTAAACGGGCGTTAGTGAATATAACAATCGGTTCGTATCAACGATTTATTAACATACCTTAAGTGAATAATTGGGACTCTTGGTTAAGTGAATTAAGTAGCTTAACTCGAAGACAGTTGGCTCGTATGAAGAGGAATTTCAAGTGAATATTGGTAATTCCAACTACAGTTCAACTAGATGGCGAAAGCAGTTCTAATTTTCATGTAAGTACTTTATGTCGTATAGAGGAAATAATTGTTTATTTAATTCAGAAAGCTCTGACAATTCTGATTGTGATTTAGATTCTGGCTCACAAACTTATAGTAACCGTAAAATAAATATTGAATTATCAAAACCTAGATTTACAATAAATAAATTTTCAAAATGCCTGCAGATCATGTAGTACCGCAATTGAAAAAGGAATATCTGGACATGATTCCAGAATTCCATAGCGAAATTGCTTTATTACCCAGATTCATAGAAATTTCTGAAAAATTAGTAAATAAATTTTACAATACAGTAGATTTAACAGACTTTCAAAACGAATATTTGATGTCTAGTATTTTATCTAAGATTAAAGGCCAAGCCGCAATAAATATTTCAGCTTGTAGTATTTCAAATTGGCAGAATTTGAAAGATGCTTTATTGAACACATACGCTGATAAACGAGACATTTACACGTTAAGTATTGAAATATCGGAACAAAAGCATGGAAATGAATCACCTTTTGACTTTTACAACAGGATACAGCATCTTTTAAATCTACAAACATCATTATTAATGACACGCTCAAATGCAAGTGAACAAGCCATTTTAGGCAACTATTTCAGAAATTTGGCACTAAGAGTATTATTGCGCGGATTAAAGGAACCTCTCGGTACACTAATGCGTACTAAGAATCCTAGCGATCTAAACTCAGCTTTAAATGTTCTAACGAAGGATTTTCAAGTTTATTTAAGTAATAATAATAACAATGCAAATCCAAAAAATTCATTTAATAAGCCTAAGTCACAATTTAATGTTACCTCACATAACAAAAATAATTATCCTAATAATAATCAAACGGTAAACAGACCAAATTTACAACATAATTATCAACCACAATTTAATAGAAATTTTAACAATGAAAATAATTTACCTAGTACAAGTAGAGATACAAATTTTCAGAATAGAAATACTAATGTTTTCAAACCTAGTAGAAATCATCAATTTCAAAAACCTACTCCAGTGAGTATATCTACTTCTAATACGTACAATAAACCCAATGTACAGAATAAAAATAATGGACAAAATCAATCGCATTTCGTAGGTAATAGAAAAAATTATATTTCGGAAGAATTGCATAACATGGACGATACCGAACGTCCCACTGACGTTGAAGATTGTTTTTTAGACGAAATTGCCTCGGAAGAGACAGACACGTAGAAATGTTTAATTTTACGAATTATGAAAGTGAATTACCGTACATAATATTTCCTGAACAAAATTTAAAAGTAATGATTGACACAGGTAGTACAAAATCTTTTGTAACACCTGACATTGCAAAGAAATATTTTTCAAAAGCAACTATGAAAAAATCTTTCAAAGTAACTTCTGCTTTAGGCTCAAGTCAACAAAATTATTGTACAGTAATTCCATCTTCAAAGATATTTAAAATGAAAAATAAAATGAACTTAGAATATTGTATATTTAAATTTCACAATCATTTCGATTGCTTATTAGGTTTAGATAATCTGAAAAAATTGAATGCAACTATTGATTTAGTAAATAATGTTTTAATTACGCCTTACAGTGAAATAAAAATAAATTATTTTCAAATCAGAAGCAAGAACACGAATTGTATAGTAGTGCCTCAGCGAACTGAACAAATAATTAAATTGAATATTGATAATATTAATAATGGTGATATAATTATACCTTATACAAAAATCAGAAAATTAGAAATTCCCGAATGTCTTACAAAAGCGGAAAATAGTCAAGCCGTATGCACTATTTTAAAGTAGATTTAAGTGCTCCTTTAGAGGTTGAACAGTTCGACGAATACGAACAAACCTTGAGCCCTAATTTTAATGCTATTTATGCAGAAAAATTCAAATTTGATATTAATAAAGTTCGAACAGAACATATGAATTCTGAAGAACGCAATGCTATTCTTAAATTAATTAAAGAATATTCTGACATTTTTCATGTTGATGGTAATCAACTAACTTTCACTAGTAAAATCAAGCATCAAATAAAAACTACAAATGATGTACCTATTTATACTAAATCGTACATATATCCAGAAGTATATAAAAAAGAAGTACAAAATCAAATACAGAGTATGTTAGATCAAAATATCATAAGAGCCTCATCCTCACCGTACTCGAGTAGTATCTGGGTTGTTCCAAAAAAATTGGACTCTACAGGTAAACAAAAATTCAGAGTCGTCGTAGACTATCGTAAGCTTAACGAAATAACTATTGGAGATAGATATCCATTACCAAACATAACTGATCTATTGGATAAATTAGGACGTTGCCAATACTTCACTACCTTGGATCTTGCCTCCGGATTTCACCAAATTGAGATGGCTGAAGAAGATATACCCAAAACGGCGTTCACTACTGAAAATGGCCACTGGGAATTTTTGAGAATGCCATTCGGACTAAAAGGAGCTCCAGCAACTTTTCAAAGAGTGATGGACAACATTTTAAGAGGTATCCAAAACGAAAAATGTTTAGTTTATCTTGACGATATCATTATATTTAGTACAAGCTTGCAAGAACACATAAATAATTTAAAAGAAGTATTTAAGAGGTTACGCGAATCAAATTTTAAAATACAAATTGACAAATCCGAATTTTTGAGGAAAGAAGTAGCTTATTTAGGACATATTGTTACCCCTGAAGGTGTAAAACCAAATCCCGATAAAATAAGTGCTATTCAAAAATTTCCCATACCAAAAACTAGTAAAGAAATCAAAGCTTTTCTCGGACTTCTTGGATATTATAGAAAATTCATTAAAGATTTTTCAAAACTGACTAAACCTTTAACTAATCGTCTTAAGAAAAATGCAGTAATTAACATAAAAGATCCTGATTATATTAATTGTTTTGATACTTGTAAAAATATGTTATTAAATGATCCTATTTTACAACACCCGGACTTTTCTCGTCCATTTAATCTCACAACAGACGCAAGCAACTTTGCTCTAGGCGCTGTTCTTAGCCAAGGAAAAATCGGAACTGATTTACCTGTGGCATATGCTAGCAGAACACTTAATGATTCTGAAGTAAATTATTCAACAATTGAAAAGGAACTCCTTGCAATTGTTTGGGCTGTAAAATATTTCCGCCCATACCTTTTCGGAAGAAAATTCACTATAGTAACAGATCATAAACCACATCAATAGTTATTTTCTTTGAAAGAACCCAATTCTAAATTAGTTAGATGGCGGTTGAAACTCGAAGAATACGACTATGATATAGTGTACAAGAAAGGTGCATTGAACACTAATACTGACTGTTTATCACGAATCCAACTAAATATGAATGAAGTAAATTCTTCGGATAATCCTCCCAAAAAATTATTAGTTTATATGGAAATATTTAATGACTCACTTTCGAATAATACTAAAAATAAAAATGTAGAAACCGAATCACTTATTGTAGAAGCTGAAGATTTTAATGACGAAATTGATGACGATAATAATACTATTCACACTAACATAGAAAATCGTATTGCAGGAATACCTATTTCGGAATCTGCAGTAAATGTGGGAAAAAATCAAATTATAATCTCTGAAGTTAATTTTGAACCCGCTATACCAACTACAATTAAATTATATGACAAACTGAAAATATAGTTAATCTTATTTTTAATGTTAAGAGTAATATAGAAGAAAAATTTGAAAATTTAAATATTCATTCAATAACAAATAGAAACAAAAGAGGCTTAATAAATGTCTTCGTATTATAAATTGCAACTACCGTTGGAATTGAAATACGAGAATATTTTAAACTTTGAATCAATTTTAGATGTAACATGTAGAGTAAGTAAAAATGGAATAGAATATTTTTTATCAATTCCGATAGATTTTAATATAGAGTTTGAATTATTTTATTTATTACTCATACCTACTAAGTTAGAATCAGAATTCGTAATAATAATACCAAATTCAAAGTATTTGCTAAGATCTGATACACAGATAAAACCTCTAAACGATATTTGTACAAGAAGTGAAAATTTTCAATGTGCTTCACACCTTCAAGATAATAATAAACAGTTATGTGAAGAACAAATACTATTAAGGGAAAACTCTACTAACTGCAAATACACTAAAATCAAAATTATTGAAAATCATTTGGAAATTATACCAGAAATAAACCAATACCTAGTAGTATTTCCAGAAGAAGAAAAATTGATAATTAAATGTTCAGAAGACACAGAAATCAAAATTTTAAAAGGAATTTTCCTAATAAAGAATTAGCCATGTAAAATAACTTTTAAAAATCAAGAATTAATATTTCAAGATAGAACTTTTGGTCAACCACTAGTACTGAATAAACTTCACACATTTTAATAAAATTAAAATCCAGCCTTTGGAAATAAATTTGAAAAAATTGAAATTAAAAGAAATATCTTCGCAAGGATTGACACCAATTCATGAAGAACAATTAAATCTCCATATTCCTAGCATATGGACTATATTTCTATATTCTAGCGGAGTATTGATAATTACTTGGCTACTCTTGAAGAAAATTCAGAAAACAAGAAAATCAGAAGAAACTCCAATGGAATTACAAGAAAAGAAAATTCAACTTCCAGGGGGTGCGTCGATCTAATGGGGGAGGTGTTATATACCTTAAATTACTTAGTACATATTAAATAAATTACTTAATCAGCATATTGTGTAATAACATGTTGTTTTATAAATTGTTGAAACTTATTTTTGTTTACATTATATTTTTTACCTTTTTGAATTGTTTAGTTATATTGTCAGTCTAGAATTTACTTCGAATCTTGAAACTTGTAACTTTTGTTAAATAAATAATTTTTGAAAAACCTTTTTCCGTGTGTAAAAAGTTATTTTAAATTATAAGGCACAACTTGCTCGTAGATGATATACTTTTTAAGTAAATAAAAAAAATAGAATTGCGGGGTGAGGAAAAGGGCGAAATTTTCGGTATAATAGTGTCTACCGTCCCGCGCATAATTACAAAAATAGGAAGAGAGAATTGGGCAAAGTCGAAATGTGACATGGCGCGAGTGACGAGCTATCACTCTTGATTTTGTATGAAATTCGAATCATAAACAATCATTATGGCACACGCTATGTTATTAGACTCTGCTAACGCCTCATCTGATAATATGTATGGCTAGTACAATAATGATCGTTATAACATAAATTATTATGTATTACGGAATTTAAAATAATTACTTATATAATCTAATAAAAAAAAATATGGCCCAAGTAATTTTTCAGTTTTCAGCATTAACATCCCGTACTTAGGAAACGAGTAGCATTTTATCTAAGCATACTTGATTTAATCTTGTGATTGTTTTCCCATTTTTAATAATATAATAACTTATTATCAAAAAATTTATCTAACAATTTTTAATTTAAATTTTGCATGCAACGTTTTAGATAAATGATTGTAGAGAAAAAAAATGTTACTTTATATTATATGACATTGCCCCTAAGAGAAAAAAATAAAATGTCACAAATCTAAAAAACCAAAAAATGAGACAAAGGCCCCGGCGAGATTCGAACTCGCGATCTCCTGTTTACTAGACAGGCGCTTTAACCAACTAAGCCACGGCGCCGTTGACTTTAAAGTTTCACATCATAATATTATAAAACAAATTATTAGAAAGTATTTATGTTAGAAATAAAATATTAATTCCACGCTAATTTGTTAATAAGTAATTATTGTTTAACAGAGAATATGGGGTATTATTAAGAGAAAGGAAATTGAAAATAAACTTGTCGCATACCTCAAAATGTCAAGTTCTATGTGTCAAATTTTGATCCAATGATGAAAGATTTGGAATGTTGATCTTCCCTATGCGGGTGCATGCATTCCAAGCATAACGAGAAGTGTGCGCATGTCATAAAACTTTGTAAGCGTTGCGGACGTGGTGTTGAGTTTTCGTGAAGTTTATAGTTATTTTTGTTATTTTAAGTACGATAATTTACATATTTAAGTTATTGAAATGTCGACGACGGGTAAAATTCCTCCAATTACCATGAGCAAACTATATGTTGGTAATTTACCAAACGATACCAGTGAAAATTCACTTCGGCTACTCTTTACCGAACAGAATTTGTCTTGTACAACAATTTTGATAAAACGTGGAGGATATGCATTTGTTGATTGTCCTGATCAATCATCTGCAGATAGAGCAATAGACAAACTGAATGGTAAGTCACTATTTTCTTCTATGCAAGTACTTTCACTAATAATCAAGTTTCAATGTCAATATTTGGTATCAAAATATTTATTCATTTTGAAGTAAAAACAACTATTTTTGTTAACAAACTTATTCATATGTATCAATGGATTGATCTTAATTGAAAATCTAATAACAAATTCAATAGTAGTTGTTAGTTTATGTATAATTTAATGTTAAATTTGCTATAAAAATGTTAGGTTAGGACCACCTTCTTGTCAAATTCTTCAATAGTTAGCCGGGTTAAAACTGGTTTTTAGGTAGAATTTAGAATACAGAGGTGTAATCAGGTTTCTCATTTATTAAATATTTTTATTGAAGATTGTTAATAAAAAGCATGTTTCAATATCAATATTTGAATTAACTGGTCTTGCGTGAAATACCTATTGGAGTTATTTGTTTACATAATTATATTTGTTAAAGATAGATGTTTAAAAGAAAAACCTGTTGAGTTTATATTTTCTGCGCCCTGTTTCTGACTCTGACTGAGAGATTGCAATATTGAAATCCGGTACTTTTTCGATGTTTCCAAGAAATATCTACCTTTATGGCATTTTTTGTATCTCTAGGAAGTCGCTGAGGAATTTTGAGGTAACAGAAACCGCGCTTTTACATGGGATTTATATTATTTGTGGTATCCTATAAATAATAGTGAACCAATAAAATACTTATGATATGAAATAAAATCAAATTAATCAAATTTGCTGATGTTAAAATACTTAGTATTTATTTTAGAATTCACTTGAAACTGACAATTAATTACCTACGTTGATAATGAAAGTAATTAGAGTTTTCGGAGGTAATACCACAAGAGCTCAGATTTAGCCGGATATTTTTTGTGGTTGTTTTCGAATACTTACTTTCATTGGCAATTTAACGAGAGCTGTTCTGGCAAAATCACGAGAGCTGCCAGAACAGCTCTCGTTAAATTGCCAATGAAAGTAAGTATTCGAAAACAACCACAAAAAATATCCGGCTAAATCTGAGCTCGCGTGGTATTTGGTAAGACAATCCCATGAATAAAAAACTCAATTCAATTAAACTTCATTTAACAAACTAAATGAACAATGAGTAGAAACATAATGTTTAGACATACTTTTTGGAATTGTTATATGTTGTTTCATTCATTCTGTTTTTGACATTTATAATTGTCAAATTGACGTGAATTGCTTGGTAAACAGACAGTACCTAAATGCTAGGGTTGCTACGGTAACGTAATTTATCCGATATTTTTATCCACTTGCAAACTCTCTTCCTTCCTATTTAGCCGACAGCAAACTACGATTTTTGTATTCACAAATGGGAATTATTATACATGAATGGGATTGTCAGAGATATATAATTGGTTCAGATTAATACTTAAGTAGGTAACAAAGTTTGGTGAATTCTTAGACTACTATTAATATCAACTTGTGTTGGTTTGTCGTTAGTTACGTACGTGGTATTATTTTTACATATTTCCTAAAAATAAAATTAACAGTGTCCATTGCCATTTCATTATATAACACATACTGTTTCCAGTAATTAAGCTTTTGAGATCAAAATACAAGGCTGTAATAATACGCGCCAAGCTTGTACAATTATCAAAAATCTCCATAGATCCTGTAGGTGCAAAAACATGTGTTTAACCCTTTCGGGACGGCAGGTGAAAGGTGGTTTCGTACCACACAGACGACAGTTTTTACAGAGGCATACGAATATATTCAATATATTCGTTAAAAATTGGTCGTTATTGAGAAAATTACGCACAAAAAAGAAAATGAATGTCACTAATGTTTTTAATTATTACACAAATAATAAGATACAATAACCAATTGAAACGTCACACAAAAGAATATAAACCAATATATCGTGTGACCCATTTTGTTTCGAAGCACACCTGTAAAATCCGAATTTTTCAACCGATTTTGATTTAATTTTTTTTGTTAGATTCAACAACAAAAACAATTTTTTGACATACATTTTCTTAGCTTAATTTCTATTTTCAAGGCCCTCTATGTTAATTTTTCTTTGCCAAAAAAGACATGAATTTGGAAAAAGTTGTGTTTTAATTAATTTTTACTCACTCATTAAACTAGGACTCAAACATATTGCACAGTAAAAATTCGAAGCTGATAACTAACCTTTCTGAAAGTAATGTAAAATTGTTCTGATGTGATGAAAATACAAATTAACAACTAATAATATAATAATTAAAGTACTAAATAATAATTTAATTCTAAATTTTTGTAGCCTCGACTAGACCTCCGTTTCCACACATTTATCGTATCGTTTGCGACTATGTTTAGCGCTTTTTTTATTTCTTGTGGCGTTATTTCAGCACAGGCCTGTCGTATTCTGTCATACAGTTCTGCTCTATTCCTTGGACGTGTTTTATACACTTTTTGTGTCAAAAGACCCCACAGATAAAAATACAATATAGTTAAATCGGGCGATCTAGGAGGCCATTCGATCAACTCGCTGCCGCGACCTATCCAACCATTTGGAAATTTTTCGTTAAGCCACTGCCTGACAATAGTGTACAGAACAGCCATCTAACTGAAATATCAAATTTCTTCTTTCTGCTAGTGGCAGTTCATCAATCACTGCGAATAACTCACCTTCCAAGAATTCCATGAAGTTATTGGGATTATTGTTACCCTCAAAAAAGAATGGACCTATTATCCTGTCTTTTAAAATTCCGCACCAAACATTCACCTTTTCAGAATATTGGCTTTTTGCAATTTATTACCCAGTTAGGATTTTCAGATGCCCAATATCTTGCATTTTGTGATGGAACTATGGCATTGGTGGTAAACGTGGCTTCATCACTAAACATAACACTGGCTAAGAATTTTCTTGAATTAAGGTACTCACCTTGAGCTCACAACAATATTCCATGCGTTTTTCTGTAGCATCTGCCCATAAAGTGTGGAGAAATTTCGATTTAAATGGTCGTATTGAATTTCTAGACATAAAATAATCCACAAATATTTTTAGCTGTTGCTAGTGTCCAAGTTCATATCGATAATATCGTTCCTCATGAAGATCAAGATGTTGATGAAGATGACGAAAATGTTGAATTAGGCATAATTAGAGATAGAATAGCGTATGCATTACCATTATAGAATAATTTACCATTCGCCACTTTTAATTAAGATATTTGTATAACATATCAATAAAAATCATTAACAGTATCTTTTATTAATTAGAAAACTACAGTAGGTAACAAGTACTAAATAAATTATAAAATTACAAATATGTAAATAAAAAAATATCCCCTTATGTTATAAACAAAAATTAAAAATAACTTTACAAACAGTACAACAGAAATAAAATGTAAAATAAATACTAATATAAATATATTTAAAAATAACTTTGGAAACAGTAAGTACCACAGAAATAAAATGTTAACTGTAAAATAAATACCTACATAAATATAATTAAAAATAACTTTACAAACAGTACAACAGAAATAAAATGTAAAATAAATACTGATATAAATATACTTAAAAATAACTTTGGAAACAGTAAGTACCACAGAAATAAAATGTTAAGTGTAAAATAAATACCTACATAAATATAATTAAAAATAACTTTGGAAACAGTAAAACAGAAATAAAAAGTTGAGTGAAAATAAAAATTAACTAGATAAATATAATAGAACATAAAAAATTACAAGAGAGAATCTGAATTACAATGACACTCCTTTTTTACAAGTTCCCTAAGTATTAAATGTTTCTCCTCAATTAGCCTGTTTCTTTTCTTTAATTCTTCTAAACGTTCTCAGTCAATTTTTAGTTTTTCTTCATAATATAATTTTCTATCAGATCTTATATACTGCAGGGTTGATTGTTTTTTAACAGCTCATGTTTTTTTCGATTAACTTTTGTGTGTGTTGGTGGTACATCAGGCTCATTGTTTTCATTTACTAATTCTTCATCACAGGTGTCAACTAAATTATTATCCATTGTTTCATTGGATAATATGAGTTCTGGATATACATTTTTCTTTTTTTCAAATATCTCGTCCATTTCTTTTTCATACTCGAAAAACTTTCGTATCTACCTAAAGCAAAATAATTTTATTCATACATTTTACTAACTTTAGTGCTATCATCTAAATCGATTAATTGGTTTATTAATTTGTATAAAATATTTACCAGTCTTATTTTTATTATCCACAAACTTCTAGTAATCTTTGGTTATGTTATGATAATAGAATACAGATTAAAATTGGTTTCCAAATGATTCACAAACCGTTCCAACTGTATTCATTTATTCCCAACCAAATAACAGTGCAGGACACGTGTTTGCGCAAAACAAACTGATTAAACGATGCAATATATGGTTTTCGAACGATATGGTTGGAACAAACCTATTATTAAATAGCACATGTCCTTTCATGCAATATGTAATGCACCTTGTATCAGGTGAGAATAGTTATATTTTTCAATTATCACTATTATATATTCATCTAAATGAATTATGCAATTCTTGTCTTTTGAGAGCGGTTTTAATTTTTCTACATTCAGATACTTCAAAGGTCACTTCACTTCAATTAAGCATTTTTCGCTTTTCGCTAACAAACCCATATTATCATTACAATCCAGTAAACATAACCTCAAACATAGCTTTTAAAATTAAAAAATACGGATTACAGGATAATTTACATTATCATAATTATAATTTTTGATATCGGGTCGATACGTTTACTTACTTTTTAACAATTTATTCCTTTCAAAAACATTTATGAAACTCTTAAATAATCAAAAATCTACAATCAAATGGAAATTATGTCAACAAATATTGTTTGGATTTGGATCCGTGTATATAATATTCTCTTATCTATGCACAGCTGTGCTGTGGTTTGGATGCAACATAAAAAACAGAGATAAGGTTTCTGTGCTCACAAACAGATGAAATATTTGAAATCAAAACATTCGAACAGAGATGCGTTTCTTTGAACCGTCAAGAGTGGAAAGACAGAGAGAGAAAATATGTTGAATAAGTAAAAGTCGATTCAGTACTACTATCGACATCTATCGTAAATATTTTGAACCAAATAATTACTAGATTAGCAACTAGTATTGTGTAGGTTTTTAGGTTTATATACCTGTGAGGAGGCCCCTCTTAAATATCGCAGATGTTTTCACTAGGCAAGGCTAAATCTAAACTAGCTACTCTTAAGATAATATTTGGATTGTTGGCAAAGTAGTCTATGACATTCGGTCATTAAAATTTATTGCCTGCAAATTTTTTTTAAAATATGTTTGGTCACTGCTCCAGTCTCAATACTTTTTTATTTTTGTGCACTGCAGAGCAGCAAATACGGCGATCTGGATGTATCCGATTAAATATTTCTGTTACTTCTAGTTAACTTCTGTCATTATAATCACACAAACGTACAATTTCAACTTTGTCTTAATAGTTAAAGCAGCCATTTTCAAGTACAAGTAATTATTTAGAACATTTAGTACGTACTATTTCATACAAATGTTACTGACTGACATAAATGAAATGTCAAAATCAAAGCCTACTTGCGATTTTGTTTGAATTTTGTAAAAATGGCTTTAATACCTACGGACATAATAAAGCTGTGGACATTACAAACACTAAGTTGCAAATTTAGAGTTAAATTATTGTTACTTTGATCAAAATGTTTTGTTAGTTATTTTTAAGAGTTGTTAATTTGTATTTTCATGGCATACTCGTTGATTGAATTTTGTTAATATATCAAATTATTAAGTACAGTTTTACATTACTATCATGAGCTCTCCAGAACGGATTAAGTTATCGGCTTCGAATTTTTACTATGCAATATATTTGAGTTCTAGTTTTTGTTTACCATGTTGCCATTTTAAAAATTTCTCTACATTCTACGTAAAAAATTATTTAAAATACAACTTTTTCCAAATTCATGCTGTAATAACTTTGTCGTTAATAAAAAATGTTTTATAAACATTTGGTGTAGTCATATTTGAGAAAAAAATACCTAATCTACTTTCGTCTTTTTTGGCAAAGAAAAATTAACATAGAGAGCTTTGAAAATAGAAATTAAGCTATGAAAATTTGTGACAAAATACTGTTTTTGATACTGAATCTAACAAAAACAATTAAATCAAAATCGGTTGAAAAATGCAGATTTTACAAGGGTGCTTCCAAACAAAATGGGTCACACTGTATGAAAAAAATAGTCTAATAGTCGACTTGCGCGTTGTATATTTGGAAACATGACGATACACACAGTCCGACTCCATCCATATATTCCGTTGCACATATGTTTTGAATCCTTCCTCTTTTTAGGTTTTGTTGTGTGAGAGCATACCCAACACCTTCTCCATTGTAGTTTGCTACTTTTGCGAGGGGCTTCCGCCTGAAAATGTTGCTCTGATAGCCTTGCAAGTCGAGTAGGGTGCGGTGCTGCTGGTTTAGCATTATACCTTGTTGGATACCTGAACAGTAACAAATATTAATCCGTCAGAAAACATATATATAAAAAATTCTTACCACCTTTGAAGTACCTGTCGAATAACTTGTAGATGGAACGAAGGAAACAATGGGTGGTTGGGGTTTTGAGTCTTCCATAAAGCATGAGCATTCAGCAAATAAATATCTAATATTTGGAAAAACAAATTTTTATAGCACTTTATGGTTTTCTAGTGCAATCCACACTACTACTCATCATGTCATTTATATCTATGGCTCCCATATTTTCATTATACGCAAGTACACATAAGGGTTTATTCTTATTTTTCTTGGTAATCATGTCTATTTTAGGGAGAATAATCATTTTATCCTCATGAAAGGTTGTAAGCATTACTAGGTGACGACGATCTTTCCACTTCAAAGTTAAAATATGATCACTGCTGCTCCACTCAGTTTCTTCTTTCTTTAAATTTTTTACACAAATTGGAGTTTGCTTTCTATTGACACGTACGGTTGACACAAATTATAAATAAAATTGTCTAGCTTTGTTCTAGCTAGCAAATTATTATATTAAAGGTAAATTCTAACGATTTATATATTAAAAATTTTAATGAATATAGTACGCTAACGTTTATTTATCAATGATTTGTCAATTGTTTATTTTTATATTGTATAGGATCAATAAATAGGTATACGAAACTTACCAGATATGTATCTGAAGATGTATTACAGAAATAATTCTGTTCATGATATAATATAAATAGATCGCAAGAGCATATACGAAGAAGCTCTTTTTTAAACAAATAATTATCCTCTTTTTGCTTAAATGAAAGTTTGTTTACAATTATTAAGTTATATGTCAAAAGTCAGAAGTGCTGAATAAAACCATCTGTGATCTGACCAATTAGGAATCTACAGAATTGCCAACTTAAATTCAAACCACTCCTCCTAGATTAAAAACAGGGATTATATGAAATTCTATTTTATTTAAATAATTAAATACATGCGAATTATAAAAAATATTGTGTAACTTGTGCCACAATGACTTTCTGTAGTATGGTGATTTGCACAACTCACCGCTTCGCGGTTCGTTGTGCAAACTTCACTCGTACTACAAAACGAGTCATTGTGACACTTACAAATAACTATTTTGTGCTCAAAAGATAGCTTGTCACTGTAACATTTACAACTACATTTCCTGACATACTTAGACCTGTATCGCTATCTGCATTTTTATTTTCCTCTTTGCCAACGTATGCGATCAAATTCAAAACACCCCTTTTCACAGTCGCACTAAACGTGCAATTTTATCCCAAATCGATATATTTTGGTTTTTATATATTTGAGTACAGGGTTTTTCATTATATATGGACCCTTCTATATCTCACTTATTATTTGGTGCAGATAACAATGTTTCAAATAAGAGTTAAAGGGTTATTAATGTAGTTTTTAAAATTCAACAAAAATATTATACAGGATGTCCCAGAAAAGAGGGTCAGAGCCAAAGTGTTCTTTCTTAAATGGGACACCCTATATATTTTTATATTTGTAAACTGTTCACTTCAATCCGAATTCAGCAATATATAATTGTTATAGTCTAACC
Organism: Galeruca laticollis; assembly: GCA_963921935.1. NCBI lineage: Eukaryota > Metazoa > Arthropoda > Insecta > Coleoptera > Chrysomelidae > Galeruca > Galeruca laticollis. The sequence goes on along the minus strand of OY998182.1, from coordinate 116,446,455 downwards.
TTAACAGCTCAGAAAATATATTCATTTAAAAATCGTTTTCTGTGGGATGAAAACCAACTATAAACAACGGGCAATGAAAGCATTGTCATATTTGACAAGTAGTTATTTACACCATTATAAAACATTGTATTTGATAGTTTGGAAAATGCGGTATACAGATGATGAAAAGATAGAAATATTTTCTCTATTTGTAAAAAATAATAATAACAAATTAGATGCAAGGAGAGAATTTATGGAATTATATCCAAATCGGCATGCGCCTAGCAAAAATACGTTCAACATAATGTAATGACAACTATGAACTTTTCTAGGAAAAAACGAACGTGTGTAATTAATGAGGAGGATGATTTAGATACACTTCTGCATTTTGAAGGTAAAAAAATATATATTTCTTTGGATTTTATGGTAGTTGAATAAGAAGGAATAATTTTTGCGCTACTACTTTTTTGCAGAAAACTCTGAAGACTCGTTAGTAACCAGCTCCAATATATTACAAAAACATCCTATGAGAATTTTTAGGACTGACAATTATAAACCATATAAGATACTTCCGTGCAGACTCTTACTGAATTGCACAAACGGAAACGGTTAATATTTTGTCAGAATGCTTCGTCGCTTGAATGAAACTCCAGATATCCTTCAGAAAATCTGTTGGGCAGATGAATCCAGTTTTTCTACAGCTGGCATGTTTAATAGAAAAAATAGACGTTCATGGGAAAATAAAAATCATAGACAGCGGAAAGAGCAACAAATAAAGAAATCTGGACGGAAATCAATTAAAGTTTGGTGTGGAATATTCCAGAATAAACTGGTTGGGCCAATATTTTTCAATTATAAGTTAACAGGAAGAACTTACCTAAACTGCATAATACCCAAAATAAGTGAAATACTTGAAAATGAATTTATAGCTGACCAATTAAATACTATGATTTAGCACCAAGATGGGGCATCACCCTATAATGTATTAGAGGTGAGAGAACATCTCAACAATCAGTTTCCAGAGTGGATCGGAAATAATGGGACATTTCTATGTCCTCCTAATAGCCCCGACCCAACTCCCTTAGATTCTTTTTTGTGGGGGATGCTGAAAGATATAGTTAACTTTGGCGAAAGTAACAATCTTGAGATAATTCAGGAAAAGATTCAAGGCGAAATTAATAACTTAAATAATCATGCTGATATTATTTCTAAATGTTTAGAGAATTTACGCCAAAGATACCAACTGTGCATTTACATTATGGGGGGTCATTTTAAAGAATATTTATAGTTCCATTTGGGCTTACTTAGTTTGAGATTACTTCATTTTGTAAACAAATTTACTGAATTCCAATCGATAGATTACTACATCTTACTGTGTCGTATATATTTTCTGAACTGTTAGACTATAAAGGTTAGACTATAACAATTATATATTGTTGAATTCGGATTGAAGTGAACAGTTTAAAAATATAAAAATATATAGGGTGTCCCATTTAAGAAAGAACACTCTGGCTCTGACCCTCTTTTTTGGGACATTCTGTATAATATTTTTGTTGGATTTTAAAAACTACTTTAATAACAATTCAACTCTTATTTGAGACATTTTTAATTGTAGCAAATAATAAGTGAGATATGCAAGGGTCCATATATAATGAAAAACCCTTTACCAGCAAACCTTCGAACAAAATCATGCTTTTATCGATTACACGGAAAAACGAATAGTCTTTTATTTCAGTCTTTTTTATATGTGGCATCAGCATTGTAAGTGCTATAAAAACGCAGAACTCTTGTACGTGATTATTGTTCCATTTCGTTGAGTTGCTGCAAAAACAATATAACTGCATTTTTACCACATCCGAGTTGAGTACACTTTCGGCTCTGAAATAGATCAAATCGTCGATACAAGAGAAATAACTAAGCCCAATATTCTAGATTTTTAGGTTTTAATGCTCATGTACTTGAAATTCAATACTATGTTTAAAGAAAAAATTAAGTCCAAAAATATCATAATAATGCTTTTAATTTCAAATTCCATAATGACCAAGTCCATTTTGTAAAAACATCTACAAGAGAAAATGACTAATTGGACTTAAGTTTTAATGATTGGAAGACCTCTGTGAAGCTGGCAGAACCATTTCGGCAAAATCAAATAAAACCTATTACGATTTTTAGTACTCATTTTGTACTAATTTGTACCACAAAAAATAATTTTGTACCTTTACCCATTGAACAAAAAAACATGGCGCTGCTAGCTTCATGTTAACCTAGAAAGCCCAAATTAAAAATAATTTGAAAAAAATGAAAATTAATACAGGAAATTGAAAAACTGAATTTGTACTACAAAAAAAATTAACGTCAACCCCCTCAAACAACCCCTGTTGCGTTAAATTGAATAGCAAGCCCATACTTCTCCGATCATTTCAATATTTGTTGAAAAGCGAAATATTTAAGTCGATTCTATCAGTACTAAAATTGTACTAATTTGTACCACGAAGAATATTCCAGAATATTAAAGTCAAACCACTTAACAAACCCTGCTTAGATAAACTGATTAGCGCGCCCATTATCCGCCGAACTTTTTAAAATATTTACCATGAAAAATATTCCAAAATATTAAAGTAAACTCACTTAAACAACCCCTGCTTTGATAAATTGAATAGCAAGCCCATTATCCTCCGAACTTTTCAAAATTTCTTGAAAAACGAAATAAAAAAGTGGACTTCATTAAAACTGATTTTCTACTAATTTGTACACAAAAAATATTAACGCCAACCCTCTCAAACAACCCCTGATCGGTAAACTGAATAGCAAGCCCATTATCCTCCGATCTTTCGAAAAATTTTTGAAAAACGCAATATAAATATTGATTCCTTTAAAACTGAATTTGTACTAATTTGTACCACAAAAAATATTAACGTCAACCCACTTAAAAAACCCCTGCTTTGATAAATTGAATAGGAAGCCCATTATTTACCTCTGTTATTTTCAGAATTTCTTGAAAATGGATATATTAAAGTAGATTCCATTAAAACTGAAATTTTACTAACTCGTACCACAAAATATTTTATACACAGATTTAGACTGGAGTACCAAAAATGAAAATAAGCCCTTTGGCGTTTTGTGCACTGCTTAATTACTTCAAAAAATTCATGCTAAAATTTTTCCAACCACTAGAAAAATTATTAAGAATTATTAAATAAAGGCATCAAACAGCAATAGATCAATAGGAGCGGTAGATCAGACGTCAGTCGCCTCTCATCTGAAAAACAAAAAAATCGCTATACTGACTCCTATCGGTTTTTACGTCTGTCAAGCTAGCAGAACCATTTCGGCAGAATAAAATCAAACCTATTACGATTTTTAGTGCTAATTTTGTAGTAATTTGTACCACAAAAAATAATTTTGTACCTTAGCCCATTAAAGAAATAAACATGGCGCTGCCAGCTTCATGTTAACCTATAAAGCCCAAATTAAAAATAATTTAAAAAAAATTAAAATTAATACAGGAAATTGAAGAACTGAATTTGTACTATTTGTACCACAAAAAAAATTAATGCCAACCCCCTCAAATAACCCCTGTTTCGAAAAATTGAATAGTAAGCCAAGAATGGGCTTGCTCCGATGTTTTCAATATTTCTTGAAAAACGAAATATTACACTCGATTCTATTAGTTCTAAATTTGTACCACGAAAAATATTCCAAAATATTAAAGTCAACCCACTTGAACAACCCCTGCTTCGACAAACTGAATAGCAAGACCATTATCCTCCGATCTTTTCAAAATTCCTTGAAAAACGAAATATCAAAGTCGATTCCATTAAAACTGAATTTATACTAATTTGTACCACATAAAATTTTAATGTCAACCCCCTCAAACAACCTTTGTTTCGATAAATTGAATAGCCAGCCCATTCTTCTCTGATCTTCTCAATATTTCCTGAAAAACGAAATATTAAAGTCGATTCTGGTATTATTTTAGATGTTTCCTTAACCACTTCCTTTTTTTCGAGATTGTTATATTCAATCCAAACACTGGTCCTCAAACATATTGCACTATATAATGTCCTAGTCCTTGTCAATAGGGGTTTTTTATATGTGACAATTCCAAGTAACTTATATATGCTGTTATTGAATGGACTCAGGCATGACTATCTTTCAGCATAATTTGATTACTCGATTTAAAATATGTTGAAAATATTTCAAAAATGATGTCCCCTGAAAAAAGATTACGTCAGTAAAGCTATTTCAAATTAAAAATAAAATTAATGTATACTTTAGGATAATTTGTACCACAAAAATTTGATTTTGTGCCTCAAAAATTAGAATTTTTACCTCCTCAGTTTTTCTGCTATAGTCTATTTCTTAATGTCTGATAGCACAGTAGCCTCATTAAATATTCAAATAGAAAATTATCTCTTACAGAGTGATCCTAAGAATTTTACAAGTAAATACTAAAATTCTAATGCGAAACAAGTAGGTGTCTGCATTAGTTATCTGTACATCCCTGTTTCAGCTCAGAATACAATATGGTAATAAAACTGAACAATGCCAGAAAAAGGATAAACAGTGCGGCAGTGGCGGAGATTACGATATTAGTTCTTTTTGCTTATTTAATTAGATTCGGTCAACATTACAGTTGAAATAAAATTCATTCGTTTAGGCCTATTCACAAGTTACATTTTTATTTTTATTAAATTAAATTAATTAAAGAAAATATAGTTTCATTTTCATAATTCAAATTTATTGACAATGAATTAATGTATATTAAGTAAAGTAAACATACCATTTATAGGAAATATAAAATTCAATCTATAGTATCATCCTCTTCGCTGGCCATACAAGAATCTTCCGAAGACTCGTCGAGAGAGATCACTATCGGTTCTATAGTTTGTTCTATGAGGTTATCTAAAACACACATTTTGTCTTCCTCTTTAATTACATGATTCACAGCATCTCTCCAGTTCTCTTCAGTTATTGTTGTCAATGATTACTTCATGAGTTCACGAACATCTTTCATTTTAAATGTTTTATTATGGATAGCTACATAACCTTTCATTTGGGCCCATATTCACTCTATCGCATTTAATTCGCAATGGTATGGCGGCAAACGAACCACTGTTATCCCACGATTCTTGGCTATTTCATCAATAACAAACTTTTTAAATTGTAGCTTGTGATCTGAAGCAACCTTTAAAAGTTCTTTTTTCAACATATCACCTTCAAATGGTATATCTTTTACGATTAACCAGTTTCTAATATCAGTTTTTCTCCAAGAGGTACATGGAAGATTTTCTGTTAATCGCGAATGATAAGTGGCATTGTCTATAACGATTACAGCATTATTTGGAATTAATTCGACCATTTGTGTAAAATACATCTGCAGTCATTTCTTCATGATAGTCTTTGGTTGATGTTGACTGAAACTCCAGTAAACCACCTTCAACGAACCCTTGATTGCATCCAATATGCGTTATTATTAATCGGCGGCCTTTACTGATAGGAGTTTTCAGTCCAGTAGATAAACCTTCTATGAAAGCTTGACGACTGGTTTGAATACTTTTGTCCTGCCATATTTTTTTCATTGAGCCATGTCTCTTCTAGATAATAGATTTGTCTTCCCTTCTGTCTGTATTTTAGGATATCTCGTAAATACTGGCGTCTCCAACATATTATATCTTCGTTGTCGATTAGCAATGATTTGCGACTTTGCTTCTCCCAAGTAAAATTTCATTTGTGTAATATTTTCCACAAAGTTTTTCGCCCTATGTCAGGCAAATTCTCGTCCTTCACCATTCTTAGAATTCTGTCAAGGGCTGGGATCTCTTTTTTAAAATATAATTCATGTAGTTTCTGTCTTATTGTATTTTGCATATGTTCATCAAGGTCAAATGGTTTTCTTCCAGTTGACTTTTTAGGTGGAGATATATTTCCATTTTTCTTCTCTCTTAGAAGCCTGTAAATAGTGATTCAGTAACTCCTGTCATATTGGAACATGTCGAAACTATATTTCTAACAGTAGCAGCCGGCATTTGATATACAACAGCATCATGCACATTTAACACTACAGTCTTCGTTTGTAAGCTAATCACGGCTCTTACACTTTACTGGGGTAAAACTTGAAGACATTTTTCACAACACAGTTAACACTTATGGAACATAAGCGACTCTAAGCAAAACAAATTATACAAATTTGGGTGAGACCAAGTTTCACCGTATATACCTGCAAAATTTCTAAGTAGTCATTTGGACAATCCCTAGTAGGACCCTATTGTAATGTTTCTTGGAAATGTTATTATCAACATTTGGAAAATCAGAAAGTAATTATCTGGAGAATGAATTGATAAATGGTTTGTTAATATGTCTCCCAAGAATTGACCTGCTCCAAATTCTCAAGATAATTAATGAAATATTCAGTCAGAATAGTTACAAGTTACAAGATTATTTCAAAAATAAATTATTGTTTTAACTGTATGTACTCTACAAATGTATGAAGGTCAGTTGTTTTAACTTACCGAATTTACATTTATATTACCTTTATATATCAGATCGGGTATAAAATTAAATAGTAAATAAATTCCTTAGATGAACTGTGACGCTTATGCTTTACTACCTGACTAGCATCTGTGACCTTTTCGCGTGATGTCAGTCAATAAGAAACAGACTATAGTTTCAGCTCGAGCTAGCACCCCACCTTTACAAAATCAAATTTTAATAGCATACATTTAAACTTTGAATTTAGGGCTAATTTGTACCCAAAAATTAGAATTTTTACCCACCCAGTTTTCCCTGTAAAAGGCTTTTATAGAATCAAATTACAGCATGCCTTTGATCTGTATATGAACTGGATAGACCTTCACAATACAAAATTGTGATTTCCGTGATTCAACAGCGATTATTGGTAATTTCCAGTTTTACCTATACATTGAAGCAAGTTTTGTTTGAATACAGTTTTGGGTACATATATAAAGAGTGTGGTGAATATTATAGCTCTTTTTTATTTTTAGATCATTCTAATAAATTATTGAACTGTCTTTGCATTTATTACAGGTTTTACTTTTAATGGTGTGGCATTGGTGGTTGAACCTTCGGTAGCTTCCGGAAAGAAAAAGTAAGTAAATATTTGATTACTGTTAAGGACATAATATACCGTTTGCGTTCCCTATAGTGCTTAACTTGGTTTTAATTGTGGTTTTTGTAAATTTCGAATTCAATTTATAGAGTATCTATCACTATTATTAGCGACAAGCATTTAATGCATTATTTAATGAAACACGAAGTAGTTGAACTTACATTTATACATTTGGGAAACTTGACTATTACCTTGTATTATTGATTCGATGTAATAATTAGAGATGCTGAAGATAATGGGATATTAAAATACGAGCAGACTATACAGTTACAACAATACGATAAAAAGTCTGCTGGTGTTTTCTTTACTTTAATCAATAAGTTTGTTAATGATACGAAATAAAAGAAACTTTTATTTGGAAAAATTTAAATACAAATGTTGAAGGCTCTAATAAGTTTGATACATGGTTAAACTATTATATCGATACTATATGGCAACAAAAAAACTAAACTTATACCTGAAAGAAAAAAACAAATACAGCAGCGACACAAAGTTTTCTGAAAAACTTGGATAATACCTACAAATATTCTAGGTGGTAGCGATTTTTATAATGAATCTGATTTAGCTATAGTAAGGATGTTGGTGATTTAAACGAAATTCAAATCTATTATATAAATTGTTGAATGATTATAAGAACTTTCTGGTTAAACTTATTGGTGAGTAGAGTTATTGAAAAGCTTGAAACATTTACAAAGTTCAATGATATATGTATAAAGGATGCCCCAGGAGTTTGTACCAAAAACTTGGGAGACGATAGAGGGACTAAAAATAATGATGGTATTCCATATAAAAAAATTTTTACGTCCTTCGTTAACGAACTATAGGAATTAATAGTTGGACGATGAAATAAAACAATATAATTTGTTTAAACCTTCATTTATTTGAACTAATGTTCAATTTAAACTTGTTGACGCGTTTCACTAATGCAGTAGCTTTGTCAAAACGATTGAAGGTATAATATAAAAATGTCTTAATATATACAGTGCATAAATACAGAATTCTATTTACTAATGTTAACAATGGTATTGAAAGAAATTACCTGGAAATTCATTCACTACAAACATTCCTAAGCTATCTTCTAGGTAAAAAGGTTTAATAAAGGAGAGTGATTGATATATATTTGGTCGTTAAGAAGATTACCTGAATATTTATTTTTGTTAATCTCAAGGGCCTCTAATAAATTTAAACTAAACGATTTACCGACTACATGGAGAATTTCAAAATTTGGGTCGAAAATGTGTTGGTTTTCTAATAAATGATTTGAATAGTTAGAATCTAATTTTTTGTTGTCATAGCTACGTTTCTGTTCCGAAATTCTAGTTTTAAAATTTCTAAAAGTTCTACCGATATAAATTTTATCACAGTTATCACATTGTAATTTATAAACTCCTGAATTGTTAAATTTTGAAGATTTGGATTTATTATTTTTAATTTGGATAAATTTCTAAAAATGATTTAATTTTTAAGGATGGTGTTCCAAAGTATGTTAAGCTTTTAAATTGTTTATTATTTTTATCTGAAGGGAATACTTCTTCTAAAGTCTGTTTTTTTTATCTTTTTATTTATGATATTGTCAATTAAATTTGGATCGTAATTATTATTAACTGCTATTTGTTTTATGATATTTAATTCTTTGTTATAATTATTAATATTTAATGGGACTGTTAAGAGTCTGTGTATCATACTATTGCAAGCTGCTAGTTTATGACTGAATGGGTGGACCGAACTATTATGAATTGTAATATCTGTATGTGATGGTTTATGAAATATAGAAAATTCATGTTTATTACTTATATTTGAAATTGTAAGGTCTAGAAAGTTTATAGACTTATTTTGTTCAAGTTATACGGTAAATTTGATATTATTGTGAATCGAGTTTATGTAAGTAATGAAGCTCTCTAATTGTCTATTTGTACCAATGAAGCTAGCTAAAGTGTCGTCCACGTATCGGTGCCAGTACATACATTTTTTACTAAGGGGGTGTTCATGAATTATTTTTTCTATATTATCCATGAAAATTTCTGCTAGTAGGGGGCTGAGGGGGTTGCTCATAATCAAACTGTCTTTACTGCTATAAAGCTCTCCATTGAAATGAAAATAATTTTGATTCAAACACACTTTTAATAAAGTAATGATATTAGAGCGAATTATAGGATTAACATTATTGTATGTGAGCAAGTTATCAACAAGAGTTATAGTTTCTTTAGGAGGTATACTAGGGAATAGATTTGTTACATCGAACGATATGAATTTAGAATTATGGGGTAGTATTATATCTTGAATATTATTAATTAATTCTGTTGAGTTTTTAACTGAAAATCGAGGTATAAATGAACAATATTTAGAGATGACATCTATGAGAACCTTTGAATGAACGTGCTGTAAAATAAGAAAGAACTGGTCTGATTGGGTACCCCTCTGTATGGAGTTTAATTAATGAATAAAGTTCAGGGTGTTGCGGATTGGGTAAAAATAATTTATATTTTTCTTTATCGATAATTATTGATTTAGCGTTATCTACTGCTAATTTTATTTCTTTCTGAAATTTATTAGTTGGGTCTTTTTTAAGGGTCTCAAAATTGCTTGCCTGAATAAAATTGTTGGTTTTTAATGTATAATCTTCTTTAGGTAATGCTATTACCGTATTTCCTTTATCTGCTTTTGTGATAATAAGACTATTTGACTTTGATTTTTGTTGAATTGGTTTGGCGACTGATAATTCAAAGTTGGGTTTGTTAAACTCGACAAATTCTTTTTTAATAATTTCTGAAGCTTTATGTTTTAGATTAGAATTATTTGGAAAATTATACAAATTAATTTCTGTTTCTATACCTAGTTTGTTGAAGTTATCAAATGAACATATGGGTTGAATATTATGTTTAAAACCTTTTTGTAATAATTGAACTTCTTTATCTGAAAAAATTGTATTTAGGTGTAGTTTATGTGATAGTTGTGAATGAATTACCTTAACATAATATTCAACCCACATGTTCGTTTGATAACTTCAAGAAACTAGGTATAGAAACAGACATTATTTTTGTATAATTTTCTAAATAATTCTAATCTAAAACATAAAGCTTCAGAAATTATTAAAAAAGAATTTGTCGAGTTTAACAAACCCAACTTTGAATTATCAGTCGCCAAATCAATTCACCAAAAATCATAGTCAAATAGTCTAATTTTCACAAAAGCAGATAAAGGAAATAGAATAACCTAAAGAAGATTATACATTAAAAACCAACAATTTTATGCAGGCAAGCAATTTTGAGACCCTTGAAAAAGACCCAACTAATAAATTTCAGAAAGAAATAAAATTACCAGTAGATAACGCTAAATCAATAATTATCGATAAAGAAAAATATAAATTATTTTTACCCAATCCGCAACACTTTATTCATTAATTAAACTCCATAAAGAGGGGTACCCAATCAGACCAGTTCTTTCTTATTTTACAGCACGTTCATTCAAAGGTTCTCATAGATGTCATCTCTAAATATTGTTCATTTATACCTCGATTTTCAGTTAAAAACTCAACGGAATTAATTAATAATATTCAAGATATAATACTACCCCATAATTCTAAATTCATATCGTTCAATGTAATAAATCTATTCCCTAGTATACCTCCTAAAGAAACTATAACTCTTGTTGATAACTTGCTCACATACAATAATGTTAATCTTATAATTCGCTCTGATATCATTACTTTATTAAAAGTGTGAATCAAAATTATTTTCATTTCATTGGAGAGGTTTATAGCAGTAAAGACGGTTTGATTATGGGCAACCCCCTCAGCCCCCTACTAGCAGAAATTTTCATGGATAATATAGAAAAAATAATTCACCCTCCTTAGTAAAACATTTATGCACTGGCACCGATATGTGGACGACATTTTAGCTAGCTTCATCGGTACAAATAGACAATTAGAGAGCTTCATTACTTACATAAACTCGATTCACAATAATATCAAATTTACCGTAGAGCTTGAACAAAATAAGTCTATAAACTTTTTAGGCCTTACAATTTCAAATGTAAATAATAAACATGATTTTTCTATATTTCATAAACCATCACATACAGATATTACAATTCATAATAGTTCGGTCCACCCATTCAGTCATAAACTAGTAGGTTCCAATAGTATGATACACAGACTCTTAACAGTCCCATTAAATATTAATAACTATAACAAATAATTAAATATCATAAAACAAATAGCGGTTAATAATAATTACGATCCAAATTTAATTGACAATATAATAAATAAAAAGATAAAAAAACAGACTTTAGAACAAGTATTCCCTTCAGATAAAAATATAATAAACAATTTAAAAGCTTAACATACTTTGGAACACCATCCTTAAAAATTAAATCATTTTTAGAAATTTTAGACATGAATATTTCCTTTAAAAATAATAAATCTAAATCTTCAAAATTAAACAAATCAGGAGTTTATAAATTAAAATGTGGTAATGACAACTGTGATAAAATTTATATCGGTAGAACTTTTAGAAATTTTAAAACTAGAATTTCGGAACACAAACGTAGATATGACAACAAAAAATTAGATTCTAACTATTCAAATCATTCATTAGAAAACCAACACATTTTCGACCCAAATTTGGAAATTCTCCATGTAGTCGGTAAATCCTTTAGTTTAAATTTATTAGAGGCCCTAGAGATTAATAAAAATAAATATTCAGGTAATCTTCTTAACGACCAAATAGTCAGTCTCCTTTATTAAACCTTTTTACCTAGAAGATGCCTTAGAAATGATTGTAGTGAATGAATTTCCAGGTACTTTCTTTCAATACCTTTGTTAACATTAGTAAATAGAATTCTGTATTTATGCACTGTATATATTAAGACATTTTTATATTATACCTTCATTCATTTTGACAAAGATACTGTGTTAGTGAAACGCGTCAACAAGTTTAAATTGAACATTAGTTCAAATAAATGAAGATTTAAACAAAATATATTGTTTTATTTCATCGTTCAGTATGGATCTTCATCAAGTAAAAGCCTCATCTATTCAATTTATTAATAGTTGGGAATTAAAAATGGTTTTTTATTTCTAATTATTAAATGGCTGCTTAGTAAAATTTTAAACATTTTTAAACACCATAATTGTACACTTTTTGGCGTGATAAACTAGTCTGCACTATAATTGTGAACTGAGGTCCAATGGTGGATGCGGCAATTTTTTGGTAAATTCCTCCATTTTTAAATTTCAAATAAATAATGTGACAATTTCTTACACTGACGAGTGTAGACAGATGACAAATAATTAGAAATGATTTTATAGTGAGTGACAGCCGCCTACTTAGAATAATGCGTTTTTTATTAAAATAGTACAGAAACAATTCACATTAAAAGGGTGTTGTTTTATGCTGATTTTCTGTAAATTACTGATTACTAATAATTTGAAAATGTAACATTATGTTACGTTTTTCTTATTTATTTAAAAGTTTTTATTACGACGGGTGGGATAAATACATACACACGGTAGGTCTACTCACTTCATTTATTTAATCACTAATATATATTAAATACACAGTATATTCACTTACACTAAATTATATAAACACTTCACTACTGTTACTATTTACTCGTAGACTGTTTATCTCACGAGATCAAATTATAAATGATCTTCTCCCGTTGGTCGGTAGTCTTTATATATAAGTTCCCTTTTTTCCAGAAACTTCTAGATTTGCGGCTCACAGAAACAACCGCCTCCTTAGAATTGTCTAGAAAAGACTGGTCACAAAAACAATGCACCTCAAAGAAAAAGTCTAGATAAGAATAGTCACAAAAAAGTATGGTAAATAGAAGAAATCTCTGCGCATTAGCCAATATTTTAACTTTCATGCATGACTTAGGCAGAGTCGGATTCAGGGACTACACCAGTGTGCGATTTCGTAACATTACCCCCTCCTTAAAAGGAAGTTCCTCCTGGAACTTCTATGTAGCAGGAACTGGATGTTTAAATCGGCAACTGGACCCATGTCTGCACTTTCCGGTCGTATGGAATTAATAGGGGACCATCTTCAACGGGTACCGATAACGAAGGGTATAGTTGCAAATTAATATGGGGGCACCGGTATCTTGGTAGATCGCCTCTATCATGTTCCTGATGACTCGCCAATCCAACTGGCTGCTCTCTATCCTGCGCCTTGCTAGTTTCTCCACGTGGGATTCCAGCACATGATCTCGAAGGCTTCGTAGCGCTTCCCACACATCCTGGTAGGTCAGACTCTTGTTGTAGATGGTTCACCCCTTCCTCTTTGTCATGGTCTCCTTCGAATGGTGATAGTCGTGTTTGGTGGACTACTCTCGGTTTTCCATTGGGGATCTTGCTTATACGATAGATAACGTCGTTGATCCTCTTCTTGATTAAGTAATGGGCCGTGCCGTTTGTTAATTCTGACACTGGCAACTTGGAGATTCGTTCGAATCAATTCGTGCACATCGTCCATCCTGTTCTCAATTGGATCACGTAATCTTCTGCTAGATCTTCGCCAGACCGACAGCCAAACTCCAGGTCACAAGGAAGCCTCATTTCACGTCCAAACGGAATGTTCGTAGGTGTTTCACTCGTGGACTTATTTATGGCCGATCGATAAGTCCACGCAAATAGGGAAAGGTACTGGTCCCAATCTCTCTAGTGGCTGGAATCTACTTTGGACAGGTATTTACCAATGGTTGTGGATGCAACGCTGTTGTCCTGGTTTTCTTCATTCCCAGCTTGTCACAAATTTCCTGGAATGCCTGGCTCTCGAAATTTCTTCCTTGATCGCTGTGGACTTCTAAGGGCATTCCATATCGGCTGATAAATTCTTTCACCAGTACATCCCCGACAGTTGCGGCCTCTTGATTCGGGATCGCATAAATTTCTACCCACATTGTGAAATAATCCATTACTACCAGGATGTATTTTCTGTCGTCCGAAATGGTCCAGCGATGTATAATGAAATCCTTTCGAAAAGGCTTCCAACATTATATTGTTTCATGGGTGCCTTTCTCTTGCGATGTGGCCCATTACTCGTAGCACAAGTCGTACATTTCTTATACTAGTTCTTCAGATCGTCGGAGCTGTTTATCCAATAAAACCTTTCACGGACTCGATGAAGGGGTTTCTTCACTCCTAGATGACCTCCCGATGGACTGTCGTGTAACTTTCTAAGTACCTCGGCTACTATTGTTATCGGTATAACTATCTGTCTTCTCATCTCGGAACCATCATTGTTTTCAAGAAGGGACTCCCACTGAGCCCAATATGCTTTCAATGTCGGTGAAAATCTTGACACTTCTTGCCAGGTAGGTCGCCGATTCTCTTCCTTTCATTGCCGAATCTTCTTTAGGTGAGGATTATTCTCCTGATCTTCTCTGATTCTGGTGGGTGACCATTCTTCGTTGACTACAGTAGTTCTTGAAACTCCAGCTTCCCTAGATTCCGTCTTGTTACAGTGGGAGCAGTCTGTTGGGCACGGCCGTCTGAACAGGGAGTCGGCATTTCGGTGACTCACACCAGCTCGATGTTGAAATCATACTCTTGAAATCGTTCAATCTATCTAGCGACCTGGCCCTCGAGATTCTTGAACTGCATTAACCACTTGAGTGCGGCGGGATAAGTCAGGATTAAGAACTCTCTTCCATAGAGATACTAGTAAAAGTGTTTCACGGACTTCACTGCCGCCAAAAGTTCCCTTCTTGTGACGCAGTAGTTTTGTTCTAGTTTGGAGAGGACTTTACTGAAATATTCCAGTACTCTTTCTTGCCCTCCTTGGATCTGTGAGAGCACTCCTCCAATTCCTACGTTGCTTGCCCCAGTGTCAAGAATAAAGTCTCCTTCAGGTAATGGGTATCCTAATATCGGCGCCGTGGTTAAATGCCTATTCAAGGTTTCATAAGCCGCTCGACAGTCTTCGTTCCAATGGAAAGCTCTTGTTTCTTCTGTGAGTCGAGTAAGGGACTTGGCAATGTCTCCAAACTTCCTTATAAATCTTCTATAGTGTGTGCAAAGTCCAATGAAACTCCTAATTTGATGTTTGTCGGTGGGTTGCGGTCATTGTTGAATGGAAGCAATTTTCTCTGGATCCACCGCCACTCCTTCATTGCTCACTATATGACCTAGATAGTTGACTCGGTTTTGGAGCAGCTGACGTATCTTCGGGTTTAACATGAGCTGGGCAGCTTAGAGTCGTTCGAATATATCTTCCAAATTCTTCAGGCGTTCGTTAAACGTCTTCCCCAGTACTATGATGTCGTTCAAATAGACCAGGCATGTCTTCCAAGACAACCCTCTCAAGACATTTTCTATGAGTCTTTCAAATGTCGTGGGCGCATTACCGAGCCCGAATGGCATGACGTTGAATTGCCATAATCCAGATCCAGTGGTAAAAGCAGACTTGTCTTTGTCTTCTGGGTCCATTTCTACTTGCTAATATCCAGACTTCAGGTCCAAGGTGGAAAACAGTTGCTGCCGGCCAAAGTATCTCACGTATCGTCGATTCGAGGCAGAGGATAACTGTATTTCTTCGTCACGTTGTTTAACTGGCGATATTCCACATAGAATCTCATAGTTCCATCCTTTTTCTTGACGAGCACTACTGGAGACACCCATGAACTAGTAGATGGTTCTATTACGTTTTCTTCTGCTATCTCTCGAATTATTCTTTCATCTTCCTCCCTCTTCGCTCGTGGTAGTCTTCGAGCTGATTGCCTAATTGGCTTGGCATTACCAGTATCGATTTTGTAACAATTATATCGAATATCTTTTTTTCGTTGTTGTTGTTACTCTCATATTTATACTTTTTTTAAATTAATTCTGTTCGTTTTCAGTTAAGTTTTCTATACAGCATCATTAGTAAATAATAGTAGTATTAACAATGTAATGTACCGATTAATTAATAATTTAATAATAATACAGAATGCTTCCTGTAATCGAACATTCAAATAAAATCTGAATGCTCCAAAAGGTGTGCAGCGCAAAATAAAATTTCCCGTATCTCTTAAACCTTTAATTTTAGCGAGATGTCATAAGAGAACTTCGTATCTCTAAAAATGTTAAAGAAAGTCAATTGTTGCATATATAACTGAAAAAAAATTATATTTACCAATGAATTGCCGCATCCACCATTGAACTTAGTCCGTATCTGAGTTAACAAGTACGAGTACATTGTAGACTTGTTTACCACGCCAAAAAATATGTAATTATGGTGTTTATAAACGGTTCAAATCTTTCTAATTTCCAATCAGCCATTTAATAATTATAAATAAAAAACCATTTTTAATTTCTAACTTTAAAGCCCTATAATTCGTTAAAGAAGGACGTAAAGAAATTTTTTTTATGAAATACCATCATTATTTTTAGTATCTCTTATCATCTCCCAAGTTTTTGGTATGAATTCCAGGAAAAATAACGGCAACTAATAAATTTTTAGTACTACTTATCTGGCGAGTCCAGACAATTCTTCTCTATAAGATGGATTAAATCGCTTTAACCGTACAGTATAGCTCAATCCATCACCATGCTTAATTGGTAGGTAGGTAGATAGACATCATTAGAACAGCAATTTTTGTCCAAGTAAATAAATCCAAAGAAGAAAAAAGGAATACAAGATAAATCATATATAAACCATATATAAACCAAATGTAAATCAACGGAGAGCCGCTACAAAAAATAAGTTGTAAGATTTACATTTTTTACGAGCAAATATGGTTTATAATCTATTTTACAAGAAAAAGTTAAGACTCTCATTAAAAAACTATGAACAATTTTCAATATTATTAATCCAAAAATAAAAAAAAAATAGATGTTAGATTATAAATTAGGTAAGTCAATTGATAGGAATTTTAAGGAGTTGAGGATGGTAAAAAAATATGTTTTTTTTTCAATAACAAATACTTCAACGTGGACAATAAGACACGAATCGTTGATTGTTTGTATGAATAACTGTTTTACTTACCAGAGGTGTAACGAGATACGAAATGCTACAAAACCTTAGTTTCTTACTGGAAATAAATTATTCAGATATATTTTCAGCTTTGCGGTTTCAAATCACTAATAATTTCTTCAATAATCCAGAGCCAGTCCAGAATGAAACATCAACCAAATTTCGGGTCCCCTCCTCGTTTTTAAAAGTCCCCGTCCGGAGTTTTTGTATCCAAAAAAATTACAAAAACAATGTAAACCTACGACTTATTTTAAAAGCAATTCGAAATCAGAATGGAAGTGGCTACTATACCAAATAAACGGATTGCAGTATCTACTGTAACTATTGACGAATTATTTACGAGAAATACAATTTTTATTAACAATTTATTTTGATGAAAAATACTGTTTCAATGACTGAAAATCGGACACTCGGCGCAAACCAAATGTGAACTTTATTTGGCCATAATGGTATATTTAATTAAATGTAAACCTTGGCTTTGTCCAGTGGCGTTTTTATCTGGAATAAATATGCAGTTAAACAATAAAGATTATAAATTACAAAAACCATGCATTTATTATAAAATTAAATTATGATCCAGCCATATAAAATTATTAAAATGTATCAAAATTGGAGAGAATAGAGTGAAGTGGCTGCTGAATAATTGCGGTCGATCCCTCCGTTATTATGGAAATATCCAAAAAAGTTATTAGCAAAAATTTTAGAGATCGACATGCTCTTTACCTGGAGAATAATGCTGATATCTACAGGATGGCTCATAGCTGCGTGACAAAGCAAACAAACATTTTTTAAACGCGACACCCTGTATATTTCTTCATATTTAGATTTCTTCCATAATCCTCATTCTTACAATCTTAGTTTTACCAAATTATATACGGTATTTAAAAAGATATGAATGACCATTTTTATATCCAAATCTCTACGAAAGAAACACTCTTTAAATGAAGAACTAGTAAAAATGATTATTTATTTTGTGTAGTAAGTTGACTAGTTATCAAAATAATTGTAACAGAATTCATCGACGAACATCTGTATACAGGGTGAGCTAAAAAGTTAACTATGATTTTCTCAATTTTTTTAAATGGTTTTTTTAAAATTGCATTTGCTATGTCCTTTCATTTTAGTGAAACTTTCCCTAAATTCATTATTATCCGAAATATTTTTAATTTTCTTCAAATTTTATAAATAATTGTAATTTGTGAAAATAATTTAATATTTGTTAATAATATAAAGATATTATTTTTAATTCAGTGAATAACTAAAACACCAGCCCATTGAAACTGCCGATAATTGTAGCAACCTAGAATAATGTAACTAATGAAAAACACAAAGTCAAAATGTCACAAAGTTATTTTATTTTTATGAAGTTTTACAAAGCCTCCATATGTTGAGCAACTAGTTTCGGCCGACAATGGCCATCTTCAGGCTACAAAGAATGTTTGGGTAAAGGAAGAAAACATTAAACAATCTGTATATGTTACTTAAATGATAATGATTATTAGTGGGGTTACAAACGTCCACACATAGTGCCGATGAAGGGAAGGATGTAAGAAATGGGGTTAAAAAATTTTTGGGTAATTAAAGTGTATTTAGAAAAATATTTTAAACTTAGGATTTGAGTTGTAAAATCTTGTGACACATAGAAAAAATAGGGTGAGTCGAGAAATTATGTAAAGGAAGTGAAGTGGTAGAAAAACAAAAATTAAGAGAACACTGTAAAGTTGTAGGTAGGGTAGAGGAGCAAATTTGAGCTACAATTTAATATTATTAGAGTCTTGATAATAATGGGAAGGCCTTCATTAATAAATACCAACTCTCATTACAGGAATTGAATATGGCGGTGTTAAAACGAACGGAGGTTAGCAAGTATAATATCAGACATCTAAATAAGAAAGAAGGGACAACTAAGCGGGGAAGGTCAATCCTTAGGACAGAGAATTGGTTATGGAAACCCGTGGAAAGGGATGTAATAAGTAGTAAAAAGGTCGACTTAAGGAAGGAGAACGGCTTTTTATCTAGTTCACAAATATTGAAGTAAGCTAAGAACCAATAAAACATGGCTAAAATTATCATATAATACTGTACCATTGTGATATATTAAATGCAAGTGCATAACACAGCTAAAATGAAATTAAATTCACAACTATACAATTATGTTCGGCGAAATTACTTTATGACACACCAACAATGATATGAAGTAGACAATATGGGATATATATCCGGCAGGAGCGTAATTAGAGGAAATATGTCAAATATCCATGTAGACCAATGAGAGGGAAAATTTGAAAAACATGAAGTTAATTGTACATTTAGAGCAAAATAAAACGTAGTAAAGTTCAGTAGCAAGAAAGATTAGGTTACTGGAAAGCGCAACAACTATAAGCGTATGTTACCCCCGAAATAAAAGCTAACGATACAAATTATGGTAAAAGTTAGCGTAAACAAAATTTAATGTGTGAAAAAGAAGAAGGATAGTCAATAAACTGAAAGTAGTAGTCCAGTCTAAAGATAAAAAAGAAGATTATGACAGTAGTATTTAACTTAAAAAAAGTGAATCAAATTGTAAACAATTGTAAATAAAGATATTTCTATAGTAACTTACATATAGTTGGTAAAATATTATTAACGACGATTTTTACAATAACAAAACTTGACAATATTAGAACTACCCAAAACCAAAGGAATACCCCAAACAATCAAAATGGGAGATTGAGGAAGATGTATGGATCTCTTGGTCTTAGTTGTTCATTAAGACAAACAGCGTTATTATCAGAACTAATCCGGTTAATCTCGAAAATTTCGAGTAAATTCATCCTAGGACCTTTAAAGCACCTATATAATCTACACGCATCCGATAAAGAAAAATTGTGGTTTTCAGAAATAATGTGATTTGCAAAAGCAGATGGTGAAGCAGGTGGGTCAGTATTTTGAAATCTTTTAACAAAACTAAGATGTTCTTTATTTCTCGTGTCTAACAAACGATCAGACTGACCGATATAGACAGCATTACAGTCCTGACAGCTCAATTTATATATACCAAGAGAATGTAACGTCGGAACAGAATCTTTGGTGTTAACCAAAAAAGATCTTAGATTGTTATAAGTCTTAAAGCCAAATTTAATGTTATACTTCTTGAAAATGTTGTTACCAAACTTATAAGATACAGGGCCAAGGAAATGTAAAGAACCAACATACTTAGATACATCATTATTTGAAGTGTTATCGTGTAATGTAATAGTGGTAAAAGTTAGTTTAAATTTATTAAAATGTCTAATGTATATTTTGTTGAATAAAGAGAGTGGAAAGTTATTATTAATTGCAATTTGTTTATTAATATTGATTTCCTTATTGAAGGCTTTCTGTGACAAAGGCAATGAAAAAGCCCTATGCAAGAAGCTATTGAAGGATGCAATTTTATGTGGCTGGGGGTGGTTAGAGTGAAAATTAATAACTGTGTCCGTTGTGGTAGGTTTACGATAAATCCGAAAATCCAACCTTCCAGAACTAACATCCCTAGTGATCAACAGATCCAAGAAGGGAATACTATTCTCAAACTCCATCGTAAATTTAATTCTAGGATGAAGGGTGTTAATAAAATCCAAGAAAGAGAAAGCCTCTTGTTGGGTACCGTTAAAAAGAACTCATAGCGATAGTAAAAAACTATATATTTCTTGAAAAAGGGATCATTAACATAAGTTTTTTCCAAATTATTCATGAAAATTTCAGCAAGTAAAGGGCTCAAATTAGAACCCATAGCCAAGCATATAGTCTGTTGGTAAAATTTGTTATTAAATTGAAAAAAGTTTTGTTGTAAAGCTAATTGGAGCATGTTCATCACATCAGATATGACATTCGGGCACAAATTATTGGAAATCAATAGGGTTTCAACCAAATTTATACATTCTGAAGGGGGTATACTAGGAAAAAGATTACAAACATCCAATGCATACATTATTTTTTCTACAGCCCTATACAAAAAAATAAAATTCAAATAGAAATTTGGGATATTTTAATTAAGCTCCTTCGGTAAATTACAATTATACGTATTCCAAGTTTCATGAAAGTCCATCCTCGATGCCCAGCCAAGATTTATTGGAACGAAGTTCCTTATCGCGCGTTGTGAAAGGAGGCTAGACGGAAAAAATTCTTACGAAAAGTTGTCACGACACTTTTTGAAGCTATTGTAAGCTGTGCGGCGTGCGCATGTTTCTTCAACCAAGTCATACGATTTATAATCTCCACATTTTGTGTGTTTAGCAAGTGTACGCGTCATAATTTTAATAAATTCAAAAACAAATCATATTTTAATAGTTTTTTGTCTTTATTATGTTAATTAATTGTTAAGATTCTCTACAACAAAAATTGAAATAATATACTTCAGTTGCTTGCTGTATAATGAATAATACTTTTGAAATCTCCTAAACATATTTCTCGGTAGTATAGTGGTCAGTATCCCCGCCTGTCACGCGGGAGACCGGGGCTCGATTCCCCGCCGGGGAGGAATTTTTATTTTCTGAAAAATTCTTTTTATTGCTTTTTGGAACGAAGTGAAGTGAAGTGAAAGGGGGCTAGACGGAAAAAATTCTTACGAAAAGTTGTCACGACACTTTTTGCTATTGTAAGCTGTGCGGCGTGCGCATGTTTCTCTGTCTGTTACCACAAGCCAATTATTACGAAAATTGAGCCTACTGATTAAGTTTATATAACATTATATTTGTTAATAATAAAAAAAATATTATTATAACTTAAAAAAAATAAAATTTTATTACAATTCCTTCACTAATTAATCGAAAGGAACTTCGTTCCATCCGGGTGTCCCTTGACACCTCTCAACTTTTTGTGTTAGCTTATGGGAAGCGTGAAATAAAGTTAACGTTATGGCACTTTTTTTAACGCTTTTTTACTTTTTTTCACTCTAACCATAAACAACCCCTTTAAGTGCTACAAACCGATGAAATACAAGGTACTTTAAAGATAGGGCGTAGAAAATTTTTATTACATAGGTCCAATGAATTTTTTATAGAGAAATTATTATTGAAACTAGTTAAGTCTTTAAGTAAATTGTTAAGGAAACAAGAAAGTTTAGAAGTTGGTGAATTCAAGAAAGAAACAACTGGCCTAATGGGTATATTTTCTTTATGAATCTTCGGCAATTCATAGAGCAAGGGCGTGATTGGTGCCATTTGTGTTAATTGGTAATGTTTAGTATTAAACAAATCTAAGGTATCGGTGTATGTTTTAAGTTTATTCTTGAGCTCATTATGAAATTTCACTGTAGGATCAGTGCATAGGGGAGAGAAAGAGTCAATAAAAGATTGTACCTTTTCAACGTAAGAGCTCCTATCTAATATCACAACACAATTACCTTTATCCGCTCTGGTTACTACCAGATCTTCTGTAGTGATCTTATGTTTGAGGTTTTTGTGTTCTGTAAAAGTAAAATTATTATGCCTGGGGTCAGGGAAAACAGTAGTATCATGGTGTAAACTAGTGTTCTTATTCAAAGTTCTTTGAATTAAAGAATAAATATCAGCTCTTATAGCTTCCTTATTAACTAAATCAGAGTTACCCAAATTAACCTCTGAATCTATAGCCAGCGATTTCAAATTGTGTTTAGTATTTAAAGTAGTACTAGTACAATCAAATTTTCCCTCTCATTGGTCTACATGGATATTTGACATATTTCCTCTAATTACGCTCCTGCCGGATATATATTCCATATTGTCTACTTCATATCATTGTTGGTGTGTCATAAAGTGATTTCGCCGAACATAATTGTATAGTTGTGAATTTAATTTCATTTTAGCTGTGTTACGGACTTTCATTTAATATATCACAATGGTACAATATTATATGATAATTTTAGCCATGTTTTATTGGTTCTTAGCTTACTTCAATATTTGTGAACTAGATAAAAAGCCCTTCTCCTTCCTTAAGTCGACCTTTTTACCACTTATTACATCCCTTTCCACGGGTTTGCATAACCAATTCTCTGTCCTAAGGATTGACCTTCCCCGCTTAGTTGTCCCTACTTTCTTATTTAGATGTCGGATATTATACTTGCTAACCTCCGTTCGTTTTAACACCGCCATATTCAATTCCTGTAATGAGAGTTGGTATTTATTAATGAAGGCTTTCCCATTCTTATCAAGACTCTAATAATATTAAATTGTAGCTCAAATTTGCTCCTCTACCCTACCTACAACTTTACAATGTTCTCTTAATTTTTGTTTTTCTACCACTTCACTTCCTTTACATAATTTCTCGCCTCACCCTATTTTTTCTATGTGTCACAAGATTTTACAACTCAAATCCTACGTTTAAAATATTTTTCTAAATACACTTTAATTATCCAAAAATTTTTTAACCCCATTTCTTACATCCTTCCCTTCGTCGACGCTATGTGTGGACGTTTGTTACCCCACTAATAATCATTATCATTTAGGTAAGATATACAGATTGTTTAATGTTTTCTTCCTTTACCCAAACATTCTTTGTAGCCTGAAGATGGCCATTGTGGGCCGAAACTAGTTGCTCAGCATATGGAGGCTTTGTAATACTTCATAAAAATAAAATAACTTTGTGACATTTTGACTTTGTGTTTTTCATTAGTTGTAATACTAGTCACATTTGAGGTATGGATGAGTTATTACTTTTCTAGAATAATGTGATATCGACAATATTTTACAGAAAACGTTTATAATGATTAAGCAAAACTTCAGGTAGGCTATGAATAAATGACAAAATTGTCATATTGTTAACTATTTTCCCATGGAAGAACAAACAGCTATGATTTGGGCATTAGGAGAAAGTATGAGAGATTGTTCACTTGCATCCAGAATATATCAACAGAGGTATCCTGAAAGGAGGCACCCAAATACATGAGCGTTTGAAAGATTAATGGATCATGAAATAAAACAATATAGTTTGTTTAAATCTTCATATATTTGAACTAATGTTCAATTTAAACTTATTGACGCGTTTCACTAACACAGTAGCTTTGTCAAAACGAATGAAGGTAAAATATAAAAATGACTTAATATATACAGTGCTAAATCTATTTACTAAGGTTAACAATGGTATTAAAAGATATTACCTGGAAATTCATTCACTACAAACATTCCTAAGCTATCTTCTAGGTAAAGAGGTTCAATAAAGGAGACTGATTGATATCTATTTGGTCGTTAAGGAGATTACCTGAATATTTATTTTTGTTAATCTCTAGGGCTTCTAATAAATTTAAACTAAAGGATTTACCGACTACATGGAGAATTTCAAAATTTGGGTCGAAAATGTGTTGGTTTTCTAATAAATGATTTGAATAGTTAGAATCTAATTTTTTGTTGTCATAGCTACGTTTGTGTTCCGAAATTCTAGTTTTAAAATTTCTAAAAGTTCTACCGATATAAATTTTATCACAATTGTCATTACCACATTTTAATTTATAAACTCCTGATTTGTTTAATTTTGAAGATTTAGATTTATTATTTTTAATGAATTTGGATAAATTGTGATCAGTTTTAAAGGAAATATTTATGTCTAAAGTTTCTAAAAATGATTTAATTTTTAAGGATGGTGTTCCAAAGTATGTTAAGCTTTTAAATTGTCTATTATTTTTATCTGAAGGGAATACTTGTTCTAAAGTCTGTTTTTTTATCTTTTTATTTATCATATTGTCAATTAAATTTGGATCGTAATTATTATTAACTGCTATTTGTTTTATTATATTTAATTCTTTGGTATAATTACTAATATTTAATGGGACTGTTAAGAGTCTGTGTATCATACTATTGAAAGCTGCTAGTTTATGACTGAATGGGTGGACCGAACTATTATGAATTGTAATATCTGTATGTGATGGTTTATGAAATATAGAAAAATCATGTTTATTATTTATATTTGAAATTGTAAGGTCTAGAAAGTTTATAGACTTATTTTGTTCAAGTTCTACGGTAAATTTGATATTATTGTGAATCGAGTTTATGTAAGTAATGAAGCTCTCTAATTGTCTATTTGTACCGATGAAGCTAGCTAAAATGTCGTCCACATATCGGTGCCAGTACATACATTTTTTACTAAGGGGGTGTTCATGAGAATTATTTTTTCAATATTATCCATGAATATTTCTGCTAGTAGGGGGCTGAGAGGGTTGCCCATAATCAAACCATCTTTACTGCTATAAACCTCTCCATTGAAATGAAAATAATTTTGATTCAAACACACTTTTAATAAAGTAATGATATCAGAGTGAATTATAGGATTAACATTATTGTATGTGAGCAAGTTATCAACAAGAGTTATAGTTTCTTCAGGAGGTATACTAGGGAATAGATTTGTTACATCGAACGATATGAATTTAGAATTATGGGGTAGTATTATATCTTGAATATTATTAATTAATTCCGTTGAGTTTTTAACTGAAAATCGAGGTATGAATGAACAATATTTAGAAATGACATCTATGAGAATCTTTGAAATTTTGAATGAAGGTGCTGTGAAATAAGAAACAACTGGCCTGATAGGGTACCCCTCTTTATGGAGTTTAATTAATGAATAAAGTTCAGGGTGTTACGGATTGGGTAAAAATAATTAATATTTTTCTTTATCGTTAATTATTGATTTAACGTTATCTACTGCTAATTTTATTTCTCTCTGAAATTTATTAGTTGGGTCTTTTTTAAGGGTCTCAAAATTGCTTGCCTGAATAAAATTGTTGGTTTTTAATAAATAATCTTCTTTAGGTAATGCCATTACCGTATTTCCTTTATCTGCTTTTGTGAAAGCAGTAGATAACGTTAAATCAATAATTAACGATAAAGAAAAATATAAATTATTTTTACCCAATCCGCAACACCCTGAACTTTATTCATTAATTAAACTCCATAAATAGGGGTACCCTATC
The DNA here is from genome assembly GCA_963921935.1 of Galeruca laticollis. Lineage (NCBI taxonomy): Eukaryota > Metazoa > Arthropoda > Insecta > Coleoptera > Chrysomelidae > Galeruca > Galeruca laticollis. The sequence continues at coordinate 116,420,486 of OY998182.1, read as the reverse complement.
AGGCCAGTTGATTCTTATTTCACAGCACCTTCATTCAAAATTTCAAAGATTCTCATAGATGTCATTTCTAAATATTGTTCATTCATACCTCGATTTTCAGTTAAAAACTCAACGGAATTAATTAATAATATTCAAGATATAATACTACCCCATAATTCTAAATTCATATCGTTCGATGTAACAAATCTATTCCCTAGTATACCTCCTAAAGAAACTATAACTCTTGTTGATAACTTGCTCACATACAATAATGTTAATTCTATAATTCACTCTGATATCATTACTTTATTAAAAGTGTGTTTGAATCAAAATTATTTTCATTTCAATGGAGAGGTTTATAGCAGTAAAGATGGTTTGATTATGGGCAACCCTCTCAGCCCCCTACTAGCAGAAATATTCATGGATAATATAGAAAAAATAATTCATGAACACCCCCTTAGTAAAAAATTTATGTACTGGCACCGATATGTGGACGACATTTTAGCTAGCCTCATCGGTACAAATAGACAATTAGAGAGCTTCATTACTTACATAAACTCGATTCACAATAATATCAAATTTACCGTAGAACTTGAACAAAATAAGTCTATAAACTTTCTAGACCTTACAATTTCAAATATAAATAATAAACATGATTTTTCTATATTTCATAAACCATCACATACAGATATTACAATTCATAATAGTTCGGTCCACCCATTCAGTCATAAACTAGCAGCTTTCAATAGTATGATACACAGACTCTTAACAGTCCCATTAAATATTAATAATTATACCAAAGAATTAAATATCATAAAACAAATAGCAGTTAATAATAATTACGATCCAAATTTAATTGACAATATCATAAATAAAATGATAAAAAAACAGACTTTAGAACAAGTATTCCCTTCAGATAAAAATAATAGACAATTTAAAAGCTTAACATACTTTGGAACACCATCCTTAAAAATTAAATCATTTTTAGAAACTTTAGACATGAATATTTCCTTTAAAACTGATCACAATTTATCCAAATTCATTAAAAATAATAAATCTAAATCTTCAAAATTAAACAAATCAGGAGTTTATAAATTAAAATGTGGTAATGACAATTGTGATAAAATTTATATCGGTAGAACTTTTAGAAATTTTAAAACTAGAATTTCGGAACACAAACGTAGCTATGACAACAAAAAATTACATTCTAACTATTCAAATCATTTATTAGAAAACCAACACATTTTCGACCCAAATTTTGAAATTCTCCATGTAGTCGGTAAATCCTTTAGTTTAAATTTATTAGAAGCCCTAGAGATTAACAAAAATAAATATTCAGGTAATCTCCTTAACGACCAAATAGATATCAATCAGTCTCCTTTATTGAACCTCTTTACCTAGAAGATAGCTTAGGAATGTTTGTAGTGAATGAATTTCCAGGTAATATCTTTTAATACCATTGTTAACCTTAGTAAATAGATTTAGCACTGTATATATTAAGTCATTTTTATATTTTACCTTCATTCGTTTTGACAAAGCTACTGTGTTAGTGAAACGCGTCAACAAGTTTAAATTGAACATTAGTTCAAATATATGAAGATTTAAACAAACTATATTGTTTTATTTCATCGTTCAGTATGGATCTTCATCAAGTAAAAGCCTCATCTATTCGATCAATGGATCGCTTTGTTTCTACTGGATATGAAAAACACGAAATAACAAAAACTGTTACCGCCGAAGAAAATGAATATGATTTACTGCTAGCCGTTACCAGGAATTCCCACATTAGTATTTGTCCCGCCAACACGACATTAGTCAAAAATAATGTCTGTCAAGCTAGCGTAGCCACGTAACTTGACCCAAATGCGACCTATCCTATAATTAATTACTATTTTATTACATCAAATAAAATTTATTGCTCCAACCCATTTCGAGAAACAATGGCTATGCCAGCTTGAATCTGAAGCTAGCATAGCCATAGCCATAACTCGGAAAGGAAGAGGGTTACGTGGGACTACTCGGTGGCATATTTTATTGCTAATTAATTGTTGTGAGGTGTCGTGGAGATACATTCGCAAAACCGACCTCTTCAACTCCTGGTGACACATGCATTCCCATAAAATCTTCAAAATATTTTAAAATGATATTTCGAACATCCAATACATTGGAGAATTTATTGCTTAAACTCTACGCAAAAATATTATATTATGCAACGATCATGTATTAATAACCATTACATGAGAGTTGCATACGCTATTTTTTCTACACCCGATAAATAATCAAAAACCATAAATTTTATATTTCTATTGAACACAATAGGTAACAGTAATTATTCGTGTTTCTATAAAAAAAATCTACAAAATTGTAATTAATATCTCGGGTATTGGTATTGCCATAGATACAAGAAAACTATAAACATTTTATTTGTATTTATATTCAACATATAATAATTGTAATTAATCCGATTTCTTAAAAATATTAAGATTATTTAATGTGCAGTTTGAAAAGTTTATTCCAGGTCCCACTGATCTGGAAGTGGAAGGAATATTTACATTTATTTCATTATTGCTAGTCTCAATAGAGTTCAATATTGTATTGGATATGCTGATTTTATTCTGAACCGAATTTTCAATGTAGCCTTCTGCCACTGAATTGGATTTCCAGCCACCATGGCGTTTTAATGTAGGTAGTAATATCACCACCGGCATCTACTAATACGGTTGCAGATGTCCTACGAAAACAATGCCCTGTATATAAATTCGGATCAGGCATATTTAAATATGTTGGTATTTCCTTCCCTAAATCACCAAATTTATGAATACCAATGTTTTGAATTGTGCATTTTCCATTTAAATAATTAACGAAAAAAGATGGGGTGGGGCAAATTTTAAGCCGTAGATTCATATATTTTTTACTAATTTCGTAGTATTCAAATACACAGCATGTTGGATTGCAAAATTATGGGTTTCTATTGATTTAAAAATCTGTATCGTAATGGAAAATCTGTATCGTAATGGGTATCATTATGAAACGGATTATGGGCATATAAGTGCATTGTTATAACACGGGTGTAGAAAAACAATTTTGTACACCAACCCGTTCCGAGAAACAATGGTTCTGCCAGTTTGAACCGTAACATGGCATAGCCATGACCATATCTCGGCAAGAAATAGTGTTACGGGGGTTTATCCAGCGGCATGTTTTATTGCTAATTAATACTGTAAGGTATTATGCAGATACATTCGCAAAATCGACCCCTTCAACACCTGCTGACACATTCATCCCCATATAAGATCCTCATAATATTTTAAACTGATTTTTCCGACATCCAATACATTCGAGAATTTATTGCTCAAATTCTACGTGAAAAACAATTTTTTGAACAAACCCTATCTCGCTCTAATGTGTGCGTGCGTACGTGATTTAAAATTTTTTTGGAAATTCATTTTTAAATGTTTGTTTTTATGAAGTAAATCAATATATTTTGATTTTAAGATTTAATGCAGGATATTTTATCAATTATGTTATATATGGAACGCCTCAATTATTTCGGTTTGTAAGGGTTTTGTAATATGGCCGATATTATGATGTGAAACATTTAATATTTATATCCGTCGGACAGCCAAGTCGGTGTGGGTGATGTCTTGTCCTTGTAATAGAGACCATTCGAAAGCTTGTGAAGATACATGGAGACCATTTTTTTGACCTGGCCTCTACCCTGGTCCCAGAGATGTCGCTCCTTTTTTATTTAGAAAAGTAATTTTCCAAATTTAGTTTTATTGATGTTATACGTTTTATGGTAATTTACAATTTCTTTACTTTTATATTATCAAATGTACTCTTCAATCTATTTCAATTTAAAAACATATAAAAAACTGCCGGTAAAACCTTTGATATTTTCATTCTATCTTCTTTTACAATGCTTTTTAGGTACGTAGGTATTTAAAAATATACTGGGATACCCGTAGATTTTCTAGGAGGTATACACTTGAAGCGCTTATTAACGAGATCTCGTAGTGCCCTGGTAAACTAATGTTGGAAGAAGGCGAAGATTAGCCTCGAGCAATAAATACACTTTACTTATACAAGTACTTGGAAAATTGTTTCAATAACTCTACATTATGTGGTTAGTTTTAGGCAATTATAATATCTGTTTGATTTATTATCTTTTACTTTGCTGCCCAACCTATCTACCTACGTGCGAGAAAAGTATTGGTTAATCCCAAAAAAAGTTGAAATTTAAAAAAAAAATTATTTTTACGTTTTTCATCAAGAACAACACAACACACAACAGTTTTTAGAAAAAAAATCATGTGTGCATATCGTCGTTGTCGTCGGCCACTTTTTGTTACAAGTCTTGTTAACATGATACAGCCTCCGGAGTGCAACATGTCACCAATTTTATGATTGAATATTGTTAAGGACATGTCACAGATGAACCCTATTGATTTTCAGCTCACCAGAGCCAGTTCAACGGGTGCTATGGTACTTGAAGTACGACATTTTGTCATTTTTAGAGAAATTTAAGTTTGTTAGCACGATACAGCCTCCGGAGTTCAATAAGTCACAAATTTTATGATTGAATATTATTCAGGATATCTCACAGATGAACCCTATTGATTTTCAGCTCACCATAGCCAGTACTACGGGTGCTATGGTACTTGAAGTACGACATTTTTGGAATTTTTTGAAAAATTTCAGTTTGTTAGCACGATACAGCCTCCGGAATGCCACAAGTTACCGATTTTCGGCTCACCAGAGCTCGCACAGCAGGTGCTATAGTACTTTAAGTACGACATTTTTGTAATTTTTGGAGAAATTTCAGTTTGTTATCACTATACAGCCTCCGGACTACATACAAGTGACCAATTTTATGATTGGATATTATTCGGGGCGTCTCAAAAATGAACCCTATTAGTATTCAGCCAGTACAATGAGTGCTATGATACTTGAAGTACCAAATTTTTGTCATTTTTGAAGAGTTTTCAGTTTGTTAGGACGATACAGCCTCCGGAGTACATACAAGTGACCAATTTTATGATTGGATATTATTCAGGGCGTCTCAAAGATGAACCCTATTGGTATTCAGCTCACTAAAGCCAGTACAACGAGTGCTATGATACTTGAAGTGCCAAATTTTTGTCATTTTTGAAGAATTTTCAGTTTGTTAGCACGATACAGCCTCCAGAGTGTATACAAGTGAATAATTTTATGATTAGATATTTTTCAAGGTGTCTCACAGATGTACCCTATTGATTTTCAGCTGACTGGGTCGGGTAAAGCGGGTCCTATAAATCTAGATATACTACATTTTTGGTTACTTTTGGAGAAATTTCGGTTTGTTAGCACGATACACTCCCTGAAGTGTATAGACACAGATGCGGAAAAATTAGTCTCAATCTTTAAAACCGTTTATTTCAAATTATGTTTAAAATTAGTATGGGTGGACCTATAGTAATGAAATTGTTACTCCTTTTCATATATTGTTTATATAATTTTTGGATCAACCTAAAGTATCTTATACCACTTTAAACTGAGGTGCTATACCAAATTCAAGTTACAGTTCAAACTGGCAGAACCAATGTTTCTCGGGAGGGGTAGGAGCTAAAAAATTGTTTTTCATGTAGAATTTGAGCAATAAATTCTCGAATGTATTGGATGTCGGAAATATCAGTTTAAAATATTTTGCACGATACATTCCCCGAAGTGTATACAAGTGACAATTTTATCATAGAATATTGTTCAGGACATCGCATAGATGCGGAAAAGTTAGTTCCAATCTTTAAAACCGTTTATTTGAAATTATGTTTAAAATTAGTATGGGCGGACCTATAGTAATGAAATTGTTACTCTTATTGTTTATATAATTTTTAGATCAACCTAAAGTATTTTATACCTCTTTAAACTGAGATGCTATACCAAATTCAAGTTACGGTTCAAACTGGCAGAACCAATGTTTCTCGGAAGGGGTAGGAGCAAAAAATTATTTTTCACGTCGAATTTGAGCAATAAATTCTCCAATGTATTGGATGTCGGAAATATCAGTTTAAAATATTTTGAAGTTTTTATGGGGATGCATGTGTCACAAGGGGTTGGTTTTGCGAATTTATCTCCATGACACCTTACAGCAATTAATTAGCAATCAAATATGCCGTCGCAAAAAGAATTGACAGACGATGGTATTCTCGCAGGTTATCTTTTTGTGAATGAAATATTAACAAATTTATTTCATTTTTTGATTTTTGTGATGAGACTACTTTACATAAAAATGGAATGGTGATTAGGCATTATTACTCCACAAGCAATACGTACATTGTGAAAACTCGTAGTCAATACAGGTGGTCTATAAATGTTTAGGATGGTATCGTTGGAGACCACGTAATTGGGCCACATTTCTTTGACGGCCGTGTGAGTGTTGCTGTACATCTTGATTTTCTTGATAATTATTTGCCATTAATACTTCAAAATGTTCCACTTAATATTCGGCAAAGAATGTGGTTTTTGAACGATGGTTCTCCAGTTCATCACACGGCTCTTATCCACAACCACTTAAATAGTAATTTTCCTGGAAGGTGGATAGGCAGAGGAGGACCAACCGCATGGCCAGCTCAATCATCGGGATTATCAAAAATTGATTTTTTCATGTGGGACTTTATAAAAACCGTGTGTACCAAGAACCTGCAACAACAGCAAATGAAATGACTATCAAACAAATTGAGAAATAGAAGGCAAATTATTGTCATTAATAAAAAAAATTGAAGTTTGTTTGAAAAGTTGTTGATTTTGAAAAAAGCGGAGATTGAGCGGTAGTGCTAGAAAATGTAAATCTACAAGAAGCACATTATTCTTTATCTTAATAATAAGAATTGTAATATTTATAACAAAATAAACAGTGTAAATAGTGAAAATAACCGTTTATACGATTCCTGAAGAAAATAAATACTGAAGTATTTTCATGAATGAATTGATTCGAATGAATCATGAATCCATTTTCCAATGCACAGAACAGCCTAAAAAGAAAGCAAAGAAGTGAATATTCATCTTTCGAATATTGGTGGAAGATAAAAGGAATTTTATAAACTTCATTTCAAATAAAAAACTTACTTGTGTGTTTAAAACAATATTAGATATTGACTTACTCCCGATATAGGTATCAGGTATCGTATCGTCCATTTTCTAATATTTCATTCTGTTGAATAATTACTATTACCAACATAACTTAAATGTATAGCAAGTTGCATACTTACATGTATTAGATATAAATTTCACTAGTATGAATGTTGTTGAATGAAAGTCCATCGTAGTTAAGTTTTATTTTTCATTTAATGTGCAAAATAATGTACTTTTTGATATTTTACGAAATAAAAATTGGTTCCTTTTGAGTAGATAAAATCGTATAATTATAAATCTTATTTCAAAGTACTTTTTCTTTTTATCAGTTGGCGGACACCTGCATTCATCACTAAAATGCTTTTAAATCAAATACACAGGACCGTATTAGAAATATTCAATTAACAAAAGTAATTTATCAGAAGTAAATATTTAATTTAATTTTTTTTTAAATATATATATATATATATATATACGAGGCATGTTTTTTAAGTAAGTACTGTTTTGGAATTAAAAAAAGACGTGTAAAGATATCGCAATAATTTTATTTTTACATAAATACATGAAAGCATGTACCTTAATCTACTTTTCTACATAATTTCCGTGAATATTGAGGCATTTGTCATAACGTGGCACCAGTTTTTGAATACCCTCCTCATAAAATTCTGCCGCCTGACTTGTTAACCACTGTATCACAAATGTTTTGACTTCGTTATCGTCTTGAAGACGCTGACCGCCCAGGTGTTTCTTCAAGTGCAGGAACAAATGGTAGTCGCTGGGCGCCAGATCAGGGCTGTATGGAGAATGATCTAGAGTTTACCATTGAAAAGATTTGATAAGATCTTTGGTCCGATTAGCCACATGTGGACGGGCATTGTCATGCAGCAAAACGATACCCTTACTCAACTTGCCACGTCTTTTGTTCTGGATTGCACGACGCAGATTGTTCAATGTCTCACAATAAGACGCTGCATTGATTGTCTCATTACGAGGCAGAAACTCCACTAGTAATATTTTTTTTTTGTCCCAAAAAACTGTGCACATGATTTTCCGGGCAGAAATTGTTTGCTCAAACTTCACTTTTTTGGGTGATGATGAATGTCGCCATTCCATGGATTGTTGTTTCGATTCTGGTGTGACGTAAGCCACCCATGTTTTGTCCGTAAACTTCACAGATCTCACGATAAATATCGATCGGTTTTACGCCTTTAGCACTAATAAATCGTATAACAGCCCGTACCTCACAATCGGCGGGACTCACGATTGTCGGAGGCATCTTAAACACTCAGTAAACAACGTATACAATGAAGAATCAGACTGTAATGGCGTCAGTGCATAGACAAGAGATGTAGGTAACCAGCGCGCATGCGCGGAACGCCGACCGTAGCGCTGCGGCAGCGGAATCGCAAAACGCTACTTACTTTATATATATATATATATATATATATATATATATATATATATATATATATATACAGGGTGATTCATAACTATTGGGGCTAAGGGTAGATTGTTTGGACCAAAATATGGCGATAGGACCAAATATACCTCAATAAAATATTGCTGTGGAAAAAGATAAAGGGCGTTAAAGTTGAAATTTTTTTTTCAGTTTTTGCTAATAATATCTCTGTATATTTATCGATTGTTATCAAAATCGGCACAGAGACATAATTTTATACAGGCAATATTATTTTATGTATTATTTGACATTTTATTACAGAGAGAGCCTCATGAAGGATTTCTGATGATGAAATTGACTGGTAACTTTTTTTGACGAAACTTTTTAGTGATTTTTATTAAAAAATATGACATAAACATCATTTCTACATAATATTAGTACTCTTGTTCAAACACGATATTCTCATTCGTTTTCGAGAAAAACGCAATTGAACAGTTCAGAGTATCGGAAGGGGATTTCAATCAATCTTAAGGTTTTTATTTCGACGATAAAGCATAATTAAAAACAATGTAACATAAAAAGAGCAAACTCAAATTAAATGTTCTACGTCGCCTCCTCCGACTTCTATGCCTTTTCTAATTCTTTTAATAAAGGACTTTCGAACTTCAAAGAACATATTATTATGTCCCCTTATAAAGTTAGCCGCATTTTGTATTTCCCTCCAGAGTTCGTCTCTCGAGTTAATTTCATTGGCATAAACTAGGGACTTCATATGTCCCCAAACATAAAAATCAAACGAGTTATACCCAGGACTTCTTGGTGTCCATTCAAAATCACTTCTTCTGTCAATCCATCGTTGAGGAAATATGTCACTTAGATGATTTCTAACAACTAAAGGGAAATGAGGTGGATCTCCATTCTGCATAAACCACATTTTATTTGTTACAGCTAGTGACAGATTATCCAAAATATAGCTAAAAGTATTTTGCAAAAATAAATAAGAATCTCCATTTAAATTTAAACTCATGCTGGAAATGTCTTTCTTTCAGAGCATGCGAATTTCTTTCTACCCAATAATGGCTGTTTCTCTAATTAAATACCCCTCGTCTGGTAAAAGTCGCTTCATTGGTGAACATAACATTCTTAATAAAATTTCGGTTACCATTATGCTTGTTGAGAATACGTTGGCAGAACTGTAACCGTCGTGGGAGATCTCTTGGAGGCAAATTTTGAACAGGAGTGAAGTGATACGAGTGGAACTTTTCTTTTTTTAGAATTATAATAATAGACGACTGACTTACTCCTGTTGCTGATGCCAACTTACTGTAGGATTTTCATCTATTCGAATCAAAATTTCATCTTCTTGATTAGGTGAAATTTGTTTCGGACGACCACTTTAATTTTTATTGTGAAATGACCCGGTTTCACCCAAACGATGAAATAGATTTGAAAAAGTTCTGTGATTCGGTTGCCTTCTGCCTGGATATAACAATTCATACCTTCTGGCTGCAGAGCGCCCGCAAAAATTTTCTTGTGCGTATACACAAATCATATCCCGCATTTCTTCATTCGTAAAATGATTGTGAAAAAGTATATGAAAGCTTTAAAAAATGCAACAATTGACTATAAACTCGCAGAAAAAAATATTCACTGACAAGAAATGTCATTTACCAACAACAATTATCTGACAGTCCAAAGCACACTTTTCATAAATGAAATCATATTTGAAATCCCCTTCCGATACTCTGAACTGTTCAATTGCGTTTTTCTCGAAAACGAATGAGAATATCGTGTTTGAACAAGAGTACTAATATTATGTAGAAATGATGTTTATGTCATATTTTTTAATAAAAATCACTAAAAAGTTTCGTCAAAAAAAGTTACCAGTCAATTTCTTCATCAGAAATCCTTCACGAGGTTCCCCCTGTGACAAAATGTCAAATAATACATAAAATCATATTGCCTGTATAAAATTATGGCTCTGTGCCGATTTTAATAACAATCGATAAATATACAGTGAAATTATTAGCAAAAAACGAAAAAAAAGTTCAACTTTAACGCCCTCTATCTTTTTCCACAGCAATATTTTATTGAGGTATATTTGGTCCTATCGCCATATTTTGGTCCAAACAATCTACCCTTAGCGTATGTCCCAATAGTTATGAATCACCCTGTATATTGAACCACATATCTTTTATCATTAAAGCACGTTAGTTGAATGAGAATGTTTTAATTTAGTATTTGAATAAATTGAAACTTCATTAATAAAAGGGTACATAAAAAAACCACAGTCAGAATTAAAATGCATATAAAATTATATTATAAAATCATTTGTTTGGTATAATAAGAAGAATAACAATAAAATATAGAGAAATTACCTTAATAATTTTCTAAAAGTATGAAAACTGATATCAAGTATGGAAGAAAACATTGTATCTGCCTGAAATGGATAATTTTTGTCACTAGGGAATCAGCTGTTTATCTAAAAACAAACAAGCATTAGTAATCATAGTTAACACAACTATGAGTTGAATATTATAATCAATATTTGTTACAAAGAATTGGACAAATAAAAATATAAATCCAAGATGACATAGTTCTGATGATATGTCAAACTTTTGTATCAATTTTTATATGTTAACAGGAAAGGGAAATTGATAATAAGATGGTGATAGATATATGTCAATATCAGAACTATAAAATTTGTATAATTTCAAATAAATAAACCAAGATATATATTATAGAAAAGGAATTGTGTCATAAATTTTAGATATTATTTCAAATTTATCACATGTAGAAAAACAAAAATTCATATTGTAATTTCAATGTATTAACCATGAATTTTATCCCTTGTTAAAGACTTATTTTATTTAAATTCTGTATATATTAAAGGAAGAACAGATTTTTTTTTAAAGTAAATTTATGATCATATGTTTTCCTGAAACTTTCAAAGTGCAATAAGGTGAGTAGAACTTTATAGCTCAGGAAAAAAGCAATTTTGTTATGACAGAACAAATTTGTTAAAGTGTAAATGAAACAAAACCTTAATTGAACAGTGAGCTTTGAAACAAATAGCTTGTTGTTTAACTTAACTGACCTCCAGTTGCTGTCATTAAAGAGAAAACATATTTGTACCTGAAGGGATTACATACTTACCTTACTTTTGTTGATTAAAATGCCGATTAGAAATTTTTGGAAGAAAACCAAATATTCTATTTTGGAACCAATAATGCTAAATTATGATGATATATTGGAGTTTACCTCCTGGGTCATAAAATTGTGCTATCATTCATTTCCAAATAAACTATAGCGATATTTGTTTTTATTGATGACTATGCTCGTCCAAGAACATTAGGGATTTACTAGAATAGAGTGGTATATTTAGCCAATTAAATCTGCAGGGTGGGACTGCAGAGCAACTTGCTTATTTTGATATAGAATAAATAAAAAACGAATGCACATGTCCAATTTTTTTGTGAGCAATATCAAGTGGGTAAAATTATGTTCGCGCAGCTTTAAAAACGATATCTGGCAGATGGCGTTCGTTGTTCTCAATACTGTGTTGACAATACAGTGCGTTAATCTACTTCTGGAGTTTCGTTCAACTCATTCCCGGATATCGATTGGCATAACGCTTGTTTACACATTCCGAAAGATGGAAGTGAGTCTCATCACTGAAGAAAATAAGAATTTCGTCAGGTATTGCAATAAGCGCATCGTATGAAGATTCTCGAGTAACAAATTCACTTCTGTAATACAGCTAATTTGTTCGGATGAAATTGCAGTTCTTCATGCACAATCCGTTTCACATAAAGAGCAGAAAACCCAATAGGTGCAGCATGTTTTCAAGTAGGGCGCCTAGCGGATCGCATGAAGATTCTCGAGGAACAAATTCACTTCTGTACTACAGCTAATTTGTTCGGATGAAATTGCAGTTCTTCATGCACAATCCGTTTCACATAAAGAGCAGAAAACCCAATAGGTGCAGCATGTTTTCAAGTAGGGCGCCTAGCGGATCGCATGAAGATTCTCGAGGAACAAATTCACTTCTGTACTACAGCTAATTTGTACGAATGAAATTGCAGTTCTTCATGCAGAATCCGTTTGACATAACGAGTACAAAACACAATAGCTGCAGCATGTTTTGAAGTAGTGCGCCTAGCGAAACGCAAAGCAGTGCCATGTCCTCACTGTTCGTGGAAGTCCAGGTTTCATCTTTTTCACACTACCAGTTTCCCTGAAGTTTCATGAAAAAATCGACTGCCAATATGGAACAAGGCTTCAGGACACAACATTGAAGAGGACACGGAACGCACGATGTGTGGCGATGATCGAGCGGCGATTCCTCGAGAGCAAACGCGCGCTGCATCTTCGTCCACTCGCTGATGCTAACGGAAACAAGCGGCATAACATTTTCTACCACTCTTTCGACTGTGTCTATTCCTACACTCCTCCGAGCATCAGTCGTTCCATAGCGCGAAATTCAAATACACAAGTGATATACCCCACCCTGTACTTCAACAGTAATGGAATTTCATGGACAGTGTATGTGTATTTCAAAAAATGTTTGTTTTGTTATGGAATAAATTTAAAAAAATCGTACTTTGAATAAAATTGTTTCGATATTTTATTTCTTAATTTGCCTATTCTTTAGACAAAATTGTTTTGTAACATAAGAATGATGTGGCGATACGGTTGTTTATTCTATTAAACAGATTATCCAATTTCAATCATCTATAACCCTTAAATCACACGTCTTTCTTTATTTATTTTCGTCTCATATCGTAGCTTGTAATTTTGTCGTTGTATCTTCCAGCTGTTTGAACGTAATCTTCACGCGATACAAGTTCCAATTTTCTTTAGCGAATTATCATGCAAAACGAAATTTAATGAATACGAATCACATTGAAGAATACCTACCACAGAAGCGGCCGAATAAAAAAATCGATACTTAAAAGAATAAAAGCAGAAAATTTATGCGGCACGAGTCAAAATCTGCAAGGTGTATGTTGAGAGACGGACGAGATGATTCGTAGGATAGTCCGTGCACTGGCCATTTTTCGAATGCATCATCAGGTATAATACATCTGCTCCCGTTGCATTTGCCATGCAATCTGCGCCGTGTAATTTTTGGGTTTCAAAGACGTACCATTTTTTTTAGATTAGGTTAATGCGTCAACAAATTCGAATGCGACCAAATACAAATTAAAAATATTTTAAAAAAATACTTGACCGATTTAAATGTATACTAATGTTAAAAACTTTTAGAAATTGGTCAACGAAATACAAAGTACGAATAATAACGAAATCATAAGAATTTTTGAAACGCAATTTCAAGAATCGACATCATTATTCGCCGGGAAATACCTTTTAAGTGTCCTGTTTAACCGATAATTTGTGTTTTTTATAAAACAAAAGCTCTCGGTTGTTCTCTATGAGAGCGTGTCAAACTGTATTGTTTAGATACTCGGCTATTGAAAAAGATAAACTGCATTAAAAGAAAATTATTATCCTAAAAAAATAATAAATAACATATTCAAATGAAGGATAAACAAATAATATATAATCAATTAACAAACAAAACAAATCCTAAAGATCAAAATGTAAAACACACATCTTTACCTTATCTGCGTATAGTGGGAATAAGAGGTACGTCAAGCTGCCTCCCCCCCGGTTGGAATTTTGTCGCCAAAATGCTAGCACAGATAAAGGACACCTAGCATATCATTTTTTATAGCTAGCACACCAACAGCTTACAATAAAAATGCTTTGGAATTCGGGTGGGGCCAGGTTAACGCTAGCCCCCCCTGGTTGGAATTTTTCCGTCAAAATTCTAGCACAGATAAAGGACACCTAGCACAACCTAGCACACCAACAGCTTACAATAAAAATGCTTTGGAATTCGGATGGGGCCAGCTATACAAAATTGTGTGCTAGGTTGTGCTAGGTGTCCTTTATCTGTGCTAGCAATTTGGCGACAAAATTCCAACCGGGGGGGGGGGTGGTCTAGCGTTAACCTGGCCCCACCCGAATTCAAAAGCATTTTTATTGTGAGCTGTTGGTGTGCTAGCTATAAAAATTGTTGTGCTAGTTTGTGCTAGGTGCCCTTTATGTGTGCTAGCATTTTGGTAACAAAAATCTAACGGGGGGGGGGCAGCTTGACGGAGCTGGGAATAAGCACATAAGCATTTTTGTATTAGGTAAGTCATATTCGTTCACAATAACTACAAATGCATACAGTTATATATATATATATATATATATATATATATATATATATATATATATATATATATTAGCCAATAACGAAACGTAAATAGATTAAAAAATTTTGTGTATATACACATTAGTCGAAATTATTTGTTATGGGGTGGGTAATAATATAATTACGTATCAGTTTTAGAAAAGTAGAACTTTGCTTGACGAGTATGATTAGTTTGAGGATTCAATTTCCATAGGAGTCAAGTAAAATCACTTTTTTGACCAGGTGCGTATACTATTTTTTCGCATTTTGTAATTAATTATTTTGTATTTCATATTAAAACCTAAAAAGAATAGTTACTGAAGGAAATCTAAAGAAACGTAGTAGTATGACTTCTCGGCAATTTAGCCATCTAAACAAGATGTTTTTTTGTGATTGACGACTATTGACAGCATCCAAATAAAATCATATTTGGAGGAAGAGTGAATTTCACAAGAATTATGGAAATGAGTAATAAAAATTTCTTGGAAGGTATGGAAGAATGCGGCCCGCGAAGCTTCTTCCAGTTTGCTTTCATATAATATGATCTGCGAATGGAGAAACACTAAGAATTTTAAAGGCATTGACGAAAATTAGATGCTGGCATACTTTTACGAGAAGGTAAGCTATTTTATATATTTAAGTGAGGTACAGTTGAATTGTTGGATGTTTACCCGTGCGTCATTAAGATATGATCAAAGAAAACACATACTCTTTATGTAACATCTCTTTCTATCAACCGTGACAAGCAGATCAAAATTCGTTAATATTTGTCTTTTAAGCAGAGAAATATGTTGTTTTGGTGATTGATTAACACTCCGAACAGTGAAAAGAGAGAACTATACAAGCGACAGTATTTTTACTATGCATAACTTGACTATCTCTTGACTATTGCAGTACCATCTACTTACAAATTCATTGTCTGTCATTGTGGTATTGTTTTAGTGTGTTTTATTATCTACTTTGTGCTTTGCAGTTGGATATATTACAAAAACAGTTTTTCTTAAAGCTCTTAAACGTCTTTTCGTATTTTTAGTTTCAAAGTAAGTACAATACATCTTTATTTTATTTACACTTTATTATTCAAAATTCCCAACCTCACAATTTGAAATGGTGATTGGCTCTGCCTACGATTGCGCATAACCGGAATATTTACACAGCAGTAATTAGAGTGTGAAAATCGAATAATGAAAGTTGTTAAAAAAATAGTGGTTTTTATTTTCACAAATATTTCCATATTTAAAAATGTAAACTTTGATCGGGATATTAGCCACGTCGTTTTGATCGGAATATTAGCCACGTCGTTTTTAAATTCAATAATTTAGACTTTGTTTTGACTAATATTTTTCGACTTATTTCATATGAATATTAGTTATGACGCACGAGTAAAGATCTAATAATTCATCTGTATTTAGGTACTAATTTTATTTGTTTTAGGCAAAGTTCCTCAAATCTTCCAGTGTATGGTCTACGTACTCTATGATACAGCCAGTTGGCAACAACACTTTCGCAAAAATCCCACAAAAAATTGCGGAATATCTAAAACTTCCTGATGCTTCAAGCTACACCGGTCATTGGTTGAGAAGCACATCTGCCACTTTTCTTACTGACAATGGCGCTGATATTCAGGATCTTAAACGGCATGGGGGATGGCGGTCCACAAGCGAAGCTGACGGATACGTGGAAGAAAGCATTGATAATAAAATGAAAAATTCTTAAAGGGCATTCAACAATGTCCAACTGGGATTACCCCAAGAAGTCCCAATAGGGATTGTGGTGAATGATAAAAAAGTTCAGCAACAACTTGTCAATGCGGCGAGGTCAGAAGTTGTATCCTTTTCTAATTTAAATAATTATTCTTTTAATGTTTATTGTAATAATGTAATGTTTTTCTTATTTATTCAAACGTTTTTATACGAAGGGTGGGATAAATTCATACACACAGTATGTCTACTCACTTAATTTATTTATTCACTAAATTATATTATATACACAGTATATTCACATTAATTTATATAAACACTTCACTACTTAGACTATTTACTTGTTCGTTGTTTATATCACGAGATCACTTTATAAACTGACTTCTCCCGTTGGTCGGTCCTTTATATACAGTATCCGCCAAAATAAACAGTACCGAAAATAAAAATTAATTTTTATTTTCTGTAATGTAAGTGTTCAAAATGTTCACCATTTCGACGCAAACAAGCTTCATATCGATTTTGTAAGTCAATAAACATATTTATAAAAAGTGGTTGATGTAACTGCCGAAAAATATTTTGTATTCTTTCCCGTAGTTCGGCAATATTCGCCGGCGGATTTTCCGAGTGAGATATTTTGTCCTTCATTATGCCCCAAATGTATGCGTCAGGTGGCGTCAGATCGGGTGAATTAGAAGGATATTCGAAGTCTGTTCCCCGAAAAATTATTCTATTATCGAAATGCTGACGGAGTAAGTCTAAGGTGCGCACAGCTGTATGGCTCGTTGCACCATCTTGTTGGAACCATTGTGTGCGAAACTGTAGATTTCGTGCGCGGCAAAAGTTATTTGGATCTCTCACAAAAGGTATAATAATTTTCTCTCTATAACGCTCTTGGTTGACAGTAAGTGGATTCTGATTATCATCTTCAACGAAATAAGGACCAATCATTCCATGACGAGATACCGCGCACCAAACGGTAACTCGAAGACTGTGGAGTGGTTTCTCTACAACGACATCAGGACGTTCAAATCCAAGGAATCTGGTTGTTTGTCGATTAATATAGCCGCTAAGATGAACGTGACTCTCGTCTGAAAACCATATATTTTTCAAAAATTCGGGATCTTCGTAAATTAAACTCAACATGCGACCACAGTAAATTTCTCTTGCACGTTTGTCCGCAGCATTTATTCGTTGTCCAACTTGAATACGGTATGGATAACCACCAATTGATTTGAACATGCGACGTAAAGACGTTTCACTAATGTTGAGTTTACATGCAGTTCTTACAAGACTTCTTTGAGGTGATTGCACAACTTGGTTAAAAACACGTCCTTCATTTTCGTTAGTGCATACTGTTTTTCGACGACCAGAAGAACCTTTACGTTGACACAATACACTACCAGTGCGACGAAATTTTTCAACAACAGCTAACATCACACTTTTACTAGGAGCTGCTTTATTAAATTTTTGTTGATATTTTATTGACACCTGTTCTAAGCTTGGACGATCATTACGACCTTTTCCGTATGAACGAAAATAATGCTCTACCAAAAAAACTTTTTCTTCCGTTGTTAGAACCATTTTTAAATCAAATTTAACTGCAGCGTACTATTAATATATCAACTAATGACAATTAAGTCAAATATGACAAATCCATATTACATAAACAACTCCACAGCACTCTCTGTTTCGGTATTGTTTATTTTGGCGGATACCGTATTAGTGGCGTTTTTACTAGATAATTCTAGATTACGGCTTACACAAAAACAATCGGCACCATGGAATTTTCTAGATAAGACTGGTCACAAAAATAATGTCTAGATAAGATAGTCACAAAAAAATAGTAAACAGTTCTAAGAAATTCCTGCGCATCCGCCAAAATTTTAACTTCCATACATGGCTTAGGCAGAGTCGGATTTAGGGACTACGCTAGTGTGCTATTTCGTAACAATACCTAATATTTAAAATAAACGAATTTCTTTCTTGTTAAATTGTGTTTGAATGACATTGACGTTATATGCAGTAATCTTTGCTATGCTGTAAAGTGGTACATTACTGTACGATTTTGAGGTCATTAATCTAGTGCATTATTGTATAAAATGCGAAAAAATAATATAAGTCAGAGTCATGCAGTTTCACACTACCTATTTTGCAATGAAAAATCACCTAAGTCAGACTTAGCGATTTTACGCTTAACGTGTGTTGCGTGTGTAGGAGTACCTATTGTAGTCCGGCGCCGATATTATTCACATTTGTTTCTAATAACGCCTTAGCGGTTAAACTAAGAGAATTGGATACTTGTGATGAATGCGACAAGTTTAATCTGAAAATAGATTTTGCTACAGATGATGTGACAAAGTATGAACATACTAATGAGAGAGACTACTATTTTTTACAACCATGAAACGTATGAACAAAAAGCAAGAGGTAAACAAGTAGCAAAGGAAAATGAAAATATCCAATGATTAACGTTAGACTTACGGCAGTGCTTGGCTACACCATTCCTGTCAAAGACAATTGCGTTTTACAAACGTCAGCTTTGGACTTATTATTTAACCATTCACGACAATAAAACTAACTAATCATTTTGCTACATGTGGTATGAGTCTACTGCAGCTCGTGGGGTCAACGAAATAGCTTCATGTATTTTCAAACATATCCAGCAATATCAAAATAAAAAAAGGCTGACCTGTTGTGTCTACTGGAGTTTATTCCACCTGTTTTTCATTATTTTTTATAGTTTACCTTCATCCTTCTCAACTGTATTGACCGATTTCGTTTTGGATGAAACCGATGCTGGCAATAATCAAAATTGAAAAATTTTAAAACGTCTAACTTATGACATTCTCAATAAGAAATATGCGATTTTTGTTTTATTGTTTTAGTTCTTATCACTGTAATAACTTATTTTTTGTTAATTTTAATAAAAGTAGAAGTCGTTTGTGTTTCTTATTGTGTAGCAGATCACATAAGTAAATATTATATATTTGTTTCTAGTGCCAAATGCAGCAAGTCACTCAAAATCATTACTTATATTATTTATTTTGTTTTTAATTCAGTGCACTCGGTATAAAATGTTCAATTCATGAAATGGTGTTAATTTCATGTTGTTTTATTTCTGAATCAATCAGTTTTTACTTCCTCCTGAAAAGTAGCTCTTTTTGACTTATGTACTTATTCCCACAATACGCAGATATATAAAGGGGTAATAAATATGAAAGTGAAATATGTACGTTATAAAATTTATAACACGTTATCAAGTTATTTCAGTACTCACTGAATAACAAAAAGTAACATTATATACGAAGTTCCTTGTAATAATTGTGATGCTGTTTACATAGAACAAACATCATAATATTTGGAAAATAGATTAAAAAGTCATCAATACCATAAATGTTAAAACAGCATCAACAATGAAATAGGAAAAAGGCATACATTCAATTAGAAAAATACAAAAATTCTTGAAACAGAATCAGATACAATGAAAAATGGTTTATATACATAAAAATGGGAAATATATTAATGATAAAAAAGAGCTAAGCAATTTAAGCAAAATTTATAATTCTATTTTATAAATTCCACGTATGTATTATGAATAATTTGAATTGTTAATTAGTCTTGCTCAAATTAAAAATCAAGAAAATTTATATAATAGGGTCGAATAAGTAATAGTTATTTACAAAATTAGAGGGATATGGACATTATTAACGCACGCATGTGTCGAGGCCGTAGGCCGAGTCGTGTATTCACATAAATGCGTTAATAATTCCTATCCCACGTATTACGTACAAAATTTTATCTACAACTGTTTATTAGTAGGTCCAACGTATTGTTAATAATATTGACTGCAAACATAAGGTACTGTGATCATATTTAGTTATGTCATTAAATTGTCAAAGTTGAATGAACAAAAATCTTTAAAAATGAGTTCAGGCGAAGACAATCTCCCTTCGGATATTGTAAATACAGCTTCCAGTGTTATTTCAAATTTTGTGCCAGAGAAATCACGAGAAAAATACCAGCTGACTTATGATCGTTACGAGAAATGGTGTCGAGAAAAGAAGATTTGGAAACATGAGTAGTGAAAAAGCATTATTAGTGTATTTTAACGAGCTAAGCAAGATACAGCCTTCATCCCTTTGGTGTTACTATTCCATGTTACGAACAGAATTTTCAGTTAAGCAGAATGTCGACATCAAGAAATTCTTACATTTCATAGAATTCCTAAAACGAAAATCAGAAGGGTACAAACCTAAAAAGTCAAAGGTATTTACAAAGGAGGAAATAACCAGATTTTTAACAAATGCGAACTATGAGAGATATTTGTGCATGAAGGTAGGTAAGATATCTTGTGTAGGTTATAAAAAGGTGTATTCATATAATATTCACTTTAAGGTTATATACTGATCTTTGGTTTGGCTGGTGCATGTCGACGGGAAGAGCTAACAAATATGTTGTTTGAAAATATGAAAGATCAAGGAATTTGCTATCAAATTACTATACCAAATACGAAAACAAAGGTGTCTCGAGAATTTTTTATAACATCTGGAAATATGACGGCGTGAATCTAGTTGAAGTCATCAGAAATTACCTTGCACTGAGACCTAAAAATTGCGAACATAAGCGATTTTTTGTTGGATTCCGGGCTGGAAAACGCACAAAACAACCAATTGGTATAAATAGTATTGGTAATGTGCCGAAATTAATTGCCCAATTTCTTGAATTGCCTAATCCAAGAGAATATACTGGACATTGCTTTCGAAGATCTTCAACCACACTTTTGGCGGATTCTGGGGCAGATCTTTTGAATATAAAAAGACATGGTGGCTGGAAGAGTAATTCTGTCGCTGAAAGCTATATCGAAATGTCTGAAGAAAATAAAAAACGAACAGAAATGAAAATTTTGGGACAAATTGAAAACATTCCTTCGATATCAGGAAATATTCAAAATCAAAATATAAGCAATTATTCTAGTGAAGCGTTGGGTATGTCAGCGTCTGGAATTAATTTATACAATTGTAAGGAGTGCACTGTAAATATATACACGCACTAGTGCGGTAATATACGTCATTATGACACTGACAATTGTGTCAAATCGTACCTGTTATATGACAGTTGTAGATAAAAAATTGAAGAATACTATATTTTTATTCACCGCGTATGTCGAACGAAGTTGGCGACGTGCTGCCGCGAGAACATCTCAAAACGAACTAATACATAAACCAAATTGATGGTAATTGATGTTCAATTCACGATTAATTTGAATTCTATTTGGTTATATTTTGAGAACTTACGTCATCCAAGCTCAGTGTACAGTCAGAGGTTTTTCCGTATTTCAAGGCGTTGTAAAAAAATTCGGGGCTGGTAATGCTGTGCAATTGAAGAGTTGAATGTTATGATGTTTCTCATTGCGTTTCTCATAATTTACTATCACACAGCGTAGGAGATAACTGTTAAAATCTCGAGAAATTATGATGAGCCACAAGTGAATATTTTGCAGTATAACCCTTCCAGTAACACTAAAATTATATCATTCCCTTTCCTATATCCTTTTACCTGTCAAGCATATAGAAATTTTGCTATGAGCTCAGATTTAAAACTCTTCTGTTATCTGCTTATTATTTAACCTTCATTAACTGAAGCTGGTACTTTATCCAGCTTGTCTTTAAACCCTTCGTCTCATGAATTTCTAAAAAATATTATTTTGAATGTTCGGATAAAAAATAATAATAAACTAATTTCATACTCAAAACATTTTTTTGATAATTTTTTTCACAAAAAACACTTTGTAGCAAATTTGAAACACCATGAAAAAAATCTAAATGAGAAACAGAAAGTCTAATTCAAATGAAAAATTGAAAAACAGTTTTTGTCCTTCGTAAGACATAAATGTACACCACATTTGTCACATTTGAAGTGGGTGAATCCTTTGCAGTGGGGCAATTTGCATTTTTGACGTGTATGATCATATTTTATCCAATGAGCAGTTTGGTCTAACCGAACATTTTTGGGAGGAATATGTGTTGTAGGGCCTATGTCTTTTTGCGTCTATTTCATCTTCTACTTGGTTCGTGGAAGGCCTTCCACGTTTTTTTGTTGTAGGTGTTACAAACAGGCAAATACTTTCTGAAATTTCGATCTTAAATTGCCAAAGGTTCATTTCATCGGGATTTTTTTCGCCCTTTTTGCCCTTTTATACAAAAAAAAGCGTTTATTATCGTAACATCAAGTAGGTGGAAAAAAAGTCTCAAATACCATTTCTTGGACCTGAGAGGTATTTTATAACGTCCTATGTGACTATCTAGCAGGACAACTCCTCCCATATGCTGGTTATATTCTTGTACCACACGAGGAGACGGTATTGTTATTTTCTCCTTTGCTTTTAGGTCAAACCGATTTACACCATGATGAGGTAATTCACCGAATCACGTTGAAATTAGCGTAACTACTTTGTTTCTTTCCAAGTCGTTATGCTCAAATCAACCCCATCAATGTTGGCAAGATATTCTTCTGCACTCCCTCGTAGTTTTTTCTTGAAAATGTTTTCTGGTAGTAAGGGTTTATTGGGAATTCTGTTTCGACGGATTGTTCCTAACATATAGATTCCTTGTTTAGTTAGTAATGTAAATAATGGAACAGAAGAATAATAGTTATCACAATAAAGTTGATAATTCATATTTCTAGGTATTTTTCTCGCAAGTCTAGTAACAATATTGGAACATGTTCCCAAATCACTTTCATTAGAAGCGAGTTTAGTGAACCAGTTGGAGGCTCCATTGTAAATTTCGAATCCATAGGAATATCCTGATGTATCACAAAGCATGAACAATTTGAAACCCCATTTGTGAGGCTTCATTGGGTTATACTGTTTCAAATGATGCCTTGTTTTTGTAGCACATATTTGTTCATCTATAGAAAGCTTACTTTCCATTGGTATAGCAGCAAACTGCTTATTGAGTTCTCTTATCAGTGGTCTGATTTTGTGAATCATCTTTTGGAAGCATAAATGTGTTGTCGTTGAAATGAAGTATGGATTTCAAATATTCAAACTCATTTATTCCTATGTCGGGTCGCCAGTAGCAGCGAGTTCTTGGTAGTTTTGATACAGACATATACACACATACACCTAAGAATTTTCGAATATCTATTGAAGATATATTGCCAGGTTTATTCGGATTTTTCTGAACGTTGTTTGTTTCACTGGTAATATTGTCTATTAGGTAATCAGAAAAAAAGAACTTGAAAAAGTCATATGGAGTCTCCAGATCTATAATGTTTGTTGGAACTTCAGTATTGCCTTTGAATCTTGGGCCATATTCACCAATTTGCAAATGTTATTTATGCCACGAGATTGGAGTTGCCTTTTTACCGACTTTGACAGTTGTTGAGCTTCGGGATCAAAATCCGGATCCGTAATACTATCGTCTGAAAAATCTTAAAAATCATCTTCGCTATTGTCCAAGTTATCTATAATTTCTGCCAACTCAGCTTCTGAAAGTGCTTCCTTATGACCTCTCCTTTTATAAAACATGGCCAACTGAAAAAACAAATATTCAGTTATTTTATAAAATAGTCAAAATTTTCGAAAAAAGTAAAAAATCGTGGCGCCAATATGCCTCAACTGAAAGTTTCATAATGTAGCAAATTTGCTACAAACATTTAGGAGGGGCCATAGCAAACTTCATATTGGCAAAATACATTGTAAAACAATTGAACCTACCTATTTCAGCCGAGTTGGGGTTGTGCATCAACCAACATCATGTCGGGAGTGGAAAACATTTGAAGGCATTTTCATAGCTATCATGTCAGGCGGAGCGTATCGAACATGCTACACTATAAAATAGGCACTTGAATCAAGTTTATGTATAATTTTAATGCTGGTCAGGTGTTTGTTGCAAATTAGCTACCATATGAAATTAAGGGTTAAAGTTTAACGATTGTCAATAAAACTGAACGGTGGTAAAAATATGGAGTTTGACAGTAATTATTAGGTCCTAAAATATGATTTAATTTTTTTAATAATGTTCAATCCTTGGGACGACCATGTTTTGAACGCGAGTGTTGCATTACACTGCTGACGCCTACCAGCGACCACGGGCGCTAATTCCAAACGGCCAGAAGGCACATCATTTTTTACGCTTCTTATTTTCGGTTTTTTTAATGTATCGTTTAATCTATTCAACGATGTAAACTAGGCCCGTTAAATTACCAGAAGCGGTTAATAGCTCTATTACTTATGCATGTATTGGTATCAGCCAAATTGAAACAGAAAATTAAATAAAGATTTTTAAATTCGCATTGTAGAAAACAGAGGTAATTAACATTTTCTTTGGAAGTTTCCCTTGTAAAAAAGAAAAAAGTTTCAATCAATTTGTTCTGTGCAGTACCTGGAAAGAACGAAATTACGATAGATGAAATTAGTATCACCGTAAATTGTGTCAACCAAGATTATATTCATATTATTTACTAAAAACTCATGTCTGAATAGAGAGATACACTTTTTGACGTTAGTGACATGAATCCCATCAATCGCCTTCCTTTGAGGGTCCATTAAATGACACCGATCATCAATTTCTATTGTTTTGAGAATCCATAACCGTTTAATTACTATTTTTGTAAGTTATCTTATACCATTCACATTTAACGCCAGGTACATAGAAGAGACTGGAACCAATAGATTTGAGCGTCGAGGAAATTCTAAAGAGACGTAGAAAAAATACGAATGTTTTAGAAGTATAAATAAAACTATACCGACGCTCATTTAAATCATATTTTTGTTTCGTAATTAAAAAATTATTTTAGCGTTAACGCACTGTTTACTACCGCTACCCCAACACTCACACTTACACTGTATGGCTCGTGTTTCGATAACCAACCTATCGTCTTCAGAGACCGAAATTTGCCGTGTCTGGCAATGTAAGTGTTGGTGTGTGTGATTAATGTTTTTGTTAGTTTATGGCAATAACAGTTTACTTCATTAACTAAAAGAACTGAAGTTGTTTTTATTTATATCGAAAATGAGCTAAACGCCAATTATGATCTTGTTTTTGGGATCACAAAATACAATCTCTTTTTAATACTAAAGTTGAACGCTTCATAATGAGTGAAAGAATTTAGGATATGTAAAAAACTACTTTTAATTTTAAGAACCTTTGATACGTTTCAATTTTGTCGTTGTGTGAATTTAATTACAGAAACTTTAAAATATAATTCTTCATTCAATTTAACATTATTTTGACTTACAATATTTGTTAGGAAATCCAGTGCCATCAATTTTTAGGAATCATTTATAATATCGTACAATTATAAACAATAAGCGACATTATTTTCTTGTGTACTAAACTCACGAATTGGTACCTCCGCGTATGATTATGTTAACATTTGTGACAGATCTGATGTCTGTGTTAGTTTCACTCACTACAGACTTGCGTTTGATGAGACGATTCTGAATTCGGATTAAGGAATCGTTGTTGACAATTGATGGACGGTTTTTCGCGTACCGAATTATCGGAAAAGGGAGTTATGACTTCTCCATGTAGTCGATAACTCGAAACTGCATGAGGGTAGAGTTGGAACTTCCGCTAATTATTGTTTGTCGTCGACAGTCAACACGTTGGAGTTAGTGGTGTGTGATTCAGGTGATAGAGTTGGGTTTATTGTCTCAATTCGTTAATATTGAGAGTATGCAAGCATTTTTATTACCTTTCTTAATTAACTATACGTTAAAGTATTTATTTTGTTATTGTGAAGCATCTCCCCCTGGTGTTACTTCGAACGCACTACCCCTGATACATATCTTTGTAACGCGATTATCAGTGAAGTGTCTATACATGTGTTGATCTGTGGTAGATTGCTGGAGTGTCGCAACGCTATTGGCTAATGAACGCTTAGACATCTCGAGAGCATTCTGATTGGCTGACTGGAGTGAACACGAGGGTTCTAGTTTTGTCTGTGGAGGCATTTTTCGTTGGGTATTGAATGGTGTAAGCCGTTGGAATTTATTTCACATTTTCGGAGGAAATAATTATGTATTTCACCTTATATTAAGGGATGACCTACGTATGAAAACATATTTCCCGAGTATCGCTGGAGATTTTTGGAGTGGTTGGAGATTATAGACCCGTGGAAGTACCAATTTTTTTGGGATCAGATAATTCAACGCAATATCACATCTAGGGTGATAACAGGATATTAGGACTCAATCTGGCCAATTGGATTCTCTTCTTCGTTCTCTTTCTTCTGCTGTTATCTTTTCTCTCCTGGTTTTGGGTTTTGGTTATTATTTTAAATAACTACAACGTGGGATACTGTATGGGTCAACTTTGATTTAGATCAACTCATATGGGAGAAAATTTGGATTTTTACCGTGGACTTGAGGAGTACGATATGGGTACGAACAACTTTCTACAGTAATAAGAGTTGGTAGCCACTGCTAGCAGTCATCGAACAACACATTGTGGATTTCACGCAAGTTTTAAACTTTGACTTGTTTATGTAAAGTACATTTTGCCTATAATATCAGTCGGTGTATATTGGAGATCATTGATTTATCCGTTACTGTAAGCAGCTAGTGCTAGTCACTTTATGACCATAATTACGTTAATCAAGTATTAATCACTATGATTAACATATAGTATCAGATTATAGCTGTCGTATCATTTACGATTTGCTAATGTGGATTGGTGGTAATTACACCCATTGTAAGATTATGTAAACGTTACTGTGGCTATTCAATTTTAATATTTTGAGTTATTCCAGTTGGTGGTAGTAAGCGTATGAGCTCATATGGTATTATTGCGCCACATTATATCTTAATATTTTCAAATTTCATATTTATTTGCGTAAACGTTGTTCTGTGCCATAGATACGAATGGTATACTGTATTGATTTAACCCTATTCGAGACTCAAGTATAGAGTTTTCTCATTTTTATCAGGTAATTGAGTACTCGTTTGAGAAATTTCATTTGTATGTAAATACTGGTTTGTACATATTTATACCCAACGAACAATCCAGGCTGTTACTTAGGATTTCAATTGGGGGGAATTATTGGATTTTACTTGAGGGGAATTATTGGATTTTACTTGGGGGGTATTATACGATTTTACTAGGGGGGTTTATAGGATTTTACTTGGGGGGTATATATAGGATTTTAAGGTACCATTCGTTACTTGTGAATACAGCCTGTCAAAACTCTTACGTACAAATTGTGGTACTCAGGGATTGAGTTACTACTGAGGAGGGATACATTGGTTTTAAAGATACGGGATATATTTTCGCTTGGGACATTTGTATATATATTCTTTTGTATATCATTCAATCAAGGGGGATTTTACTTACCTATGACATATTATTAGGATTTATGAGTCTTTAGGACATTTGGGGATTTATTTTATTTTTTGTGATGTAAGATACACTTGTACGTACTAGTTGTACTAGCAGAAACTTGTAAGATTTTCTCGACAAAACTAAGTCATTTTTATACTTAAACTTGGGTAAGTCACTTTTTTTCTCCACCTATTTGGTAGTCTTAGGGTGGGAAAAATTGTGCAGGTAGTTGTCGGGAGGCAAGATTGCCTGGCACCCTTTTACATTTTATTTAGTCATCAAACAACGGACCTCTCCGTCTCCTCAAGAAATAGAGGCAACGCCTAAAAGCGCAAATATGCACCAAGTTTTAGGTTGAAGAATCTTAGTGTGATTAACGGTAGGTGGCATCTTACGTAGTAGGACTTGAGATCTTGACGAAAGCATGCACCATATTCATGGTATACTCTTTACGATTGTGAAAAAATGATATTGACACCAGGTTTGTATCAATTCTTTAATAAATTGGATCCATATTTTAATAATCCTTTGTTCACAAAAATTGACATTTTCGTTTGAAAAATATGCGACTGGATAAGTTACGGTAACAATTTGGAATGGTCTTCCCCAGCAAATAATTGATTCGCAAAATGTTAGTAGCTTCAAAAACCAAATTGATTGCTATATTTTAATTCTTAGTCTAGCTTTAGGCTTAGTACTAGTTTTTGTTTTCTTTAGCCTCTCCATAGGCAATTGTATTCAACAACTTATTACGGACATAACACTACTTGTTCCTCTGCCCTTATCATAGAATAATAATAGTAGTAAGGCTCTCCATGGGAGACATCTACAGGAACTCAGCCAACCACATGTCGACGTAATAATGTCGAACGCATGGCTGACGAACGGGGAGCTGTTCCCAGAAACGGAAGAATTTCTCTTGGCGATTCAGGACCAAGTAATAAACAATAGAAACTATCTGGAACATACCATGGAAGGTAATTACATTAGCGACGATAAATGCAGAAAATGTAGGCAAAAGCCTGAAACTATAGAGCTCATAACATTAGGATGCAGCATGCTGTCACAAACCGAATATCGATATCGGTACAATCAAGCCATAATAAATCAAGACATTCTGCTACAAGTTACGACAAACCCAACACCCCGTATTATAAATACGAACCACGGGTAGTGGATATGGAAAATAACCAATATCTTCTGTACTATAACAAGTCAATCCTAACAGACCGGCATATAAAGTATAATAAGCCTGATATAATAATGTTACGAAATCGCATAATGATGTAGTCCCTGAATCCGACTCTCTCTATTACGATATCTAAAAGTTAAAATTGTGGCGGGAGCGAATCGATTTCTGGAAATGGCTATTTTGTTGTAATTGTTTTTATAGACATTTCTTTTTAAGAAGGCCGATCGTTTGCTGGGAACCGCGTACTAGAAATTTCAGGAATTCGAAGGTTCCAGAAGACGTTTTAATTTATAAGCAATTACCTGCGTACAGTATACAGTTTGATTCCATAGCAAGTGAATATGAAAGTGAGCTTAGCTAAAAAGTGAACAGTGTATTCAAATATTGTTACGAAACAGCATAGTGGTATAGATCCTAAATCCGACCCTCTCTAAGCCAGGTATGAAAATTAAAATTATGGCGGATACGCAGTGTTTTTATAACTGTTTGGGGCTATCTTATCTAAGCATTGTTTTTGTGACCAGACTTTTCTAGAAAACAAAGAAAATATATTTGTATCACGTGATTATTTATTTAAATTCAGAAAAGTAATTTTAAACAACAACAACTTTTCTGAATTTAAATAAATAATCATTTTTGCATCCGATCTCTCAAATTGAACAGAGTATTCACAAACAATCGAACAAACCCAATTGACAGTTGAAGTTCTCATATTTGTCGGTCAAACCGACACAACCACCTGTAGAGGTTCTAACATGAGAGGTGTTTAAGAAAATATTTTTTGGAAGTAAAATTCGATTTTAAAAATTTTAAATATGATGTCCAAGTTTGTATAATGTTTAAAGGTTTGTTAACCTGTTTAATTATTAATGGAGGCGATGATGCCAGGAAATTTTGTTATATGGAATCTGACAGTATTTTTTATCAACCTTTTTATCTTTTCATAAAAAAACTCAGTCAAACTTTCACTTAACTAGCCACTATTGGTTGTGATTTGAATATGTATTTTTAGATTAAGCACTGATGATGGCTCTATGTCTAGAGAGCTGAAAGCGCGCTATGCAAAAGTAAATTAAATTTTACACGTGATACAAATATATTTTCTTTGTTACCCTATACGTGTACACAGCCACCAGCATCATTTGATGTCCTTCACTTTTCTAGAAAAGGCCAGAATCAATTATTTGTGTGTGTAAGCCGCAGCCCGGAATTTTCTAGTAAGAAAGGCATTAATATAAATAAGGACCGATCAGCGGAGAGTCAGTTGATAATTTGACATCGTGAGATAAATAAATAAGGGAATTAGTAAACTGTTTATATAAATTAGTTTAAGTGAATATACTGTATATATAAATTAAGTGTTAGTAATTAGTTTAGTGTTTAAATAAATTAGTAAGTAGCCATACCGTGTGTTTAAAGTTTATCCCACCCGTTTATTGTTTAAATAAATAACAAAAACATTACATTGGTGTCAGGTGTGGGGTAATATAAATAAATTGCTACGTAAAAATGGCCAAGAGATTAAGGGATCTGAAAGTGGCGGAATTAAGAGCAGAATTGGAAGATCGTGAGTTGGAAACGTCCGGTAAGAAATGTGAATTAGTAGAAAGACTTAAAGTGGCACTGAAAAATGACGGCTTTGATCCAGAAACAATTTTATTTAATGACGAGGCTTCCACCTTAATCTCGTCAATTTCTGCTAACATGGACGAGAAGATTTCTGCCATGGAAGAGAACATTTCTGCTAACATGGACGAGAAGATTTCTGCTATGAAGAACGATATTTCTGGAATGGAAGAGAAGATTTCTACGAATGTGAAAAGCGATATTTCGGCTATAAAGAACGATATTTCTGCTAAGATTACAACGATAGACGAGAAAATCTAGGAGTTGGAGAAAAAGATTGCCGATTCAAGAACGCGCGGCACGCCAGAGGAAGAAAAGAAGACCGAGCAAACGAAACCTTGCAAGCCAGAAACACTACCTAAGTTTGAAGACGTTGGCAGTTTTACCCGAGTCAAGGCCCCAACGTTCGATGGAAAAATATCGTGGACCAATTATGTGAAACAATTTGAAGCAGCCGCTAGGGTGAATAATTGGTCCGATAGGGAGAAGGCAATAAACTTAACCATCGCGCTGCGGGGAGATGCCTTACATGTAGTTCAGACGATACCGCTTGAAGAAATGGATGACTTCGAGCTGCTGAAGAAGAGGTTGGACATGCGATATGGTCACGAACATTTGGAACAGTTGTACAGATTCCAGCTGAAGAACCGAAGGCAGAAACGTGACGAACCCCTTCAAGAGTATGAAATGGATATTGCCCGACTAGTTCGATTTGCTTATCCATCAGCACCAGAGAATATGATGGAATGTTTAGGCATCCAGGCCTTTATTGACGGCTTGTGTGACCACGATATGGAGAAGACGCTTCGATTAGCCCATCCTAAAACATTGGCCGATGCATTGACTGCTGCTCTTGAATATGAAGCAGCCACGATTGCTTCGGGATACAACAAAGATAAGAACATACAGACTTGACCAGATCGTCAACTTGTTGAAAGGTATGGTAGACAAGAAGCCGAAGAAAATCTGGTGCTGTAATTGTGGCGAGCTAGAGCATGCACGCAGTTCGTGTAAGCGTCCTACGACTCCTGTAAACCAAGAACCTCTTAAATGCAAAGCAGCCAAGAAAAGCTCGCGGTATAACAAAGGTAGAACAATGCAGGAAGAAGATAACGATGACAAACTTAATCAGATTGTCAACTTGTTGAAAGGTATGGCAGACAAGAGGCCGAAGAAGATCACATGCCGGAAGTGTGGCGAGCTAGAGCACGTACGCAGTCCGTCTAAGCTCCCCAAGACTCATGTAACTCAAGAACTCCAGACACAGGGGAAATCAGACAGGGGTGAACATCCAGCTAATGTGAATCACCAAAAAGCCAACTCCTTGCCTTGACGGCCATGCCCTGTAGACTATTCACAATGCAACAAGTCGAAATCTAAGGAAGTTGCAGTTTCAAGAATTACAGTAGTCAACGAGGAATGGTCACCCACCAGGATCAGAAAAGATCAGGAGAATCATCCTCACCTGAAGATGATCCGGCAATGGAAGGAAGAAAATCGGCGACCTACCTGGCAAGAAGTGTCAAGATTTTCACCGACACTCATGGCATATTGGGCTCAGTGGGACTCCCTTGACCTGGAAGAAGGGCTGTTGAAAAGAGTCCTTGAAAACGATGATGGTTATGACATGAGGAGACAGCTAGTTATTCCGAGAACAAGAGTAGCTGAGGTACTAAAGAAGTTACACGACAGTCCATCGGGAGGTCATCTGGGAGTGAAGAAAACCCTTCAGCGAGTCCGTGAAAGGTTTTATTGGATGAACAGCTCCGACGATGTGAAGGACTGCTGTAAGAAATGTACGACTTGTGCTACGAGTAATGGACCACATCGCAAGAGAAAGGCACCCATGAAACAGTACAATATTGGAAGCCCTTTCGAAAGGATTGCTTTAGATATCGCTGGACCATTTCCGACGACAGAAAATGGTAGCAAGTACATACTGGTTGTAATGGATTATTTCACAAAGTGGGTGGAAATTTACGCTATCCCGAACCAAGAGGCCACAACTGTCGCGGATGTATTGGTGAAGGAATTTATCAGCCGATATGGAGTACCCTTGGAAGTCCACAGTGACCAGGGGAGAAATTTTGAAAGTTATCTATTCCAGGAGATTTGCGACAAGCTGGGAATGAAGAAGACCAGGACAACAGCTTTACATCCACTGTCAGATGGAATGGTCGAGAGAATGAACAGGACAGAAAATACCTGTCCGAAGTAGTATCCAGTATCATCAATTGGATCACGTAGTCTTCGCGTGCTAGATCTTCTCCAGGCCGGCAGCCAAATTCCAGGTCACAAGGAAGCCTCATTTCACGTCCAAACAGGATTTTCGCCGGTGTTTCACCCTTGGACTCATTGACGGCAGATCGATAAGCTAATGCGAATAGGGAAAGATACTGGTCCCAATCTTTCTGATGGCTGGAAACCACTTTGGACAGGTATTTTCCAATAGTTCTGTTCATTCTCTCGACCAGTCCGTCTGACTGTGGATGTAATCCTGTTGTCCTGTTCTTCTTCATTCCCAGCTTCTCGCAAATCTCTTGGAGTAGATGGCTTTCGAAATTTCTTCCCTGGTCACTGTGGACTTCTAATGGCACTCCATATCGGCTGATAAATTCTTTCACCAATACATCCGCTACAGTTGTGGCCTCTTGGTTCGGGATAGCGTAAATTTCCACGCATTTTGTGAAATAATCAATTACAACCAGTATGTATTTGCTACCATTTTCTTTCGTCGGAAATGGTCCAGCGATATCTAAAGCAATCCTTTCGAAAGGGCTTCCATTGTACTGTTTCATGGATGCATTTCTCTTGCGATGTGGTCCATTACTCGTAGCAGAAGTCGTACATTTCTTACACCAGTCCTTCATCATCGGTGCTGTTCATCCAATAAAACCTCTCACGGATTCGCTGGAGGGTTTTCTTCACTCCCAGATGACCTCCCGATGGACTGTCGTGTAACTTCTTTAGTACTTCAGCTACTCTTGTTTTCGGGATAACTAGCTGTCTCCTCATCTCGGAACCATCATCGTTTTTAAGGACTCTTTTCAACAGCCCTTCTTCCAGGACAAGGGAGTCCCTCTGAGCCCAATACGCCTTCAGTTTTGGTAAAAATTTTGACACTTCTTGCCAGGTAGGTCGCCGATTTTCTTTCTTCCATTACCGGATCATCTTCAGGTGAGGATCATTTTCCTGATCTCCTCTGATCCTGGTGGGTGACCATTCCTCGTTGACTACTGTAATTCTTAAAACTGCAACTTCCTTAGATTTCGACTTGTTGCATTGTGAATAGTCTACAGGGCATGACAGTCTAGGCAAAGAGTTGGCTTTTGGTGATTCACATCAGCTGGATGTTCACCCCTGTCTGATTTCTCCTGTGACTGGAGTTTTTGGATTACAGAAATCTTGCGCTTGCGCTTAGACGGACTGCGTACGTCACTCTAGCTCGCCACACTTCCGGCATCTCTAAGGCATCTCCCCTAAGCGCGATGGTTAAGTTTACTGCCTTCTCCCTATCGGACCAATTATTGACTCTAGCGGCTGCTTCAAATTGTTTCACATAATTGGTCCACGATGTCTTTCTGTCGAACGTTGGAGCCTTGACTCGGGCAAAACTGCTAATATCTTCTGTCTTGGGTTGTGTTGCTGGCTTGCATATCTCGTTCTTCTTCTTTTGTTCTGCTGGCGTGTTTTGTGTTCTTAAATCTGTTATCTTACTCTCTAACTCCTTGATTTTCTCGTCCATCTGATTTTCCATCGTTGTCATCTCATTCTCCATGTCTGATTTTAGACAAGAAATTTTATTCTCGACTTCAGCAGCAATGTCATTTTTCAATGATAAGATATCCGCAGATATATCATTCTTCATGGCAGAAATATCGTTCTTCATATCAGGAAAATCGTTCTTCATTGTTAAAATTTTCTCGTCCATGTTAGCAGAAATGTCGTTCTTCATAGCAGAAATCTTCTCGTCCATGTTAGCAGAAATTGACGAGATTAAGGTGGAAGCCTCGTCATTAAATAAAACTGTTTCTGAATCAAAGCCGCCATTTTCCAGTGCCACTGTAAGTCTTTCTACTAATTCACTTTTCTTACCCGACGTTTCCAACTCACGATCTTCCAATTCTGCTCTTAATTCCGTGACTTTCAGATCACATATTCTCTTGGCCATTTTTACGTAGCAATTTATTTATATTATCCCACTTCTGACACCAATGTTATGTTTTTCTTATTTATTTAAACAGTAAATGGGTGGGATACATTTTAAACACACTGTAGGTTCACTTACTTATTTTATTTATTAACTACACTACTCACTAACACTTAATTTATATATACTTAACTAATCACGAATTATATTCACTATTTGTGATTTTGTATTTGGAGAGGCTTCTGTATAGTGAAAAAATATTTAATTTTTACTTTTCCGCCTTACCTATCTATATGCGAGAAAAATATTGGTTTACCCACAAAAAAAGTGAAATTTTGAAAAAAAAATTGAGTTATTTTTAATCCTGTGTGTATGTCGTCGTCGTTGTCGTCGGCCACTTTTTCTTACATGTCTTGTTAGCACGATACAGCCTTCGGAGTGCAATAAGTCACCAATTTTATTATTGAATATTGTTAAGGACATGCTACAGATGAACCCTATTGATTTTCAGCTCACCAGAGCCAGTACAACGGGTGCTATGGTACTTGAAGTACGACATTTTGTCATTTTTTGAGAAATTTCAGTTTGTTAGCACGATACAGCCTCCGGAGTTCAATAAGTCACAAATTTTATGATTTAATATTATTCAGGACATCTCACAGATGAACCCTATTGATTTTCAGCTCACCAGAGCCAGTATAACGGGTGCTATCGTACTTGAAGTACGACATTTTGTCATTTTTTGAGAAATTTCAGTTTATTAGCACGATACAGCCTCCGGAGTGCAATAAGTCACAAATTTTATGATTTAATATTATTCAGGACATCTCACAGTGAACCCTATTGATTTTCAGCTCACCAGAGCCAATACAACAAGTGCTACAGTACTTTAAGTACGATATTTTTGTCATTTTTGGAGAGGTTTCAGTTTGTTAGCACGATACAGCCTCCAGAGTATATACAAGTGACCAATTTTATAATTGGATATTATTCAGTGCGTCTCAAACATGAACCCTATTGATTTTCAGCTGACTAAAGCCAGTACAACGGGTGCTATGGTACTTGAAGTACCAAATTTTTGTCATTTTAGGAGAATTTTCAGTTTGTTAGCACGATACAGCCTCCAGATAGTATACGATTGATCAATTTTATGATTGAATATTGTTCAAGGTGTTTCACAGATGTACCCTATTGATTCTCAGCTGACTATAGCGTGTACAGCGGGTCCTATAAATCCAGATATACTGCATTTTTGGTTACTTTTGGAGAAATTTCGGTTTGTTAACACGATACATGCCCCGAAGTGTATACAACTGACAATTTTATTATAGAATGTTAATCAGGGCACCTCATAGATGTGGAAAAGTTAGTTTCAATCTTTAAAACCGTTTATTTTGAAACTGGTTTCAGCTACAAAAAATGTCACTCAAATTTATAATCATTGACAAAACATTTTCAGTACCACCTAAAATTCAGTCATATAGGAGACATGTAAAATAGTTCAAAAAACCTTAACTTACTCGAAAATACATTTTAAACTTACCTTTTGTAGTAATTGATCAAGAGATCCCACTATAAATTACTATCTCGAAAAGGGAAAACCATTAAATAATAATAATAACGTTTCAAAAGAATGCCAAGCAGCTTTTTCAATACTGGATAAGTATCGGTTAAAATTTTTAATTAACACGAGGAAGTAGCGGTTATATTACTTTTTTGTCTGATACATATTTCTTTAATACTGCATTCTTTCTTAATAAGACAGATCTTTTTGCAAGTCTTTTTGGCTTTATTGTTTCATAACCTAAAAACAACAATATTTGGTATGACCATTCTGTAATATTTAAACGTTAAATTCTCCAGACACTTTCCAATTATTATAGTATTTTTCAAAATCACAATACTTAAAAAGATCATACATAATATTATAACAATCCATCATTTCATTTCAGCACCATATTATCACTCTGGTATCAGGAGTTAACAAATTCCATTGCTGGAAGCAAGTAATTCCGATAAATTTTTTAGCTACAAGCTCTCACATGATTTGATTCATATCACTTACAAGCTGTTTTTTACAGCTTCTGTGGGGCATTGTGTTTATTTACGATACACACGTACACTTCATCATAATTATGAAAAAAAAGTGTTGCGGCTGGATATAGATTCGTCCACTTATAGATAAATATGCCCTGGTTCATTTTAACTATATGATCTACTAGGTATTGATGGGTGATGTGACCGGGGTGACAGGGGTAACGCGAATAAGATTATTGAGTATATTTTAAAAAAATCAGGTGTTATAAAAATATGTTTTTATTTATTTGTAAGAATAAATTTGCTTATATTCTTATGTTCTGCCCCTTTTTCGTCCCACTGTCTTTTGTTCTAATAAAATTAAAACTATATCCATTATCCTTCCTTTAATTACTTATATAAGAATCATAAAAACAAGATAAATGCTCCGATATAATTTTTTTCTGTTGAATCATTTTTAAATATATAAATTAGTCTTCTTTCGCTGATTTAATAATGAGCGGCTTGTGTTCCATTAGAATATTTTTAAATATGATTCAAACATTCGTACACCAATCTACGTACTAACTAACAACTATAATAGCTACATCCATCAGTTGTTTCGAGAGGACAGTTATCACCTGCCGCAGATGCCCGAAAACTAAGCAAACGCATTTCTTGGTCATTTTGCAACAGTTACCTTCTTATGATTATTACCAGGACCGAAACGAGATATATTACGCTCGAAATGTTAATACATTTAAATGGGTTTTGTTTTAATTTTAATTTCACTTTTTTAACAAATAAAATTTTGAATTTTCTGTATATGTATATGTCCAAATCGCCCATTCGCCGAAATAAATACTTAGTTCACGAAATGATCAAATCCAATGATTCGATGGCCGAAAATGGATCCTATTTCGGAATCTGTTTAAACCGATTTAAACATTTCGCGAACTGAGCTATCCGGAGTTGCTCAACTGCCGAATATAAATGTATTTCGGCAAATTATCATTTTTAGTTTAGCATTTCGCCGATTGTGCAAAAAAGAAGAAAACCAGCTCCGTCATTGTTTGGTGAATAGGTTCGTATGATGTAGTGAGATGTTTTTCATTCTACTTTATTATTCATAACTTTGTTATTAACAACTAATTATTGGCAAAACGTAAAGTTCTACGCGATTTGAATTATATTATTTGACTTTATGTTCTGTTTATTAATTTTCTTATATCTTGCGCATCAAGATAAATGATGGGATTATACCGACTCTGACCATTACAGGATCGAAATTGGAGTTGTATCAATGTTTTATTGTATTTGTTTTCATTTTATGTTTGGTTTTTTGCATCATTCTCATCTGGCAGCTGTTTTAGTGAGCATAATGGCCCGGAGTAAATAACTGTAATAATTAAAAGTAACATTTGTACTTGTAATAAAATGCGATTTTTAGTCGGCAGTTTATTGTTTACTTATGTAAAAAAATAAAACATGACACATGTCCCAAGTTGTACACTAAGAAACGTGTATAAAGTATAAATCACTGCAAAAAAGGGGAACAAATACAAGACTGCAGCTAAATTCGAAAAAAATGGACCTTAATTCAAGTGGCTACCAAATTAAATGTCAGTCAAAGCTACATATTTTATGTGTGAAAGAAAAAAAAGATTGGCTTTCAATAAAAATGTATATAATCGAAATTTAACAGCTAAAATGGGATGCAGAACCATCGGTAGTTACAATAATTTTCAATCTTTTTGGTTTGAAAATATGGAAAACCACGACCATACATTTTTAAAGAGGTTCAAGTCAGAACTTTATGTTATATCGGCAATTATTCTAGTCATATTAATTGGATAATTATCCTGTAATATAACAAATTATGAAATTGGCTGTCTCGACCCTTACTTCGTGGAATATGCTCATATTAGTGTTTTTAAATGAAACTCACGGTCTCTAGTTAATTCCACAATATAATACAAGTTATTGAAAATTCTAAAAAATTGACAATTGTTTCGATGATATTGATTTATCGAAACAATTGTCAATTTTTTAGAATTTTCAATAACTTGCATTATATTGTGGAATTAACTAGAGACCGTGAGTTTCATTTAAAAACACTAATAACAAATTATGATGAAAATCCTTATTCCAGGACCTTTAATTCCTCTGAACGTTCAAAAACTGATGTAAAAGTGACTGCTACTTTGGTTACAATGACGATAAATTCCTAGTTTTCTGCTGCTAGAAAATTGGAATGTCTCATCGAAGCATTTATAGATACTCCTTGTGAATTTGCCTCCGACTTTTGAGCTTTAAATGCTGTAGTACTCTGGACAATTTCAATTTTTTTAATACTTCTTGTTAATTTGCCGCCGACGTTTGAGCCTCTTTAAATGCTGTAGTAGTTCTGGACAATTTCAGTTTTTTTTAATGATGCTACAATCTGGTCAGTGACCAATAAGTACGTTTTTTCTATTCCTAACATACTAACTACTTCAAATTTAAGAGTCACCTTTTGATGTCTTCTTAGTTATTTCTCTTGGCACCAGGGCACTTTTTTCTTGTGCACTAAAACAATGGTCTGCTTTGTCACACACTTCGCCAACTCGTGAGGATTGGCTCTCTTCAGGATGGTCTCGATGTTCTCATGATGCAGAAGTCTTTTTTCGTGCCTCTTTCCAAACTTTTGTATTTCTACATCGACGAACTCCATTCGTTAATCCTTATGGAGGTCTTCATTACAGGTGTACTACGGTTCATTAGGTATATCCCTTAATACTTTATTTTGAAAGGTTTGTATTATTGTAGTATTGGTCTTTTTGGTACACTACCATATTGGTTTCATAATTTGCTTGTAAATGTTATTTGTTGACAACCCCGAGAATCTTCCTATGAGTCAGTACATTTTTTATATTCAATAATTGGTTCTCCTTTTTTTTCTTCACGTGTGTTTTTCAGCAAATCTTCGTATCTAATGTTAAGCCGTATTGGCATATGGGATATAGTGTCCGTTAATTTTTATTGGTACGTATTGTAATAATAATAATAATAAACCAAAGACAAACAGCAAGGAATAGCAAGACCACCTATACACCCAATAAAGGACGAAGACTCACTACTAGGGGAGGCAAGGAACAAACCCAAACTTAAGAAGTCCCATCCCAAAACTAATATTTAAGCTCAATACCTCCCAAATTATTAAAAAAAACATTCTAATCTCTAAGTATATAACACACAACAGCACATTGGAAAATATTCACACAATCATATACACAGCAGCACTCACAATAATCAGACATAATGGCCAAAAAATCCCGGAACAAGTAGGGAAAATAAGAAAAAAACATTAACCAAAGTGGCAAATCAGAATAGAAAATAAGATAAATAACCTAAGAAGGGATATAGAA
The DNA here is from genome assembly GCA_963921935.1 of Galeruca laticollis. Classification (NCBI taxonomy): domain Eukaryota; kingdom Metazoa; phylum Arthropoda; class Insecta; order Coleoptera; family Chrysomelidae; genus Galeruca; species Galeruca laticollis. Next base: position 116,380,336 of record OY998182.1, on the reverse strand, counting down.
CACATGACCCAACACAAAAATGGAAACAAATCTAAAAAAAAAAAAATTCTATAACGAAAATAATGAAAAATTATCAGACCCAGACAGAGCTAGAAACTCTAGACACACTGAGACAAAAACTTGCCGTCTACGGCGGCAGACTACGAAGATTCAGGGACTACACTATAGTCTATTTCTTAATGTCTGACAGCACAGTAGCCTCATTAAATATTCAAATAGAAAATTATCTATTACAGAGTGATCCTAAGAATTTTACAAGTAAATACTAAAATTCTAATGCAAAACAAGTAGGTGTCTGTATTGGTTATCTGTACATCCCTGTTTCAGCTCAAAATACAATATGGTAATAAAACTGAACAATGCCAAAAGGATAAACAGTGCGGCAGTGGCGTAGATTACGATATTAGTTCATTTTGCTCATTTAATTAGATTTGGTCAACATTACAGTTGAAATAAAATTCGTTCGTTTAGGCCTATTAACAAGCTACATTTTTATTAAATTAAATTAAAGAAAATATAGTTTAATTCTCATAATTCAAATTTATTTACAATGAATTCATGTATATTAAGTAAAGTAAATATACCATTTATAGGAAATATAAAATTCAATCTATAGTATCATCCTCTTCGCTGGCCATTCAAGAATCATCCGAAGACTCGTCGAGAGAGATCACTATCGGTTCTATAGTTTGTTCTATGAGGTTATCTAAAACACATATTTTGTCTTCCTCTTTAATTACATGATTCACAGCATCTCTCCAGTTCTCTTCAGTTATTGTTGTCAATGAGTACTTCATGAGTTCACGGACATCTTTCATTTTAAATGTTTTATTATGTCTAGCTACATAACCTTTCATTTGGGTCCATATTCACTCTATCGCATTTAATTCACAATGGTATGGCGGCAAACGAAGCACTGTTATCCCACGATTCTTGGTTATTTCATCAATAACAAACTTTTTAAATTGTAGCTTGTGATCTGAAGCAACCTTTAAAAGTTCTTTTTTCAACATATCATCTTCAAATGGTACATCTTTTACGATTAACCAGTTTCTAATATCAGCTTTTCTCCAAGAGGTAGATGGAAGGTTTTCTGTTAATCGCGAATGATAAGTGGCATTGTCCATAACGATTACAGCATTATTTGGAATTAATTCGACCATTTGTGTAAAATACATCTGCAGTCATTTCTTCATGATAGTCTTTGGTTGATGTTGACTGAAACTCCAGTAAACCCCCATACAACTAACCCTTGATTGCATCCAATATGCGTTATTATTAGTCGGCGACCTTTACCGATAGGAGTTTTCAGTCCACTAGATAAACCTACTATGAAAGCTTGACGACTGGTTTGAATACTTTCGTCCTGCCATATTTTTTTCACTGAATGTCCTTCATTGAGCCATGTCTCATCTAGATAATAGATTTGTCTTCCCTCCTGTCTGTATTTTCGGATATCTCGTAAATACTGGCGTCTCCAACATATTATTTCTTCGTTGTCGATTAGCACTGATTTGCGACTTTGCTTCTCCCAAGTAAAATTTAATTTGTGTAATATTTTCCACAAAGTTTTTCGCCCTATGTCAGGCCAAATACTCGTCCTTCTTCACCATTCTTAGAATTCTGTCAAGGGTTGGGATCTCTTTTTTAAAATATAATTCATGTACTTTTCGTCTTATTGTACTTTGCATATGTTCATCAAGGTCAAATGGTTTTCTTCCAGTTGACTTTTTAGGTGGAGATATATTTCCATTTTTCCTCTCTCTTAGAAGCCTGTAAATAGTAGATTCACCAACTCCTATCATATTGGAACATGTCGAAACTATATTTCTAACAGTAGCAGCCGGCATTTGATGTACAACAGCATCATGCACATTTAACACTACAGTCTTCGTTTGTAAGCTAAGCACGCTATTACACTTTACTGGGGTAAAACTTGAAGACATTTTTCACAACACAGTTAACACTTATGGAACATAAAGCGACTCTAAGCAAAACAAATTATATAAATTTGGGCGAGACCAAGTTTCACCGTATATACCTGCAAAATTTCTAAGTAGTCATTGGGACAATCCCTAGTAGGACCCTATTGTAATGTTTCTTGGAAATTTTATTATCAACATTTCGAAAATCAGAAAGTAATTATCTGGAGAATGAATTGATAAATGGTTTGTTAATATGTCTCCCAAGAATTGACCTGCTTCAAATTCTCAAGATAATTAATGAAATATTCAGTCAGAATAGTTGCGTTACAAGATTATTTCAAAAATAATTTATGGTTTTAACTGTATGTACTCTACAAATGTATGAAGGTCAGTTAGTTGTTTTAACTAACCGAATTTACATTTATATTACCCTTATATATCAGATAGGGTATAAAATTAAATAGTAAATAAATTCCTTAGATGAACTGTGACGCTTATGCTTTACTACCTGACTATCATCTGTGAACTTTTCGCGTGCTGTCAGTCAATAAGAAACAGACTATAGTGTGTTATTTCGTAACAATACGAAGGATGTGATTGGTCGGCAGGCCGTGGATTCCAATGTGGAATCCACGGGGTGTAGAATTTCTTCAATTTAATATCTAACAGGAATGTATATATTATTACATAGTCGTGGTGAAAATAACTTATGGCATTCACCTATTTGGAGATAAATCGATATGTTTTTAGTTATAAAAAGATCAATTAGGTCAGGTATCTTTTTGGGGCCTGTCGGACAATATGTTGGCTTTCCTACTGATAAGGTAATAGATCCATATTCATTGGTATTATAACTTTTAAAAACACTTTGCCTTTTGCTATCGAGCCCCAGTGGGCATTTTAGGAGTCACCTCCTATTATAAATCTATTTCCCAGGTTGCTAAAACAGAATTTATGTTACAAGAGTTTTAAAGACCAGGCACGACTACGATTGCGTTCACGTTTCGGTTCTATAGACTGCACTAAAACTAACAAATTATTATTGTACCTTTTATTAATTATTTATACTTTCTTACCTCACACTATACTTCCATTTCCAGTTGATACATTCTGAAAATAACATCTTATAATATTATTATGTCTTTCTTTACAGATCTGAATTTTCCTTATTTTTAATTCAAACTATATTTATAAATTTACACAACTTTTAATCAAAATGTAGATAATTTACCAGATAAAAATTAATACGTTGCAATTTTTGGTTGCCCCAGGGTATAACTGTTAAGTATTTAAAACCAAATAATCTATTATTAACGGCCGTATTGCATTCCATGGTTGAAAAATTAATTAGTATTAATCATAATCTCGGTGGTGGTTGTTTTCACCTGGTGTCATGAAATTAGGAAAAAAGTGGATATGTCGAAAACGGCATATATTTATCTGCTAATGAGGTATACGGGGTCTGTTAGTCTATTATTTGTATAATAGATAAATTAAACGACGATTTCGGTGCAACTAAAAATATATTTAATATTTATTCCAACATACTTTGAAGGCCGTACAAACTTGATAAAGAACAGATACAAATAAATTATTAAAGAAAGTATTTTGATATACCGAGTGCTATAAATTTTAATACACAACATCTCCCTTTATTCATTCACAAGCCAAACGCATCGGTTTTCTTAAATTCTTCCCCTACTAGACATACTTGAAACATCAGATATATTCATGTCCAGAGATTTATCAATATTTACAAACATAATATCTCTATTCGTTGACGATAATTTAGGTGGGACATGCAAAGTAGAATTTGAAGTACATTTGATATTAGTAGTTTGTTCTAAAGGCAAATTTTTATCATCTTCAGGTACAGTTTCAATGAACATATGATTTCTTATTAATTTTTGATCATTTTCATCTTCAACTGTGTATGTTGTATAAGTCTAATTTTGTCTACTACTCTACCAAAGGACCATTTTGAATTTAGAGCCTTCTGATATCTAATTTTTTATTGATTCCTTCTTCCCCTTATTATAATAAAAATGTAGTTTTTTTTTGTTTGTTTTTGAAATTTTGGTATTTTTTATGATTTTCTTTTTAATTTTTTACCAAAAGAAAGAGCTCGTTAAACATGATGGCGCTACGATGCCCTGTTTTTGATTTTCCTTCACATTTGTTGTTAATTAGGATGTATTTGTTTATAAATTTAATGTTTCAGAACATATAAAAATCAGTTTTAGGCAATTCTAGTTTTAGGTAGAATTGGTAGAATGATTTATGAGGGGTCTGCTGAGTCTTCAATTTTACAGCCCTAATCTTTTACCTCTTCAGATATTGAATTTTAAAATTGAAAAAATTAGAACACATTTATTATTATTTATTAAATTTAATTTCATGGACTAGTTACCGCTGTTCTAAATTTCTTTATATTACCAGCTAAAAGCTTTTAAGAAAATACATTTTCCTTAGAGGGTTTTGATAAATCTCTCAACTTATTACAATAATTACGAAAAATGTGATTGCGACACTCGATTTTTTCTATAAAGAAATTTGGACCATAAGGCTTGGAATCTTGAATTTTCTTATAAACACTACTATCTCCATCGCCAATAATTTTACTGTACTTCAAATTGTGCATTTTCATTGAACATTCGAACCCTTCTAATATTATTTTGCTTTCATGGATGTTTAAGTTCCATTCCAATTAATAAAGCACTCATGTTTCTTACCTTTTTTCAATGATTTATGCATTTTACATTGCAAACAAAATTTATTTTTAACATATACATATAGAACTTTTTGAGCTCTTGCGCTTATAATTCTACGCCCGATAATGCATTGTAATTACTTTTATATGACCTTTTACTAAAAGCTTCATCAACTACTACAGCTATTACTGGTACCCCGTTAATTAATTCACCAGCTTCAACCGCTAATTTATATTCTTTACCCGCTAGAATCATCTCCTCTATCGCAATGTCTTTGGTATTTTTTATAACAACATTTTGATTGAAATATGTGTTAGGAGATATTGTAGGAAAATTTGCACCACCTAATACTGTGGATAACTGCTTTTATCCAAGTTCCCGCAGCTATCGTACCGATTCTCGAATTCTATCTATTTTACATATTTCCCTTCAGAATTTGTTTATAATTCTCAATTTCAATCTACTTTTTATATCTCTGATCAAAACTTGTATTAAATTCCCGATTTTAAACAACTTTTCTTACTACTTTACTTTTTTCTATTTTTATATCGTCTTGACAACCAAAATATCCTACTTGATTCCAATTAAAATCATATTATTTATCTCAAATGTCATCTGAAAGTCTATGTTCCCTTTTTACATAAATTTAGAAAGCCAGGAATAATTAATTTATTTATTGAAACTCAACTACCAAATTTCGCATATTGTATATTTTGAATTAGATAATTCGTTTGTTATATCATTATATATAAATCACATTGATGGTATTGTAATGTTTTTCTAATTTATTTAAAACGTAAAAACGGGTGGGATAAATTTTAAACACTCGGTATGGCTACTTACTAATTTATTTAAACACTATACTAATCACTAACACTTAATTTATATATACTCAACTAATCACTTAAATCTGATTTATATGTACACAAACTTAATTATATTAGCACTTTACTGTTCGGTGTATTTCTGTTTATTTTTCGAGATCACTTTATCCACTAACTCCTCCGCTGATCGGTCCTTATTTATATTAATGCCTTTCTTACTAGAAAATTCCGGGCTGCGGCTTACACACAAATAATTGATTCTGGCCTTTTCTAGATAAGTCTGGTCACAAAAACAATGCTTAGATAAGATAGTCCCAAACAGTTATAAAAACACTGCGTATCCGCCATAATTTTAATTTTCATACCTGGCTTAGACAGGGTCTATACCAGTGTGCTGTTTCGTAACAGTATCAATGTTAGTTCCTTATATGATTAGAAAATTTAATTTTAGCAACCAAACTTGTGAAGAAATTCAAACACTCTAGATTTACCGGTGTAGATTAAGATTATCACATATAATATGTTCTTAATATATATATATAGTTGTTTTGTTATTCTTGGGATTAGGTCCTTATTATATATCTAATGGAAATTTAGTTTCAGAAACATATTTATTAAGGTTTCGGCTATTCAGTCTAGCCTTTATCAAAATACTACAAAAAGATAAAAAGCAGTGCCAACAATATTTGTAAAACATCTTTCAAATCAAAATAGCTTACCACAGAACGATGCATATATCATCCTCCTCAAAGTTTTAATGAAAGTCATCCTTGTTTCAAAACGTTTATTAAAAACAACACGTTATGAAGTTACAAACATTCACAAACAGATAATCGACATTTACAACTTAAGGTGAGAATAAAAGGACAAGTTTTGGTTGAATTCTTGTTTTTTGTAGTTGGTTTGAACTTAATTATGATTTTAAAATATATATACAACTCTACACTGAAAAATGTATTAAAGTATTCTGAGGAGTGTTGATAATTTATTAGGTTGTAATATATTTTCATTAGATTATTTTTATCAGTGTTTATTTTTTTGAATATATACCATTTCATAGAACTACAGTTTTTTTGTTATTTTCCTTCTTAACTATTTTTTTGTTTTTAAAATTAAAGCTATGGTTGGTTTCTTTCATGTGATTGCTTAAAGCAGTTTTATTTTTTTTTGAAATATTTGTAACCATTGCTTCTATCTACTTTTTAGATATTGATTGGTTTGACAAATATATACTCTATTGCAATTGATACAGGGTATTTCGTACACCACGTGTTTTTTGATTTTTGGGGATGGTAGTTTTTAATTTACTAAAATCACTTTTTAGATGTATATTATGCTAGCGTAGCCATTTTACAGGGCACCCTTCGGACCAGGCTAATAATTTGTTGCTAATTTGTTGCTAATTTGTAACGCTGAGCTTGATTTTGTTGCTAATGCCGTTTCCAAGAAAACGCAAACTATGCTACCGTAATATTAAGCTAGCGTAGCCACACGCTATAACTATATAAATAAGTAATATTGAAAAAAACTGAAAACACATGAATTTGTTGCTAATTTGTTGCTAAAAGATGACACTAACCGATACTGGAAAAAATCATCCCTTACCTCGATTTCCCACCCCTCACTATTATTTGCTATTAAGCTAGCGTAGCCACACGCTATAACTATATAAATAAGTAATATTGAAAAAAACTGAAAACACATGAATTTGTTGCTAATTTGTTGCTAAAAGATGACACTAACCGATACTGGAAAAAATCATCCCTTACCTCGATTTCCCACCCCTCACTATTATTTGCTATTAAGCTAGCGTAGCCACACGCTATAACTATATAAATAAGTAATATTGAAAAAAACTGAAAACACATGAATTTGTTGCTAATTTTTTGCTAAAAGATGACACTAACCGATACTGGAAAAAATCATCCCTTACCTCGATTTTCCCACCTCTCACTATTATTTGCTATTAAGCTAGCGTAGCCACACGCTATAACTATATAAATAAGTAATATTGAAAAAAACTAAAAACACATGAATTTGTTGCTAAAAGATGACACTAACCGATACTGAAAAAAATCATCCCTTACCCCGATTTTCCTACCCCTCAATATTATTTGATATTAAGCTAGCGCAGCCACACGCTATAAATATAAAAAAAAAGTAATATTGAATAAAACTAAAAGCACATAAATTTGTTGCTAAAAGATGACACTAACCGATAGTGGAAAAAATCATCCCCTAACCCGATTTTCCCACCCCTCGCTATTACTTGATATTAAGCTAGCGTAGCCACACGCTACAACTAATAGATAAGTAGTATAGAATAAAAATAAATGCACAGGAATTTGTTGCTAAAAGATGACACTAACCGATACTGCGAAAAAATCAACCCTTATCTCATAATAATTGAAATTCATCGTGTTTTAGTAGCCATAGCCTAGCAACAAATTGCCCTACTGATTTTAAAGCGATATAGTCGATATTTGGTCAGAAATACACCAGCAACAAATTCCCCGACTGATTTTTAATTGAAATTCGTTGTGTTTTAGCCGCAATAGCCTAGCAACAAATTGCCCTATTGATTTTAAAGCGATACAGCCCATATTTTTTCAGTAATACACCAGCAACAAACTCCTCGAGTATTGTTTGATCGAAATTCATCGTGTTTTAGTAGCCATAGTCTAGCAACAAATTGCCCTATTGATTTTAAAGCGATATAGTTCATATTTGTGCAGTAATACACCAGCAACAAAATTCCTCGAGTATTTTTTGATCGAAATTCATCGTGTTTTAGTGGCAATAGCCTAGCAACAAATTGCCCTATTGATTTTAAAGCGATATACTCCATATTTGTTCAATAATACACCAGCAACAAATTCCTCGAGTATTTTTTGATCGAAATTCATCGTGTTTTAGTAGCCATACTCTAGCAACAAATTGCCCTATTGCTCTTAAAGCGATATAGTCCATATTTGTTCAGTAATACACCAGCAACAAATTCCTCGAGTATTTTTTGATCGAAATTCATCGTGCTGTAGTAGCCATAGTCTAGCAACAAATTGCCCTATTGCTTTTAAAGCGATATAGTCCATATTTGTTTAGTAATACACCAGCAACAAATTCCTCGAGTATTTTTTGACCGAAATTCATCGTGTTTTAGTAGCCATAGCCTAGCAACAAATTGCCCTATTGATTCTGAAGCGATATAGTCCATATTTGTTCAGTAATACACCAGCAACAAATTCCCTGAGTATTTTTTTATCGAAATTCATGGTGTTTTAGTAGCCATAGCCTAGCAACAAATTGCCCTATTGATTTTGAAGCGATATAGTCCATATTTGTTCAGTAATACACCAGCAACAAACTCCTCGAGTATTTTTTTATCGAAATTCATCGTGTTTAGTAGCCATAGCCTAGCAACATATTGCCCTATTGATTTTAAAGCGATATAGTCGATATTTGGTCAGTAATACACCAGCAACAAATTCATCGAGTATTTTTTTATCGAAATTCATCGTGTTTAGTAGCCATAGCCTAGCAACAAATTCCCCTATTGATTTTAAAGCGATATAGTCCATATTTGTTCAATAATACACCAGCAACAAATTCCTCGAGTATTTTTTGATCGAAATTCATCGTGTTTTAGTAGCCATACCCTAGCAACAAATTGCCCTATTGATTTTAAAGCGATATACTCCATATTTGTTCAATAATACACCAGCAACAAATTCCTCGAGTATTTTTTGATCGAAATTCATCGTGTTTTAGTAGCCATACCCTAGCAACAAATTGCCCTATTGCTTTTAAAGCGATATAGTCCATATTTGTTTAGTAATACACCAGCAACAAATTCCTTGAGTATTTTTTTATCGAAATTCATCGTGTTTAGTAGCCATAGCCTAGCAACAAATTGCCCTATTGATTTTAAAGCAATATAGTCGATATTTGGTTAGTAATACACCAGCAACAAATTCCTCGAGTATTTTTTTATTGAAATCCATCGTCTTTTAGTAGTCATAGCGTAGCAACAAATTGCCCTATTGATTTTAAAGTGATATAGTCGATATTTGGTCAGTAATACACCAGCAACAAATTCCTCGAGTATTCTTTTATCGAAATTCATCGTGTTTTAGTAGCCATAGCCTAGCAACAAATTGCCCTATTGATTTTGAAGTGATATAGTCCATATTTGTGCAGTAATACACCAGCAACAAATTCCTTGAGTATTTTTATATCGAAATTCATCGTGTTTTAGTAGCCATAGCCTAGCAGCAAATTGCCCTATTGATTTTGAAGCGATATAGTCCATATTTGTTCAGTAATACACCAGCAACAAATTCCTCGAGTATTTTTTTATCGAAAATCATCGTGTTTTAGTAGCCATAGCTTAGCAACAAATTGCCCTATTGATTTGAAAGCGATATAGTCCATATTTGTTTAGTAATACACCAGCAACAAATTCCTTGAGTATTTTTTATCGAAATTCATCGTGTTTTAGTAGCCATAGCCTAGCAACAAATTGCCCTATTGATTTTGAAGCGATATAGTCGATATTTGGTCAGTAATACACCAGCAACAAATTCCTTGAGTATTTTTTGATCGAAATTCATCGTGTTTTAGTAGCCATAGCCTAGCAACAAATTGCCCTTTTGATTTTAAAGCGATATAGTCCATATTTGTTTAGTAATACACCAGCAACAAATTCCTTGAGTATTTTTTATCGAAATTCATCGTGTTTTAGTAGCCATAGCCCAGCAACAAATTACCCTATTGATTTTTAAGCGATATAGTCGATATTTGGTCAGTAATACGCCAGCAACAAATTCCTCGAGTATTTTTTGATCCAAATTCATCGTGTTTTAGTAGCCATAGTCTAACAACAAATTGCCCTATTGCTTTTAAAGCGATATAGTCCATATTTGTTCAGTAATACACCAGCAACAAATTCCTCGAGTACTTTTTTATCGAAATTCATCGTGTTTTAGTAGCCATAGCTTAGCAACAAATTGCCCTATTGATTTGAAAGCGATATAGTCCATATTTGTTTAGTAATACACCAGCAACAAATTCCTCGAGTATTTTTTTATCCAAATTCATCGTGTTTTAGTAGCCATAGCCTAGCAACAAATTGCCCTATTGATTTTAAAGCGATATAGTCGATATTTGGTCAGTAATACACCAGCAACAAATTCCTCGAGTATTTTTTTATCGAAATTCATCGTGTTTAGTAGCCATAGCCTAGCAACAAATTGCCCTATTGATTTTGAAGCGATATAGTCCATATTTGTTCAGTAATACACCAGCAACAAATTCCTCGAGTATTTTTTGATCCAAATTCATCGTGTTTTAGTAGCCATAGTCTAACAACAAATTGCCCTATTGCTTTTAAAGCGATATAGTCCATATTTGTTCAGTAATACACCAGCAACAAATTCCTCGAGTATTTTTTTATCGAAATTCATCGTGTTTTAGTAGCCATAGCCTAGCAACAAATTGCCCTATTGATTTTAAACCGATATAGTCGATATTTGTTCAGTAATACACCAGCAACAAATTCCTCGAGTATTTTTTGACCGAAATTCATCGTGTTTTAGTAGCCATAACCTAGCAACAAATTGCCCTATTGATTCTGAAGCGATAAAGTCCATATTTGTTTAGTAATACACCAGCAAGAAATTCCTCGAGTATTTTTTTATCGAAATTCATCGTGTTTTAGTAGCCATAGCCTAGCAACAAATTACCCTATTGATTTTGAAGCGATATAGTCGATATTTGGTCAGTAATACGCCAGCAACAAATTCCTCGAGTATTTTTTGATCCAAATTCATCGTGTTTTAGTAGCCATAGCCTAGCAACAAATTGCCCTATTGATTTTAAAGCGATATAGTCGATATTTGGTCAGTAGTACACCAGCAACAAATTCCTCGAGTATTTTTTTATCGAAATTCATCGTGTTTAGTAGCCATAGCCTAGCAACAAATTGCCCTATTGATTTTAAAGCGATATAGTCGATATTTGTTCAGTAATACACCAGCAACAAATTCCTCGAGTATTTTTTGACCGAAATTCATCGTGTTTTAGTGGCAATAGCCTAGCAACAAATTGCCCTATTGATTTTAAAGCGATATACTCCATATTTGTTCAATAATACACCAGCAACAAATTCCTCGAGTATTTTTTGACCGAAATTCATCGTGTTTTAGTAGCCATAACCTAGCAACAAATTGCCCTATTGATTCTGAAGCGATAAAGTCCATATTTGTTTAGTAATACACCAGCAAGAAATTCCTCGAGTATTTTTTTATCGAAATTCATCGTGTTTTAGTAGCCATAGCCTAGCAACAAATTACCCTATTGATTTTGAAGCGATATAGTCGATATTTGGTCAGTAATACGCCAGCAACAAATTCCTCGAGTATTTTTTGATCCAAATTCATCGTGTTTTAGTAGCCATAGCCTAGCAACAAATTGCCCTATTGATTTTAAAGCGATATAGTCGATATTTGGTCAGTAGTACACCAGCAACAAATTCCTCGAGTATTTTTTTATCGAAATTCATCGTGTTTTAGTAGCCATAGCCTAGCAACAAATTGCCCTATTGATTTTAAAGCGATATAGTCGATATTTGTTCAGTAATACACCAGCAACAAATTCCTCGAGTATTTTTTGACCGAAATTCATCGTGTTTTAGTAGCCATAACCTAGCAACAAATTGCCCTATTGATTCTGAAGCGATAAAGTCCATATTTGTTTAGTAATACACCAGCAAGAAATTCCTCGAGTATTTTTTTATCGAAATTCATCGTGTTTTAGTAGCCATAGCCTAGCAACAAATTACCCTATTGATTTTGAAGCGATATAGTCGATATTTGGTCAGTAATACGCCAGCAACAAATTCCTCGAGTATTTTTTGATCCAAATTCATCGTGTTTTAGTAGCCATAGCCTAGCAACAAATTGCCCTATTGATTTTAAAGCGATATAGTCGATATTTGGTCAGTAGTACACCAGCAACAAATTCCTCGAGTATTTTTTTATCGAAATTCATCGTGTTTAGTAGCCATAGCCTAGCAACAAATTGCCCTATTGATTTTAAAGCGATATAGTCGATATTTGTTCAGTAATACACCAGCAACAAATTCCTCGAGTATTTTTTGACCGAAATTCATCGTGTTTTAGTGGCAATAGCCTAGCAACAAATTGCCCTATTGATTTTAAAGCGATATACTCCATATTTGTTCAATAATACACCAGCAACAAATTCCTCGAGTATTTTTTGATCGAAATTCATCGTGTTTTAGTAGCCATACTCTAGCAACAAATTGCCCTATTGCTTTTAAAGCGATATAGTCCATATTTGTTCAGTAATACACCAGCAACAAATTCCTCGAGTATTTTTTGATCGAAATTCATCGTGCTGTAGTAGCCATAGTCTAGCAACAAATTGCCCTATTGATTTTAAAGCGATATAGTCCATATTTGTTTAGTAATACACCAGCAACAAATTCCTCGAGTATTTTTTGACCGAAATTCATCGTGTTTTAGTAGCCATAGCCTAGCAACAAATTGCCCTATTGATTCTGAAGCGATATAGTCCATATTTGTTCGGTAATACACCAGCAACAAATTCCTCGAGTATTTTTTTATCGAAATTCATCGTGTTTAGTAGCCATAGCCTAGCAACAAATTGCCCTATTGATTCTGAAGCGATATAGTCGATATTTGTTCAGTAATACACCAGCAACAAATTCCTCGAGTATTTTTTGATCGAAATTCATCGTGTTTTAGTAGCCATACTCTAGCAACAAATTGCCCTATTGCTTTTAAAGCGATATAGTCCATATTTGTTCAGTAATACACCAGCAACAAATTCCTCGAGTATTTTTTGATCGAAATTCATCGTGCTGTAGTAGCCATAGTCTAGCAACAAATTGCCCTATTGATTTTAAAGCGATATAGTCCATATTTGTTTAGTAATACACCAGCAACAAATTCCTCGAGTATTTTTTGACCGAAATTCATCGTGTTTTAGTAGCCATAGCCTAGCAACAAATTGCCCTATTGATTTGAAAGCGATATAGTCCATATTTGTTCAGTAATACACCAGCAACAAATTCCTCGAGTATTTTTTTATCGAAATTCATCGTGTTTTAGTAGCCATAACCTAGCAACAAATTGCCCTATTGATTTTAAAGCGATATAGTCCATATTTGTTCAGTAATACACCAGCAACAAATTCCTCGAGTATTTTTTGGTCGAAATTCATCGTGTTTTAGTAGCCATGGCCTAGCAGCAAATTGCCCTACTGATTTTAAAGTGATATAGTCCATATTTGGATAGTAGTAGCCCAGCAACTAATTCCCCGACTAATTTTTAATTGAAATTCGTTGTTTTAGCCGCCATGGCTTAGCAACACACTGTCCGACTGATTTTAAAACGATATAGTCCATATTTCGCCAGTAGAAGCCCAGCAACAAATTCCCCGAGTGTTTTTTAATTGAAATTTGACGTGTTTTAGTAGCCATAGCCTAGCAACAAATTGCCGGAGTGTTTTTTAATTGAAATTCAACCGCCCACAATTTCGCTAATTTCTCATGCGAAGCGTAATACGGTAGCAATTTTTTCAAATTATATATTTTTCTGAAGGTGTAAAACATCTTTATCGGTAACGTTGATCTCCATCAAGTGTTTCCACCCGGTCGGAGTATCAGAAAATGGTTTCTAACGACTGGTTTGATTAATTTTATAAATGCATTTATATTTTATAATAATAACACCATTTAATATCAATAACATAATATTGTATTTATAATTATTAATATCATATTTTATGTATCTTCATTTTAGCAGCTACTTGACAATAGCAATTAATGATAAATTGTCCAAAAAAGTTGTGCATCATGTTGTGTTGCTCTTTGAGTATACTATTAATCTGGGAGTAATTTGATAGTTGTCGGATCGGTTAATAGTTCTTCCAACTAAATCATCCGCTTCCATCCAACTACTATTTCCTCTCCGATATGAGTAAGACACATAATGCCCCGTCGGCAATAGATCTAAATCTGATCGAATCGTGTTCCCGCCAGATCTTCTCAGATTTACAGTGGATCCTCTAAATCCGACAGCGCCTATTAAATAAATTTCTCGATTTCTATTTATTGGGTTTCTTATTTCTTTTGGTATAAGACCCAATTTAAACTTGTCGTTTATTTCCATATCATTCACAACTTTAAATATTATAATTTCGCCTACAATAAAAAAGTATTTTTTTATTAAATTATTTGTCAATGTTTTTGCATTTCAATATTATATAAAACAATTGAAGCCTTTCTCAATGAAACTAGTTAAAAACAAAAAACTTTCCGTCTGACTATAGAATTGAAGGCCAGGATCGATGGATCGAGTAATCTCGGCCGGCCTCTCGCAATAGAAAAAATGCTGTCAAGGTGACGGATTTTCAAAAGTCGTCGAAATGAATTTTGAAAGGTACCATCGTGTAGAGGATAAAAAAGGAAACTTTTTTCTCTTACGCTTTTTTGCTTAGATTAATATTTTCACAGGAAATAACAAAAAACCGAAAAATCGCTAAGCTAAATTCGCTCCAACTTCGCGAAAAATGATCAAATCTTTTTGAAATTTGGCACATTATCGTAAAACATCTTGCTGCTGCTGATAAAATGATAGAGTACTTCATGTAACATTATTTATCTAAATAATCAAGCGAAAATAGCGAGCAACTTTTTATGAGGTTATATATTTATGTTCAGCGGAAAAAAGTCTGTGAGGAAGTTTAAGCTACGAAAAACGTCCAGCGACAAAGTTGTTCGTTATGACTTAAAGAAATTCATGAGAAATATTTAGATTTATTCATTGGAAAATGGCTATAATATCGCGATTTTTCCAAACTGACTTATATTGTGCAACGCAACAGGTGTAGGCTGTGTGAAGGCATAATTGCATAGAGCGCCTGCCACCGTGCAAGCTACAGCTGTTGCGTTTGCACAATGCGAGTCAGTTTGTAAAAATCGCGATATTATAGCCATTTTCCAATGAATCAATCGAAATATTTCTGATAAATTTCTTTAAGACATAACGAACAACTTTGTCGCTGGAAGTTTTTTGTAGCTTAAACTTCCTCACAGACTTTTTTCCGTTGAACTTATATTATATAACCTCATAAAAAGTTGCTCGCTATTTTCGCTTGATTATTTATATAAATAACGTTACATCAAGTAGTGTGCCAAATTTCAAAAAGATAATTTTTCGTGAAATTGGAGTGAATTTAGTTTTAAAAACGTGGTTCAAACGGACTTCGCAATTTTTCGGTTTTTTGTTATTTCCTGTGAAAATATTAATCTAACCAAAAAAGTGTATAGAGAAAAAAAGTCTCCTTTTGTATCCTCTACACGACGGTACTTTTCAAAATTCATTTTGACGACTTTTGAAAATTCGTCACCGTGTCAGCATTTTTTGTACTGCGAGAGGCCGGCAGAGCGCTAAAGGAATTACTCGATCCTGGCCTTCAATTGTGATCAGTGATCTATAAACACGCAAGCTTTTTTATTTAAAATCCGAGAATCCCTTTAAATTTTGAAAAAATTAACTTTTTATTGACACTTTATCTTTAGGATATTTATACAAATATCAAACATATTTTTGTAGGAAATATCCCACTCGTTTCAAATTTGCAAACGTTGTTTACTATTACCTTTGTTCCGCTCCAAAAACTAATCAGCTTCAAGTTCAAATGTACTTGATATATGCACCAAATTATTATTATTATTCTTACCAAGATTTAACAGAGAGCTTTCAGTATCTGAACTGCATTTACAACATCTGCTTATAACAGGAGGTTTCCAAGCTTCTTCCAAAAAAGTTTCTTTCGACGCAAATTTTAAATAGTTGTCCATGATAGTAATCGTAGGTAAAATGTTATTTTTCTTTTCCTTACACTTGGTACACTTGATTTCTTCTTCTGCGCTGTTAAGCGGTGCTAATAATTGTCTGGCCAACCATGCAACCTCTTTATTGCATGACAATACGTGTAAATCATCAGAAAGCATAGACTCTTCCATTGGTATAATCTTACTTAAGACTTGCGCTCTCATTTTGTACGTGTTTGTTTTGACTCCATTCTTTAATATTTCCAAAACCAGATTCATAAAATCAGTCTTTGTAGCTTCAAACTAAAAAGTAATGATCTTTGTTTTATATTAATTTATAACACAGTCTGACATAAATCCGCACTTTAGTCGGAGCTACTCGTGATCTAAGTAATCCATTTTTACTCGCTACACTCATACACTAACCACGCTATGCAATAATGCTACATGTATCATAATGTACTATTATAGCACTCCGTGTGTAAAGCGTGATTTATCGCAGGCTAACCTAAAAATGCATGCAAAAATCGAGTTTTTCGCACTTCTAAAAAAACCTGTGTTTCTATTCCATACTTTGCCCAGAAATATTAACTACATAGACAAGCAAAGTTCTTGCATATCAGTCAATAAATATGGTTTTATACTTGTGTGATTTCTAAATTAATTTTCTCTTTAATTTATTGAAGCGCAAATACAGAGGTAAATATTACTTTTTTGCATAGGTATGAGAATAGATTATTGCAATATACGAAATTATTTAGTTTATCACTACTCCGTTTCAGAAGTTACTTTACTGTCTTCTTCGTTTGAAAAGAAAATTCACATAAAGTAGATACATTTATTAATGTTAATCCAAATATTTATTCAAATAAAGTGATATTTTAAATTACAATCAGACAATAATTTTTCAATTAATCCGAGCCAATGAAAGGATGTTTTTAAATTAAAAACGCTGCTAACTGCTCTAGCAGAATGCTCTCTCACTGAAACTAGTTAAAAACAAAAGAAACTGTTTTCGTCTGACTTACGAATTGTAATCAGTGATCACAATTCTAAGTGACGCGAGATTTTTTATTTAAAATACGAAAATCTCTTTAAATTTTGAAAAAATTAACTTTTTTTCATTGAATCTTAATAAAGGATTTTATCTTTATGATATTTATACGTATATCATACATATTTTTGTAGGAAATTTCCCACTCTTTTTAAATATGCAAACGGTCTTTACTGATATTGACTTCTTCATCATGCAGAAAAATACAAAAAACCTAAAAAAAGTCCATAGTCAAAAAATGACCCTTAATAAAGACCGTTCCGCTCCAAAAAGTAATCAGCTCTAAGTTCAAATGTACTTGATATGTGCACCAAATTTCATCGAAAAGGCGTTCGCGAGCAACCATGAGACATAATTTTGACCACATACACACACACACACATACACACACACACAGATATTTTGGTAAACATGTATATTCCTGTTCAGGGAACTCGAAAACTCTCCACGGGAAAACAAAACACCATTATATAGAATAGTAACCTTGGAAGAGATCCCCTTCTTCGTCAGGCCTTATAATTTAAAAGACATCAGCTTAAAGATATTTAGTGTGTGTTCACTCCATTTGATAAGCGTTTTTTAAGTCGTTTGAAACATTCTACGAACAGACACGTATCGAGATAAACACCTTCCGAATCGTTTACAAGAATTTAAAAATCGATACGAATCGACATAAACACTTCTCGAATCAGTTGAAAAACATTACGAATCGATTTGAATCGAGATAATTACTTTGCAAATCGTCACAAAGACTAGGAATCGATATGAATTCGGTGAAATCGATTGTATATAATGTTTATTATTTAAAAACACCCTTTCATTATTAATAGTGGAATATTTTTTCGAAACTATAGCTTTATTTAACTTACCAGTTCTCTTAAATGAGGAAAATCTTGAATTGCAAACAAAGCTATGTAAATTATTGAATCTGTGGCACAGGTATTAGTTAAAACAACCATTTTCCCATCAATAAGTTGTTTTTCCAAATTCATGTCACTTCCATTCTTTATTACGGTAATGGATTCACTTTTATCCCAGTTGAGAGAATCTTTTACATCAGCAGGTCGATTCCCATGATACTTAGATACCTTTCGACATTTATTTTTTGGTTTTGTTAAGAAATCTGTTTTTTTTTTCACAACTTTTTGTTTTCTTTGTGTACTTTTAATTTGAGACTCTGTTGTATAGTGGTCAGTGCCTGGATCGTTACTTTTTTTATCGTATTCGATGCAAATTCTTTGCTCTCCAAAACCTTCATTTCCATCACCATTATTAATAAAACATTTTTCAAAAATGTGAACGGGTTTTCCACTAAATTCGCAAATACATCCTCCATCGGGAGAATCACCATTTGCACATGATTCACAAACATTTTCGAAGTTTTTTTCATTATTTATTGAATTATTAACTTCTACTTCTTCTCCGGGCTTGTCATTTTCAAAAGTGTTATTGAAAGGTTCACAATAGTGAAAACATTTTTGGCATATCCTTTTTTGTCCATAGCCCTCTTCTTCTCCATCTAATTCATAAGAACAAGGACTAAATATGTGGACAGCTGTTCCACACTTTGAACACGTATGAGCTCCTCCAGGCAAATTTCCTTGTTTACAAATAATACAATCGCCCATTTTTTTAGATTTTGTTTTTGGCTGGCCCATGCCACCCCAATTTTCAAGTGAAGCATGGGCTGCGTTTCTTTTACCTAGACGTGATTTTTCACATTCTAGACATAGTATTTTCTGTTCAACGACAGCCGTGCATTTTTGTTTGTGAACTAAATCTTGGCAATTAAAACATGCACAAGCACTTCTTAAATCAATCATTTCGTTGCATATTTTACATATACATTCGTTTTCATTAGATCTATGGGCTTCTTCCAAGTCTGATGCAATGATCGGTAGTTTTCCTTCTAAGTACTCAAAATTATACTCAACAAACGTATCTGGGCGAACGCTGTGTAAATTTTTTGCTAACCAATAAGTTTTAACCCTATTAAACTCACTTTCGGAGCTGCTACTTGAAGCTGGAATCCTACAACCCGAGTACTTTTTGCTCTATATATTGCCCCAAATAGGAATTAATTGTAGATCTCTTATCAACTTTTTAGTGATATGAACTGTAGGAACATAATAAAGATTGTGTTCTTTTCCTTTTTCCATAAAAAATTGTTTACACTGTTCATATAATTTAGAACCCCACTCTCCCCAACTGTTTTCGTTTATTTTCTCACTTTCAGTATCATCATCGTGTAATTGTTGAAACAACTCTAAATCTTTGCTATGGGTTTTATTTTCGCTGATATCTTCGCATGTATAATCTTCTCCGTCTTCATCTTCATTTTCTTCTTCTTCATCTTGGGTTTGAAAAAAGTATAGAAATTTAAAACACACAATTTAAAGACGATTGAAATATATAATTAAACAATAAAAATACGATCGAAAATGTGGGTTATTTATTCAAATAAGGTCGTGGTAACTTTCAGTTACTATATAAAACGATTATCATAAGTTAATTTTTTAAAGAAAATATTATCATTCATAGAATGAAAGCATTGTTGCTTGTTATTAAAAATAATTTAACTTTTTAATGAGTATGTTTTGAGAAAAGAACACAAATAAATATTTTCAATTACTTTAATCACAGAATGCTTGTTTTATTATAAAGTATTAATTCTTTGATCGAAAAATGTGAGATTATCAAAGATTAATAAAATAAGCGAAACTGTTATAATTATGTCTTGAAAAATAAAGACCGTTGATATTTTTCTTTTTAAATTTCAAAACTGTAACTTTAAGTGAATTAATGAAGCATAAGTTAAAATCGTTTTCGTCTATTAAAATAATGTGTAAGTATTAAATAATTGGTGTAAGGGTTACCTGTTATTAAATTTTTTAAAAACTTAATTTGCTTTGAGCATTCAGTCGGTAAGCCATTTGATAAATTTCCTGCTTTAGGCGAATTTGCAACAATAAATATAGCATGAACAATTTTTTCTGCTTCCTCTACACTTAATGCAAGCATTAACTGATTAATCGACGCCATATAAAAAGTATATATGCCTTTAGAAGTTATTACTTTGAGTAGCTTTCTGTATGTGTTTGCAAAATGTGAATTATCGATCCTTATTCTAGTGGTAATTTTGTTGAGGTCTTTCATACTGTCAGCATACTCATCAATAGTTTCACATTTAGAGTAGACTTGAGCAGCGGCATTTAAAATCGCTCTCGACTCGTCAGAACAAAACTCGTCTGGGTGAGGTATTCCATTACCATGTATTATGTTAAGAAATTGTATAAGATCTTTAGCAGTATGCCTTTCACCTAAACGTTGCGCTATTGTAGTTTGGCCTGCTCCTGTATTTATACTAAAAAATTATTTTGATAATAGTGAAATCAAAGGAAAATTATAAGTTATAATTAATAATAAGATGTTTGGATATTAATTTTTAAAACTAGATTAATATCTCATTAAATGACTATTAGTTATTCGTTGGTAAGCATTTTTTACATATTTAACATATAATGTGTACTTATAATTAATTACTGTTTTAAATGAACCTTACTGTTTCTATATAATTCCACAATATATTGAAAAAATGTTGAAAATTCTAAGAAATTGACAATTGTTTCGATATTAAATATAATCGTCAGAAACAGTAAGTTTCATTTAAAACAGTAATATGAGTAGATGCCACAAAGTAAGGGTCGAGACAGTTAATTTCATTATAATTAATTGTTTGTTCGTATTAATAAGTTTTATTTCTGTTACAAACAAATTTATCAATAATTTTAATTTTGTACTGTGTAAAATAAGACACTTCCATAATATGGCCAGCCCTTTACATTTCATTTATATATAATTGATAACCGGGGTATTTCAACGCACGCTTAAGGAGGAGGGGTAAGGGTATAAGCACTTTTAAAAAATCGATTTTTTAATGCATTTTTTTCCAAGAATATTGTGACAAAATTTCAAGCGAATTAGAAACACTCTTAAAGTCATAGACTTTAAGCCTCTGCTTTTACCTAGCGGTTAATGGATAAAGCGAACTTTGAACGCATTTTTTTCGAAACCACGTTTTCAAAGTCCGTTCCCAGTGGCCTGCAAAAACTACTGAACCGATTCTTTTCAAACTTGGTACACAGTTATACCCAACCCCCATCCCCCCCACCCTCCTAAAAACGATTTGAAATAGACTATTTAAATAATTGCATTCCCTTAGATTCTTTAATTAAGTTATATTTTTCTACAGTTTTTTTATATAATTTTATGCTACTGTTTCATGATACATTTTGCCAAAAATGATCTATTTGACAGCAGTGGTCATTAAATTCTCACATTATTTAAAATTTTCGCATTTTGATTGTATTTTTAACCATTAAGTACATCTATTCTTTCATTTTTTGAATAAATTATATGCTATCGTATTGTAAGAAAACATTTGTTGATCGATGAAATATTTTTAACTATGATGGGATAATTACTAAACATACAGTTTGCATATCGTAAGACCTAGCATGCAAAATAAATTATCACTTCTGGCTATGATCATAGTATCTTGGGCTGCAAGTACTATAGAAAAGTATTATTATGCATTCCGTGGGCCATATTTGGTTGCATACCATATATCGTGTCCACCATAATGTTCGCCACATATGGGAAAAATGTTTAGCCCTAGTATATAGGAAAATTTAATATAGGCGATCGATCCTGCATGGTCGATAACCTAAAAATACATTTTGACATCAGTCACGTGGCCACCGTCATGACGGCAAATTCGAAAAATTTGATGTGAAAATGCGGAAAGTGGGGTTATATGGCAAAATATCGAAAAAAGTTATTTGGAAAAAGTGATCTGAATATTTTAGGGCCACATATGAAATTTGGAATGAAAAAAAAACAATGACATATAAAAGATAGACCAGCCTTCACACATTATTACATATACAATGTTTTGGTCGCAACATAAAACAGGGCGAGTACATTGCACAGTAGCGTATCATTTCGAAAGGGTTCATTTAAACTATTTTATGAAAATTGCTTTTATAGACTAAATGATGTAGGTACGTTATTAAATTTTCGTTTGAATAAGTGGAAATTATGTAAAAAACAAGTAATTTATTTAAAAGATACTTATAGAGGATTTTGAAGTTAAAACAAGGTTTGCACTACAGATTATGAATATGTTAATATAATATGGAAATGTTTTTTATTTTTTTTATATTGATTTTACAAAACTAATAAGGAATAAATAAGGGTATTAAAATGGTAAACAATAAAATAGAATAATTATAACAATAATCATAATATTAATATTTATTGTTCTTAAGAATTATTTACAACCATATTACAAAATTGTATAAAAAAATTAAAATAAAAATTACTGGTTATGAAATAAAATAGAGTTTGTAAGCATACTTCTTACTTTGGCTTTATTACAATTTTTTAATTTATTGAATTCATGGTGCAGTCGAACGTCTATATGTTTCTCCAAAATTAGTTTGGTTACAGTGATGCAGTGATCATGGAGTGGTTCAAAATCAAATATGTGATTTGAAAATACATCAAAGATATTTGAAGGTAAATATCTTATTGAGGTGTTTATAATCTTTTTTTTATATTTTTTATTAATATTGCTAACATCTAAATTCATGGTAAGTATCTTTAAACATTTCTCAGCTTCACTACAAACAGTAACTACAAATTTAGAAGCTTTTTTAAGTTTTCCACAAGTTTTATTAATTTGTAGTATAGACAAACTGCAATCACCTTCTAAAAGTGTAGATAACAAATTGTTCATGAAATAGACCTTTCAATTACAATAGATAAGTTACCTTGTTGTTGATGGAGGGTTTTTTGCTCCAATAGTCCTGGTGTCTTGAGCTACATCTTCCAGAATCCTTTAAAAAAATGTAACAATTTCTGTGCTAACTTGAAGTGTACATAGTTACAAATTAAAAATACTAAGTATATTACTTACTTGAAAGGTGTAACATCATGTTTCAAAACATGTTTGCCACTTAAATTAGCACATATGTCCGTTTTGAAAAAATTGTCAGAACACACCAAAGCAACTTTAACTTTGAAAATGTCCTCTTCTACCAAAAATAAATTCTGTAACCAAATTTCACGGAGAGCAATATCTCTGGGAAACCTGATAATAAAAAAATAATCAATATTATTATGAAAACAAATATTGAATGCCTTGTCTTATACCTATACTACGCTTGTGCTAATATAACCTTACCTGTGAAACGATCGTTCATCATTCTTATTCCATGTATTTTCACTATTTTCACACACTACAAATTTTCTCACCATCATAAATGTCTTAAAATCACTTTAATTTTCAAATATCAATCAAACACCACATAAAAGCACAATTATAATTAAAATCTTATTTACAGATCTCACCAAAATGACAGAAGTAGCTCGAGGTTGCCAAACTAAAAATTTATAAACTGTTTTACTTATGGTAATGATAGATCATGAAAAATTCTAATCGAAAAAACATAGTGAGCTGGACCGAGGGTTTGTCATACCTATTTTAAATGCTTCCCACTTTTTTCTTACTTTTTAAACAGAAAATACTGCTAAAATCTTGAACATATTCATCAATTACTATTTTTGTTAGAAGAAATTTGGCATCATGTAAAAAGAGTCTCGTCCTAAATATGTTGGGGACAACCAAAATGTAAACAAGGCTAGTCTATCTTTAATACGCCGTTGAAAAAAAACAGCAATAAAAAAATGCGCATTTTTCGCCATGGCCCTCTTCTTTAATGTTATTGCACCGATTTTGTTGAAGTAGTTAGGGTAACGCAGTGTGTAAGGGTAAAACAATTTAGAAGTATTGATTTAGGTCATTCCTAGGGAATAAAATGGAAATATTCGTTGAGCGCATGAAACTTTTCTGTAACAATGCCTTGTATCTTGTCAGTTTGTACGGTTTCAAATCATTCAATTGTGATATTACAATTGAAAAGAGCCGTTTTTTTTGTAGTATTACATGAAAGTTTAAAAACATTGACTACCCAATGCGCTAATATTAATACAAGATAATTTACTATCTTTAAAATGTCTACATACATCTGATAGCTATTCCTACTTCCATACATTTAACCATCCTAGAGCCGATTTTTCTCAGGCAATTTTGCCGCAATACCAAATTTTAAATTAACTAAGTGGGCTTTGAAATCATAAATGAATACTCGAGATGGAGGGCATGTATAATTTTGAATTTGTGGTTTGAAATAATAAGTTATTTATTAGTATTAAGTTAGTGGGTAATCTATTAAATATGGTTTCAAAAAATAGTAATAAGTTGGTTAACTAATTCAATTTATTATTATTATGAAAAGTTAAGTTTCGATAATTTAAAGCAATATTTATTCACAATATAAAAAACGGTTCTTTCCAATTGTGGTAACAGTACTAAATTATTTTAAAGTTCACAAGTTGACAACATACAGGGTATTGCTACCGAAAAGTTACAAATGTTCGACTAATATTTCCATTTAATACTCTAAGAATGATTTCAATAAATTATTTTGAATAGTTTTACGTTTATACGTTACATATGATGTTACTTGAACTCTTTCAACAAGGAAATTGGGCTATCATTTCAGAAGACCGCCATGGAGAAAAATACGAAATTTCTTATTTTTTGTTCTTTTTGCTTCAAGTTTCGTACGTACTCCAAAAATATCATTCTAACCACTTTTTCCAAATAACTCTTTTTGATATCTAACACCAGTTTTCGCATTTTCACATAGAATTTTTCTATTTTGCGGCAATGACAGTGTTCACGTGACACGTCAAAATATTATTTTTAGGTTATCGACTATGCAGGATCGATCGCATATATTAAATTTTCCTATATACTACAACTGAAAATTTTTCCCATATGTAGCGAACATTATGGTGGACACTGTACAAATTTAATATTTCGAAGAAGCTTGTATTTAAAAGAAATATATTACCTTATAATGTAGAAAAATATCTTTCTAGTTTTTGAATAGTAAGGCCTTTTTATTGATGTCATGTTTAGACTAGTTGCGTCCATTGAAAAGTCAAGACGCCCTGTGTTTTTCTTTGTAATTTTAGCGATAATTTTTTGTTCGTTACTAAAAAAATCAACAAAGAAAGGATCTTTCCCAATATCATGAATTTTGTTTAAATGGGTTGTGTATTTCATAATATTTAAAGCCTCAATTGGATCTTCATGTAAATAGGAAGCCTTTTTCTCTAAATTTTTTGCAACGTGTAACGTGTTGGGATCACGTATTACTTTAGGTTTTGACATTCCTATTTTTAACCCCATTTCTTTAGAAATAAAAGCCCGATATTGATCAACAGAACCATGATGTTCAATCTCCTTCATTACTGCTTTCCTTTCATTTTGTCGGAGATATGAAGGGCCACATTTTTTTCCACCTTCTCCAGGAATAATACTAATTTGTACGTGCACATCTTGATCCTCATCATATCTACTAAAACATATTTCTCCTTCACTTCCGCACCTACAGTAAACTAATAAATTGTTTGTTAGTGTTAATTATTATAGTAATAAGTTCTTATTTACAACGTAATTTTTGTGCCCAATACTGTTACTTGACTTTTGTAGTTTTTTACATAGTGAACTAGTGAACATAGGTAAATGTACCGAATTTGAGCATTCAGCTCGAATTTGATGCGGTGTTATAAACTATAATCTATACATTTTATATTATAAAGCACTTATTAGTATTTTTCACTGTGAATAAGAATAAAAAAACGTATTACTTACCATCTATTTTTCCAGACGTGCCAGGTAAATTGATATATTGGTTATTGTAATTCCAGCCGCACGTTAGTTGCGAATTTTGCCATATAACTTTGTTGAAGAATGGTTGGTATTCACCAGGTATAAACCTCCTGTATTTTCTTTTAGTTCTAGAAGCTTGCCTCGTACCTCGGTTATATTCGTGGACAACAGTTAGTTCTGCAAGTTTCTTTTTATTTAAAATATAATCAACTTCAACTTTCCCTACATTATATATTCTAGCGATTTCGCTGCTATTCAATTGTTCGAAACTGTTATCGTTACAATTTAAACTGTCTTGCAAATTCTGATCTTCAGATTCGAAGCTACCTTGATTTTTCAGGATTTTTAAAATGTCGTGTCTATTAATAGAAATCATTGCATGCAATGATTTTGGCTGTAAAATATTTTCAAGTTCATTGGAAATGCTTTGCCACACTTCATCTTGCTTTAATGCAATATGACCATTTGCCCAAACTTTTTCTTTATATTTTAAAACAGTTTCGATTAGTTTTTCACGTGAAACTGTAACAGGTCTTCCTCGAGATGACATCTTCACTTCACACTCGTATCACAACGACTTACAAAAGAAATAGGTGTAGGTATACAGTACAATAGAGACACAAGTCACTAACTAAAACTCTTGCAAAAATACATGCTCCTTTTATATACAGCTCAAACAGCATAGATAAGCTAAAAAAAATTAAAAGCACTATTTTATCTAATGCCTGTTAGGTGTTCACCAAATTTATTTTAATATTTCTCCCTCAAAGAAACAAAATTATTCACAAAAAAAGCGGCACGTTTGCCCTTATCGGTATCGGGTCGGGCGGCATGTTTGTATCTTCTCATCGACTTGGTGGTGCCCGCCGCCGCTTATCAATAATATACTTTATATTATCTATACTTTGAATTTATACTTCCTCAGTTTTTCTGAAAACCCGCTATTTAATGTGGGGGTGATAGTTTAAGGTCAAGCTAGCACCCCACCTTTACAAAATCAAATTTTAATAGCATACATTTAAACTTTAAATTTAGGAATAATTTGTACCCAAAAAACATAATTTTTACCCATCCAGTTTTCCCTGTAAAAGGCTTTTATAAAAACAAATAACAGTATGGATTTAAACTTTGAATTTGGGACTGATTTGTACCCAACAACGTTTTTTAATTATTACTGTTTGAAATGAAACTTACTGTTTCTAGTTAACTCCACAGTATATTGAAAATTCTAAAAAATTGACAATTGTGGAGTTAACTAGAAACAGTAAGCTTCATTTAAAACACTTTTATGAGTAGATTCCACAAAGTAAGGGTCGAGACAGTTAATTTCATTTCTTAATTATTATATTATTTTGTTTATGAAATATAATAAATTAGACCACACCACGTATTTTATTAATTTCTAAGTAAATCGTAAAAAAATTTGAAAGTATCAAAAGTAACCAAATAATGTTAATTTTAGAATATAGGACTAATTTGTACCCATACAGTTTTCCCTGAAAAAGGCTTTTTAATTCACCTCACAGCAGTCGTTCTGATGTAAATTAAAAATGGACCAAAATCTAGATAAACTGTTACATGCAGTGTTTCATGAAACCTTGTCACCTACCTACTTCCCAGTCATTTTTGTTTTGATATTCTGTATTGTTTTGCTTCTAATAATAAATATATTGTTATAATTACAATTAGAAATCCATATTTTTTGTCATAGATACATACTCTTTATTTTCAATGAGGTCTTTTGGGGTAATCGCGGCAATTCTTTGACGAGACAAAAAAATTAAGTTTTCTTTCCGTTCTGCAGGTGCGTGATAAGGGAGTTAGAAGAATGGCATCACACTCTGGTGTTATCACTTTTTTTGACTACTTGGCGGCTTAGTAAAGATTGAAAAACATTTTTTGTTACACTGTAGCAAAAACCGATAGGAGTCAGTAAGGTGATTTTTTTGTTTTTCAGATAAGAGGCGTCTGACGTCTCATCTACACTTTATTTAATAATTTTTGTAGTGGTAGGAAAAATTTTAGCATGGATTTATTGGGAGTAATTAAGCAGTGCACAAAACGCCAGAGGACTTATTTTCATTTTTGGTACTTCAGTCTAAATCTGTGAATAAAATATTTTGTGGTACAAATTCAGTTTTAATGGAATCTACTTATATGTTTTTCAAGAAATTATGAAAAGATCGGTGAATAGTGGGCTTGCTATACAACTTATTGAAGCAGGGGTTGTTTAAATTGTTTAACTTTAATATTTTGAAATATTTTTTTGTGGTACAAATTCAGTTTTAATAGAATCTACTCTAATATTTCCTTTTTCAAGAAATTCTGAAAATATCGGAGGATAATGGGCTTGCTATTCAATTTATCAAAGCTGGGGTTGTTCAAGTGTGTTGACGATAATATTTTTTGTGGTACAAATTAGTACAAATTCAGTTTTAATGTAATCGATTTTTATATTTCGTTTTTCAAGAAATTTTTAGATCGGACGGAGGCTTGCTATTCAGTTTATCTAAGCAGGGGTTGTTTAAGTGGGTTGACTTTAATATTTTGGAATATTCTTGGAGGTACAAATTTAGTACTAATAGAATCGACTTTAATATTCCGTTTTTCAGAAAATATGGGAAAGATCGGAGAAGAATGAGCTTGCTATTCAATTTATTGATCAGGGGTTGTTTGAGGAGGTTGACGTTAATATTTTTTGTGGTACAAATTAGTACAAAATCAGTTTTAATGGAGTCGATTTTTTTTTCGTTTTTCAAGAAATTTTGAAAAGATCTGAGGATAATGGGCTTGCTATTCAATTTATCAAAGCAGGGGTTGTTTAAGTGAGTTTACTTGAATATTTTGGAATATTTTTCATGGTACAAAATAGAACATATTTAGTAATAATAGAAATCGACTTTAAAATTTCGTTTTTCAGAAAATATTGGAAAAATCGGAGAATGGGCTCTTGCTATTCAATTTATCGATCGGGTGTTGTTTGAATGCGTTGACGGGAATATTTTTTGAGGTACAAATTCAGTTTCAATGGAGTTGACCTTTATATTTCATTTTTTAAGAAATCTTGAAAACATCCGAGAAGTATGGGATTGCTATTCAATTTATCACAACAAGGGTTGTTTGAGGGGGTTGACGTTAATATTTTTTGTGGTACAAATTCAGTTTTAATGGAGTCGAGTTTAATATTCCCATTTTCAAGAAATTCTGAAAATATCTGAAAATAATGAGCTTGTTATTCAATTTATCAAAGCAGGGATTGTTTAAGTGGGTTGACGTTAATATTTTTATTGGTACAAATTAGTACAAATTCAGTTCTTCAATTTCCTGTATTAATTTTCATTTTTTTCAAATTATTATTAATTTGGGCTTTCCAGGTTAACACGAAGCTAGCAGCGCCAAGTTTTTTTCTTTAGTGGGTAAAGGTACAAAATTATATTTTGTGGTACAAAATGAGTACTAAAAATCGTAATAAGTTTGATTTGATTCTACCGAAATGGTTCTGCCAGCTTCACAGAGGTGATTTTAAAGCGATGTAGTCGATATTTGGTCAGTAATACACCAGCAACAAATTGCCCGAGTGTTTTTTAATTGAAATTCGACGTGTTTTAGTAGCCATAGCCTAGCAACAAATTGCCGGAGTGTTTTTTAATTGAAATTCAACCGCAATTTCGCGAATTTTTCATGCGAAGCGTAATACGGCAGCAATTTTTTCAAATTATATATGTTTCTGAAGGTGGAAAACATCTTTATCGGTATCGTTGACATCCATCAAGATGTTTCCACCCGGTCGGAATATCAGAAAATGGTTTCTAACGACAGGTTTGATTCATTTTATGAATGCATTTATATTTTATAATGATAACCCCATTTATTATAAATAACATAATATTGTATTTATAATTATTAATATCATATTTTATGTATCTTTCTTTTAGCAGCTACTTGGAAATAGTAATTAATGTTAAATTATCGATAAAGATGTGCATCATGTTGTGTTTTGCTCTTTGTGTATGCTATTAATCTGGGAGTAATTTGATAGTGGTCGGATGGGTTAATAGTTCTTCCAACTAAATCGCCCGCTTCCATCCAACTACTATTTCCTCTCCAATACGAGTAAGACACATAATGCCCCGTAGGCAATAGATCTAAATCTGATCGAATCGTGTTTCCGCCAGATCTTCTCAGATTTACAGTGGATATTCTAAATCCGACAGCTCCTATTAAATAAATTTCTTGTTTTCTATTTATTGGGTTTCTTATTTCTTTTGGTATAAGACAAAATTTAAACTTGTCGTTTATTACATATCATTCACCACTTTAAATACTATAATAAAATACAAACGAGGGGATTGACTAAAGATTACTCGCCCTCTCAGGTGCCGCTACGCCGCCCCTTCCTAGGCTCGCGCCGATTTTCTCCCGATCGGTAGGGAAAATTGTTGCTAGGCTATGACTACTAGAACACGATGAATTTCGATCAAAAAATACTCGAGGAATTTGTTGCTTGTGTATTACTGACCAAATATGGACTATATCACTTTAAAATCAATAAGGCAATTTGTTGCTAGGCTATGGCTACTAAAACACGATGAATTTCGATAAAAAAATACTCGAGGAATTTGTTGCTGGTGTATTACTGAACAAATATGGACTATATCGCTTCAGAATCAATAGGGCAATTTGTTGCTAGGCTATGGCTACTAAAACACGATGAATTTCGATCAAAAAATACTCGAGGAATTTGTTGCTGGTTATTACTGACCAAATATCGACTATATCGCTTTAAAATCAATAGGGCAATTTGTTGCTAGGCTATGGCTACTAAAACACGATGAATTTCGATCAAAAAATACTCGAGGAATTTGTTGCTGGTGTATTACTGACCAAATATGGACTATATCACTTCAAAATCAATAGGGCAATTTGTTGCTACGCTATGGCTACTAAAACACGATGGATTTCGATAAAAGAATACTCGAGGAATTTGTTGCTGGTGTATTACTGCACAAATATGGACTATATCACTTCAAAATCAATAGGGCAATTTGTTGCTACGCTATGGCTACTAAAACACGATGGATTTCGATAAAAAAATACTCGAGGAATTTGTTGCTGGTGTATTACTGCACAAATATGGACTATATCACTTCAAAATCAATAGGGCAATTTGTTGCTACGCTATGGCTACTAAAACACGATGGATTTCGATAAAAAAATACTCGAGGAATTTGTTGCTGGTGTATTACTGACCAAATATCGACTATATCACTTTAAAATCAATAGGGCAATTTGTTGCTAGGCTATGGCTACTAAAACACGATGAATTTCGATAAAAGAATACTCGAGGAATTTGTTGCTGGTGTATTACTGACCAAATATCGACTATATCACTTTAAAATCAATAGGGCAATTTGTTGCTACGCTATGGCTACTAAAACACGATGGATTTCGATAAAAAAATACTCGAGGAATTTGTTGCTGGTGTATTACTGCACAAATATGGACTATATCACTTCAAAATCAATAGGGCAATTTGTTGCTACGCTATGGCTACTAAAACACGATGGATTTCGATAAAAAAATACTCGAGGAATTTGTTGCTGGTGTATTACTGACCAAATATCGACTATATCACTTTAAAATCAATAGGGCAATTTGTTGCTAGGCTATGGCTACTAAACCAAGATGAATTTCGATCAAAAAATACTCGAGGAATTTTGTTGCTGGTGTATTACTGCACAAATATGGACTATATCACTTCAAAATCAATAGGGCAATTTGTTGCTAGGCTATGGCTACTAAAACACGATGGATTTCGATAAAAAAATACTCGAGGAATTTGTTGCTGGTGTATTACTGACCAAATATCGACTATATCACTTTAAAATCAATAGGGCAATTTGTTGCTAGGCTATGGCTACTAAACCAAGATGAATTTCGATCAAAAAATACTCGAGGAATTTGTTGCTGGTGTATTACTGACCAAATATGGACTATATCACTTCAAAATCAATAGGGCAATTTGTTGCTACGCTATGGCTACTAAAACACGATGGATTTCGATAAAAGAATACTCGAGGAATTTGTTGCTGGTGTATTACTGCACAAATATGGACTATATCACTTCAAAATCAATAGGGCAATTTGTTGCTAGGCTATGGCTACTAAAACACGATGAATTTCGATAAAAGAATACTCGAGGAATTTGTTGCTGGTGTATTACTGACCAAATATCGACTATATCACTTTAAAATCAATAGGGCAATTTGTTGCTACGCTATGGCTACTAAAACACGATGGATTTCGATAAAAAAATACTCGAGGAATTTGTTGCTGGTGTATTACTGCACAAATATGGACTATATCACTTCAAAATCAATAGGGCAATTTGTTGCTACGCTATGGCTACTAAAACACGATGGATTTCGATAAAAAAATACTCGAGGAATTTGTTGTTTATTACTGACCAAATATCGACTATATCACTTTAAAAGCAATAGGGCAATTTGTTGCTAGGCTATGGCTACTAAAACACGATGGATTTCGATAAAAAATACTCGAGGAATTTGTTGCTGGTGTATTACTGACCAAATATCGACTATATCACTTTAAAATCAATAGGGCAATTTGTTGCTAGGCTATGGCTACTAAACCAAGATGAATTTCGATCAAAAAATACTCGAGGAATTTGTTGCTGGTGTATTACTGACCAAATATGGACTATATCACTTCAAAATCAATAGGGCAATTTGTTGCTACGCTATGGCTACTAAAACACGATGGATTTCGATAAAAGAATACTCGAGGAATTTGTTGCTGGTGTATTACTGCACAAATATGGACTATATCACTTCAAAATCAATAGGGCAATTTGTTGCTAGGCTATGGCTACTAAAACACGATGAATTTCGATAAAAGAATACTCGAGGAATTTGTTGCTGGTGTATTACTGACCAAATATCGACTATATCACTTTAAAATCAATAGGGCAATTTGTTGCTACGCTATGGCTACTAAAACACGATGGATTTCGATAAAAAAATACTCGAGGAATTTGTTGCTGGTGTATTACTGCACAAATATGGACTATATCACTTCAAAATCAATAGGGCAATTTGTTGCTAGGCTATGGCTACTAAACCAAGATGAATTTCGATCAAAAAATACTCGAGGAATTTTGTTGCTGGTGTATTACTGCACAAATATGGACTATATCACTTCAAAATCAATAGGGCAATTTGTTGCTAGGCTATGGCTACTAAAACACGATGGATTTCGATAAAAAAATACTCGAGGAATTTGTTGCTGGTGTATTACTGACCAAATATCGACTATATCACTTTAAAATCAATAGGGCAATTTGTTGCTAGGCTATGGCTACTAAACCAAGATGAATTTCGATCATAAAATACTCGAGGAATTTTGTTGCTGGTGTATTACTGCACAAATATGGACTATATCACTTCAAAATCAATAGGGCAATTTGTTGCTAGGCTATGGCTACTAAAACACAACGAATTTCAATTAAAAATCAGTCGGGGAATTTGTTGCTGGTGTATTTCTGACCAAATATCGACTATATCACTTTAAAATCAATAGGGCAATTTGTTGCTACGCTATGGCTACTAAAACACGATGGATTTCGATAAAAAAATACTCGAGGAATTTGTTGCTGGTGTATTACTGCACAAATATCGACTATATCACTTCAAAATCAATAGGGCAATTTGTTGCTACGCTATGGCTACTAAAACACGATGGATTTCGATAAAAGAATACTCGAGGAATTTGTTGCTGGTGTATTACTGACCAAATATCGACTATATCACTTTAAAAGCAATAGGGCAATTTGTTGCTAGGCTATGGCTACTAAAACACGATGGATTTCGATAAAAAAATACTCGAGGAATTTGTTGCTGGTGTATTACTGCACAAATATGGACTATATCACTTCAAAATCAATAGGGCAATTTGTTGCTACGCTAAGGCTACTAAAACACGATGGATTTCGATAAAAGAATACTCGAGGAATTTGTTGCTGGTGTATTACTGACCAAATATCGACTATATCGCTTTAAAATCAATAGGGCATTATGTTGCTAGGCTATGGCTACTAAACACGATGAATTTCGATAAAAAAATACTCGAGGAGTTTGTTGCTGGTGTATTACTGAACAAATATAGACTATATCGCTTCAAAATCAATAGGGCAATTTGTTGCTAGGCTATGGCTACTAAAACACGATGAATTTCGGTCAAAAAATACTCGAGGAATTTGTTGCTGGTGTATTACTAAACAAATATGGACTATATCGCTTTAAAAGCAATAGGGCAATTTGTTGCTAGACTATGGCTACTACAGCACGATGAATTTCGATCAAAAAATACTCGAGGAATTTGTTGCTGGTGTATTACTGAACAAATATGGACTATATCGCTTTAAAAGCAATAGGGCAATTTGTTGCTAGGGTATGGCTACTAAAACACGATGAATTTCGATCAAAAAATACTCGAGGAATTTGTTGCTGGTGTATTATTGAACAAATATGGAGTATATCGCTTTAAAATCAATAGGGCAATTTGTTGCTAGGCTATTGCCACTAAAACACGATGAATTTCGATCAAAAAATACTCGAGGAATTTTGTTGCTGGTGTATTACTGCAAAAATATGAACTATATCGCTTTAAAATTAATAGGGCAATTTGTTGCTAGACTATGGCTACTAAAACACGATTAATTTCGATCAAACAATACTCGAGGAGTTTGTTGCTGGTGTATTACTGAAAAAATATGGACTGTATCGCTTTAAAATCAATAGGGCATTTTGTTGCTAGGCTATTGCGGCTAAAACACAACGAATTTCACTTAAAAATCAGTCGGGGAATTTGTTGCTGGTGTATTTCTGACCAAATATCGACTATATCACTTTAAAATCAGTAGGGCAATTTGTTGCTAGGCTATGGCTACTAAAACACGATGAATTTCAATTATTATGAGATAAGGGTTGATTTTTTCGCAGTATCGGTTAGTGTCATCTTTTAGCAACAAATTCCTGTGCATTTATTTTTATTCTATACTACTTATCTATTAGTTGTAGCGTGTGGCTACGCTAGCTTAATATCAAGTAATAGCGAGGGGTGGGAAAATCGGGTTAGGGGATGATTTTTTCCACTATCGGTTAGTGTCATCTTTTAGCAACAAATTTATGTGCTTTTAGTTTTATTCAATATTACTTTTTTTTTTCATATTTACAGCGTGTGGCTGCGCTAGCTTAATATCAAATAATATTGAGGGGTAGGAAAATCGGGGTAAGGGATGATTTTTTCCAGTATCGGTTAGTGTCATCTTTTAGCAACAAATTAGCAACAAATTCATGTGTTTTTAGTTTTTTTCAATATTACTTATTTATATAGTTATAGCGTGTGGCTACGCTAGCTTAATAGCAAATAATAGTGAGAGGTGGGAAAATCGAGGTAAGGGATGATTTTTTCCAGTATCGGCTAGTGTCATCTTTTAGCAACAAATTAGCAACAAATTCATGTGTTTTCAGTTTTTTTCAATATTACTTATTTATATAGTTATAGCGTGTGGCTACGCTAGCCTAATAGCAAATAATAGTGAGGGGTGGGAAATCGAGGTAAGGGATGATTTTTTCCAGTATCGGTTAGTGTCATCTTTTAGCAACAAATTAGCAACAAATTCATGTGTTTTCAGTTTTTTTCAATATTACTTATTTATATAGTTATAGCGTGTGGCTACGCTAGCTTAATAGCAAATAATAGTGAGGGGTGGGAAATCGAGGTAAGGGATGATTTTTTCCAGTATCGGTTAGTGTCATCTTTTAGCAACAAATTAGCAACAAATTCATGTGTTTTCAGTTTTTTTCAATATTACTTATTTATATAGTTATAGCGTGTGGCTACGCTAGCTTAATATTACGGTAGCATAGTTTGCGTTTTCTTGGAAACGGCATTAGCAACAAAATCAAGCTCAGCGTTACAAATTAGCAACAAATTAGCAACAAATTATTAGCCTGGTCCGAAGGGTGCCCTGTAAAATGGCTACGCTAGCATAATATACATACTTTTTAGTAGATTATGTCCTTTATGAGTTACAGTGACATTATCATTTTTAAATATATTTTGTATTTTTTCTGACTCATTAGACACATAGGGTAATGTTAGAAAACTAGTATTTGTTTTTTCCTGTTTTAATTTTTGGTTTTGCGAGTTACATTTTTTATGTATTTTTTTCTTAAATATGTTGTCTACTAGATTCCGTTAGTTGTTCAATTGCAAAACCTCTTTAGCTTTTTTAATTGAAAATGTTCGATATTTTGGATCTGATATATATATATATATATATATATATATATATATTAATTACAATTCGTATATACAAATTGTAATGATGGAGTATGTAGAAGAAAAAGTATTAGAAAATTAAAGTTTGATATATTATTTTTCAAACGCTATGTTGACGACTGTTTAGCTGCTATTCCAGAAGACAACTGTAATGAATTCCTCAATATTTTTAATTCTTTTAACTCTAAAATACAATTTACCATAGAAATTGAAAATAACAATAATATAAATTTTCTAGATATGACACTAATTAAAAGCAATGATAATAAAATTACAAAAGAAACTTGGTCAGGACTATATCTAAATTATAATTCATGCCATCCAAAAATACAAAAAAATAGTGTTATTATAGGATTGATAGATAGAGCTATAAAACTAACTTCACCTAAATATCGTCCTGAAGTAATTGAAAAACTTAAGATTGTTTTAGAAAATAATCACTATCCTTCAAATCGAATAAATAAAATTATTCAACAACGTACATACAAATACTACAACAACAATATAAAACCAAATTCACTAACAACTTTGAACCACGAAAATATATATTTATATATATATATATATATATATATATATATATATATATATATATATATATATATATATATAGCTCTACCTTATACGAATCAATTATCAGAAAAACTAAAATATATATTATCTAAACATAATATCAAAATATGCCATAAACCAAATAATACACTATCATCACTATTTACTAAATTAAAAAGCAAAACTAAAAATAATAAGAAATCAAATGTTATATACTCCATACCATGCTTAAACTGTTCAAAAAATTACGTAGGAATGACTACACAATATCTAGAAAGCCGAATAAATGGCCATAAATACACTAAAAATGCATTCACAGCGTTACACAAACATGAACATAACGAAAATCATGAATTCGATTTCAAAAACACAAAAATTTTAACACAAGACACAAATTATCAAAAACTCAAAATCAAAGAAATGATATATATAAAACAAGATAAATTATCAGTAAATGACAAACAAGACATGAAAAACTTGAGTCAAATTTATTACAAATTGATTAATTAATTCATTTTCATCACTCCCAACATAATATCGTTGCGTGAATATCTAAGGTAGGTATTTTATTACTATTGACACTTCATTCATGACATTTTATTGACTTTTTCAAAATAATTTTTACAATAACTGTATTTCATGTGATTTAATTTTAATATTTATACATATTCTTTTGAAAATGCTCATAAAATAAGAGCGAAACGTCAAGTTTAATAAATCTTTATTCAAAAATATATTTTAACTAATATATTTATTTTATACCACAACCTTTGAACCCAAGAAGATATAATTCTAAATATATATATTGAACCAGTATTTATAACAGTTTTTCCCGTGAGATTATCCAAATTTCTCAATAAATCGAGCAGCTAGAACTTCGGAAGGCGTAGTCCTATATCCAGACGGGATATATATCCAGAATCTAGGCATCAGGTCAGTGCTTCTTTAGATATTATTGGCCAATAATAAAAATAATAACTTTTGAGTATTTTGAGTATAAATTCAGTGACTATTTCCATATATATATATATATATATATATATATATATATATATATATATATATATATATATATATATATATATTTAGAATTATATCTTCTTGGGTTCAAAGGTTGTGGAATGAAACAAATATATTAGTTAAAATATATTTTCGAATAAAGACTTATCAAACTTCTTGACGTTTCGCTCTTATTTTAGGAGCATTTTCAAAAGAATATGTATAAATATTAAAAT
Organism: Galeruca laticollis; assembly: GCA_963921935.1. Classification (NCBI taxonomy): domain Eukaryota; kingdom Metazoa; phylum Arthropoda; class Insecta; order Coleoptera; family Chrysomelidae; genus Galeruca; species Galeruca laticollis. Next base: position 116,341,982 of record OY998182.1, on the reverse strand, counting down.
TAAATTACATAAAATACAGTTATTGTAAAAATTATTTATTATAATTCTAAATATTATCGGAAGGTTGAAGAACATAAGTGAATTTATATATATATATATATATATATATATATATATATATATAGGTGGGGATAACGGGGATTTCAGTCCAAAGAATCAACGCCAAGATCTTTTATTTACAAAATGCCGCCAAGCTTTCGTGTCCTTTTGACACTTCTTCAGGGCAATGTAAAATATTTTAAGTAAATTCAATATAAATAATCATTAAAAAATTTGTAAATGTAAAAATAAATATAATTATAATATACTTGATGTCATATTTCACATAAGACAAATCGATACATATGTGAAATATGACATCAAGTATATTATAATTATATTTATTTTTACATTTACAAATTTTTTAATGATTATTTATATTGAATTTACTTAAAATATTTTACATTGCCCTGAAGAAGTGTCAAAAGGACACGAAAGCTTGGCGGCATTTTGTAAATAAAAGATCTTGGCGTTGATTCTTTGGACTGAAATCCCCGTTATCCCCACCTATATAGCATTTTTCAGTCGTTATATAAAAAATATATATATATATATATATATATATATATATATATATATATAAGAATTCTTGCGTCTTTATGATCGATCTATAAAAAAGAAAAAAGACTTTATGTAAGACTTTATGTATTTTATTCACTAGACAAATGCTAAATATTATATAAAAATGCCTATTCTATGATATAATAATGCTTGTACTTACGTATTTTCAAATCATATAAGAAAGATGCATCTTATTTCATTCACATAATTTTCCATTTGTATATATAAAATTTATAACTTATTTCTTCCAACAATTTATTTAGTGTATGTATATAATTCTCAACGTAAATTCTTTTATGCGAATCCATCAGCATTATTCTAAAGGAGCAGAGCGTCGTTAAGAAACGTTCGTTCCGTTTCGATTATGTTCGTTATTAGTTGGGCATGCGCATAAGATAGTGTATATTCTTGATAATTCTGTGTTGGTAAATTCCATAGGCGTAACCTTTTGTTTTAAAAAAATTATATTTAAATATAAAAATTTCATTATAAAATTAAATGATTGAAAATATTGTGTTTTGTGTTTCTTTTTATTCAGAATGAGCGAAATATCTCTAAACAAAGCCAGGACTCAAAGAGTAGAGGAAGTCTCATGCTCCCGAATCAATATCATATAATAAAATAACAATATATCATATTAGTGTTTTTAAATGAAACTCAAGGTCTCTAGTTAATTCCACAATATAATACAAGTTATTGAAAATTCTAAAAAATTGACAATTGTTTCGATATTGATTTATCAGGATAGATGTTTAAAAACACTAATATGAGCATATTCCACGAAGTAAGGGTCGAGACAGTCAATTTCAATATATCATATAATAATAAACAACTGAGCAAGCCACAGAAATAAATCTCATATCAAATTAAATTAAAATAATAAATATCTATACAATTAAATAATAAAAATAAAAATATCTAAAAACATAGTAATAATATATATATATATATATATATATATATATATATATATATATATATATATATATATATATATATATATACGATCCCCTGGATCTTCCCAAAGGGTAATCGTTAGGACTATTAGTTATTATGTGGCCGCAGTCTACTTAGTGTTATTAATTGTTAAACCCATTATTAAAATATTATTACTTAGCTTGAAACCTAAATATCTTGTAAAATATTAGTAGAATAAATGGGTTTCTGCTTTTCTCAACACTATTTATCTTGTCCTACTTGGTGCAGACCCTAAAAAATTCTTGGACGTCAACAAAATCATGTTGCTTGTTTAGGATTGTGTAGTGTATTTTAAAATCGTTCAAAATGGCCTTTCTGAGCTTGGTCGGTGTACCAGCAGCACCGATTTCCAAGGAAATGCATAATAAATGCTTATGTTACAACTAAGAAATGAACAACAGTAATTCTCGAACAACTAACAACTTCGGTCATCAAATGGAGCCTTTTTATAAAAATAAACCGATTGAAATAAAATTTAACCATTGAATATCGACTCGGCATTACAGACCCCTGTTTATAAGAAACAAGAAAAAAAGAAAAGGTTTTAAAACACCTGCTCTTTGATCACGTGCCCGGTAATGCAACCTCGTTTGATCACATCTCCATAATAAAAAAAGTACTCAATGGATTTTGTTGTCGTTAAATCTGTTTGAATGTGCGCTTATTTTTTATACAGGGTGTTGTTTAATACGTCGGTTTATTGTTGTAGACAGTGGACGGTAATGAAAATTTTAATATCGTAGAGACATAACTCAAATAGCCGGATATAACGATTAGCATAATACGTTAGGGATTTGGACGACGTTGAAATGGCCCTGGTACGTGGGCATTAGAACTTCATAGACGATTAATTTTTGATGGCAAAAATTAGTGGGGACTTCATGCTGCTGTGTAAAAAAGGAAATAAGACAGACTGACGATGTTGGGATAGATTAAAAATGAACATATGGAACATGTTTTGACTTAATCAGTTTAATATTAATAGAGAAAATTTGATAAACAGTATAAAATTTAACACAAGATAAGGCACTAAGTTGATAATTTGGTGTTTCCATTTAATTAAACAAATGATTTTCTAAATTGAAACGGTTTAAAAAATACATTAATCACTTCATAAACTTCTTCTTTTATTTATCATTCAAATAGGACATTGGATGGGTTGGCGACGTATTACCATTTAGTGTAAGGTACCTGGAGATTTATAATTATTATGAATGTTGGGAATCCTGATTAGAATGATATCCTCGGCTCAAGAACGAGTTTCTGCTGTATAGTTGTACATATATATCGCTCTGAATATTAAGGTCTTAAAATTACGCAATTTGTGTATGTTGTATGATGTAATATCGATAAAATATCGACGGGTTACTGCCAAAACAAGGTAACTCCACATTTACTCAATTCGAAATTGGATTAAAAAATGTTCGGAAAACATACTGACAAAACCGAACAACTCCAAACAAACTGTTAAGGTGAGCAAAACAAGTGGTCCAAAAAACCCTACTCCATTTTTACAATTTTTAGTCTGCTAAAACGAGATAAGTACAGTTGGATCTCAAAATAGAAAAGTATTTTATCATTTGAAACAAGAGCGTGTGCGTAATGAATTGGCAGCAAATTTAGACGATTCCGATTGCTCGATAAAAGACGAAGATTTATGTGCCAGGATCAAACAGTTCTTCAGAAGAAAGTATATTTTTTTATTATCTAATTTTGACGTTTTGTTTTTCAAAATAATACTATGAAGTAAGTTCTAACTCTTGTTTCAAATATTGTAGAGAAAAATGGTAATTAACATAATACTTTGCCGAAAGATCTGACATCTAGAACATCGAGTAAATGGAAGAAGAATATTAAAAAACGCCGAAAATTAGAGACTAAGGCTCCTAAACCCATTGATTGTTCTAACTGTCGCTTTAAATGCACAGATAAGTTAAATCAAGTTGCAAGAAATATGATATGTGACAACTATTGGCAACCGATTTTAATCGGCGAGAGGATTTCATCCTAGGCAGGGTTGAGAGCCATGCACCTGAACAAAGAAGATCAACTCCAGGAAGTACTAAGAAACCGCGACTGGATTCTAAACGCTACTTTCTTTAATATGACAATATTAAGAGAAGAGTCTGCAGGTTTTTTTTATAAAAACTCTTTGTATCAGCAAAGAAGTCGTTGAACATGCCTTTAAATTTAAAAGGTGAAGGAGGCAATGATGAAAGAGATAAAAAGGCACCCTACAATAAAACAAAGGATTCTGATATAGAGATGGTGAAAAATCATATCAAAAGCTTTCCTGTGATGGAATCTCACTACACGCGGAAATGTACGAAGAGGCAATATCTTGATAGCAAGTTAAGTATTGCAAAAATGCATAACTTGTATAAGGAGATGTGCGAGAAAGATAATCTAAAGCCGGCATCTCTCATAACATACTGAAGAATATTCTGCACGAATTACAATCTGTCTTTTTTACCCCCAAAAAAGACCAATGTCAGACTTGTACACAATATGAGACAGCTGATTTAGAAAAAAAGGAACAACTTAAAGAAAATTACGAGAGTCACATTGTGCGGAAAAACGATTGCAACAGAGCCAAATTGGAAGATAAAGAGAGACCCCATCGAGAAGTTAACTTCGTCTGCTGCACTTTTGACCTTCAATGCGTACTGCAGATTCCAAGTAGTGATGTTAGTCCAATGTACTACAGCCGCAAAATTTGCACATACAATTTAACAGTGTATGAATTATCCATACCCAATAATGCATATTACTTCTCATGGACTGAACTAAATGGAAAAAGGGGAAGCCTCGAAATTGGAACGTGTCCCTTGAGGTATGTGGGTAAACTCCCTTCGGCTGTAACAGAACTCTCTCTCTTCTCTGATATCTGCAGCGGGCAGAACCGCAATCAAAATATTAGTGCCTTGTTGTTGTATTTGGTACCAAGAAATCCCAACTTATCTGTGACAGAACTGAAATTTCTAGAGAGTGGACACAGCTATATAGAGGGAGATAGCATGCAAAGCGCTATCGAAAAGACAAAAAAATATGTTCCAGTTTACACTATGCATGACTGGCTTCCATATTGCAAGGACGTCTAGGTCAAATAAAAAGCCGTTTACAGTAGAATAGCTTAAGTATAAGGACTTCTCGGTTTGGAAGAGCTTTCAAAGCTAATAATATGAAATAAAACCAAAAACACTAATGGGGAAAAAGTCAGCTGGCTGAAAATAAAATGCCTGATATATTTGAAAGCCAAACCAGGTATTATTTTATACAGGTATGATCATAAATCCGATTATAAAGAGATACACGTTTTTGGTAAAGGCCGCCCCATCAATCTCACTGAGATCGACTTAAAAAATGCATACTCTAAACCTCGACCTATCATTATTCAGAAGAAGCAGGATTTACTGAAGCTCTGCAAATCAGGGATCATCCCGGATGAATTTCATCATTATTATAAGTCGTTACCAACGTCTAAGAACATGGAAGATGGTATTCCTGAACCCGATGTTCAGGATAGTGATGTTCAAAGTGATATGGAGGACGAATAATTTTGTTCTGCCAAAAAAAGACAAGTGCTAAAAACTTGTTTTTACTGAAAAAATTAAATTGTTTTTTTGTTTAGGAATTTTTATAAGGAATGTTTCTTTTGTTACTTACTTTGATTTTTTTCAATTAATAAATCATTTTGAAGCTGTGACGATTTTTTATTTCAATTTAAATTTTTAAACGAAGATTTTTCAAAATTTCAAATTTGGGAGTTACCTTTTTTGGCAGTAACCCGACGATATGCATTTTTTCTTAGAAAAGGGGCGCAAATTCCAAAAGTTTTCACTCTTTTATAAAAATATAATATGTTTTGATCTCTGGAACATTTATTTTAAATTGAATCTACACGTGCATTCGTGATGTAATGTACCTACTTCGAGTGTCTATCCGTTCCCGATGTTGGCTATTCGAACTTTGTCAACAGGAGCTTAAATTTTTCAACCACGATATTATCGTTCTATCCATTCCTCTTGCTCCATATACCTTGCCTTGGATGATCTTCTGTAAAAGGATGTATCGACTCTCATTGCGCATTAGATGCCCAAGATATTGCAACTTAACTGTATTTAGGACTTCCTTTCCCATCCTTCTTAGCACTTCTGTATTGGGGATCAAAGATAATTGCCCGAAAGCAATTGTCCGATGGAAAATTCTCCGAATGGCAAATTCCTCAAATGGTAAATTGACCGAATTGAAAATTCCCCGGAAACAAATGATTTTTACATACAATGAAATTAAGGAAATATCACAAGTTAAATTGTATACTATACCGTAAATAATCCCCCACATGTTTTTGCGGAGCGTAGTTTTCATTTCGCAAAATGGATATCTTAATCTCCATATTCACTTCATACCTTCATTTTCAAAACGAGCTTCTAAAATGTTTCAGGATAGATGTTATAATTACAAAATACGGTAAATCGGTGAAATTTTAGGTATTTTAAATTCTGCAACTGTTAAGTGGCTTTCATGAACTTGAACTTGTTCGCCACTGTTCCCCCCGGATATCCGATTGGGGAACTATTAACTCCGGAATATTTTGTTTTGAACATTGCCATGATTGCTGTGTACGATTGTACTGGGGATACTCTTACAGTCTTTAATGCAGTGGTTTCCCCTTGCCTTCTGCATCCACATGCCGTTGATCGTCCGTTGATTCATCCGCCTTTAGATGCGATTTCTCATCTCTAGGGCAAGTGAGTGCCCCTACTCTTACCGGCTCATCCACCCGAAGCTGTTGACCGGCAAGAGGGATCTGCTTACACCGGCAGATACTCGGTCGACAGAGCCTCGTTAGTTGTCTAGCAGGGTGCACCGCGTGCAGGTGAGGTTGTCTTTTGGGTTTGGCTTAGTTCTTTTGTCAAACCCCCTTACATCCCTGAGAATGCTCAGATTACCGAACCATCGCACTTATGAGCCATACCTTGAAGTTGTTCTTAAAGATCATTTACAAAAGAATTTACAGAAGACTAGAGAAAGACATAAGTAACACACAATTTGGATTCCGCGAAGGACTTGGAACAAGAGTGGCGCTTTTTGGGATTAACGTTCTTCCAATTCGATCTCGGTATGGCCGGTTTCGAAAAATGTATGATCAATGATCTACAAGTTAGGATGAACAGAAAAAAGGTACATACACATAGTAGCAAAATTTGAATTTTTTGTTGGCCACCACAGCCATCCTACATCATTAGAACTTATTTTACATCTGTATTAGATAATACGTACTCATAAATACATGACGCAATTGAGTTTGAGGTTGATAATTGCTTACCGTTCTTGGATTTACTCATCATGCGCAACATTCATACCTCTAGTTTTCAATTTGATATATATAGAAAACCTACCACAACTGATTCAATTATCGACTATTAATCAAACCATTCCTCGTCCCATAAATATGCAGCTTTATATTCCTTTCTTACTAGAGCCTTCAAAATACCTCTTTCAGATTATTCTTTCAATAGGAAAATAAGTATTATTAAACAGATAGCATTAAACAACAATTTTCCTTTACACATTTTCAATAAGATTTTTAACAAACTTTACACTAAATTTAGACTGAGTTTTTACACTTCTATATCACCATCTCAGGACCATTCATTTTCAGGTACCTTGAATTTCAGGGGTCCATTATCCTATAAAATGTCCAGCATTTTTAGAAAACATAGTGTTGAAGTCGCCTTTAAAACCAATTATAACTTGGGTCAATATTTTATCAATACTAAGGAAGAGGTACTTTTATTCCATAGGTCAGGGGTTTATCAGCTGCTTTGTGGTTCTTGCAATGCCGTATATGTGGGCCAATCTGGACGCAGGTTAGAGTCTCGGTTCAAGGAACATCAATATTATATCAAAAGATATATGAACACAGACATATATAATACTCCTTCATCATTTGCAAACCATATTTTATCGGAACTACATGATTTTAATTTTCAGGATGTCAGACTTTTAGATCAGTGTGTGAAGGGTGTTCGACTTAACCTTTTAGAGATGTCTGAAATACGTCGCATATATAACGATCCTTCGATCTTATGCCTGAACGAACAATTACAACCTTTAGAAAACTATATATTCCTTAACTTTTGAAGCTCTTAGTTTGATAACACTTAGTTTGTTTGTTTATCAGTCAACTTCACTTACGTTCTTTCTTCTTTCACAATTTCTGTCGTTTTACTGATTCTTCTTTTATACTGATAAATACCTACTATAGGTTTCAGACATTCACAATTATTTTACACTTTTGATGTATTTTTGATATTGATTTTTATATGCTATGCTTGAATTGTTATTTTCTTTCAAGGTTCTCATTTCATAAATTTTAACTTATGTGTCACGACTTATTAGAATATTTTTGGCCTTTTATGTTTATTCTTCTTTTTCTTAATTGTCGTGGCTTAATATAGTTTTTACAATTACTTTATGATATTTTGTTATAAGACTTTGTGCTCTTACATTATACTGTGTTTTAGATAATTTCTTTACATGATAGTTGCTATGTCTCATTCATCTCTGTTTTAAAGATTGTTCATTTTGTTATTGAGGGCCGTCATTGGTCCTTGTCATTTGTCAGTTCTCCGACCATCTTGTCTATTTGGGATTTACTGAGTCATTGTACTTAGTGCTCCTACATACTACAATACTGGTCTTTTGACTTCGGACATATTCTGTCATACGACGATGTCCAGTTTTCTTTTCTTTTCTTTTATACTTTGACCAAAAAAATTTTTATGACTTTTCTTAATGTTGTCCTGTTTTGTTTTGTTTAATTTTATTTTATTTTGCTCGATGTTTTCCATAGTAATGAGGATTTTTTCATTACTATTTTTATTGATGATTTCCCCTACAGTAAATCCCCATATTGTCTACTGACATAGTTCTGAGTTTACTGGATGCCACGGACATGTGACGGCTTTCTCTTACAATTATTTACATATGGATTGATGTACATTAAGGTAATTCGACATGTTGTGAATTCCTATTTTTCTATCTTGATACCTTTTACAGACCTGATGATGGCTCAGTGAGCCGAAACTAGTTGCCCTTCTTCACCTTTTACTAATATATGCTGTAGTACTGATTTTGAGTTTTACTTACTGCTAATTAACAATTGATTCATGTAAAAACTATCAGGCCAATTTAATCGGCCTTTGGCATATTGTTTTATAATATAATAAGGTTCTTAAATCCCAATTTATGGCGTGATTGGATGATTTCTTATCTGCGAAACAAATGCTTTAAAATAACCTCGTTTTTAAGCTACTTTTTTTGCATTTATCGCCATTTTTCAACGAAAAGATTGAATATATCGATTTTAAACCAATTCTATCTTGTAGAGAATTTCATAAAGAACAAATTCGTAAGGATACTTTTTTCTCTATCTTGCATATTTAAAGAGTTATATTAAGAAATATCGGAAAAAAGGAGCGATTTTTGCGTTTTTTTGCAGTTTATGATATTTCCTGCAAATTACACAACTTTTTCAGCTGGCGGACCTTCATATTTTCTTTTCTTAGATGATTTCCGAGCAATTCCAACCAATATCTAATCTACGTCACGACAGAGCCATATTTCAAAGGTGTGGGGTCTAATTCTCCTGGACTATGCTTGAGCAAGTGGAACATCTAGAAGAGCTGCTTGAACTGTCAGATTCATTTTCAGATTGATAATCATCGGATGACAATGCACCGTGGTTGCAATCACTGTTTAATTCAGTTATTGAAACATTTTGTCCTTCGAAAAGAGATACTGTTCCTTTTTCTTCCACTGACCTTTCATCTAAAACAATTAACAAAGTCAAAAAAATAACCTTTAGACGTTTAAAAAACTACCTGTTTTATTGGTAGATGAAAAAGGATGATAATTTTCATCCGTTGATTTGGTAGTTAACACATTTTGGCTTTCGGCAAGAGATAGTATTTGACAATTATCTCCTATATCCATGGTCACATAAAACAATAAATGGAATGCAATTTTATTTTTTAAATCCAAATTCAACCTTAGTCCCATTTTGGTCCACCAATTGCTTTTCGTTTTCATGTTCAGGCCTTATGAAATTCATTATTTTTTGTGTTATGGATCCTACGTTTTTAACTTTGTTGTGAAACATAATAATAATCTATGTATATTCACCAAACGAAACGAAACTGTATTAAATTAGCATACGAATGTTACAAGCTACACAATTTATTAACAACGCCAAAACAACTAATGTTCCACATTCAGTAACCTAGCAGTTCTATTGCAAAGCCAAAACCACGAAAGTGTCACATTCACGATATGCGCGTTGCGAAGAATAGGAGCAGATTGAGATACACGTTATAGGCAGTACACGCCCTACCTTAACCTTCATAGGACTGGCCGGGGTCCGTTTGTACCCCATGACGTATGTTTTTGCTGTATCTTTGCAAACGCAAATTTTTAAACCTTGATCTTTCATCTAGCTGCAGTTTATGAATTATTTTGATAAAATATGATGTATTTAGTAGTTTTTATTGTCTGGTATAAACAAAAAATAGTTTTATATTCCAGGGGTCTCTTCAGACCCCGGTCAGCATTTTACGTCCGATAAAATAATCCCGGTAACTGTTAGTAAAATCGGGGAATCCCATACATTTAACGTTTGTTTACTCACAGGGAATTTACCCATATAATTGTAAAATGTAAATTACCAGTTCAAAAGGGGGGATTCCTCGTACTGCGATATAATTTTTAGACTTGAATATTCGGGTTAGTCTCTTGTGATATTGCGAGTAGAGTACATCGTTTTGAAAATGAGTCAGTTTTTATTTAGAAACAATCGCAAGGGGCTTACTGACGATGAGATGTTACGGTTACTTGAAAGTGATGATCCAGAGTTTGATAGTGTTATCAATGAGGAAACATCGAGTGACTTAGAAGATGAAGACATTGTCACAGAAGTAGAGGAAGAAAATTATGTAATAGTTGTTGATCAAAGTATAGAGAAAACGAACCCAGAGAAACCAACAGTTAGTAACAGCCAGGGCATTCCAGTATATAAATCTAAAGATGGAACTGAGTGGTCAAAAATTCCCGGAAACACAAAAGTTAGACGTTCAAAAGCTAATATTCGGAGACATGCTCCAGGCCTTACAAATTACAGTTCTGATATCTCAAGTATAAAAGACGCTTCTCTTCTTTTCCTATCTCCGGATATTCTGAACATAATAGTAACCGAAACAAACAGAAAGGCACAAACATATTATGATAAATGGAATATAGAAAATCCGAATAAAATTAAAGTTTTTGTACCTGTTGATTCTACAGAGATTGAAGCTTATATTGGACTGTTGCTTATTCTTGGCGCACTTTACGGATCGAAAGAGGCTATCGATATGCTCTGGTGTCAAGATATTTCTTAGTGTCGTCCTATAATTCCTGCTGAAATGTCAAGAGACAGATTCAAACAAATTACTTCATTTTTACACTTTGATAATTTTCAAACAAGACAAGAACGAAAATTAGTAGATAATCTAGCTCCGATAAGAGATATATTCGATATTTTCACTTCTAATTGTAAAAAATCACTTAATCCTGGCGACCATCTATGTGTAGATGAGCAGCTTGTACCATTTAGGGGTAAGGCACCATTCCGAGTCTATATGAAGAGTAAACCTGATAAGTATGGAATCAAAATATGGGCTCTTGTGAACTGCACCACTGCTTATATTGCAAACATGCAAGTTTATTTGGATAAGTTATTTGAAAAGCAATATAGGCATCTTTATATTCCTATGTATCTATTATTTTTTAGGAAAACAAGGTAACAAAGCGGGAAAGGGTCAAGGTCAAAGGGTTGTCCTAGATTTGACAGACCATTTGGAAGGCGGTTTGGAATAACGACCGATAACTTTTTTACAAGTTTAGAACTTGCTGACAAGTTGTGGAAAAAAATATTACTTTATGTGGAACCCTCCGGAAAAATAAAACATTTATTCCCAAGGAACTTCTACCGGCATCGTACAAGAAAGAGTTTTCAAGTATGTTTGCTTTTAGAAATCAAAGAACGCTAGTATCCTATGTTCCAAAACAAAAACATGCTGCCATCTTACTTTCAAGTGAGCATACTGATAGTAAAGTAGCTGGAGAAGAACAGCACTATAAACCAGAAATTATTCTTCATTAGAACAAAACAAAAGGTGCTGTCGACACTTCAGATAAGTTGACCACAGAATATACAGTGCAGAGAATGTCAAACCGCTGGCCAATGGCAATATGTTCGCATCTTATAGATATCGCAGGAATAAATGCTTATAAATTGTGGTTACTGCAAAACCCGGATTGGCGAAAAAACGTAAAATGTATATTTTGGGACTAGGAAAAGAACTCATAAAGAAAAACGTTTTCCGGCGATATAATAATAAATACATTCAGACGAATAGAAAACGGCATATGACAGACGTTTTTCCCGAACTACTGGATGCAACAGAACATAGAGTTGAACAACAAAACATTACCAGGGGGCGCTGCCATATGTGTCAAAGAGGAAAAGACAGAAAAATATGTATTAGGTGTAATAATTTTGTGTGCCTAGAACATTCAAAATCGGAGATAGTTTGTAAAAAATGTTAAAATGATATGTAGCTAGTAGTATTAGTGATTTGGGTATTTTGTATTTTTTCGTGATGATTTTTGACTAATAAATTGTTAATAGTAAAACTTTAATAAAACTTCTTTTCTATATATTTAATTTAAAGAAAAATGCAGCATTTCTTTAATTTTACGCATGGGGTCTTCTCGGACCCCAGTTAGTCCTTTCCGTAAAATTTTGATGTCCGTCCCATGAAGGTTAAGCATGATGCTGAGAAATTCGGGGTTTTGGCATTGTCAATAACTAGTTTAGAGACGCTTGAAAATGTAGGTAGGTGAAAATGGTAAAATTTGCACATTCATGGTTTTGCCTTGGGACCGACGATATGGTAAACAAATAATAAAATTATCTCTTAACTACCCCCATAAATCAACCGGCAACCCTTCATTTTAAATGGGTTTACAACAAGATCCTCGTTTTAGCACGGTGGGTACACTTATTAGTATGTGATATCACAGGTAATATGAGTGGAACAAACAAGATCCTCGTTTTAGCACGGTGGGTACACTTATTAGTATGTGATATCACAGGTAATATGAGTGGAATAATTTGTTCAACAAACATATTTCTATTTAAATTAGCTATACTTCTTCAAAACTCAAATTGCTTTCATGATATTTTGAGGTAATAATACACATTGTGTAAGAATTAATTTGGAACATTATTGAATAAATGAAAAAAAAGCAAGACTGCAAGGGTCTTTCAGGCCGGTCTTGGTCTTGCATAAGTCTTTCACAACTCGGTCTTGGTCTTGCACACTTGGACTTGGTTTTGCAAGCCTTTAGCTGGTCTTGGTCTTGCATTTTTTGCAAGACCGAGACCAGACTCGCTAATCACTATTATTAATGATGAATTAATTTGGAAAATTATTGAATACAAAAAAGCAAGTCTGCAAGAGTCTTTCAGGCCGGTCTTGGTCTTCCATAAGTCTTGCACAACTCAATCTTGGTCTTGCGCACTTGGACTTGGTTTTGCAAGCCTTTAGCTGGTCTTGGTCTTGCATTTTTTGCAAGACCGAGACCAGTCTCGCTAATCACTATTATTAATGATGCTAAGAAAGGCTCCTATTTTAAATTTCTCATTGCACTAATGGCGCAGAACCATCAAAAAATTCTGGCGTGAGCTTATAAATAAGTCTTGGTCTCTAAGAAAGGTTCTTGTAGTCTGATTCAAAATAATGAAATTTATTCCTGAGGTCAGTGATGAAGTTTTCAAGTGAAGTGAACAAATTGCTTGCAACGTCCAGTGCCATAGTTTCTTTTTGGATATAATTACATGTTTCATCTATTATTTGCATTGGCTTCTTTAATATTTCGCAAACGATGATTTTTTTTTATTTTCAAAATTCCAATGCTGATTCCGATTCTATTAACAATTGAAAAGCACGTAGGTATTTTCGTATATAATTGTCGTTTTATTTTTTCGTAATAAATAAGGTTTTGAGATTTTAGGTGATAAATATCGGTTGTCGTTTATTGATCCGACAAGAATTAGTGGGCCTCTATCGATCGCGGGGCCCTGGGCACGTACCCAGTGGAAATGAGGGTCCTGCTTACCTTAGACTTGTTAAACTATATATTTACATGAATATAAGATGTTGGCAGATTTTTAGAATGACTGATACTTGATTAAAGAGATAGATGGCATTATATACAATCTCCTCCTCCAGTTATATAAGTAGCTAAGAATGAAATAAAACTATTATTGATTTAGTGAAAAAGTGGTGTGGAAATTTTCATTTTCATGCAGACATTTTCAGTATTCTGTAGAGTATGAAGCGGTATTTTGTTGTGGCTAATTTTGATTGGTTCTTAGCTCTCTCGCTAATAACACTTTTTTTGCAAATGATTCCTCTCCTCCTCCTTGCTCGAAATTCACTGTTGATATTGAGTTTAATGCTAGTCAGTATGGCTCAATTACGAATTTGCCCATCTATGTATAGGGTAAATTTGGGATACATGACCTACCTTAATTGATGCCACTATATCATTGAATATATTGACAATTACTCACTGGATTATGTTATGATTGCAATGAATTGATGTTCACACAAAATGATATAATTGGAAACAGGTTACTTAAGTCGAAAAACGACTGATAAAAATAATTTTAAAATTGTACAAAGTGGGATAAACGCCCTCTTGATGAGATTTATGCCCCATGAGTTGAGGATTAATGCCCCTTATAGGGATATATGCCCTGGAGACAGTTCAGTTAGAATATACAATTTTTTTCCTTCGATGATAGCTAAATCAACTGTTGATAAAAAATCGAGGGTCAAGAAATCAACATTTATTATTGAATATTTCGAACAGCACTAAATCTATTACAAATTGATGGTTTTTTTAAAATTTTTCATTTTATTCTGTCTCTTCTTCAATCGACCACAGTTATTGCCATACATGGTACAGGTTTCGTGCAACCATTTTTGGCAGTCGATACAACGAATCCAGTCCACAGGTTCTTTTGTGTCATAGTAGTTTTCCAAACATTCTACGCAATCTGCATCATCATCATGTTGATCTTCACCTGATGAGCTGTTATCATTTTTTTAAGGGTTTGATTCGTTTAATATCAGAGTTTTTATTAATTTTCTTTTTTTACCATTTTGAGTCTACTCGAACATGTAGGTACGTTCTCTTCATCTTCTTTTCCTTTTCTCTTCATCTTCGTCCCATCAGATGATATGATTTTTGCTGATTGTTTCCTTGCATTCTTTTTGTTACAAATTATTTGCAACGGAGCAATTTCATGCAAATATTGAGATGGTGTTTCGTCCGTATCTCCTGATATTTGATTGTGCACTGGTGAATTGCAGCTCTTCATCTGAGACTGTAAGTCCGATTTGGAACAACTTGCAACTTCCTTGGTGCCAGGAATTGGAGATTCATCATGCATAGAACCATTATTTTTGTCAACATTTTCCATGTCTGCTACTGTACTAGGTTCTAGAACAAGCAAATCCTCTAATTCGAACACGTAGTTATGATCATCTAGACGGAAATTTTCATCTAGTATCAACTGATTTTTCTCCAATTCTTCATCGGGTTCTTTTTCAGGTTCTACAGTTGGTTCTTTGACTTGTTCTTCAGACTGAGAATGGTCAAAAATTTGAAAGAAATAGTCAGGTATTGCATTCTCATTGAATGGGTAGATTCCACTAGCCATGAATCCAGAAGTAGCATTAGTTATAGTTGCAGCTGCATTCCAAGCAGGGCCGATTAGTTTTCCGATAATGTTCCTGTTAATATTCTTATCCTTACTCTGGAAAATGTAGGAATCAGATTCCCTCTTAAAAAAATATTTAAGAGGTTTGAAGAATGATCTATCGAGTGGTTGTAAGGCTTGTATGGTATGACTTGGGAGACATAACAAAATAATATTATTTTTTTCGGTGAATTCCAGTATGTCGAAATTGTTGCAATGAGATGCATGACCATCAAGTATCAAGACAACTGGGCCATCTGGTTTTCTAGGAGCGAAAACTTCCTTTAACCATTTGAAAAATAATTCTGAATTATTGAAATAAGACTGCTTATTCATGTAGAGATCAGATCCAGCAGGCACTCCTTCCAAAGTCATCAGATTTTTTCGTACCCTTTTTAGAATCAGAACTGGGGGTAAAAGTTCCTTCAGCACCTGCACATGCTATCAAGGACACGTTTTCTCCCCTTTCTTTGGAAGTGAGAACATTTTTTTTTATTTTTTTAGTCACGAGGGGGTTAGGGTTCAGGTGCTCTAATTGTTGCCGCTCAGCCATTGATTAGCTTATTGTGCACCCTCACTCACAGGTATTAAGCAGACTCCCATCCTAAATTCTTAGCGAACATTGAGATTCGTCGGACTATGTTTTACTGCATTCCCTCCTGATTTGTGCCTTGGAAGATATCTAGACAGGAGGGTCGGCTTCTGCATAGGGCAGGGCAATCGAAGACCACGTGCTTTGCGGTTTCCTCTGCTTCTCCACACATCCTGCAAATTGGATTTGTTATTTCAATCCCCATTTTCACTAGGTGTGCGTTGAATATCCAGTGGCCAGTTATGAATCTTACCACTTTTCGCAGTTCTTTCCTACCCAGTCTAAAAGCATTTGCTGCGTAGGAACTCGATGGTCCGTTTAGCATTCTTTTGGACTGAGCATGTCCCGTGATTCTGTTCCAGCGCTTTTGGTACTCAAGCGACACCCAGTTGGAAACAGTTTTTCGTACGGCGCTGTATGAAACGCCGTATGCTGGTTCTGGTCCCTTGAGGGTCAGATGAGCTCCTTTCTTGGCACACTTATCAGCTCCCTCATTTCCAGCTACCCCTGTATGGCTGGGCACCCAAGTAAGAATTACTCTATTGTCTTTTACCAAGGTTTTTAAGGTATTGTGACAGTCCCACACTATCTTCGACGTATAGCTGTGGCTTGCTAAGGCCAAAAGGGCCGCCCGACTGGCCGTGTTCACATAGATGGTCTTTTTGTTATATTTCCTGTCTATACATGTTCTGCCGCATTCGATTAGTGCAGCTATTTCTGCTTGAAATACGGTCGTCATTTTGCCAAGGCAAACACTTATGCTTTGCCTGGGTCTGACGCCGTAAATGCCTGCTCCTGTACCCGTTAGGGTATTTGACCCGTCGGTGTACCAGGTGATACTGTTCAACATGCGTTGAGGTTCTCCCTGGGCCCATTCGGATCTGCCACTCAAGTTGACACGATATTGTATCTCAGTTTCCACGACCTTGGGCATTCTGTCATGTGGCATTTCGATGATGTCGCACCTCATGTTGTCGTGTATTTTAGTATGTTTCATAGCATGGTGCTTGCACCAGTTGCCATTCTGCATTCTGTATGCAGCCATTTTAGCCTCCCCCTGTATATAGAGATCTAATGGTGGGGTGTTTAGCAGTATTTCCAATGCTGCGGTTGGGGTGCCCTTCATGGCGCCTGTAATGCTCAGACACGCAGCTCGCTGCACTTTAGAAAGCGTTTTGGCGGCTGTGCTTTCCTGAACTTTAGGCCACCATGCGATCGCACCATACACCATCATTGGTCTGATTACTCTGGTGTACAACCAGTTTACCATTGTCGGAGTTAGTCCCCAGGTGCACCCAATTGCTCGTCTCATCGTCATTAGCGTAATCTGAGAACGCCTTGTGATGCTCGCTAGATGGCTGTTCGAGGCTAGCTTGTCATCTAACCGGATTCCTAGATATTTTGCCTCCCTGGCAACCTTTATCTGATTGCCGAAGAGTTTTGGCACACTAGTAATCTCTGCGATTCGCTGTTTTGTAAATGGTACCATGATGGTTTTCGAGGGATTGACAGACAATCCCTCCGCATCACACCATCTCTCCACTACGGACATTGCCCTCTGCATTAATTCCAGACAGATACCCACGTGTTTTTCCCGTATTAGAATGATGATGTCGTCAGCATATCCTTGAGCATACCACCCCTGCTCGTTTAGTGAGACAAGAAGGTCGTCGACTACCAGATTCCACAGCTTTGGTGACAGAACGCCTCCCTGTGGACATCCTCTTTCTGTCTTCACCTCTCTTGTGACACCACACAGGGATGCTTGTGCTCTCCTGCTGCTTAGCATGTTCTCTATCCATCGGGAAGTGAGAACATGAACACATTTGCTTCCTTTCATAGCCACTACTTTATCTGGTTTATTATTTATTTGTACGGTACTCTCATCCATATTGAAAATGGCCCATGGTTTCTGCACTAGGTCATACTTCTCCAGAGTTATTTTCAACAATTCGTAAAACTCATAAACTTCTGCTCTATTCATTCCTTTTGCTCTGGCAAGTGATAATCCTTCACTTTTTCTTATGAATAAAACCAATGCATTCCTGCTGTTTCTGTCATTTCGCCTCGCTGTGAGAATACGTTTCCTAGACGTAGTTTCTTAGCAAAACTGAAAGCAATTGATCTGACAGTTGTTCTTGTAGGAGCGAATCCTGTCTACTGTAATCTTTTAATATGATTTACTAAACGAATTTCGTTTGATACTCCAAGAGCAGGAGGCTTTCCTAGAGGAACTTTTTCGGAGTTATCAGAAGTCAATCTTCTTCTGAGAGTTCTAGAAGGTATACTAAATCTCCTACTAGATTGAAATTAACTGTCTCGACCCTTACTTCGTGGAATCTGCTCATATTAGTGTTTTAAATGAAACTCACGGTTTCTAGTTAATTCCACACTAGTGGAATTAACTAGATTCATTGATGCCCATATTTCCAGATTTCACATTTTCGATAGCTTCCCTCAAGTTCTGTGCAGACCACAGAACACGTGGTTTGATATTCTGCTTTCTAATATATTTTCTTGGCTTCTGAAAAAATTGAGTCATTAGTAGGGATTCGTCTCAGATTCACAAATAAAATAGATATGTTTGTTTTGATTTTTTCCTGCCCTAAACATTGAGTCACATTCTAAGCTCACTTGCGGACACTTCCACTGCTTTGTCATATTCACAAATTACCTTTAGTTGCAGGAAAAATGAAATTAGAAGTTTAATTGAAAATGTGTTAGAAAATTATGCAAATCAAAAAAGTCCTAGTAATTTATGCATTTGAGTCACTGCTTTTAGAATTAATTAATAATACTAAAATTTTATTTAATAAAGGCATATTCTTCTATAAATTTTAAAGTATTTGTTGTATCCTTAGATACCTTTATAGTTATAACTAAAAGTGGCAACATTACTCAAAATTTCAGTAGCTGATTAATGTGTCAATAGTAATATATTTAGTAGTTTTGTTCTTGTTTAATTACCATATGAAGAGATATGCAAATATCGCCAGAGTGTGATCGACGATCATTTCCAATACGGCATAGTATTGTAGTAAATAATGTCAAACGTGGTTTGTTTATACTAGCGTCAATACGACTAGAGAGTAAACATTTAGTTCTTTCGTTTTGATGTGTTTTCAAGACTTTTACTGACAAAATAAACTTTTAAGTCAATTAATTTAATGTTTTTGGCTTATCATGGTTCGTCGGTGCCAAGTTTGTCAGGAAAACAGCCGAAATGACGAAGGCCATGTATCTACAATACCATCCCCTCTTTTTGTAATTCATTCATTATTTCACTACTGGCGTTTAGAAATGTTGGCTGCAGAATAACCGTGTCTATGAATGAATAGCCCTCTCTATGTTTATTATTACTCTAAGGGATTCGTTTCAAATTGAAGGGCATATATCCTCTGCTTTACTGGGTCATAAATCCTCCAAGTGTTATTTCGTATGGGATATATGCCCTAGCGAATTTCCTTGATATAATTAATCTCTTCTACTAATTCTAACCTAGAAAACCAATTCCCAACTTATATCAACATTGGAGACGAAAGATCCGATAGATAGAATGTTGTAATTCTTCAGAAAACTAATATTTCAGTAGGCATGCATGATCAGAATTTACTAAGACCTTACCTTACTAATGGTTTCCAGTGATATTTTGCTAAATCGTAATCGAGCGTTGACTAACGATGGATATCGCACAACAGATCACCCACACTGCCGCGAGAACGAAGAAAGAGCGACCATATGCATTTTGCGAACTACGTGCTCGGGATACATATCCTCCTAGGGCATATATCCTACATTTACCCTATTTTCTCTATATTTACACCATAACAGACACTTCAACACCACACTAGTGACGAGGTTCGAAAATTAATTTGTACTTTATTATCAATTTTAGTCAATTTCATCATCAGTATTTGTATATAAAGTTTGGCTGATCTATTAATTGCAGGATGACATGGTTTATACATTGATTTTAAGTCAACAGTACAGTGGCTTTTCAATGCTTGGATAGAAAAAATTCTAACATTGCCAGGCTTGATCCGTACGTCCAAAACATATCTTAAAGTATAGCAATAATAAACTCTGTACTAAGTACTCTATATAAAATACTGGATACCGGAACTTGGTTACGATTTCATTCGAACGTTATATCTCAATCAAGAGTAAATTTGGTTTTCACATTCGTGTAAGCGTTTTGGACATTTCTGTGTAATTGGTAAATGAAATTTGATTAATTGGTTAATCTCACAAAGTATTCTAAATTGTTTGATGGTTAACTTTGATCTGCACACAGTATTGATGTTTAAATTCATACTTAAACTTTGAGAAATAATTTGTTATACGGAATAATCTATACTGGGAATACCAACACCGTTAAATATTTCTCAAAGATCTTCAGCGCCAATATAGGTAACATGGCAAAAGACACATGAAAATATTCCGTGACATTGAACCAACACAATTTAACATTCTTTGTCGTGATTACCTTTCATACAGGGGTGTACTTGTCGACGTTACATCGAAAATGTCTTGGAATTAATTAACGTTTCAATCTGATATCTCAACGAGCATTAAAAATTAAAACTTCTTTTTATGATAATGTGTGAAGATAAAGCGTGTATATCCTTTAAATTCATTAAGAGGATATAAGATAATACAATCTGGCTTTGTGATCGCACCGTGTATTTACATAAAGAAAAGAGGGACGGCGATATCCACAGAATTATTTAAGACCCTTAAGCTACAAGTTATGTTCTGTTTTCCTTTGCAAAAATTTGTTCAGCTTCATTATAACGAATAACCGAGAAAACATTTTTGATTCACCTGTTTAAAATTAGAGGGTATGATATAAATATTTTTTGGAATAAGATATGCCTTTAAAAGTTGTATAGAGAAGTACATAAAAATATCGTTTTTCATGTTAATATTAAGTTATACAGATATAGATCTCATTTGAATTTCAGTTTCAACGATCTTAATGTTTTATATTTATTTTCTTTCTTTCATGGTTAGTTTAATCGATTTTCATTAACTCATTTTTTTTACTTTTCTATATTATAGCATTATTTTAAATCCTACTATTTTTTTGATTTTGTTGGGATACTTTAAATAAAAGTCACTACTAGAGGAGTGAAGGAAATATATTTTATTCTTTTAACAGAACGAGAACAAAGTTGTTATTACAATGAAATGCGTCTCTAGACTAAAAACTTAAAACGTGAAATTATCAGTGTTTAGATTATTGCTTAGTAAAGTTGGGTACAGACCGAAATAAAGAATTCGCGAGCTGTTCGAGAACAGCTCCCGAAATGAACCCGAGCAGTTCCCAAACACATCGTCCACACAAGAAGAGTTTTAGTTCTGTGTTCAGTTCGGTCCAGTTCGTTGAAAAGTTCGAAGTAGAATTGCACTTTCATAAAAATTGAAATAATTAAATTTGAAAAATGTCATCGCATCATTGCTTGTGCAGCATACTTTTTAATAAAACAAAATGTCGAGTCGAAAAAAAATGAAACGTAAGACTAGGCGGTGGTGGCAGAAGAGGCAGCTATGACTAGTAATCAGATAGAGTTATATAGAACCACTAAACATTTTGTAAAAAAGAACTTCAATAGTGAGAAACCACTAAAAGACAAACAAGCACAACTGCTTACAACAGAAGAACAAACTCGAAGATGGCAAGAATACTACAGGGAACTCATGACAGAAGAAGAAAATGAGCAGTGTTCGCAAGACGAAAACGAGCCGTGTTCGCAAGAGGCTTACGACGTAGAGCCAAATAAAAATTACATAAGGATAGACGAGGAAGAAGGAAGTAACTAACGCAATAAGACACCTGAGGAACAACAAGGCAACGGGAATTGACGATATTCCAACTGAGCTATGGAAAGCGGACATTGACAGTAAGACTAATCGCACCATTATTGGCAGATATATGGGTCGAAGAACACCTATCTAATGAATTGAAAAATAGGAATATAATCAAACTCCCAAAAAATGGCGATGTTCAACTTTACACATTGTTATGTGCCATAAATAAAATATTAGCATTCATTGTGCATCAAAGAATCAACAACGTAATAGATAAAACACTGAAATGAACAATCGGATTTCAGACGGGGAAGATCTTGTATCGATGACAAGGATCATCATAGAGGAAACTGCTCATTCAAGTGTTGGTCCACAGTTACACCGAGATATTTAATATGATTACGGATTTTATCTCAACTATTTCATCCTGGTTTTGTATGCCTAAAGTTTTATAATGGGGTAGTGTTGAAGTATAATTTGCAAAGAGTTAACTATCCATCATAAATATTTATTGGTGTAATTATTTATGCAGGTTGCTGCAATACTCCATTCCATTTTGTAAAGATCATATAATAAACTCATATTTGAGAAAAGAAACGGCCTTAATTGCAATGTTTTTATAGTTATTAGAAACTTGACCTGAGATATGATAACGTACAAAAAGTATCTATACTCCGTTTTTAAAAGGCATGGAGTAATAAAAGCTCATTAGGTATGCAAAACCGATACAGGGTGTATAATAAAATATCTCCGAAGTTTATCTAATTTTGTACTAAAATTTCTCATTTGTTACGAATTTCAGGTAGACACCCCGTAACTCTGTATTCGGTTGGGTCTCCTATTGTATTGAAAGGGTCGCTCTATTGTATTTGAATGAACAAATAAACAATTTAATCCTCAGAGGCGTGCAATCAGGAAAAAACGAACTTGGTATATGAATATGAAGGCAGTATCAAATTATGATTACGAAAACTATTCAAGAGTTCACAATATCGATTCAATAAAAACACATTTTTTATGTGTTCCTATGAATAAACAATAAACATAAAATATTATATAAAAAATAGCAAATTTTTTTGCAGTAGGTATCAACTTTACTACTAATATACCGTTTACAATAGGAGAGGAAAAAAGAAAAATGCAGGAATAATGTACGAATTAATGTAATATTTATAAAAAAAAGTCTAACAAATAATAGTAATAACTAACACAAAAACTAGTCTATATATCAGAATCAGACGATTCTGTTGAACTTCCATTATTAACATTGATTATAAATGGTTCAATCATGTGTTCACTTATATGATCCATTTCCCACATATTTAGTTCTTCTTGTATCACGTGTTCAACACATTTCTTCCAGTTTTCTTTGGTTACGTTACCTAACTCGTCTTCGAATAAAACTTTTACGTCACTCATTTTGAATGTCGTATTCTTTCTTGAAACTTCCCCTTTCACTTGGGCCCATATTAACTCTATGGGATTGAGTTGACAGTGATAAGGAGGAAGCCTCAGCACCGTTATACCACGCGCTGATGCCATTTGATCTACAACGTATCAGCTATATTTGTGTTTATGTGAATTGGCCAGTTGCAAGAGCTCATTTTTCAGCGGGTTATCTGGACATTCAATATTTTTCGAGGTTAGCCAATCGTAGATATCTTGTTTACGCCATGCAGTTGAAGGTAATTTCTCCACTAACCTGGAGTGATAACTTGCGTTATCCATAACAATGACTGAGCCCGTTGGAATTAGATCTAACATTTGTGAGAAATATTCTTCGAAAACGTCTGCATCCATATCTTCATGATAATCTCCGGTTTGCTTCGACTCAAAGCACAACAATCCACCTTTAACAAAACCTTCGACACTTCCGATATGAGTAATGATGAGTCGACGTCCTTTTCCTGCTGGTGGATTGAGGCTTGTTGACCACACCCTTCAAGAGCTGCCTGCTTCCGACTTTTGACATTCGTGTCTTGCCAAAACATTGAAACAGTATGACCTTCATTTAACCAAGTCTCATCCAAATAATAAATTCGTTTTTGATCTCCTCTTGCTTTCCGAATATTGCGCAAATAACTCCTCCTCCTAATGACAATGTCGTCTCTATTAATCAACATTGCGCTCCGATAATTTTTTTTATATTCAAATCCAAGTTCCTTCAAAATTTTCCATAATGTACTTCGAGAAATTTTCGGAAAATCTGAATCTTCTTGAACCGAAGCCATAATTTTGGAGAGAGTTGGGATCTCTTTCTAAAGAAAAAAGCATGCACCTTACGTCTTATTCCATTCTTCAAGTCGTCATCCATTTCAAGTTTGGGTCGGCCTGGGGACTTAGCTGGGGCTGTGATGTATCCATTTTTTTTCTCCTTCATTAAATTATAAATTGTTGTTTTTGAAACACCCATCATTGTTGCAGTAATCTCCACAGTTTCATCAACACTTCCTGTCAAATTCATGATTTTTCTTCTAATTTCTTCGTTCTTCAACGAGGAATAGCAATTTAATATCAGATTTTTTTCGTTCAGCGACAATGGGCCAACTTTAGGTCGCTTAGATGGTGATAAATCCTCCATATCTGGTCGAAGTTGGTTGGAACACTATATAGTTGGAAGGTGTAGTTAGGTGTTTGTCTCGTGTGAGAAGAGAACTTGTATAGATGAACAAAAATAAACACCAGTTAACAATAACGGTAAAAAATAATAACAAATAACAGTAATAATGGGTAAATCAATCAACACAGCAGTTTCTCCAGAACAGATGAACTGTAAATTGAAAATATTCAACCTTTCCGCTACTTTTATAGTTGAAAAGTTCTAGTAAGTACATTGTATTATGGGGGCATTTTCTTAGACCTGAAAAGACTATATTTCACAATAATAAAACCATTTTTGAGCTACCTGTTTGTCAAGTTTCGTTAATTACCTGCTAATTGGGTGAAATAATCGGCAAATGGGGTTGGTTTGGATATATACAGGGTGTCCCGGGACTAATGGGAAAAAAGTCAGGAGCGTATAATCTGAGCCAAAATAATGTTAGTACTTCATATAAACTTTTTCTATGGAGGCCCTCGTTTTCGAGTTATAGGCCTCCAAAGTATCAATTTTGAATTTGGTTTTTATTTTTATTTTTTGTACTAGTTATTTGATCTTTATCAAATTTACGGCAAAGCTATAATGTACGTGTATGTTTATTTTGGAAAGGTAAGCAGATTTACAGTACTGCCTTGAAGCCAGGGACGGACTACTCGCAATGGTTAGTGATCCAAAAAATTTGCAGGGATGGCACACCCTGTATGAAATCATCGAAATTGACTTCCCCACACATTAAGCTAACGAAAAGGTACTCTTGTTAGAATTCGATAAAATAAGCCGTTTGGATAATATTTACAGTTTTATTAATGCACTACGTACAAATCTACCCGACTAACTTATTAATACGATGTCCAGGATTTACTTCCTTTTAATCAAAATTACGAACATAACATTATTAAACCATTAAGAAAACCTCACAAAACACAAGTTATAAAACATTAGACTAATACTAATTCCTAAACAACAACAAAAACTAACTTTATTCTAATAAATGTTCAATATGAGCTCCACTCACTTCCACGCACATTCTAAGTCTACGAAGGTTGTTTCTTTGCACTTGAATGAGCAATCCCACATTATTTCTAATAACATTGCAGTGTAACACAATTCTGTCTATTAAATCTTGTCTTGTTTGCACAGGTGTTGCGTATACCTTACTTTTGAGATAACCCTAGAGAAAGAAATCCATAGGATTAACGTCTCCTGATCGCGGTGGCCATTGAAAAGGGCCTCCACAACCAATCCATCTATTAGGAAACCTTGTGTGTAAATGCTATCGTACATCTAAACTGAAATGAGGAGGGGCCCCATCATGCATGAACCATAAATTCCTACGAGTTTGTAGTAGCACATCATCAAACAGGTTCCATAACTAATTTTGCAAAAACTCCAAATATCTCTGACCAGTCAAAGTACCGTCAATAAAGTATATGGCTCTATCAAATGATTGCCAACTATTCCTGCCCAAATATTAACCATGAATCTATGCTGGCTCCTAGTTTGGATAATGCCATGTGGATTCACATCATCCCATAAATGCATATTATGAGAATTTATGATTCCATCTCTGGTGAAACTGGATTAGTTCGTAAAGAGAACGTTACTAATAAATGTATTGTCTGCTTGTTGTTGTCGCAGAAACCACTGGCTATACTCAAGCCGTGCAGGATAATCAGCCACTGTCATACTGTGTACTTTTTTCTTGTGAAAAGGATATAACAGCTGTTCTTTTAGGACGCGATGAACAACTAATTTCGAGACGTTATGTTCTCTTGATACTTTTAGAAAACTCGTTGATGGTTCATTATCAACTGCATTTAACAAGTCTTGTTCAAGTGCCACAGTACGTATGCTTCGTACTGGACCTTCTCCACTTTTTTTGGCAAAAATATTCCTAAAATTAAAAATTTTGTTTTGTATACATAGAAAATTACATTTACTTATTCATACCTGTTTCTCGTAACCCGAGATCAATACACTCAAACATTCGTCTGTCTGGCAATGCTCTGTTTGCAAAATGTTCTTCATAAAGCCTTCTGGCCTCTAAACAGTTTCGAGAAGCCAGTCCATACATTAGATGCATATCTGCGTACTCGATAAAAGCGAATTTTGCCATTGTAACTGTTAAATTAAGGACTTATGAATTATTGACAAGTACTGACTACGAACTATTCTACACAACGTTTGACAACTAATCCTATGGTAACTTGATAAACGGTAAAAACACTTACAAAAAGTTTTTACCAACTTTCGAATTAATAACTCGTTAATGTTTTTCATCTTCTGCTATTATTTTTTTGTAGTACTGTAGGTAAATCTTGGACATCTATTAATAAGTTACGTTTTACCTCGTTGTGTACTTATAAAAATGGTGAATGCGTAAATTGGTACGTAGTGCATGAATAAAACTGTAAATATTAGCCAAACGGCTTATTTTATCGAATTCCAACAAGAGTATCTTTTCGTTAGCTTAATGTGTGGGGAAGTGAAATTCGATAATTTCATACAGGGTGTGCCATCCCTGCAAAATTTTTGGATCACTAACCATTGCAAGTAGTTCGTCCCTGGCTTCAATGCACTACTGTAAATCTGTTTACCTTACCAAAATAAACATACACATACATTATATCTTTGCCGTAAATTTTATAAAGATCAAATAACTAGTACAAAAATTAAAAATAAAAACCGAATTCAAAATTAAAACTTTGGAGGCCTATAACTCGAAAACGAGGGCCTGCATAGAAAAAGTTTATATGAAGTACTAACATTATTTTAGCTCATATTATACGCTCCCGACTTTTTTCCCATTAGTCCCGGGACACCCTGTATATGTATTTGTATAAAATTGTTATTAACATTTATTTTATTATTTATTGTATGTAGGATTATAACTACCTGGAGCTTAGTGGAGGGACTCGTCTACGCCCTTTTATACATAATAATAAATTTTCTGGAAAATTGATGTCAGTGATATAATCCACAGTTTATTATATTATTGATAATTTGAAATTTCATTTTAAATAATATTACAAAACGGTTATTTTCGGAAATGAGATAATTTTAGAAGCCTTAACTTTTTTTAAATGACTAAATGTGGTACGCCTATGGTTCCGGCCAAAATGCCTTTTAAAAACGGAGTATAAAAAAAATAACAAATCGTTGTTAATTCTTAACGGTGTCAAAGAATAATATATTTTTCATTAAATTTTGAGTTTAAGTTTGATTTTCCCATCATTTATATATTTCTTAGTTGAATCAATCCGCGTAGATCTCCGACTTTTTAAATTGAGGAAAAGCAAATTTTAACTTGCGCCATAAAAATTGATCTTCACACTTGGATTACGCAGACTCAACTGTATCTCTAATAAAAGATTCGAAATCAGTTGTAATTTTGTATCTTTTAAAATAATGTTACCTTTTTGACACACTTTTTCTATTCTATTCTATTTTCTATTTAAACTGTATTGATACAATTTTGACTTATCATTCCTCATGTTCAATCCAAATATAAAAGAATATGTAGTATAAACAAAAAATACATTAGAAAACCCTGTATTTAAAGTTAATTAAATTTTACATATTGCAATCAGTGAAACATATAATAGGGGCTTCAATTCAAAAATGAATATCTTCTAAAAAATCGACAGAAAACGTTAGAAAACACTAACGTTAGCCTGCAATTTGGCCGTCTACTTCCGAGAATTCGTTAAGGACCTCACCAGTCACCAACCAAACATATGTGTGGCATTGACCACCGCCTGACTTTATGTATTTTAGATGTAAAATACTTTTTGGGAATGAAAGGGGTACTGAATGCATATTCTCATTCATTAATTTTTAAACAATTCAGTGTTGCTTGGAAAATTACAAGGTTTTGTGAAGACTTTCAAATGTGATATTTATGGATTAATATAACTAGTCAAAATTTGTTTATATATTTCAAAAATTCAAATTTTTGTTATTAATAATGTACCACGTTGATGGAACTAAAAAATATATGTTTTAAAAATTTCACCCATATATGATTTTTTCACCAATTCTATAACTTCGTTAATTGCCACCTGCTGGATTGTTTAACCATTTAGTAGGCAATCTTTTATAGTTATATGGGCACGTGCCGTAGAAGGTTTTAGAGTTTTAGATACAGAACACGGGGAGGGTAAGTACTCAAATTCAAACTATCACCGGCCACTTATTTAGTTACTCAGATGTTTGAGATTTGACAATATCGCAACAAGACCAAAGAGAAAAGAAATCGACAAACTTGTTGCAATTCGTAAGATTTTTGATGCGTTTGTTGAAAATTGTAAGTCTTGTTATAGTATAGGAATGTATTGTACCATAGATGAGAAACTTTGAGCATTCAAAGGCCGTTGTAGCTTCTAGCAATACATATCCAATAAACCAAACAAATATGGTATAAAGATATTTGCTTTAGTTGATGCTAAAATCAATTATACTCAAAATTTGGAAGTATACGTAGGTACACAGCCAGTAGGTCCGTACTCTTTACCAAACGACACGAAAAGCATTGTCGAAAGAATGATGCTTCCTATATCCGGTACTGGAAGGAACTTCACGTGTGACAACTGATTTACGAGCATTCCACTGGTCGCAAGTCTACTTTCTGAACATCGGCTCACTGTGTTAGGAACATTGAAAAAGAATAAAGCAGAATTACCACCAGAATTTATACAGACAAAACAGCGACCTGTGTATTCATCTATGTGCGCCATTCAGAATAATATGACTCTGGTTTCCTATATTCCAAAAAAATACAAAAATATTTTGTTGGTTTCCAGTATGCATTTCACAGACGAAATTGATAAAAACACTGGAGAGAAATGCAAGCCTGCAATTATTATATGGTACAACGCTACAAAAGGTGGTGTAGATAATATAGATAAATTGTGTGCAGCATATAATGTGGCTAGGAATACTAGACGATGGCCTATGGTCGTATTCTATGCTATCATGAATGTTGCTGGCATAAATAGTCAAATAATATATGCTGCCAACAATCCAGATATAACCAACATAATACGTAGGCAATTTTTTAAAGAACTGGCGATACAGCTAACAGAAGATCATCTTCGGCGCCGTTCCTTCGAAACAAACGTACCTCTGGCTGTTCGTGAATAGAGACAAGAGGTTGCCGGTACTTCAACTCAAAAAATGGATGCCATCCAGAAGGGTGTTCGTAAAAAATGTGCGTTTTGTAAAACTAAAAATAGATCAAGATTTTACTGTGAAAAGTGTCATACATGCATTTGTTTGCAACACGCAAAGTTTTTATGTGAACCTTGTCTAACTAGGGCAGGTATATAAAATTCTTTTATATAAGTTATGCAATACTTTTAGAATGAAAACTTGTATTTTAATCTCTGTTTTGTTCAATACAAATTTTGAAACTTCAGTGTCTTTTATGTTTACAATATTTTACGAATGAACTTTTTAACTGTCAAGTATCTATAAGTTTTCATCATGAAATCATATTCATCCAGTATGAAAAAAAAACATGAAAATCGACGAAATACGCATAAAACGTCTCTTAGACTCCGCGCCACCAATCATGTGATTTCACCAAGCGCCACTACTGGGGGATTAAAGCATTTTAATAAATACCTACGAGTTTTTTTGGAACAATTGAGTTTTCCTTTTAAGGCTCGATGATAGTACGTCTTTTAAATATGTTCCTTTTAGAAAAATACAAAAAACGTTGCCTTTGTTTACTTAAAAGCTTCATTAATACTTTTACCAACACAGATCTGCGAATGCTTATTAAACGAATTGAAAACATTAAGTGTCAAATCGGTCTTATCAAAAGGAACAGCACAAATTATATCATCAACATATTTATATAGAAAAGG
Organism: Galeruca laticollis; assembly: GCA_963921935.1. Taxonomy (NCBI): domain Eukaryota; kingdom Metazoa; phylum Arthropoda; class Insecta; order Coleoptera; family Chrysomelidae; genus Galeruca; species Galeruca laticollis. Next base: position 116,311,656 of record OY998182.1, on the reverse strand, counting down.
TAATTTGAAAGGCAATTTAGGGAGTACATTGTCAAGTAACTCGTCAAGGACAATGGTGGCTAGAATTGGACTGATGGGGGATCCCATAGGTGTGCCAAAAATTTGGCGATAAAATTCGTTGTTGAAACTGAAAAAAGTGTTATCAAATATAAATTTAATTAGTGATAGAAAACTACTGTTGGAACCCTTCACTACATTATCCAAGAATAGTTTCTTATCACTAATTAAATATATATTTGATATCACTTTTTTCAGCTCCAACAACGAATTTTATCGCCAAATTTTTGGCACACCTATGGGATCCCCCATCAGTCCAATTCTAGCCACCATTGTCCTTGACGAGTTACTTGACAATGTAATCCCTAAATTGCCTTTCAAATTACCTTTCCTATATAAATATGTTGATGATATAATTTGTGCTGTTCCTTTTGATAAGACCGATTTGACACTTAATGTTTTCAATTCGTTTAATAAGCATTTACAATTCACTATGGAACTAGAGATTGGGCCAGCTTACCATTCTTGGACACCAGAGTGATAAGATCCGATAATAACATTATCTTGTTGGATTGGTATCAAAAGCCAACATCATCTGGTAGGTTTTTGAATTTCTACTCTGATCATCCAAAGGGTCAGAAGTACAACTTGGTTTTAACAATGAAAAATAGAATCCTACACGTTAGTGATGAAAAATTTGTTAATAATAACTTAAGATCGTTATTTGATATTTTTTTAACAACGGTTACCCTAAGCACATTTTAAAAAAATTAATCTATAACACAGACTTTTACGATGGCCAGGTTGACAAATGTAATCAACAGGTCATTCAATTTAAAAGACTCCCGTATATTAATGGTTTAGCTCAAATGATTTTACCACTGTTTAAACAGTTCACCAATTTCAGAGTTGCCAAATACAGTTCAACTACTAATTCTCTCCTCGTTTCTAAAGTCAAACATAAAACACCTTTAATGTACCAAACCAACGTTATTTACAAAATAAAATGCTCGCAGTGTTCAGGATGCTACGTTGGTCAAACATCTCAATGGTTAAAAAACCGTATTACCCAACACAGAAGTGATTGCCGAGTAGGTAAGAATAACTGTGCAATAGTGGATCATTTTATAAAAACAGGACATACATTCAATTATGACGAGACAGAAATTCTGCAAAAAGTTGACCATTACAAGAATCGTTTATTTTTTGAAATGTATCACATCAACAAGCAAAAAGATGCTATTAATCTCAAATCTGACGCTAATAAACTGTCACCTGTCAAATTCATTTTAAGATTGTTTTGTCACCCCAGATATTTATATGTTCAGATTACTCATTTTATTGTTCCCCCTTTTTAATTTAAATTGTATCTTGTTTTTACCTATTCACATTAGAACCGTTTTTGTAAATTAGTAATTAGTCTAGTTGTTAGCTTGACATGAAGTACATCAAATTTTATTGACTCTTAAAATCTGTAAGTGTTTATGTTCGTTTCATTGTTATTTTATTTCTATTTTAATTATTGTAGTGTCTCCTAATGAAGCTATTAAACAATGGCGAAATATTGAGAGTGGAAGTATAGAGTTTTAATTCTTATACTGACCGCATACCTGATAATCATCACCTTTGCTTATTTTGGTTATTTACTGCCTTTAATAGATTTATTATTTTATTTCCAAATTTTCCCGTGCTATATCTCCCCAGATAGCAAGCAATAACTGCTTTTCTGATGATATTCACTTATTTCACTTGATGAATCACCCTGGTTTTTTTAAAATAAATTTCCTTTTACTTTATCAAATTCTTTACTGTTTGATATACTGTTGTATTTTGTGAACTTATAGAAAATTCATACCTTTTTCGTCAAATCTATATTTAAAAAAAAGTCTTTGTAATGACACTCCTCTCTCTCTCTCTCTCCCATAAAATATTTGACATTTCTGATAATCTCAAAATTATTTTTAGGTAATAAATATTTTATTTCTATTATATTATCCATTCCAAATTATGTCTGTCATTTATATATTCCAGTACAATGATTTCAATTAATATGTTTTTACCGACTACAAATATAATTTCTGAAATAATGTCTGTGATCTACAAACTTACAATGTGTCCCTCAAATAATAGAAAAAATTCTATTGCTAATATATCCAGTTCAACACAAATTTAAGAATATTATTTTGTTATTATAATGTTAAAACGATCAAATAACATTTAAACATGTAGGCTCCTATTGCAACTCTATCCATATAAAAAAAATATTTCATTTCTAATTACAAGGAAACGATTAACAAATATTATAACATTTAAACATGTATCTAAAACATCCTCTTTTCCAAAATATGTAGACACTGGCATACCATTTCAATTCTCCCCATTAAAATTTTAATAAGTTTAAGTATTGTCTACTTACCAATTTTTTTTTAATTTTATTACTAAATTTTCCTTTTCTTCTTTCATCCATTACAATAAAATTTCACTAACGTTTATACTTATTTCAGATCTACTTTTTTTCATATTATATCTTAATAAATTTATATGTCATATAATTTCATCTTTAAAAATCTCATTTACCCCCTTCATCATTTTTGATATTCATTTTATTTATCTTTTGCATATCATTTCAATGTCCGCCGCAAAAGGTTCAATGTACATGGTCATGAAATTATTGGGACACATCTCGATCCTTAAAATTAGCGTATTTTGGCGAAGATAAACCATAATTATGGTTTGCTTAAAGATTAGTAGGACTAATTGATGTAATAAGAGAGAGTCTTTTGAACACAACGTCAAAAGTAGACAAAAATGTAGTTTTTAAGTACATAACTCCTTGAAAATATATGCTAAAAATTGGTTCTATTAATATTATTTTGAATGTGGTAATTTCCACTCACGAAAAGGGTGGCATCCACTTCCAACGGTAAAAGCACTAAATAAAAAATGCACGCTTTCTTAACTACTTCCCAATTTTCATGAAAATTGATTTAGTTGGAAAGAATTCGGAGCATAAAACGTAAACAAAACATATTGTATTGTTTTTCTTATTTATTTAAACAGTAAACGGGTGGGATAAACTTTAAACACACGGTATGGCTACTTACGAATTATTTAAACACTAAACGCTATTTCGGTGTATTCTTGTTTATTTGTCGAGATCACTTTTTAAACTAAACTTCTGCGCTGCTCGGTCCTTCATATATATTAATGCCTTCTATTACTAGATAATTCTAGATTGCGGCTTACTCAAAAACAATAGGCTCTCGCATTTTCTAGATAAGACTGGTCACAATGACCATGTTGATAAGATAGTCACAATCGTAAACAATTCTAAGAAATCCCTGCGCATCCGCCATAATTTTAACTTGCATACATGGCTTAGACAGAGTCGGATTCAGGGACTTATAACATATGTTCTCCCTCGGCTTGGGACTCTTCCTCAGGTTGTGGTATTCGACTTCAGTTAATGTATTTTTATAGCAATCACTGGGAGGGGGTGAACAATCGATATTAAATTGGACGCCACCAGCTTTTTAAACGATAATTAAATTAAACAAAAAAACTAAAAAGGTTAAAAGCTGGAAAACCTTATATTTACTTTAACTTAACAAAACGAAATACTAAAAATATTTTAACGCGATGGTCCAAGTTAATATAAATTGCTGAAAATCAAATATCAAATGTTCAGCAAATTATATTTATTTATAACTTAATAGATAATTCACATTAATTGCATATCCAAAATACAAGACGAATACGAACGTCGTTATACAATAAAAATCTCCAATTCTAGATTTCCATGAATTGAGTATAAGACAATGGACTTATCTTGGTGAAGTTCTGGAATTATTCAGCTCTCAGCTAGGTCCTAGTCAATGGAGATGCGGTCCTGAATCCATCCCGGCAGGTTTTGTGTTGTTCTATGGGTGGCCTACCCAGGGACTGCAGAGCCGAGGAAAGAAAAAAAGAGTAAAAATCAAGGAAAAATTCTGGGAAGGAAGGAATAGATAGAACAGATAGGAAGCTTATGCTTCAACACATAGAAAACTGAATCTAGTTTTTAAAATAAAACTAACAGAAGTCTGTTCTATCATATTCGCTTTGTTCCCTAAATAAATAGAAAATGCGGAATTATGAAGCTAAAGAAAAGAATGAAAAGAAATTATTAAAAATTTGCTTCAAAAAGAATATAAAATGTTTCTTTTTTACAATAAAAAAGAATTAAACATAGAAAATTCATCAAACGCCAGCCCATAATATAATTTGAAATAAAACAGAATAAACATGGAGAAAAATATTCCAAAAATCTAACTCACCAGCAAATATGTGGCAGAAATCTTCTCGTCCATGTTCTCTTCCATTGCAGAAATCTTCTCGTCCATGTTAGCAGAAATTGACGAGATTAATATGGAAGCTTCGTCATTAAATAAAACTGTTTCTGGATCAAAGCCGTCATTTTCCAGTGCCACTTTAAGTCTTTCTACTAATTCACTTTTCTTACCGGACGTTTCCAACTCACGATCTTCCAATTCTGCTCTTAATTCCGTCACATTCAGATCACATAGTCTCTTGGCCATTTTACGTAGCAATTTATTTATATTATCCCACTTCTGACACCAATGTAATGTTTGTCTTATTTATTTAAACAGTAAACGGGTGGGATAAACTTTAAACACACGTTATGTCTACTTACGAATTTATTTAAACACTAAACTACTCACTAACACTTAATTTATATTCACCTAATTATTCACTTGAATTTAATTCATATGCACAGAAACTTAATTATTAATTTATATCAACACTTTACTGTTCGCTATTTCGGTGTATTTGTCGAGATGACTTTTTAAACTAAACTAAACTGCTCCGCTGGTCGGTCCTTTATATATATTAGTTCCCTATTTTACTAGATAATTCTAGATTGCGGCTTACACAAAAACAATTGGCTCTCGCATTTTCTAGATAAGATTGGTCACAAAAACAATGATTGAGTGAATGAAAACGACGAATACTCAGTGTGTATTAATTTATTTTATTACTTTCAGGCTAAGCGCTTTCGGCTGTTAAGCCATTATCAAAGCCGTCGTCATTTAAAAAAGTAATTGTCAAAGACATCAAGCTGATCAAAAACAATACTCAATACTCAAGATCTATCCAACCATCGTTATGATTGAGTCATTCGAATAAAAACATTAAATACCCTGAATGACTCAATCATAACGATGGTTGGATAGATCTTGAGTATTGAGTATTGTTTTTGATCAGCTTGATGTCTTTGACAATTACTTTTTTAAATGACGACGGCTTTGATAATGGCTTAACAGCCGAAAGCGCTTAGCCTGAAAGTAATAAATTAATACACACTGAGTATTCGTCGTTTTCATTCACTCAATTTGCATCTAGTGTGTACACCATATTCACAGGCATTTCACAAAAACAATGTCCAGATAAGATAGTCACAATCGTAAACAATTCTAAGAAATCCCTGCGTGTCCGCCATAATTTTAACGTTCATACATGCCTTAGACAGAGTCGAATTCAGGGACTATACCAGTATGCTGTTTCTTAACAATATATAGTACTATTATAGTTACGTTCGGTATATTTAATATTCACATTTGTTTCTTTCTTTTTAGGTCTCTTAGTGGACATCCTGAAACCCCACCAGCGCAGGTCGGCAACGGTTGGATGTAAGTATTTGTTTAACTATTATTGTGTTTTTTAAATGATATTTTAGAAATACTATAAATTTCATACTACTATTATGTTGTACAATATTTAAAACACAACCTTACTTTCAAAAGACTAAAAACTTCAATGTTCAGGGTATTCTAAAATTCCTATGTTTTGATGAAGAATTCCAAAAATAAACGCAGTTTGAGAAAAATAGAATTATAAAAATTAACAAGTAAGGGAGTTCTGAACAGTAGTTTCAGTTTAATTAATGGCCCTGTATAGCAAATTGAAAAAAAATTCTACATTTGTGAGGTTTCAGACCGAGGTTTCAGACCATGCTTATTCCGAAACCGTTACTACCTAAGCTCTAGCACTTAAGTGAAACTTAAGACTGACGTACGGACAAAGCCAGAATATAAGACTTCGATTTTTCCTGTGTTTAGAAGTCTAAAACTTACAAATAACAAATAACGTCATAAACTTATAAACAGTAAATCAATTCTGAACTTTATTTGTTTAAATTATTACAAATTTCCATCATCTAGTCACAGGGTACGTTAGTGACAAAAGTATCCATAATTGGCTAAAAGTAGACTCGTTATACAGGGTGTCCCGGGACTAATGGGAAAAAAGTCGGGAGCGTATAATATGAGCTAAAATAATGTTAGTACTTCATATAAAGTTTTTCTATGCAGGCCCTCGTTTTCGAGTTATAGGCCTCCAAAGTTTTAATTTTGAATTCGGTTTTTATTTTTGTACTAGTTATTTGATCTTTATAAAATTTACGGCAAAGATATAATGTATGTGTATGTTTATTTTGGTAAGGTAAACAGATTTACAGTAGTGCATTGAAGCCAGGGACGAACTACTTGCAATGGTTAGTGATCCAAAAATTTTGCAGGGATGGCACACCCTGTATGAAATTATCGAAATTCACTTCCCCACACATTAAGCTAACGAAAAGATACTCTTGTTGGAATTCGATAAAATAAGCCGTTTGGCTAATATTTACAGTTTTATTCATGCACCACGTACCAATTTACGCATTCGCCATTTTTATAAGTACACAACGAGGTAAACGTAACTTATTAATAGATGTCCAAGATTTACCTACAGTACTACAAAAAAATAATAGCAGAAGATGAAAAACATTAACGACTTATTAATTCGAAAGTTGGTAAAAACTTTTTATAAGTGTTTTTACCGTTTATCAAGTTACCATAGGATTAGTTGTCAAACGTTGTGTAGAATAGTTCGTAGTCAGTACTTGTCAATAATTCATAAGTCTTTAATTTAACAGTTACAATGGCAAAATTCGCTTTTATCGAGTACGCAGATATGCATCTAATGTATGGACTGGCTTCTCGAAACTGTTTAGAGGCCAGAAGGCTTTATGAAGAACATTTTGCAAACAGAGCATTGCCAGACAGACGAATGTTTGAGTGTATTGATCTCAGGTTACGAGAAACAGGTATGAATAAGTAAATGTAATTTTCTATGTATACAAAACAAAATTTTTAATTTTAGGAATATTTTTGCCAAAAAAAAAGTGGAGAAGGTCCAGTACGAAGCATACGTACTGTGGCAGTTGAACAAGACTTGTTAAATGCATTTGATAATGAACCATCAACGAGTTTTCTAAAAGTATCAAGAGAACATAACGTCTCGAAATTAGTTGTTCATCGCGTCCTAAAAGAACAGCTGTTATATCCTTTTCACATGAAAAAAGTACACAGTATGACAGTGGCTGATTATCCTGCACGACTTGAGTATAGCCAGTGGTTTCTGCGACAACAACAAGCAGACAATACATTTATTAGTAACGTTCTCTTTACGAACTAATCCGGTTTCACCAGAGATGGAATCATAAATTCTCATAATATGCATTTATGGGATGATGTGAATCCACATGGCATTATCCAAACTAGGAGCCAGCATCATGGTTAATATTTGGGCAGGAATAGTTGGCAATCATTTGATAGAGCCATATACTTTATTGACGGTACTTTGACTGGTCAGAGATATTTGGAGTTTTTGCAAAATTAGTTATGGAACCTGTTTGATGATGTGCTACTACAAACTCGTAGGAATTTATGGTTCATGCATGATGGGGCCCCTCCTCATTTCAGTTTAGATGTACGACAGCTTTTACACACAAGGTTTCCTAATAGATGGATTGGTCGTGGAGGCCCTTTTCAATGGCCACCGCGATCAGGAGACGTTAATCCTATGGATTTCTTTCTCTAGGGTTATCTCAAAAGTAAGGTATACGCAACACCTGTGCAAACAAGACAAGATTTAATAGACAGAATTGTGTTACACTGCAATGTTATTAGAAATAATGTGGGATTGCTTATTTAAGTGCAAAGAAACAACCTTCGTAGACTTAGAATGTGCGTGGAAGTGGGAGGAGCTCATATTGAACATTTATTAGAATAACGTTAGTTTTTGTTGTTGTTTAGGAATTAGTATTAGTCTAATGTTTTATAACTTGTGTTTTTTGAGGTTTTCTTAATGGTTTAATAATGTTATGTTCGTAATTTTGATTAAAAGGAAGTAAATCCTGGACATCGTATTAATAAGTTAGTCAGGTAGATTTGTACGTAGTGCATTAATAAAACTGTAAATATTATCCAAACGGCTTATTTTATCGAATTCTAACAAGAGTACCTTTTCGTTAGCTTAATGTGTGGAGAAGTCAATTTCGATGATTTCATACAGGGTGTGCCATCCCTGCAAATTTTTTGGATCACTAACCATTGCGAGTAGTCCGTCCCTGGCTTCAAGGCAGTACTGTAAATCTGTTTACCTTTCCAAAATAAACATACACGTACATTATAGCTTTGCCGTAAATTTGATAAAGATCAAATAACTAGTACAAAAAATAAAAACCAAATTCAAAATTAATACTTTGGAGGCCTATAACTCGAAAACGAGGGCCTCTATAGAAAAAGTTTATATGAAGTACTAACATTATTTTGGCTCAGATTATACGCTCCTGACTTTTTTCCCATTAGTCCCGGGACACCCTGTATAAGGCGTAACAAAAAGGTAGGTCATGAATTAAATCATATATATTCTGGAGACAAAAATAACTCGATTGAATCTAACTTACTTTAATACAAATGTGCATAAAAAAGTCACAACCCCTTGAAGTTACCAAACGTCATTTCTAGGAGAGAGTACTTCATTTTAATAGAAAAAATTTCTTGAACACACAGAAGCTTTAATATGTCTTATTGACAAATACATTTTTTATAAAAATATTTTAAAAATCATTATTACAAATTTAATGTATTGGTCCTCATATTTATTAATACATGGCAACTGAAGTTCATCTTCCACTTTTCTGTACCATTTCTCCTCATAACAAAAATAAAATGAAAAGTTTATAAAAATATCCATTTTTTACGATTCTATACTCACAAAAGGGTGGTGACCCCCATCGACATATTGAAGTCTTGATCAATGTAGTTATAAAAACTGAAAACATATTATTTACATGCTTTCTAAATAAATAATATTTTTACTTACCAAATTATTTTTCTAACTGCCAATTCAGCAAAAGTATACAAATAATCCATTTTATCTTGGAAGCCATATTACAAATTTGATATACATAAGTACTGAATACATTTTCTTTGTTTTTATGTATGTATGGGCGGGAAATAAATGGACTGTAGTATTTTTCTTTATATTTGGTTCAATGCATAGATTGATGCCGGCAATAAAAAATAATCAAATACAAATCAGGAAGCAGATAAACACTTACCCTGGTTATTACAGTAGATCTTCTTGTCGGTACTAAGGATGAAGATAGGACCACCACGTGAATTCTAAAGTCTGGAGTTACACACTTAATTTAAAGATAAAAATAATTTCTACAACGATCGAGAACATGTACTGTCCACCGCTCAATCGCTACTCGAAGGTTTTCGCGTAAAATCTAGTTGGTACGCGCCGAACTATGTTTTAACTTGGGGGCAATGTTAAATGTTTCCAAAAATTAACTAATCAATTGCCGTGGGGATTGAACACATAGCAACTGATTTGCATCTTCCATTTTCTTAATCCTTAGACAAAAAAAGTTTATAAACTATCCGTTACAGTTACATCAGGCTTCGTTTTAGTTTTAGTTTTTACTTACTGAATAGCTATAGCGAACAATTATATGGAGTGGAAATGTTTGAAACCAAAACATCGAAACAGCTGATCCAGAGATACGTTTTTTTGAACTGTCAAGAGTGGAAAGACAGAGAGAGAAAGAGAGAGCGAGAGAAAATAGTTTGAATAAGTAAAAGCCGATTCGGTACTACTAGCAACATCTATCGTAAATATTTTGAACCTAATAATTACTAGATAAGTAACTAGTATTGTGTACGTTTTTATGTTTATCTTAAGTCGTAACGCGATTTCATGTTTCTTATGAGAGATAAATAGTATTCACTCCAAGCCATATTGTAATTAAAGTTACTAAAATATGCAATGCACGCACTACAAACTCGAAATAAACACCCCAAACTTACAAATAACAATGAGAATCTAATGACACACCCGCCCTTCTATTCCCTACCGACAAAATTCTATTGGTTATTGTTGAGAATAAACATTAAATTTTTCACATAATTATTGGCATTAATACCCTCATTGTAGTATATTGTTATATATTTCTATATCGTTATTTATAGTTTTAATAGTTATATTTTAATGGATATATGAATATAACAATATGAAATATGATTTGTCAAACGATTTACAATCTGTGATTGTAGCGACACTATTGCAAACACACCTTTAGCAGTGTCTGTAACCGATTTCAATTTTGACAGTAGTTGTCTAACAATGCCCGGCTAAGAAGAATATTAATTTTTGTATTCTGAAAGATAAACTCATCCACAATCGACTTAATCACTCTTGTCTCAGGCACTTTAATTATCTTATGACATTTACTATTTTACTGTCACTGAAAATTAACCAAAAGTCACTGATTAAATCGAAAATTCTATTGAATGCAAAATGATAAATTCGATAAAAATGGATACTGAATGAATACTATAGTGAGTCGGAATTAAAATTATATATTATACGATCAGATAACAAATTTCAACAAAATTATTATTCCCAAAATACCATAAAAGAACAAGGATAGTAGTTTCTACTAACCTTAAAGTTAGAACAACCTATGTTAGGAATCAACTAATTAAATATTTTAATCAAAAGTTCAATTCGTTTAATTTACACTGGACGTGTATCAATGTCAAATAACGCAATTTTCCGTTCAAATTGTCTATTCAAAAAATTTCTTCACTTGATGTAAAATCTTATATGTGTAACGTTAATTTTCGTTTAGTTCAAATTATCATATAGATGCATCTATTTTTGAAATGTATTTAAAAAGGCCTTATAATTTTAAAACTGGAGTGGACTCACCAAATAGGAACAGGAAAACTCGTACGTATTCTAAATGTATTTAGAATTCTGCAAACTTTCTAAATATCTAATTTAGAAACTGGAACCACTTACACTTTATACGATGCAATTCTTCTACGAATTATGCACACACTGGCTTTATAATGTATGGCTTTATGATCTGATTGTATAGTTATACAATTTCTACTATATTCTCAAAAAAATCGAGACTACTCTTATTATGATGTTGTCTCGTGGGGGTTTCAAATTCAACTCCCTAAACTTTTTCTAAATAAATAAATCTCTTTTCCTGTGGTTACGAAAAATTCTTTTTTAAAAAAAATACTAATTTATGTTTCCCAATAACAAAGAGAGATTTGAATTATTTTATTACAATTGTAATTCTGCTAGCAGAGACATCTGTATTTTGAAATTTCAAATATATTTTCCAAATCGTAATATAATCTATCTATCATTAGATATATTTGATTTGTATACCGAATCTTTCAAAATTATTGATTATACATATAATACAGTGTGTATCGAAAGTATTGCATACAAATATAAATAATTTTCCTATTTTAATGTTTCTTTTAAATTTTAGATAGATGAACTGTATTAATATATAGTTGAATTCGAGATTGTGATGAGGTCAGAGCGCTTGTGATGATGTAATAGATCTCAAGTATACCTCAAATGGTAGGCATTGTAGGTCCAATTGACATTTCCTAATTTTTAAATAAAAATATTCATTAATTTCTGAGTTCTAGGCAATTAAAAACAACTTGGTACACCCTGTATATATTCTTTTTAATGGAATAAGCCAAAATATCAATTTAGTCAATTGGATGTACATATATTGTCAATTTTTTAGGGTTTGGATATTAGTTTTCTCTCATTACATCTATAATTTTCTTAAATGAATGTTGTGAGAAACATACTAATATTTTTCGTAAAAATTAATACATATACATTGTTTCTCATAAACGCCAATGTGGTTATGTGGTAGTTTCAAATGCAGTAATTAATATAAAATGAAATTAACGAGAACTATCTCACCACTAAATATCCTTGATTTCGACATTCATTATGTTTCCGTTTAGCTTAAGTGGCAGTTATACATCACCGATTGTCTTAGTTGTCGAATCCTCATTTAAAGCTGTTGTAATTGACAGTCTAACTGTCCCGTTTGATATCAAATATGCAGAACACCCTGAATTTAGGTTTTGATGTATTATCTGAGCGGAGAAGGCTGAATGAAGAGCTGCATTCTTATTTTTTTATCTTTCTTGTGATCACAATTTGATGCAAAATGTCCATACTTTTTGCAAGAATACCACCTAGGCCCTTTGACTGCCCTTTTTTATGAAGACTATTTTTCTTTAGAATAATTCTTAGGTTTTCTTGCACTGTAAAATTATACTGATTTTTTATCAGGTCCCTTGACTATTGAGACATCCTGTAGTAACTTTGTCTTGACTGAGTTACTTATAACTTTGATGCCAGAGCTTTCAATACACATGATGAATAATGCGCTATAGTCTATTTCTTAATGTCTGACAGCACAGTAGCCTCATTATTAAATATTCAAATAGAAAATTATCTCTTACAGAGTGATCCTAAGAATTTTACAAGTATATACTAAAATTCTAATGCAAAACAAGTAGGTGTCTGTATTGGTTATTTGTACATCCCTGTTTCAGCTCAAAATACAATATGGTAATAAAACTGAACAATGCCAGCAAAAGGATAAACAGTGCGGCAGTGGCGGAGATTACGATATTAGTTAATTTTGCTTATTTAATTAGATTCGGTCAACATTACAGTTGAAATAAAATTCATTCGTTTAGGCCTATTAACAAGTTACATTTTCATTTCTATTAAATTAAATTAATTAAAGAAAATATAGTTTAATTCTCATAATTCAAATTTATTGACAATGAACTAATGTATATTAATTAAAGTAAACATACCATTTATAGGAAATATAAAATTCAATCTATAGTATCATCCTCTTCGCTGGCCATTCAAGAATCATCCGAAGACTCGTCGAGAGAGATCACTATCGGTTCTATAGTTTGTTCTATGAGGTTATCTAAAACCCACATTTTCTCTTCCTCTTTAATTACATGATTCACAGCATCTCTCCAGTTCTCTTCAGTTATTGTTGTCAATGAGTACTTCATGAGTTCACGAACATCTTTCATTTTAAATGTTTTATTATGTCTAGGTACATAACCTTTCATTTGGGTCCATATTAACTCTATCGCATTTAATTCACAATGGTATGGCGGCAAACGAAGCACTGTTATCTCACGATTCTTGGCTATTTCATCAATAACAAACTTTTTAAATTGTAGCTTGTGATCTGAAGCAACCTTTAAAAGTTCTTTTTTCAACATATCATCTTCAAATGGTATATCTTTTACGATTAACCAGTTTCTAATATCAGCTTTTCTCCAATAGGTAGATGGAAGATTTTCTGTTAATCGCGAATGATAAGTAGCATTGTCAACGATTACAGCATTATTTGGAATTAATTCGACCATTTATGTAAAATACATCTGCAGTCATTTATTCATGATAGTCTTTGGTTGACGTTGACCGAAACTCCAGTAAACCACCTTCAACGAGCCCTTGATTGCATCCAATATGCGTTATTATTAGTCGGCGACCTTTATCGATAGGAGTTTTCAGTCCTGAAGATAAACCTTCTATGAAAGCTTGACGACTGGTTTGAATACTTTTGTCCTGTCATATTTTTTTCACTGAATGTCCTTCATTGAGCCATGTCTCATCTAGATGATAGATTTGTCTTCCCTCCTGTCTGTATTTTCGGATATCTCGTAAATACTGGCGTCTCCAACATATTATTTCTTCGTTGTCGATTAGCACTGATTTGCGACTTTGCTTCTCCCAAGTAAAATTTAATTTGTGTAATATTTTCCACAAAGTTTTTCGCCCTATGTCAGGCAAATTCTCTTTTTTAAAATATATTTCGTCTTATTGTATTTTGCATATGTTCATCAAGGTCAAATGGTTTTCTTCCAGTTGACTTTTTAGGTGGAGATATATTTCCATTTTTCCTCTCTCTTAGAAGCCTGTAAATAGTAAATTCATAACTCCTGTCATATTGGAACATGTCGAAACTATATATCTAACAGTAGAACAGTAGTAGCCGGCATTTGATATACAACAGCATCATGCACATTTAACACTATAGTCTTCGTTTGTAAGCTAATCACGCTCTTACACATTACTGGGGTAAAACTTGAAGACATTTTTCACAATACAGTTAATACTTATGGAACATAAGCGACTCTAAGAAAAACAAATTATACTAATTTGGGCGAGCCAAGTTTCACCGTATATACCTGCAAAATTTCTAAGTAGTCATTGGGACATATGTCTCCCAAGAATTGACCTGCTTCAAATTCTCAAGATAATTAATGAAATATTCAGTCATAATAGTTGCGTTATAAGATTATTTCAAAAATAATTTATTGTTTTAACTGTATCTACTCTAGAAATGTATGAAGGTCAGTTAGTTGTTTTAACTAACCGAATTTACATTTATATTACCTTTATGTATCAGATAGGGTATAAAATTAAATAGTAAATAAATTCCTTAGATGAACTGTGACGCTTATGCTTTACTACCTGACTAGCATCTGTGAACTTTTCGCGTGCTGTCAGTCAATAAGAAACAGACTGTAAGAATTTTTCCTAATTGCAGTGACACATCGGGAAAAAATTGGGATATTGAGACGCACAGAAATGACTATATAAATTTTGGCTTTTGTCATAGATATCTGAAAATGTACTACAAAGGTGGATATTACGAATTATTTACCAGAAGAGTATCAGGTTTCCAAGTGATGAGTTATATGTGATGAGCCAAGTTATGGATTTAAAGCAATTATACTACCTTAAAATATTGCTGTCTTGAACACACTCATGATACTAGGCATAAACAGAACACATACAACTTACCTAAAAGACAAAAAACTATTGGACAACACTGCTTTGATTACTTGGGCCCAAAATTCTAAGCCGAGTACCTGTAGAACTACAAAACATTGAAGGATATAAGAGCTTTAAATGTGAAATAAAAAAATGGATATTATCAAAAAATAGAGACTTTTTCCAAAATATAATAAACAAGATATAAAAAGAAAAATATGTGCATGTATCTGTGTGCGTATATATGTATATGTTGAGAATTAATTTATATCTACCTACCCGACTCACTATATCTACTGAACTTGTCAATATTACTAAATTTGTCAATACTATACCGAATTGATCATTATTATTATACTGACACTGTCAATACTAAAAATAATATTTACTTAATTGTATCACTTATAATTGCACAAGTGGTTTGTATTTTATCGGGTAAATTTGGGTTGTTTAATGAGAAACTGTTTCCTAGCAATTTGACGAGAATAACTGTCAACTATTAAAAACACGACACCGAAGGTGGCGTGTTTTTGGTTGACAGTTATTCGAGTCAAACTGCTAAAGGAAACAGTTTAGAATTTGAACAACACAAATTTACCCAATATCAATACAAACCTCGAGTGTAATTCGGCAGGACAATTTAATAAATGAGAAATTTGGAAACATATCTTGCAATATTACATTCAATTTCTCGATGGAAGTATCTGGCTCAAATGCGTATCTTTTTGCATCGCAAAACGTAGAAAATTGTCGCCAGATTGATGATTGCGTCGCAACTGTATTAGTAGGCACACAGGTATTAACAATTTGACTAATTTCGGCGTTCGTAGACACACCGAAACGACTCATTGTTAGTTCTTGAAAATTCAATAAGTTGTTGACAAACATGCCAAACTATTTATTCTGGTAACCAACGCCGCGATAATTGATGAACAAATGAATAAGTGAAATGAATACTGTATTTGTCGCTGTAAAAGTTAAAGCTAACTTTTGCCGCTGTCAAAGTGACAATTGCACTGTGGCATATGCGATTTTTTATACATGAGTTAAATTGTCTTCATAATTTAATTTTACTGTATCTATTTATTATATCACACACAAGTTGTTGGTAACCTAGTTACCCTCAGCTTCAGTGATTAATTGTTTACTTCTACATCAAAAATGTTAGTTATATTTTGTAGTTTGTGTATTTCTGTTTTGTTGTGAAATAAACATATATTATATTATTATACTTATTACAAAATCCAGAATAAGGCCGCGTATTTCGATTGAAATAGACTTTTCGAAAAAATACTAAAAGGTAGAGAAGTCTAAAAGTAGTAATGTGTTAAATTAATCTCATACAGTGGATAGATAACTTGATAATGTTTCATATTTTATTGGCGAGTTTGTTTTCATAACTTTAAAAAGCTGTTTGTGGACAACTTCCCAGTATCAGTTTGGGGTTGAGTTAAGTATAACGATATTAGCAGAAAAAGTTGAAAAACATTTCAATATCACTGTTTAAAAAAATAGTTTTATTCATTTTTTTCTGACAGGCTTTGCAAAACGTGAATTTAAAACACACGAAATTTTGTAAAATCTAAGTTATTCGCATTTTGGTGTACGTGTCAATCCATTTAAAATTCCGCATACAATTCAAATGTCTTCTCAAAACTTGTTCAGTTCATTTTTCTACTAATAGCCAACGCTTTTTACTAATAATCACATAAATTCATCATATCCCTAACGATGACGTTTATAAGCAACAAGTAGCCATGTGAATTATCGACATAATATTCTTATGCGACAAATTTAACTGTCGAAAATGTAGAGTGGGTTTACTGATAAATAGTCTTAGATACGAGAAGAAAACTTGGAAAATTCGTTAGTAATCTGTGTCATCGTCCTTGGAGACGGTGTGACGAGGGCGAGGCTGTATGATATCGATCGTATAAGGCTCCCTCGGCCCTTCTGAGCCTTTTCCCCGCTCGCCTAGAAACCAATAAACCCCCACGTTGCCAAAAGTGGGGAACCGCTCTTTAACTGATCGCATTTCTCCAAAACTGTTATTTCTCATAAATAAAAAACTACTTTTGGCAAACGATCATTAATTTATTGAATAGAATATATTTTTATTTTCCTTTAAGGTTTATGTTATTTTTAGATGAGTTCAAAAAGGAAATAACACGTTTTACGTCTATAAATAGATTATTGGGCGTTGCCAACATCTCTAGGGGATAATAATTTTGCTCTTTTGTCACTTACCCTATGCAGTATCTTTTAGAATACATGCACTATTCATTATGTTTAAACAAAATAAGATAAACCGAAAATATTCCTACAAATTAGTCGAAAAACAAGAATTATCATTACTTTTTTCAGTATTTACGGTAATGTACATTTTAATTAAGAGCTAGATAAATTTTAATTGAATCTTTAGTTACTTCCAAAGTTTATTATAGGGAGACTTGTAGAATTGATAACGTATCCATGGGGCACGTATCGGCGTTCACAATTCAGGCGAAGCCAATTTCCAAATGTAGAAAACAGTTGAACTAAAAAAGACCATTGTTAACGAAAGCCCAAATAGAGCTATCATAGACTACCTGACTATAACTGTGGTATTGTACACAATATTATTTTCCAATTATTTTAAAATTACTCCTGATAAAAAACGTATCACTTAATATGCAATGTAGAAGAGGTCTTCTCCATACAATCATACGAGGATGGTCCCATAAGTACCCCTACCTGACCTAGATATGCTGGTATTAGAAAGTACACAATATTTAAAGTATATGTTTGAAGTTTGAAGACGCTACGTTTTTTAGTATTTGTTTGGCAGCCATCAATAGTGAACGTTTTCATTGAATTTGAGATAATGAAGAAAATTGGTCATCGTTATGTGATTCTTCTTCTTTCTCTAAAACCCTTATGCCGTTCAGCATCGGGTTAGCCCTTCTTTACCCATTTCTTCTAGTCACTTCTGTTACTGGCCAGTCCTCTCATATCTTCTATTGATTTTCCCTCCTTTCTCTCCGATTTCTTGTATCCTCCTTATCCATGTTTTCCTTGGTCCTCCTTTCTTTCTTTTTCTATCCCTTCCTGCCTCTGTATCTGCTTTGACTAATATGTTCTCGTTCATTCTTACTATGTGTACGTACCAGTTCAATTGCTTGTTTTCGATCTTTGTTAAAATTGGTTCCTGTTTCAGTTGGTCTCTGATTTCTTCATTTCTACGTCGGTCATATTTGGTAACTCCTGCGATATTTCGCAGATATTTCACTTCCACTGCATTTATCGAAGATTCGTGCTTTTGTAGAGTGACCCACGTCTCACTTCCAAAAGTAGTTACTGGTAAGGTTATGCAGTTATAAACTATTAATTTTATTTTGTCGTCGATTTCCTTCTTCCCCATTACGGATTTATGAATACTATAATATATCCTGGCGGCCTTTCTTAATTTATTATTTATATCTGCATCTATATTTCCGTCATATGTTAAGATGATTCCCAGGTATTCAAAACATGTAACTTGTTCGATTTGTTTCCTGTCGAGTCTTATAGTTGCCTTTCCTTTATTTTCTTCTTTCTGGTTAGTAATCATATATTTTATTTTCTCCATATTGATGTTCATTTTAGTATTTCCTTCTGCCATATATTTGCTGAACTTTGCACTTTATTGTTTGTGTCTGCTATTAGGACTATATCATCTGCATATAAAAGAGACTCTATATTGATTGGTCTTGGATTTCGATATCCTTTAGCCGTGCTTTTTTTTCTCAGTCTGATTTCATGTACTCTTTATTAGCGAGTCCATTATAATTATAAAAAGTAATAGACTTATGCTATCTCCTTATTTAATTCCTGTTTCCATGTTGAACGGTTCAGATCTTTCGTCACTTATTTGAATGTGTGTTATCACTTCATTATATATTGATGTTACAACTTTGATATCAACGGCGAGTATTATTGCAACGTTTGAGCGATGAAATCAAGCAAAAACGGCCGCATTTCGCTAAGAAAGTGTTGTTTCATCAAGACAATGCACCAGCTCTCAAATCCGTTATTGCAATGGCCAAAACTAATGAATTAAAGTTTGAATTGCTACCTCATGCATCCTATTCGCCTGATTTAGCCCCCTCGGATTATTTGCTGTTCCCAGACTTGAAAAAATGGCTCAGTGGTCGAAGATTTTACATCGATGAAGAAGCGCCAGTTAATGGATATCTTGAGGAGCAAGACCGTTCTTATTATAAAAAGGGTGTCGAACTTATTGAACAGCACTGTGAAAAGTGTATAGAACTGAAAGGATATTATGTTGAAAAATAAACGGTTTTAAGGATTAAAACTAACTTTTCCGCATCTGTGAAATGCCCTGAACAATATTCTATAATTAAACTGTCACTGGTATACACTTTGGGGGATGTATCGTGCTAACAAGCCGAAATTTCTCCAAAAGTAACTAAAAATGTAGTATATCTGGATTTATAGAACCCACTGTACTCGCTCTAGTCAGATGAAAATCAATTGGGTACATCTGTGAGATCCCTTCAACAATATTCCATCATAAAATTGATCACTTGTATACACTCTGGAGGCTGTATTGTGCTAACAAACTGAAAATTCTCCAAAAATTACAAAAATTTGGTACTTCAAGTACCATAGCACCCGTTGCTCTGGCTTTAGTGAGCTGAATATCAATAGGGTTCATCTTTGAGATGCTTTGAATAATATCCAATCATAAAATTGGTCACTTGTATATACTCCGGATGCTGTATCGTGCTAACAAACTGAAATTTCTCAAAAAATTACAAAATGTCGTACTTCAAGTACCATAGCACCCGTTGTACTGGCTCTGGTGAGCTGAAAATCAATAGGGTATATCTGTGAGATATCCTTAACAATATTCAATCATAAAATTGGTGACTTTTTGCACTCCGGATGCTGTATCGTGCTAACAAGACATGTAACGATAAGTGGCCGACGACAACATACACACAGGATTTTTTTTCTAAAATTCGTTTTTTCTTCTTGTTATTGATGGAAAACGTAAACATAAATCAAAAATCAATTTCAAAATTTCAACGTTTTTTGGGGTAAACCAATACTTTTCTAGCATATTAGATAGGTTGGGCGGGAAAAGTAAGTAGTGTCTTTTTCTCATTCGTCCAGAAATTGGCCGCACAAGCGAAGCGAGTGCGCCAACTGGACAAGTAAGAAAAAGACATGCTCACGTGTGCTAAACATGATTTTTTCCACAATCTTAAAATATAATTTTCCCAAAAAAATAAAACATTGTACTTTGTCTATTAATGAAAAAATCAGAAATTTGTAACTCCACCAAAATTTGTGACTCCTGATGTACATGGATTAATAACCATATTTTGATTTTTTTCTTGGAGTCTATGTATTGATGGTATATTAGAAATTTCTATTTCATTATCTACATAATTTGATTTTAGCCCAATTATATTGTAATAGGTAATACCATGAAAATATTGTGCTCAGAGTATGCAACCAAATATACGGTTGTGTATATATTTCTTCTTCTTCTTATTTCGTTCATTTAAGGCCTCAGCTGCCAGAGCGTTGTATTTATTTCGCTCACTTGTGAAGAAAGTTATTTACTTTGCTCACTATTTTCAATTGAATTATAATGAATTTTGCTCACGATTGTCGGAAAATATATTTTTCTTGTTGCGGAAAAAAGTTTAATTTTTTCCCTTTTTGGCAGGTACAATAATATAACATTTGATACCATGGGGAAAAGTACATTTTTTTTTCCTAGGGAAAAAACCAATGCAGTTTCAAATTTTCCGAGATTTAGCTGACAATAATAATCATTTTTGTGACGCTACTTTCGCCATTTCTACTAACTTCGGTGGAGTCAGAGAAAACTCTGAATCAGATATTTTTACTTTTCCGCCCAACCTTTCTATATGCGAGAAAAGTATTGGTTTACCCCAAAAAAAGTTGGAATTTTGAAAATTTTTTTGAGCTATTTTTACGTTTTCCATCAACAACAACACGAAAAAACGGTTTTTAGAAAAAAAATCCTGTGTGTATGTCGTCGTCGTTGTCGTCGGCCACTTTTCCTTACATGTCTTGTTAGCACGATACAGCCTCCGGAGTGCAATAAGTCAGCAATTTTATGATTAAATATTGTTAAGGACATGTCACAGATGAACCCTATTGATTTTCAGTTCACCAGAGCCAGTACAACGGGTGCTATGGTACTTGAAGTACGACATTTTGTCATTGTTTGAGAAATTTCAGTTTGTTAGCACGATGCAGCTTCCGGAGTTCAACAAGTCACCAGTTTTGTCATTGAATATTATTCAGGATATCAGACTGATGAACCCTATTGATTTTCAGATCATCAGAGCCAATACAACAGGTGCTACAGTACTTTAAGTACGATATTTTTGTTATTTTTGGAGAAGTTTCAGTTTGTTAGCACGATACAGCCTCCGGAGTATGTACAAGTGACCAATTTTATGATTGGATATTATTCAGAGCGCCTCAAAGATAAACCCTATTGATATTCAGCTCACTAAAGCTAGTACAACGGGTACTATGGTACTTGAAGTACCAAATTTTTGTCATTTTTGGAGAATTTTCAGTTCGTTAGCACGATACAGCCTCCAAAGAGTATACGATTGATCAATTTTATGATTGAATATTGTTCAGGGTATCTCACAGATGTACGCTATTGATATTCAGTTGACTAGAGCGAGTACAGCGGGTCCTATAAATCCAGATATACTAACTTTTTGGTTATTTTTGGAGAAATTTCGGTTTCTTAGCACGATACATCCCCCGGAGTGTATACAAGTAACAATTTTATGATAGAACATTGTTCAGGGCCACAGATGCGGAAAAGTTAGTTTTAATCTCTAAAACCGTTTATTTAACTTTATATTATTCGTAATAACTACCGAACAACCTTAGCGGTTGTTCGCATTTTTTAAATCAAATCACAAAATTGAATTGATAGATATATGATTAGTTTCAAGGTTTCTTTAGCAACGCAGGTCTAATTGTCGTCTACCAGTTTAAAACTTCAAATTTGACACAGATAATTTTGTGACTTTAATATATTGTAACATGTTTTCTATATTAAATTGTCGTTTTTCCAGCCACAGAAAAAAATAGTGTATTATACACTGGAAAAATATAAAATTTTAGCTCTCGCTTTTTTGTCTCCCTCCGCTTCACGTCGACCTAAAATGTATTACTTTTTTCCCTTGTATAATAATTAACTATTTTTTCCAAAATTTTCTTTGTTGATCGGGTACTTCTGGCAGCACCCACGAATTTCCGCATTAAACGTAACTAATTATTTTATCAGTAACGTACGTCAAAAACATAATATAAAACAAGGAATAAACACGTATATTACCCTAGCCGGCACCCAAATGTATATAGTATTTTTTTTTATTATAGCGCATCGACCTCGAGGGGTCATTAGCGATATTTGGTGTATACATACATATAGTTATTTACATTTGGTATTTTATAAAGACTTTACAACATTTATTAATTTAAGAAATGTCTTTAGGTTACGTAAATTGTAGTTTGTCCCTAATACGTCGGATAATCCATTGTTGGAGAGTTGTGCCAGTTGTCGCTGTTGTGTTAGTTGAGGACATTCAACAAGTAGGTGCTTAATAGTTAGTTTTGAGTCACAATAATTACATTTTGGTTCGGGACATTTGTCGAATAGATCTATGAGTTTGCCGGGTATGATCTAAACGTAGCCGTGTTAGTAGCACTTGATCGCGATGATTTTTTGGTAGGACCGACCACGGTTTAGTAGACTTTTTTGCCTCGTTAAGTTTGGTTCCCGCTGTTTTCCACTTAGCTTCACAAACACTGTTCACTTAAGATTGAATTATACATTTAATATCCGCACTTACTGAAAACTGCACTACTCGAGCATCTTCGTTGGTCGTGGCGTCTTTTGCTCTTTGATCAGCTTCCTCGTTGCCATCTATTCCTACGTGTGATGGGATCCACAAAAAGATGGTATCTTTATTGTTTTGTTGAGCTATTTTGAGTTCTTCTTTAATTTTTAACACAAGGGGGTGATTTGTGAATATTTTTTGTATGGATTTTATTGAGCTGAGGGAGTCTGTGAGAATAAGATGGTTTTGAGTGTTTGAAGATGAATTGATATTAGCTAAGGCTTCATATAGGGCATATAATTCGGCTGAGAAGATGGAATATGTATCTGGAAATGTGAACTTATGAGTTGAGTTTGTAGTTACCGCGGCTCCAATGCCAGCTGCAGATTTCGACGCATCGGTATAGATTTGGTGATAGTCTGTATAATCTTCTAGTACTGTTTTGAAGGTTGATCTAATACTGAAATTGGGAGTCGAATATTTATCTAGAAAGGTAAGAGTGGTTATACATTTTGGTTTTTTGATTTGCCAAGGGGGGGTAGATGTAGTCAGTCGAGGGAAACATTTGGGAAAGGAGAAGCTTAGTTTTTCAAGGTACATTTTTATTCTAGCATAAAAGGGTTTGGGAGCATGAGGTTTAATTGTGAAAGAATTGGGGAGTTTTTGAGGAGAGCAGTTATGTCTTGTAGGGTTGAACGGATTGTATATCGTTTTAGCTGCATATGTCAGGCTCAAGTACATACGCCTATCTTCTAAGGAAGGTTCATTAACTTCAGCGTATAAGCTTACAACTGGAGATGTACGAAAGGCTCCCGTTATTATCCGTAAAGCCGTATTTTGTATTATATCTAACCTTTTTAGGGTTCGTTTGTTGGCTGACGAGTATACGACTGCTGCATAATCCAATTTCGATCTAATTAACGTCCTGTATAATGTTAGAAGAGTGTCTCGATCAGCGCCCCAGTTTTTATTGCATAGTGTTTTCAGGAGGTTAAGTCTCTTTTGACACGTAGATATTAAACTATTAATGTGTGTATTCCAATTGAGCGTTTCATCAAAGGTTGTACCCAAAAAGTTTAGTGACTTTTCGGCTTTTATGTTCTGTCCATATAAATGAATATCTGGGATGTTTACTGTTTTATTTTTGGAGAATAACATAAAGCGAGATTTGCTAGTAGAAAACATGAAGCCTGTTTTCTCCGACCATTCCTCTAGATGAAATATGAATTCTTGCGTAAGAGATTTTAGATTGTTCACGTTTTTGCTTTTGCAATAGATGACTAAGTCATCCGCATACAAACGAGCTTTCATTGGTGGTTTTTATGCCTGTATGATATCATTCATTGCTATGATAAAAAGGGTGGGGCTAATTACGGTTCCCTGTGGAATGCCATTTTTTGTTTGTTTTAAATCTGACGTGGTTCCGTTTGCTAATACTCTAAAATTTCGTTCTTTTAAAAAGTTTTGGATAAAGTGTAGACAGTCACTTGTTATATTCCAGCTCAGAAGTTTTTTGATAATGTAATCATGCCAGGCAGTATCGAATGCTTTGTTGATATCGAAGAAGACTGCTAAACATTTTTGTTTTTGTGCAAATGCCTCATTGATGTTACTTTCCAGATCTATAATATTGTCGGTAGTTGATCTTTCTTGTCTGAAGCCACTTTGTTCAGGTATTATTAAATTATGTTGCTCTAATGTCCACAATAGTCTTCTGTTATTGATTTTTTCTAGTAGCATACAAATCACTGAAGTAAGAGAAATTGGTTGATATGATTGAGGATTTAATTTTTGGCTTCGGGGTTTTAGAATAGGTATTATTAGGGATTCTCGCCATGCTTTTGGAAAGGTGTGTTGCAACCAGTTCACATTGTAGAGATTTAGGAGATGTTCGTGGGCATTGGAAGGAAGATGTTTTAAAAAGGTAGATGGAATTTGGTCAGGACCCGGACAAGTATCTTTAAGGTTGGATAAGGCGTCTTCATATTCTGACATGGTGAGCGGTACATTTATAGGATCGTCATTTTCTGTAGTCACTTCCAGGCGGTTTTGTTCTTCTAGTGTTTTGTGAGCCAAAAAAATTTTCGTATAATTGCAATCACTGGAACGGTTCTCGTACGTTACAGCAAGCGCATCTGTAATAATTGAGTCAGTTGTCAATATAGTTCCTTCCATGTTGAGTATTTTTATATTATTACTTGAAT
Source organism: Galeruca laticollis (assembly GCA_963921935.1). NCBI lineage: Eukaryota > Metazoa > Arthropoda > Insecta > Coleoptera > Chrysomelidae > Galeruca > Galeruca laticollis. The sequence goes on along the minus strand of OY998182.1, from coordinate 116,286,515 downwards.
TAATGCCAGATATTTTGCGTACCTTCTGCCAGACCTCTGTCATTGGTGTATCTGGGTTTAATGATGAGACATATTCAGTCCAAGATTTACGCTTTGCACTTTTGATCATGTGCCTTGATTTTGCACGTAAGTTTAAAAATTGAAGTTTGTTTTCCGGAGTCTTATATCGTTTGTATCTATTAAAAGCTTTTTTGCTGGCTCTTAGAGCTGCTTAGCACTCGTTATTCCACCATGAGACAGGAGTGTGCTGTTTGGTGTAAGGTTTTTCCAATTGATATATTTGCTGCATGTTTCATGGTTTCCATAAATTGTTCTAACGATTCGTCTATATTAGGTAGGATAGCACAAGATTTAATTTTTTCTTCAATGACAGTGGAGTAGAGTTGCCAGTCAGCAGTTTTAAGTTTCCATTTAGGATGGAAGCTTTGTTTGGTATTATTCTTTGTATTGTTGTATATAATAATGGGGTAATGGTCACTACTGTAGGTGTAATCTAGTCTGTCCCATGTTAACGAAGGAGTTAGGGTTGGATCGCAGATTGTAAGGTCAATACATGAGGATTCTCCGGTCTGTATATTAAATCTTGTGGCTCTGCCGTCGTTGAGAACAGAAAGGTTAAAGTCGTCTAATATTTGTTCTACAAGGTGACCCTTGTGTTTTGAGATGTTGAGCCCCAATGAAAGTTGTGAGCATTGAAATCTCCTAGTATGATTCTAGGATGGGGGATTTGTTGTATCAAATTGCTGGTTTATTTGCGATCCTGGAGGAAGATATAGGTTGCAGATATGTAAGTCTTGTTTGTCATGGATCTTAATAGCAATGGCTTCAAGATTACTATTTAGGGGAATTTCCACGGCGTCGATATTATTTTTAGGCAGAATTGCTACTCCTCCACTAGCTTTTTGAGCAGTATCTCGATGTTTATAAAAATTTTGAAATTGATTTAATGTTTGGACATTGCTATGTTTTAGGTTGGTTTCTTGCAAACAAATTATGTCAGATTTAAATTCGTTTATGATCTTTTGTAGTATTGGAAGTTTATCAATGAAACCATTTTGGTTCCATTGTAAAATAGATGAGAAATTGAAAATGGATAGGTATTTTAATAGGTTGACGTTTGTGAACAATCGCTCTCCTGTTCTGTATCTGAATAGGTTAATTGCAGGTGTATTAAAAGTTTTTTCTTAATTTTTGTACATCTTATTTTGATAGCCCGGTGGGTAAAATGCGGATAAATTTTGGTTAACATATATATTAGTGCTGTGAGGTCGGTTGTGTAGTCTTGAATGATGCTTACTGGGTCGGCTGATCCGTAAACGTTTACGAAAAGATCTGATATTTGGGTGAAATTGAGAATAAAGGGTGGATTGTATTCGTTGATAATTTTTCTTACTGGCTCCATTGCTCCATAAGAACTTCGATTGGAAGATCTTTTTTGTTGTTTGTTTTGATTTTCTTTATGTTTTCTTTTGGTTGCGGTTTAGTGAAAGGGTCTTTCTTGGCTTCGTTTGTTTCTTCTTCTGGTTGAGGAGAAGGTGTCTCTATTTCCTTAAAAGTACGTTTTGTTAATTTTTGATTGTCAGTGTCCGTTTCTATTGTAGAATTTTGCTCGGAGGATGTAGGTGTTTCAGTATTTATGTTTATTGGTGGTTCGTTGTGGGAAGTGGTCTCAAGTGGAGCGGTAGGGGTACTAGTAGTGGGAGGTGGAGAGTGTGATGCTGTTTCGCAATTTGCTGCGGTGTGACCTGGCTTTTTACAAGAAAAGCAGAGTGAGTCTTGGGAGAGGAAAATTCTGTAAGTTGTATCCTCATCATTTATCAAAAATGATTCTGGAAGTGTGCGTGCTGGTGGAGTTATGAAAACTTGACGTCTGAAGCTGTTAATGTGATTAAATTCGGGGAGATTTTAGCTGATTCTAAGAAATGACATCGTAGAAAGAGTGATAATGCCCAGTTTGCTTAATTCATTCACTAATATAGCGTGTGGTATTGTAGGACAAACGTTAGAAAGTACAAGCCTTTCTGAGGGTGTTACATATTTACGGGCCTGCACAATTTCATTGTTAATTTTGATCTTTCCTTCGTGATTAGTAATGAACTTTTCTACTATGCTAGGACTAGTAAGATACATGCAAATTCTTTTGTTCGATAGTCTTGAAGTGAATAATATATTTTTGGGTTCAATAATTGTTCCTAGAGGTATAAGGTAATCTTGGAGTGTTGCGTTTTCTATAACAGGAAAGATTATTGCTTGTTCTTTCTTTGGTAAGTGTTGTTGAGAAGTTACATCTGAGTAAGTTTTTAAGGTGTTATTCTGAGAACCCCTGTGGTCAGAAGTCCCAGCAGATAGTGTTGACATATTCATATTTTTGTACGAATTTTCACTCATGAACCTGAATACGGACCTGTTCTTCGAGTTTCGTCGAACATATCGGTACTGATAAGAGTAGAGGTTTGACTCTTTTTTGTTCGAGATAGTTCCAAAAGAAACTTGCAGGTTAGGTGATTCAAATTGATGTTTACGTTTAGATATCGAAAAACGTACTTACGTATATGGTTAGGTACACTAATATGTGTTGTATATTGAATGTAGTATAGGTTTTAAAACACGATAGACCACTGTTTAAATATTAATTTGTTAAGAGCTGACAATTTATCTGTATCAGTGATAGATGCCAGGACCGAATTCTACAGTATTTTGATGCTAATTTGTGTCGCAAGAATTGATTTTGCAGCTCAGTTCCTCCGTTCTTGCAAAAACGCGGTTACGCTAACATAATATTACGCTATCGAAACCATAGCGATATCAAAAAGCCCAATGAAGCCTGCGATACGAGACCAACATCATATTTTGTTACTATTTTGCTGCTGAAAAATAAGGTACTTAGATTTATCAGAAAATGAAGTACCCCGATCCTCGGAAAAACGTAACTTTACGTATCTCCAGAACAAAAGCAGCTAGCGACACGAGACCAACGCTTTATTTTGTTGCTGGGGGATAGCGGAGTGAGATTGGTCCGAATACCAACCCTTCGCGGGGTTGAACTACCCTGATTTCCGGAAAAACGCGATTTTACGTATCTCAAAAACTATAGTAGCTAGGAATACGAAACAAACACCTTGTTTTGGTGTTGGGGGATAGAGGTATTAGATTTATCAGAATATCAACCCTTCGCGGGTTCCTACCCCGATCCCCGAAAAACGTAATTTTACGTATCTCCTGAACAAAAGCAACTAGCGGCACGAGACCAACGGTGTATTTTGTTGCTATTTTTCTTGCTGAAAGATAGAGTAGTTAGATTTATCAGAATATCAATCATCGCGGGGGTTAAGCTCCCCCGATATCGAAAAACGATATTTTGTATATCTCGAGAAAGATTTCGCGATTAATTTCATCTCTGCCAAACTATAATTCTTATTCATTTATTATCCAAATAAATTCCACACAGGGCAGTTAATCCCTTTTCGTGGACGGTACAATCAAATCTATATAACTTCTTTTACTAGGACATTTACTACAAAATCGTGATTATCAGTCACGGTCTCGTAGTGAATTTTGAGTTTCAATAAACTCTTTTGCTATAGTTTTTTGGGTAGCTAATTTTCATATTCAAATAACTATTATTAACCCTGAACTGTTATCGTATATCTATGATCACATAACTACTATCGTTGGGTCATAGAAGACCCAAATTTTAATAAGCTTTAAAAATTACATAAAAATATTTTTGTTTTTTTGTATTTTTAATCAATGTATGTGTACATAAAAAACAGATATTTTGTAAATTTAAATTTGATTTCAGGAAACTTAAGATGCTAAAATAAAAACGATAGAACTTTCAAATATTTTATGATCGAAAACATAACACGTTAGTTGAGCACAATAAATATTTAAAAAAATAAAACTAAATGTTTATTCTCCGGAAAGTAGTTTATTATAGGAACATATTAACCTAATACAAAAAAAATATATAGTATAGCACATAAGAAAAATAACAGGTGTGTTATTTACCTAATGTGAGAATATTGTAACAATAACAATTTGAACGTGTTATAAGTGTTATCTATGCTTGGCACATAGTACACGTAACTTTCTGAAGTAGATGTGTTTTGCAGATGGTTCTGTGACATTTTGAGCAAAATGTGGAATGTTTGTTATCATTACCTCTGGGACACAAGTAGCATCTTTGTCTTTCTCGTCTAGTCTTATCTTCATGAATAATTTCAGTTCCTAATGTTTTGGCAATTATCAAGCGCAATTCTCTGGACAATTTGGGCATGGCAAGTCTTTTAAGTATTCATTTATAAGACTGATTCCAAGCTCTTGAATAAAATCCGATCGCTTTTTTCTAACTTCAGGATTAGCAGCGTGAAAAATAATGTGGCTATTCACTATTGCAATATCCGTTATGGAATATCAAATTACTAACGGCCATCGCTGGCATCTTCGGCCTGAACGATAAAGTACACATTTTTGGTCTAAAGCATCGACGCCGCCATTAGTCGCATTATAGAAACGTATTATTTAAGGTTTTTTACTCGATCGACAGATTTATCATGTTGCATATATGACAACATAATTACACTTTTATTTTTTTTAGCGACGTATGATACGATTGTGTTATCTCGAGTAAAACCAAATAGACATTTATCAACTTCGTAATTTTTATGTGGTTGAAATTGTGGAGGAGTTTCTCTCTTATTTTTACGCATTGTGCCTACATACGTAAGTCGAAGTTTCTTTAGTTCATCAATTAGCTCTAGTGAGGTAAACCAATTATCACCCGTGAAATTTCGGTTACTATTAGTAATTGGTTCCACTAAAGCAAGTACTGATCTTGTAGGTATGGATAGCTTTTTAGGATTAGGGTGATTCGTTTTACCTGTATACACGAAAGCATTCACCAAATAATGTGTCTTTGCGTCACATAAACACATGATCTTGATGCCGTACTTGACTGGTTTGGCTTTCATATACATTCTGAATGGGCATCTACCTCTAAACCCAACCAGCATCTCGTGGACTGTAACATATTCGGAACAGGTGTAGTTAGTTATACTGTTGGAAATAAGAGCGTTAAATAAATAGAATACTGCTGCAAGTCGATCTCCATTGGCCTTCTTCTGCTCTCTTGTGTCATGATTGTCAAATCTTATTGCTGTGGGAAAAAATAAGAAGCGTCTTTTGACATGGTGGCACGGAAAATTGGCCTACCTACAACACTTATTGAACATAATGAATCGACATTCGCATGATTAGACTTTAGTATACCTGAAAGGTACAAAAGACCCAAAAAGCTTTGAGTTCAGCTTCATTTACATGCTCGATAAATGTACAGGTATTCCCATAATTTACACACAACTCTGTAATTTTTTCATTTGTGTACTCTAAAATAGTTGCCAACATGTCGGGAGTTATAAGAAGTGACCATGATTCAAGTGGACTGGATGGTTCCGTTTGTAAAGCAGGTCCATGAAGACCAGGAAGGTGTGCGCGAACTCTTGATGGTGCCGGAGCATTTTCACCCCACTTATATCTGTTGCGTCCATAGTAAAAATTTGTTTCACTATTAGATGCCGTTTCACTTTCGTCGCTTGATAAGTCACTTACACTAATTTTTGAATCTGTGTCGTGATCCGAGTGTTCACTTTCATTATCAGTATCACTGTTATTATAGTCACTATCAGTGTCAATATTCTCGGTTGGCTCTTCTACAGATTCGAGAAAGTCAAAAACATTGTCACTTTTTACCCTATTTCTGCCAATTCTTACAAAGTCATCAGCCATTCTGATATAATAAATAAAATAATAATAACGCAACTACTATCGTGGGGTCATTTCAGACCCAAAATCATCAGCATGTGTGAACTATCAGACCGATTGTTTACTACTAAGAAGCATCCTAAAGTATATACTTAAGTGGGAGAATACATGGAATACGAAGGTTGTGTGTTAAACGGTTTACCAGGGGCATACTGAAGTTCACGTGATTGGGTCAAATTTGACCCCACGATAGTAGTAGGGTTATAAGGCTTTGAACAAGATTAGCACAGTATTCCGCTTGACACAGCAATAGGAAATAGATTGAGGCACGACAATTTCTGAAAACCTGTTGCCAGAACATCGAATACGGTCAACTTAGGTTAGATTTCTTAGCTGCATACTTCTCAGAAGCGCGTTTTATTTATATCTGATAATGACAGTTTTGACATACATGGCAATCCATGTTGTTATGTTCGGTTACGGAATATTCATTTGAATATTTGTTATAGAATAAAAATACATACAAAACATATAAGAAACAAATGTGTCCGAAAAATATTTTCTGTCTAGAACAAGTGTGTTTGATATTTATTCACTAAAGGTCCTGGAGAAAACCATCTTAGAATATACATTTTCGTAACTTAATATAAATGTTGAAAAGCACTAAGAAATTCGGATTAAAATTTATAAAGAAGCCAAGCTCTATTATAGACTGAAAGAGAGTCAAAGGTCATATCAAATTTCGTAAAGAAATGAAGCGAGGAACTAAAAATTATGGCATAACATACATATTAGTTCAATCTGAAGTATATTCCAGAAAGCTTTGGAGTTAACACAATAAAAAAACTGACACAATGTAGAAGGGGCATCAGTTGCTGAATGAAAAAAGAGGGATAGAACAGGAGCAGAACTGAGGTCGATAATAACTCAAGAATTCTCAACGTCGAGGTCAAAAATATACTGTATCTACGCTCGTTACATCTTGACGTTGTTCTGGCACTCATTAAAATTTCATCATGCCGCACTTTATCGCCCTTGTGCTATAAAATAAAAAAAACGCGCTTCATATAAACCCACTACTTAGTTGGTTGAAATATGCCAGAAGAACGGTTCTTTGACAGTTATGACATTTCAAAATAAAAAAAAATATTTTAAATATAATTCAATTATAAACGAGCATAGATGAAGTCATTTATATTATACGTGCCATAGCGGTATTTTATAGCACTTGTCTAGCACGTTCTATATTTTCCAGACGCGTATAACAATGAATAAAACAATTTTCATGTTAAACTTGACAACACTGTTGGTTTGTAGTACTCCTACTTCTCTCGACAACCCTCACTTATTCCCATCGCATTCTCTCCAGTTTCGTATTTTAAAACTTTTACCCTCTAAAGACGATAATCTAGAATCTGATTAAATAAGAACGTCTCTACTTTTCTTTCAGTATAGCCTTACACTTTTTGGATATTGACGCTTCATAATCTATTACACGTTCTTTGTCGTTTTTTGATCAGTCTTAATAAGAAAATATGGATTTTGATGTGTAAAGGAAAATTCAATTTTTATTATAACTTTTCTCCTATAAACACCTGCGTTTTTGAAAAATTTCTAGTGTAGCAATACTAGCGAAATTTGATTCAGGCTACTGGCCAAGGGTTATTGCTTGTTAATTTATCAAATCATTATTATATACAGGATGTTCATAGTATATTAGAATACCATCAAGAATGGTTAGTAAAAATTTTCATAACAATTAAAATTTAAAATATACCGTGTATAATCTGGTAATTCATTTTTGCAAAAATTATAAAACGGCTCCAGGAAAGTTGTATATAAATACTGGAATACTTTCTTTGGAATGTTAAAAAAATCTTGTTTGTACCTGAGGAAGAAAAATATGTGGCGTCAACAAAAACATTCAGCTAACAAAATTTAGGAAAGTAAAAAAATAATCTCGATTTCTAAACATCAATCTAATAAAATTTTCGCTAAAAAATTGTCCTTCATTAAAGCGTTACAGTAGAGAGTTAGAAACCAAGTCAATCATTGTCTTAATGACAATAATGTTACGAAACAGCACACTGGTATAGTCCCTAAATACGACTCTGTCTAAGCCAGGTATGAAAATTAAAATTATGGCGGATACGCAGTGTTTTTATAACTGTTTGGGAGGGCAAGAAAGAGTGCTGGGATATTTTAGTAAAGTCCTCTCCAAACCAGAACGAAACTACTGGGTCACAAGAAGAGAACTTTTGGCGGTAGTGAAGTCCGTGGAACACTTTTACCAGTATCTCTATGGTAAGAAGTTTTTAATCCGGACTGATCATGCAACACTCAAGTGGTTGATGCAGTTCAAGAATCCCGAGGTCCAACATCGAAAATCGAGCTGGTGTGAGTCACCGAAATGCCGACTCCCTGTCCAGACGGCCGTGCCCAACAGACTGCTCCCACTGCAACAAGGTGGAATCTAGGGAAGCTGCAGTTTCAAGAACTACTGTAGTCAACAAGGAATGGTCACCCACCAGGATCAGAGGAGATCAGGAGAATGATCCTCACCTGAAGATGATCCGGCAATGGAAGGAAGAAAATTGGCGACCTACCTGGCAAGAAGTGTCAAGATTTTCACCGACACTCAAGGCATATTGGGCTAAGTGGAACTCCCTTGTCCTGGAAGAAGGGCTGTTGAAAAGAGTCCTTGAAAACTATGATGGTTCTGAGATGAGGAGACAGCTAGTTCTCCCGAGAACAAGAGTAGCTGAGGTACTGAAAAAGTTACACGACAGTCCATCGGGAAGTCATCTGGGAGTGAAGAAAACCCTTCAGCGAGTCCGTGAAAGGTTTTATTGGATGAACAGCTCCGGCGATGTGAAGGACTGGTGTAAGAAATGTACGACTTGTGCTACGAGTAATGGACCACATCGCAAGAGAAAGGCACCCATGAAACAGTACAATGTCGGAAGCCCTTTCGAAAGGATTGCTTTAGATATCGCTGGACCATTTCCGACGACAGAAAATGGTAGCAAGTACATACTGGTTGTAATGGATTATTTCACAAAGTGGGTGGAAATTTACGCTATCCCGAACCAAGAGGCCACAACTGTCGCGGATGTATTGGTGAAAGAATTCATCAGCCGATATGGAGTGCCCATGGAAGTCCACTGTGACCAGGGAAGAAATTTCGAAAGCCATCTATTCCAGGAGATTTGCGACAAGCTGGGAATGAAGAAGACCAGAACAACAGCTTTACATCCACAGTCAGATGGAATGGTCGAGAGAATGAACAGGACTATTGGAAAATACCTGGCCAAAGTAGTTTCCAGCCATCAGAGAGATTGGGACCAGTATATCTCCCTATTCGCATTGGCTTATCGATCTGCCGTCATTGAGTCCACGGGTGAAACACCTGCAAAAATCCTGTTTGGACGTGAAATGAGGCTTCCCTGTGACCTGGAATTTGGCTGTCGGCCTGGAGAAGATCTAGCAGGCGAAAACTACGTGATCCAATTGAGAAGAAGGCTGGACGATATTCATGAATTAGAAGTAGAAGAAGGTTGATGGGTGTATTTTCTCAAAAGATGAAAATGTGTAAATAAATTTTATTAAAAAATTAAGCTTAATTTTTTAATAAAATTTATTTACACATTTTCATCTTTTGAGAAAATACACCCATCAACCTTCTTCTACTTCTAAAATTCAAGTGTGTACATGGTCTTCAACATTAAAAAATTCATGAATTAGTTCGAACCAATCTTCAAGTTGCCAGCAACAGAATGAAAAGTCGGTACGACACGCAGGCCACAGAAGGCGGTTTTAAAGAAGGGTACAAAGTATGGTTACACAACCCGACGAGGAGAAAAGGATTTTCTCCAAAATTACAAAAATCCTGGGAAGGTCCATACTTAATCAAGAAAAGGATCAATTATGTTATATATCGCATATGCAAGATCCCCAACGGAAAACCAAAAGTAGTTCACCAAAACCGACTAGCCCCATTCGAAGGTGACCACGACCTAGAGGAAGGAGTAAACCTTATTCAAGATGTGTCTGACCCTACCTTCGATGAATTTATGGGCGCGTATGGAGGTACCGGGAAAGCTAGATATGGAGTCACTTCGGAACAACAACAAGATTTTTTCACTCTCCCGGAAGATTATTCACTGGCATACAACATCCCCGCCCCTGGCAAGACACTGAAACTGAAACATAATTCACGGTACGTCTTCTACGTGCTAACTAAAGATGAATTTAAAGATCGATCTACCTACCGCGATGTGTGGGAAGCACTTCGTAACCTCCGAGACCATGTGTTAGAATCCACCGTGAAGAAACTGGCTATGCCTAAGATAGCGAGTAACCAGTTAGATTGGCGAGTTATCAGGAACATGGTAGAGGTTATCTTTAGAGATACTGGTGTACAGATATTAATTTGCAGCTACAACCCCCGTTATCAGTATCCGATTAAGACGGTGCCCTGCTATTTCCATAAGATCGGAAAGTGTAGAAATGGGACCAGTTGCCGATTCAAACATCCAGTCTCGGCTACACAAAAGTTCCAGGAGGAACTTCCATTTAAGGAGGGGGTAATGTTACGAAACAGCACACTGGTATAGTCCCTAAATCCGACTCTGTCTAAGCCAGGTATGAAAATTAAAATTATGGCGGATACGCAGTGTTTTTATAACTGTTTGGGATTATCTTATCTAAACATTGTTTTTGTGACTAGACTTATCTAGAAAAGGCCAGAAAAATTATTCGTGACTGTGTAAGCCGCAGCCCAGAATTTACTAGTAAAAACGGCTTTAATATATAAGGGACTGATCAGGACGAGTTAGTTAGTTCATAAAGTGATCTCGTGAAATAAATAAACCGAAATATCGATCAGGAAAGTGTTTATATAAATTAATAATAATTAAGTTTGTGTACATATAAATTAGATTTAAGTGACTAGTTGAGTATATATAAATTAAGCTCTCATTTTTTTTGGTGTTTTGAATAGGGACAAATCTGACATCGTCCTCTCTTTTTTCCCTGTTCTTCTGGATCAGATATTGGTTCTGGTTATTGTACACCAGAAAATCTATATATAATGGTGCGAAGTTCTCTCGGTAAATTCTTTTTTCTACGCCCTATCTTTAAAGTACCTTGTATTTCATCGGTTTGTAGCGCTTAAAATGGTTGTTAATGGTTAGAGTGAAAAAAAGTAAAAAAGCGTTAAAAAAGTGCCGTAACGTTAACTTTATTTCACGCTTTCCATAAGATAACACAATGACACTTGGCTGGGTATCGAGGATGGACTCCTAAGATACTTGGCTGGGCATCGAGGATAAACTTTCATGAAACTTGGAATACATATAATTGTAATTTACCGCAGGAACTTAATTAAAATATCCCAAATTTATATTTGAATTTTATTTTTTTATATAGGGCTGTAGAAAAAATAATGTATGCAACATGTGCATAAAGTGTCTTTTTTTCACTCATGGAATTACCGCACTCGCCTGACGGCACGTGCGGTCAACTTTTTCCATTCGTGAAAAAAAGTACCACTTTATGCAGTTGTGCATAAATTACTATTGTTGTGATCGGCGTTGTAAATGTGGTTCAATAAGTTCTTGGCCTAGGGTTGTTAAAAAATTTCTTCTTGCCATTAATTTGTTGTTCACCGTACCATTGAAAATAACATTGCTATTTACACCGGCAATATCCAAAATTCTAAACCATACCGCTTGAGGCCATTTTCTAGTTCTTCCCCCAATTTTATAGCACCCTGTATCGGTTTTGCATACCTAATGAGCTTTTATTACTCCATGCCTTTTAAAAACGGACTATAGCAACACTGCACGATTTTTTTTTGTACAAAGACCGAAACAAGTGTCTCATTTTTAGTAAATCCAAAAATAGAAAAATTAGAAGGTCTGTCTTTTTTAGGTTGAAATTCATTAGGAACTTCTCGTTTGTTTTTTCTGATGGTTCGGACGTATGTTAGATTATTTTTTGTTAGTTCCATAGACGAGAACCAATTATCTGCGGTAATGTTTCTGTTGGTTCCAGATATTGATGAAATGAGAGTCAAAACGTCTAATGTAGGAATTGCTAGTTTTCTTGGATTTGTTTTGTGAGTTCCCTTGCCAGTATATATAAAGCCATTTAGGAGATAATGAGCTTCAGAGTCCACTAAAAATTGCATTTTGATTCCGTACTTGTCTGGTTTATTTTTTAGGTACATTCTAAATTTGCACCGGCATCTGAAAGCAACTGTAGTTCGATTGACAGTTTGTAATGAACTTATAAAAAATATTGGATATTGCAGCAAGTGTGTCTCCACTCTCAATTCGTTCGGGTCGTGTATTCTTATCATCAAAACATATAGCAGAAAGTGAAAAGTAAAACCTATTCAATGACATTGTAGCCCGAAATAGATCACGGCCGGTATCATCGGTCGCAAACAATGATTTCAAGTCTTCATTATTGGATTTGAAAACCCCTGCTAAATACAATAGGCCAACAAACGCTTTCATTTCAATAATATCGAAATGATTGGTATACTGGCAAGAAATGTTATGCATGTTCTATTTAGAGGCCATCTCAGTGATCCTTTCATTAGTTTTTTGGACTATTTCTTGTACCATATCCTCATCATTAAGACATTCCCAAGCCTGAATTGGTTTTTGTGACCTAATATCCCGTGCTTTTCCAATAACACCAGGTAAGTGACTGACCAAATTGTGTCTTCGTATCCTTGACGGGGCAGGAGGGGTTTACGCCCATTTATATCTATTTTTTCCATAAAAAAAATTTCTAACGTCTGTTATATCCTCCCCATCCGAAAAATCATCATCACTAAAAACCCCTGTCAAATTATCAACGTTTCTTTCATTATCTTCATCCTCTATTTCTTGTTCAGATAGAGAAATCACGACTGGTATGTTCACTTACTTGATCTGATAACTCATTATCACTATTCAATCCAAAATCCTGAATATGTTGTGCTTCGTTTTCAAGTTCATTTTGTGTTAAAACTCTTTTATTATTGCTAGAACTCTCCAATTTTTAATATTCACAAATTGTTTTTATGTAACGCATAAACCATAAGTGGGTCAAATTTGACCCTAAACGGCTGTAACTCACTAAGAAAAACTAACTGGTGTTTACGCACATAGTCACTTAAAGATTAGGTAGATGTGCAAGCAACCCGCTCCAGGCATGATTAGTTGAATATATAATTCGCACGTGTAGGGTCAGATGTGACCCGGCCATGGCACTTAAGGGTTAAATTCCATTCCCTGTTGCAAAAGTTCGAGATTTTTACGTTTTTAACGCCCCAGGCGCTACATTAATTTGTCGCTTTTCAAATTTTATATTTTCGTGGAATACCTGTACAGGCATGAGGTTTACTGTGAGCTAGAATCTTATATCCACAACTTTAATAATATTAACAGCTTTTAAATTGGTGATTATTGTTTAAATTTCATGGAGAACGTCTTTTACAAATGAAGTCAACCCATAAATTAGTGAAATGACGACAATAGTTTGATAAAGTTCTGTCTTTACTAAAAATGTAATTTGGTTTTTATGGAATTTTATTGAGCGCCAACATTCTTAATAATTACAAGTTCGTTCTTTATGTATTTTGTTTCGACAACTTTGGTTATTATAAAAACTAAACTATATTTTACAATAATCTGCTTCTCCGTTAATTATCAATTAATATGCTTTATAGAATGCCACAAAATTCACATACTGACATTGCTTCAAATAAATACCCATGCGTCAATTTTATGTGTCCGATACGAAAACGTGTCCTGAAATTAACGCAAGTTTTGAATTAAATGGAAAACACAATATTTCTCTTTATATCGTAATTTTTTCTTTGAATCGTAAAGTCCAAAGTATAAGATTTTGTATGGAATTCAGGACAAACACATCCGTTGGATGATTGTAAACACTTTACAGGCATAACGATCACTTATTGCTGCTAAGCAAAATAGCAGTGTCATTCATCAGTATTCATGGCAGAGGTGGAGGTGTTCTGATTGCTGTTAAAAAAATATCCTCTAGTATGATTGATTCTAATCCATCAATTGAACAAGTATTTGTTCTAGTTAGTAACAAATTTATTTTGGCCTCTGTATATCTTCCTCCTAGATCTCAACCTATTTTATACCATGACTATTACAACCATCTAATAACTATAAATGAGCAGTATGCAAATGCCAGCTTCTTCCTTTTTGGCGATTTCCATCTTCCATCTGCATCATGGGAAATAGACGATTTTTGTTCAGTAGCTCATCCCTCTCCAATGGCATCTCCATCCGAGACTGATTCTATAGATACTCTATCAAATATATGTGCTTTTTTTAATCTATTTCAGTCTAATACAGTAACTAATGAGAGGGGAGTTACGCTTGATCTTATTTTATCCCCAATTGAGATCACAGTAAAAACCGCTGAGGATGTTTTGATCCCACAAGATAGACATCATCCCCCACTGGAATGTAACTTACCACTTAAGATTGAAAGAGACAATGTTCCCGGTGAAGAATATTACTACGATTTTAATCGTGCAAATTATGAAGCAATGCGTCTTTCCTTGGAATCAATTGACTGGGATAATGTTTTACGTGATAAGGTTCTTTCAGAGATGGTGTCCATGTTTTACGATATAATGTACAATATAATAAATTGCTTTGTTCCACTGAAAAAAGTTTGCAAGAAGAGGTTTCCATGTTGGTATACTCCGGAGTTAAAGAGGCATTTGTGCGAGAACGAAGTAGCTAACAAAATTTACAAGACTATTAGGTGTCCTGAACACTATATGGAATTTAGTAGATTAAGGGCCCAGTGTAAACTTTTATCGCGAGAGTGCTACAGAAATTATGTAAAATATACTGAAAATTGTGTTACAGATAATGTTAAGTTTTTTGGAAGTTTGTAAACAGTAGGAGGGTGAATAACACTATACCTTCTGAAATGACTCTTAGGGACCTTACTGCTGGTAACGGGAATGATATTGCAAATCTATTTGCTAAACATTTCTCATCAGTTGATTCCAATCAATCTCTGGCTGTGCAGGGTGTTCAGGTTTCTTCAATGGTAAATGTATCCAATTATCATATTGAAATTTCGAACATCTATCGAAAGTTATCTAAACTTGATGTTAAAAAAGGCCTCAGTCCTAACGGAATACCTCCCATTCTTCTTAGGGAATTTAGCTTCATTTTATCTCGTCCGCTCTTTCATATATTTAATAAGTCTCTTGTTACAGGCGAATTTCCAGATTATTGGAAAACTTCATACGTCACTCCAGTATATAAATTTGGTAGAAAATCAGACATCTCAAACTATCGTCCTATATCAATCATTAGCATAATTCCCAAAGTCTTCTCACATATGTTGGCTTTTTGTCTGATTTCTCTAAAGCTTTCGGCAGGGTTAATCATGAGCTCTTGCTATATAAACTTTTTCTTTGTGGTGTTGACGGTCTTGTATTACAATGGCTAAGTGATTATCTTACGAATAGATTACAAATGGTCAGATTTAATCATTACTATTCTCATACTTTTCCAGTAACCTCTGGAGTTCCCCAAGGGTCTCATCTAGGACCATTATTATTTAACATATTTATTAATGATATGATGCATTGTTTTCAAGGTAGCAAAGTCTTGTTATTGGCTGATGACATGAAATGTTTTATGATAATTATTGGCAGGGATGATTCTGTAATATTACAATCTGATTTAGATAGTCTATCAAATTGGTGTACACTTAATGGTATGAATCTAAATGCATCCAAATGTCATGTAATGCGTTTTGATAGAATACACCGCCCAATAGCTTTTGATTACAATATTAATAATGAAACTCTAAAATGTGCTTCTCAAACTGGGTGTTATATGGACTCCACACTTAATTATAAGTCTCATGTTATCGCTGTCGTTCAAAAATCTATGAAGATGTTGGGTTTTGTAAAGAGAACCACTTCTGATTTTACTAACATCACTGCTATTAGATCTAAAATGTGCTTCTCAAACTAAGGAGTTGGGTGTTATATTGGACTCCACACTTAATTATAAGTCTCATGTTATCGCTGTCGTTCAAAAATCTATGAAGATGTTGGGTTTTGTAAAGAGAATCACTTCTGATTTAACTAACATCACTGCTATTAGATCTCTATATTGCTCACTGGTCAGAACTCATTTTGATTATTGTTCACCAATATGGTCTCCTCATTATATTACATATGAAGCGAAACTTGAAGCTGTTCAGCACAATTTTTTAAGATACATTGCCTTTAAGATGCATGTTTACCTTCGTTATGATTTCTTAGAACGTTTTTTAAACATTCCTACTCTGGAGGTTCGTAGAAGACAAAGGGATCTGATACAGCTGTTCAACATAGTAAATGGTATTTGTGATAGTCCCGAGCTTCTCTCTAAAATATATTTAGTTGTCCATCCTCGTCTTATTAGGCATGTACGTATCGCATTTCATAGGTACAGCTATGCAATGAATAGTTTTCTATCTAAGACACAGATTAGCAAATTCTGTCGATGGAATTTTAATTTTTGATATGTCAATGTTCAAATTCAAAAATAATTTGCTGGAGCTTTCACTTTAGAGCGTACATCTTTTATTGCTGGTTTGATGTGTTATCACTCCTCTTACTTTATTTGCTTTTTTCTTGTGATTTTGACTATACTATAGGTTTTTCCTTTTCTTTTATACATAAGTTTAATGCATGTATCAATTGTTCTATCTTGTTCTAGTTATACGTATTTTTATTTTTTTTGTTATTGTCGCATTTTTTTATTTTCATATTTTATTCATGTGAATTAGGCTTGCCCGTGATTAAATTAAATTGAATTAAATATACTGATCTTAACATCAATAACTAATTTTTATCTGATAATTATCTAGGCCCTTTGTTCGGTTTTTGCCCAAAGCATTATATAAGCTTGCATTATGAAGAAAGTAAACATATACCGATGAATATTATAGAAATATAATAAGTATTTTTTTGAGCAATATTCTAACATATTGTATAATGTACGTTTTTTAACGTTTAATTTGGGAATACGTACATGTATGGTTGAATTTAATTACAATTCGTTAGAAAAAATCACATGAAAATTACTAAAATGTTTCATGGAACTGATTTGACCGCAAAATTTTTATGAGTGTATCTTTAAAGTCTCACAAAAGAAGAGCTAGTGTTATTGCACGTGACCTGACATGCGTTTATGTAAAAAAATCCATTACCCGTCTAGCTTTCAATCCTTATTTTAAAAAGCTGAAAATAAATATTGAAAATTAGGTATATTTTCTATTACACCCAGTATTTATCGGTACCTTGCCGGTCACGACACCCGGAAACGATTTTGGTATTGCCGTTGCGACAGAAGTCTAATAAATGTGTCTGTGCGCAGGGCCCTGTATTTAGGGAGTCCTTTCCTGGAAACGCATTCGCTAATTACCGCTATTTCGGTTCTCTTCTACCTATTCTTTTTTTTAATTCTATTGGTTTCATTTATATGCCCCACACAGCACGTCAGGTATAGGGTTGAGTGGACCATATGGGATGCCGCACCTGACACTATTAGACTTTTGTTTTTTTCTTTTCATTGGAAATTTGTGTTCTTAAGAGAAATTTGTGGTTTCTTAATCGTGTTTTGGTATCTAGCCAACCAACCACACATGTTAAATGTAATTAATAAATTCGGCCTTTAGTAGATTACAGTATTGAAACTGCATTCTAATATTAAAATTGTATATACGTAGGTGTTCTTGTTATCATTCGTAGAACTAGGTCATCATCTGTATCATTTATTCTGGGATACAAAGTACACTGAGAAAAAGTTATACCAAAGTTTATATAGAATACCAATATAAATTAGCTATTTTTCAGAGGTTTATAAAAATATGTTTGACTCCAACTATATATCTTACTGTCAAAAGTGAAATAATTCTGATTAATACATACATCAAATAAATTAAGTATATCTGATATTATTCCTGGATTAATATTTTTATCTTCTAGTAATTTTGTTACAAGTATTACACATTCTTTAGGAGGAATTTTAGTGAACATATTAGTAACATCGAACGAAATGATTTTATAGTTATCTTGCAAGTTGATTGCTTCCTATTGAATTTCTAATTGAGTACTGAGATTCGTATCCGTAACTATTAAGTATATTGTTGAGCCTCTTTGCCAATATATTATTAGGAGCATTAACATAAGAAACTACAGGTCCAATTCAAAATGAAGGTTTACCAATGGGAAGCCCTATATCACCTATTTTGGCAAACATTTTTATGGACAATTTGGAAAGAAAGATCTTTGAAAGTAATATTTCGAAAAATGTTTTATTTTGGTATAGATATGTAGATGACATATTAGCTTGTTTCATGGGTAGTGAACGACAATTAGATGTATTTTTCAACCACCTCAATAATTTACACCCAAAAATTAAATTTACATTAGAAATTGAAGAAAATAGCTCAATCAATTTTCTTGATTTAAAAATTCAAAGAGTTAATAATGTACTTGATTATTCAGTTTACCGAAAACCAACACAGACTGATGTGACAATTCCATTTAATTCCAATCACCCCATGTCCCATAAACTAGCGGCATATAATTCAATGATACATAGAGCTTTTTCAGTTCCTATGAACAAATGTAACTTTGATAGAGAGATTAATACAATTAGACAAATAGCAACATCCAACGGTTATCCATTAGATATGATAAATAAGCTAATTAATAAAAAGAGGAAAAAGTGGCATTACAACTAATATTTCCTAAACAAACTGATGAAATAAAAACTTATAAAACCATCACATATGCAGGAAATATTTCTAATAATATTTCAAAGATAATATCTTCAGCAACGAATACAACAATTTCTTTTAAAACAGAAAGTAACGTTAGTACAAAAATGTTAAATGTAAAAACAAAAATACCACAATTAAAGAAGTCAGGTATATATAAACTCAAATCTCCAGAATGTAATGCTGTCTATTTGGGTCAGACCCTTAGGAATTTTGAAATCCGATACAGTGAACACTTACGAGCATACATATTAAAACAACCAGATAAATACCACTACGCAAAACATCTACTTGACACCAATCATTCATTGACACCTAACACAAAACTAGAAGTGCTGCATATTTGTGAAAAGAAACAAGAACTGGATTTCCTTGAAGAATTGGAAATAAGCTAAACAACTAAAATTATAATAATATAAACCTAATAAATAATTATAATAATAATTATAATAATAAAATATAAATATCATAACAATACACATGTGTGTATATTTATATAAAAGTAGACAAATAAAAACGATAAAACAGTGATACGAGTGACGTAAATGATACAAAAACAAAACATAAGCAAAATTAAAACATTACATACTACTTGCAACAAGTTTAATGTGGTTTAAACTATGAAAAAACAAATCGCACTCTTTACAAACCAAAAATTATTGCACATATTGAATACAGGTGATCTCGGTAAGAGATTAGTTCTCGCATTGTTATTATAAAACATTAGGTTTTGCCTATTATTAAATTGAGAGACGTTAAAATTTAGCAGCTCCAGCAAACTTGGACAGTCAATAAGACAATGTACAAGCTTGAAGAGTCATGACAGGGAAGCAAGAAACCTTCTGAATCATATTGAAAACCTCGTTGGGGGTAGGTACCATCAACCTTGAAAGCGAAGTACTCAAGAAACCTTCTTTATACATTTTCGATACAGGATACATGGACGCTGTAATGAGGACTCCATACATTATAGCAATATTCAAGTTTAGATCTAATATAAGAAAAGTATAATGTCTTTAAACAAGGGAGGTTGGTGAAACCTTTACAATTTTTTACAATGAATCCATATATCCTATTTGCCTCTGATATTTTCGAGTGAATATGCTCAATAAAACTTAATCTGGAACCAAAAACAACACCCAGATTTTTAATACAGTAATTTCTATCTAAGATGGTATCATTTAAAGCATAGGAATACCTAAGATAACATTTCTCCCTTGTGAAAGTCACCGTACTACATTTCGATACATTCAAGGATAAATTGTTGCAAACACTCAAATTACAAACTTCATCAATATCATTTTGAATGCTCTCACAATCACGCAAGTCAGTTATTGATAAGTAAATCTTTAAATCAGCTGTATAAAACAGGTATCGATAGTTTATGCCTAATCATTTACAAATAACAAGAATAACAATGGTCCCAAGTTGAAACCTTGCGGCACACCTGAATTTGAATTGTAATCTATGCTTTGGAAACCTTTGTAATAAACAAATTGTTGCCTATGACGTAAGATCTACAAAACTGTATCATTCTCAGGGAAAATCCAAAGTGGTTTAATTTTTCAAATAAAATACCATGATCCGCTCTATCGAAAGCTTTATAAAATTGTCTGTAAACAACATCCACCTGTCCACCAAAATCCACAATTTCGGCAACATGCTGTGTGAAAGTTAATAAATTAGTTTCAGTTGACCTACGAGTCATGAAGCCATGCTGAGAAGGTGAAATAAGGTTCCGCATACTGGGATAGATGCGATTGTATAGAACAATTTCAAACAGCTTGGAAAAGTTTAACAGAATTGAAATAGGACGTGGAGACGTGTGAACGGTTACCATTTTTGAAAACTGGAACAATTCTGGCTTCCTTCCACATATCGCGGAAAGTATTAAGATCCAAGGATAAGTTAAATAAAATTTTAAGAGGATTCGCCAGAAGCTGAATACAGACTTTTACAATAGATCGTCAGAACCAGATGTTAATTTATTTTTTAGCTTAAGCGAAGTTTTGATAATTTCCTTCTCAGAGATATCACTAATATCAATGACATCAACACATAACTCAGATTCATAAATTGCAGATCTGTGCTCATCTCGCTTACCCGATACAACAAAAACACTCTAAAATAACTTTGCAAATTGATCTACAATGTCCTGCGGATTAGAGAATGAATCGGTGTTATTCATCAATGCGAGACGATTTATTTTTTGAATGAATGTACGACCAGAATTGGCGAGAGTCGGCACTCATGAATCCTGAATGGTACGAATGTAAGAAGTATGAGCTGCTTTAATCTGAGATTTTAAGCTGAATAGGTCGATATTCTGGTCATTTCTAGGATAATTGAGTGCTCCTGAAATGTCCTTAGTGGCTCCTTGCTACTCAAAGCATTTATTCATAATTATGATTGTAAGAATTAAAATAGCTGTGACCAATGAAGTTATGGTTTCCGAAACTCTATTAAGCTGGACCCCCCACCATCGCAAATCAATTTCGCAACCAGTCAAAAATTTAGTGCTATTTAGGTGCTAATTTAGTACCCCAGTCCGAATTTTAGTGCTCAAACCGTTTAGCTGGAAATTGCGTGAAAAATGGGGGGGTCCAGCTTGCCATTAAACTGGACCTCCCCATACCAGAAAATAATATATGGTGAACCAGAATAAACGACAAGTACACTATAATGTAGTGCTAATTAAGTGCTCTAAGATAACGTTAAAAAATTGACAATTTAAATAGTTTCTCTGGGGAACGTGGGCGCCCCGCTCTAAAATTTGTTAGACAATCGTTAGAGAAATTGGTGCTCGCAGGATTAAGGTACTTTCAAAAAATATAATGACAGAATTTAGTGCCACCTGCATCTCGTGAAATTAAATACTTTATACGGGAAAGACAGAGCGCCGCGCTCTAAAATTCGTTAGACGATCGTTAAAGAGTTTGATGCTCCCAAGATTATGGTACTAAAATATTCCTTAAGCATCATACTTTCGAAAAAATACAATTACAGAATTTAGTGCTACCTTCATTACGTGGAATTAAATAGTTTATAGGGAAAGAGGGCGCGCCGCACTCTAAAATTCGTTAGACGAACGTCAAACAATTTGGTGCTCAGAAGATTACTAAAATATTCCTTAAACATTGTACTTTCGAAAAAATACAATTACAGAATTTAGTGCTACCTTCATTACGTGGAATTAAATAGTTTATAGGGAAAGAGGGCGCGCCACACTCTAAAATTCGTTAGACGAACGTCAAACAATTTGGTGCTCAGAAGATTACTAAAATATTCCTTAAACATTGTACTTTCGAAAAAATACAATTACAGAATTTAGTGCTACCTTCATTACGTGGAATTAAATAGTTTATAGGGAAAGAGGGCGCGCCGCACTCTAAAATTCGTTAGACGAACGTTAAACAATTTGGTGCTCAGAAGATTACTAAAATATTCCTTAAACATTGTACTTTCGAAAAAATACAATTACAGAATTTAGTGCTACCTTCATTACGTGGAATTAAATAGTTTATAGGGAAAGAGGGCGCGCCGCACTCTAAAATTCGTTAGACGAACGTCAAACAATTTGGTGCTCAGAAGATTACTAAAATATTCCTTAAACATCGTACTTTCGAAAAAGTACAATTACAGAATTTAGTGCTACCTTCATTACGTGGAATTATAATAGTTTATAGGGAAAAGAGGGCGCGCCGCACTCTAAAATTCGTTAGACGAACGTCAAACAATTTGGTGCTCAGAAGATTACTAAAATATTCCTTAAACATCGTACTTTCGAAAAAATACAATTACAGAATTTAGTGCTACCTTCATTACGTGGAATTAAATAGTTTATAGGGAAAGAGGGCGCGCCGCACTCTAAAATTCGTTAGACGAACGTCAAACAATTTGGTGCTCAGAAGATTACTAAAATATTCCTTATACATCGTACTTTCGAAAAAATACAATTACTGAATTTAGTGCTACCTTCATTACGTGGAATTAAATAGTTTATAGGGAAAGAGGGCGCGCCGAACTCTAAAATTCGTTAGACGAAAGTCTAACAATTTGGTGCTCAGAAGATTACTAAAATATTCCTTAAACATCGTACTTTCGAAAAAATACAATTACAGAATCTAGTGCTACCTGCATCACGTGGAATTAAATAGTTTATACGGGAAAGAGTGAGCGTCGCGCTCTAAAATTCGTTAGACGAACGTCAAACAATTTGGTGCTCGTAACATTATGGTACTAAAATATTCCTTAAGTATCGTACTTTAAAAAACTATAATTACAGCATTTAGTGCTACTTGCATCACGTGGAATTAAATAATTTATACTGGAAAGGGAGAGCGCCGCGCTCTAAAATTCGTTAGATGATCGTTAAAGAATTTGGTGCTCGCAAGATTAGGGTACTTAAATATTCCTTAAGCATCGTACTTTCGAAAAAATACAATTACAGAATTTAGTGCTACCTGCATCACGGAGAATCAAATAGTTTATACGGGATAGAGAGAGCGCTGCGCTCTAAAATTCGTTAGAAAATCGTTAAAGAATTTGGTGCTCGCAAGATTATGGTACTAAAATAATCCTTAAGCATCGTACTTTCGAAAAAATACAATTACAGATTTGAGTTCTACCTGCATGACGTGAAATTAAATAGTTTATACGGGAAAGGGAGAAAGCCGCGCTCTGAAATTCGTTAGACGATCGTTAATGAATTTGGTGCATATCTAACGAATTTTAGAGCGGGACGCTCTCTCTTTCCCGTATAAACTATTTAATTTCACGTGATGCAGGTAGCACTATATTCTGTAATTGCATTTTTTCGAAAGTACGATGCTTACGGAATATTTTAGTACCATAATCTTGCGAGCACCAAATTCTTTAACCATCGTCTAACGAATTTTAGAGCGCAGCGCTCTTTTTCTCGTATAAACTATTCGATTCCATGTGATGCAGGTAGCACTAAATTCTGTAATTGTATTTTTTTGAAAGTACGATGTTTAAGAAATATTTTAGTACAATAATCTTGGGAGCATCAAACTCTTTAACGATCGTCTAACGAATTTTAGGGCGCGGTGCTCTCTCTTTTCCGTATAAAGTATTTAATTTCACGTGATGCAGGTAGCACTAAATTCTGTAATTGTATTTTTTTGAAAGTACGATACTTAAGGAATATTTTAGTACCATAATCTTGCCACCACCAAATTCTTTGACGTTCGTCTAACGAATTTTTGAGTGCGGCACGCTCTCTTTCCCGTATCAACTATTTAATTCCACGTGATGCAAGTAGCACTAAATTCTGTAATTATATTTTTTTGAAAGTAAGATTCATGTGGAATATTTTAGTACCATAATCTTGCGAGTACCAAATTGTTTGACGTTCGTCTAACGAATTTTAGAGTGCGACGCGCACTCTATTCCGTATAAACTATTTAATTCCAAGTGATGCATGTAGCACTAAATTCTGTAATTGTATTTTTTCGAAAGTGCGATGCTTAAGGAATATTTTAATATCATAATCTTGCGACTACCAAATTCTTTAACAATCGTCTAACGAATTTTAGAGCGCGGTGCTCCCTCTTTCCCGTATAAACTACTTAATGTAACATGATGCAGGTAGCACTAAATTCTGTCAGTGTATGTTTTTGAAAGTACGATACCCAAGGAATATTTTAGTACCATAATCTTGAGAGCACCAAATCTTTGACGACCGTCTAACGAATTTTAGAATGCGGCGCGCTCTCTTTCCCGTATAAACTATTTTATTCCACATGATACAGGTAGCACTAAATTCTGTAATCGTATATTTTCGATAGTACGATGCTCAAGGAATATTTTAGTAAAATAATCTTGCGAGCACCAAATTATTTAACGATCATCTAACGAATTTTAGAGCGCGGCGCCCACGTTCCCCATATAAATTATTTAACGAATGTTACATTTTGTCAATTTTTTAACGTTATCTTAGAGCACTTAATTAGCACTAAATTATAGTGTACTTGTCGTTTATACTGGATCACCATATATTATTTTCTGGTATTGGGGGGGATCCAGCTTAATGGACCCTCCCATTTTTGACGCGATTTCCTGCTGGTTTGAGCGCTAAACTTCGGGCTAGGCTACTAAATGAGCACCTAAATAACACTAAATTTTTGACTGGTTGCGAACTTGATTTGCGATGGTGGGGGGTCCAGCTTAATAGAGGGGGTTTCCGAGATCTTTCGGCTCAAAAGCAGCTGAAAAACATGATTTTAAAAAACGATAAGACCCCCCAACTAGATGTGAGATTTGGCTTCAGTATGTTATTCTTCACTGGTATGGGGTGAACAATTTGATGCTGTATATATGTTTGCTGTGAATATGTTAAAATAAAAATATTAGTAACATAATAAAAAATGTATTTAAACAACTGTCTATATAAATATTGTTACATTATACACTGTGTCCCCCAGAGGAGAAAAATTCCTATTTTTAATTTCAGCGAAAAATGTCGTTGTTTATAGAAAGTTTTTTTTAACTATCTCCATGGTATTACAGGTATTACAGCATTGGGTGAGTTTTAGCCGACATCACAACACCTCGATCTCTCGCAACTTCCATCCAATCCACCATGCCTATAACTTTGAGAGTGTTTGCTGTATTATCTCGCCAACGAAATCGAGATCGTCCAGGTGATTTTTTCCCAGTTGTGTCATCTTCCCATACGAGTCTTGTTGTTCTGTTAGTCGTCAGGGAGTCTTCTGACTTGGCCTGCCCATTGGAGTCTTCTGGACTTTATTTATTTTACTAGATTTAAGTCTTCCAACTTTTTGTTTGTCTTTATTCTATAGTGTCCTGTAGTCTCTTCAATGCGCCGGTCCAAAAAAATTCCTTCGTTTGACATTGTTATCGTCCATGTCTCGCAACCGTGTATAACTACTGATTTTATAACTGTTTTGTATAGATTGTTCGCATTGTCAGGTTTTTCGATTTTACGAGATCTTGTAAAGTACAGAGACATCTGTTTCCTGCTTGTATCCTATTGTTTATTTCTTGTAATACACGATTGCCTTCCAACATACCTAAATTCTCTGATTTAGTTATATTTCTCGATAGTAATATTCTGTCTCTGTATCGGTGAGTCCGGCTCGTGAACATAATATATTTCGTTTTATATTCGTTGATTTCAAGATAGAAAATTTTGCTCGTTTTTTAAAATCCTTCAATTCTAAAAGGCTATTCTGCAGCAACCATACAAGAAATTGGAAAATTTGGTGGTGGATCTGTGATAAACGATATATCTTGTAATATTTACAGGAAGACTAACCGCTCAAAGTTCGTGCTGAAGGATCATATTATACTGGCAGCTTATGATATATAGACTAAGAGCCAGAGACGGATTTACAGTTGTCATTTGATGAAAAGTTACGCACTTAATCTCTAGCACCTGCTCAACAATAGAAGTGACTTCTGGTAACCCCTAATGGCCAATGTAAGCTAATTATGGACGCGTGCTCCAATATGCGACTTATACTCCATTATACTATTTCTATACAATTTTCTTTATTATGTACAAATTTTAAGACTTATGAAATAACAAAAATGAAATTACTTTTCATAAATATCTACAGCGTTCTGTTAACAATTTGGAGGGACGAAAATATTCTGGCGAATTTTTTATGTATTTAGAATGATATTAGGAATGATATCATGAAATTTCATGACTGATACTATGACAAAATTGATTCTTTTTTCCTATCCTCTTTAGAAGTTTCAGGTAGCTTACCCCGGCCATTGGGAGTTGCCAGAAGTGACTTTTATTGTTAAGCAGGTGCTAGAGATTAACTGAATAACTTTTCATGACTTTTGAAATAACAACTGTAAACCTGTCGTTGGCTCTTCCTCTAATAGACCCGAATTATATTATTATGCATGGTAACTCAAAGGTGAAAACTGCGGTAATCACCATGAGCTTTCTTCGGCACCACGAGATTCAAACCGTGAATTGACCACCACTGAGCCCTGCTCTAAATCCATTAGAACATATTTGGGATGTGTTAGACAGACGTGTTCGGAAGCGCCCAGATCCACTTGAGACCCTTCAACAACTAAAAGAAGCTCTAATCGCGGATATTAGATTTTTATGTTGTTCAAATGATTGAGACGTTAATATGTGTTTCTCTAATTAGTTTGAGCAGTGTATTTGAAATTATTACTACTAATTTTACTTATAATCAATAACAAAAATAACGTTAAACAATAATGTAAAAAAGCTTTCAGTAAATTAAAAAAAAATAAAACTATTCGATATATCGATGGTTAAAGTGCAAAACCTCGTAAGTCGAAATTTTTGTGTTTGGTGTTTTTGATAGAAACAGTTTGCAAATATCGGACTTCTTTAAACTGCAAATTCTCATTTTTTTAAAATGTTTGCTCCGCCAGTAAAACTAACATGGAAAATAGGTAAAGCAGGAAATATTCTTAGTTGACTTGTGAGGTTTTCACATTTAATATTTTACTGACACCATATGAAATAATAACTTAACAGATTTCGACCGCTTTTGAGGTGTTAAGCAAGTTGGGTTTCGGCAAGATTTTAGTGCCTTAAGGCCGCTTGACATGAAGCAATACAATCTGCAATTAGTTGCATGCAATTTATTGCAAGGTCAAAATATTGCATGTGATGAATCTTGCACGTTGTTTGACATTATGTAAGGCAAATGAAAAACTGGAAAAAAATGGCATTAACAAAAATCACGAATCGACAAGAAGATTAAGTTATACAAAAAAAAAGTGCTACAGTCAATCAAGTGTACAGAAAACGGACCCGTCGTCAGTATTTTGTGATCAAGTGATTTGACTGACATTTGCTTGGTTGTTAAACCAAAAGTAACTAGATTTCTCCCTAGAATTGCAACTTGCATGCAATAGAAATGGCACCAAACCGATAAAGTTGCAATTCCGAGATCTATCAGCTGAGCTTCATCTGCACATGCTTGTGATCAAGAAAAATTGCGTCTTGCATTGCATTGCAGGTAGTATTGCTCCATGTCAAGCGGCCTTAAAAATTAATTATTTATGTCAAGCACTCGAGGTAAATATATTGTGAGTTTAACTTTAGCGGACAACAAAGATAATAGTGGGTAAGTTGGCATCGTTTATTAACATAAATAGCCGAAGTTTGTTATATTAGAGGTTATATTTTGTCGATGTTTTGTAGTGTACAAGCCAACAATAAAACTTAAGACGATTTCTGCGAAGATTTGGAACAAATTCTTGTGTCAGATTTAGAAAAATGTAGTTACATTATTGTTGAAAGAGATTGTTAAATCCAAAGAATTTTACTGAGGCACGACCATCAACAAGCAATAACTTTAACCTTGGCGGAACTACTAGTAAGGAAAAGGCTAAGATTAAAGAAAACCTGCTGACATTACTATTAAAAGATTCCATGAATACCCATAAAACAGAGCAATGAAACATTAATATTACTGAATCAGAAAATAAGAATAGTGATGGCGAGAGCAGCGAGCCCGAGAGTAAGCCTTTCCAAGACAGCGTTTCGGAGTATGTTAATTCAGAACTTCTTTCTGAATCCGAACAAATCCATCATGGCTATTCGCAGTCCGAAATTTCCCCAGGGAATGACCAAGAAGAATCGATAATTGTTAAAAAAAGAAAAAGATCCAAAGGGAAAAACGTAAATATCTCTAATTGGGATCCTAACAAAAATAAATTTAAAAGAATGAAAGGAGAAAATTATACTACAACGAAATTAAACAAGGAAAGAAAAGACACGACAGATTTGAAAAAAATCAAGAAAAATGGGGCTTAATTGCAATATTTGAAAAAAATCAAAAAAGTTTGGTCAAACTTTTTCCGAGGTAGAGAGACTTCGATTGAAAGGGAAAAAAGATTGATATAACGGGATTGCTTGATGCAGCACCTGTTAAAATTCACCGGACTAGTAATATTACTTACTTTTCTAAAGTAATACAACCTTTGTTGTTTTCAGATATTACAAGTAAGCCGAGAAATGCATCTTATGTACTCCATCTAAACAAAGAAAAAATGCGGAAACTAATAGTAAAAAATTTTTCTTGCTATTGGGAAGTGGAGTTTCCATAGTTGGATGAAAAAGAATTTCGAAGTAGCCGGCAAACCAGCTAATAAAACACCTACAAGGATGACAAATCAAAAAATTAAACCAGTCTCTAAAGAAGAAGAATTTCTAATTAGATTGCTGTCTGTACTTCCCAAAATGGATAGCTATTATTGCCGCAAAGACACGGCTAAATTATATTAATGATCTATACAGATTTTATAGTAAACACTGGGCGGAGTAAAAGTTTCGAGTACTATATCATACCACGTTTAGGATCAAAGTAAGATAACTTTTTGCTACTTAAATTTGTGTGTTTTGTTTTAGTGAAGATCAACGTGACAGCTGCATCGATATTCCGTGGGCACCGACAAAGAAGATGAATATCAAACTCATATTTCAAGAAAACATATGGCTCGTGCCGAAAAAAACAGACAATCCATCTACACTAATGTTCACTATGTTTACAAACTTCATTATATCTGCAACGATTTTTTCCAAAAAATTTTTTTTTAACTTACTATTCCTCCATTTGTCATGGCAATACGACCAAGGATCCTAAAGATACTGGTATTCGATATCTGCCCTACAGAATATATCGATATCTGACCTATATTGACTATAAAATAAATTATGATGAAAACTGGGTAAAACTTCCAAGGCGGATAAAAAACAGCATGAGAACCTGATTATTCCGAACATACCACCAACCACTCAAAATAAAAACCATTTACAGGGATTAAAAAAGTTTGTACCTGTAGATTTTAGGAAATTTTATGAAAGTCTTTTACATGATTAAAAATGAAATTTATCAGCGGTTACCAATGTGTGTTGCCATAATTGTACATTTAAATTTGTCACAGTTCCTGTAGTTTTAAGATATTTACGTTTATTTTGTCGCAGTTCCTAGTTTTAAGTTGATCAGTTTATACCTGTAGATTTTGGGCAATTTTATGAAAGTCTTTTACACGATTAAAATGAAATTGAACAGTTGTTGCCTGTGCCAAGTAGTTGCCATAATTTTAGATTTAAATTTGTTACAGTCCTTATAGTTTTAAGAGATTTATGCTTATTTTGTCGTAGTTCCTAGTTTTAAATTGGACATGTTTCGCAAATAATTATTATTTTTAGAAACTATTATTGTTTATATTATCCTTTGCCAGTGTACCAAATAATTATTATAATGATCACTACGTTACAAAACCTCGCAAGTACAAGTAAATTTTACAAATCATATTTCAAAACCTCGTTTATTTTTGTAATACACAGCTATTACTTAAAATGTTACCAAATGTCTAAAAACTAGTATTATTAATCGAATTTTGTAGCCTCAATTGTTTTTCAAGGAGCATAATTAACCCGTGTAAACTTTTTTTCCTCCTGTAAAATTTGAATGAATCGACGAGGTTTTGCAATTTAACCATCGACATCCTACTCCAATTTCAAAACAACCCTCAACTCCATTTCTAAATTCTTTACAAGCATTTCTTCGCATGTCTGGGGTGAACGAAATATCGGTCTCTATACCGTCCTTAATAGCATTCATAAAAATATTCATCCAGCCATCCTCTCATCAGTAAACTAGATTGTGACGAGCAGTCATCATCCTGAAAATACATTTTACTCCAAGAGAATCTCATTTCAGGTATTAAAAATGAAATGCAAATATACTTCCTGATTAACTATAAAATGAGAAGGGTTGGGAAAAACTTGAATTCTATTTAATTTTATGCGATTTTGGAACAAACAAAACTTTTTATATAGAACGTAATTTTCCATTAAGACAAAAATACAAAAACTTCTCTTCTCTTTGGCACCCAATTGGGCATATAGTATACCATTAAAAAACACGTTTTCGTTCAAACGTCAGTAAAACATGACATTTTTGAACCCATTTATCAATCCAAGTGTAATCTATCAATAATGAATGAAACGAAAATTAACAACAAAAGAGTTAAATTAACTGTCTCAGTCCTTACTTTGTGGAATCTACTCATATTAGTGTTTTAAATGAAACTTATTGTTTCTAGTTAACTCCACAGTTTATTGAAAAATGTTAAATATTATAAAAAATTGACAATTGTTTCGATATTACCTAAATATCATCGTCAGAATGACAGAAGTTACATTTCATTTGATGCCTACCTGATGTTTAATTATTTTTGACTAGTCTAAGAAGTGATTGACTTAGTATATGTTAATAGAAAAAAGAAGATATGATATTACAAATATTAAAGCTTAGATGTTATTAGCCCTATGGAGATATCCTGAATATCATTTTTTCCAATTAACATCAGTATAACTGTGATCTTTACAATTATCACTTACGAAGACAGTTTAAAAGTGGAGAACTCCCTAGATTTATCTGTTCATTGACGACTTCATATTGTGGGTTTCTTAAGTGTCTTCTAATTTCCAACTCTTCAAGGAAATCCAGATCTTGTTTTTTATTACATATATGTAGTACTTCTAGTTCTGTGTTAGGTGTCAATGAATGATTGGTGTCAAGTAGATGTCTGGCGTAGTGGGATTTATCTGTGCATGTGTACTATTATTACAAATTTTGCTTGTACTTGCTTCATTATTTTCTTCATTGTCAGCAACTTCTATAGCAGTGTTTGGTTGAAGAATTTTATTTGCAATATTTTGTTTGTTATTGATTTAATCCTCAAGCAACACTGCCCTGTGAATTGATTTGCATCTTCTAGTTTAATAAAAGTATCAACTGCTCTAGATGCATATACTATTTATAGGAATTTATTTTGTATTTCAACATATAACAATTCTAGAAACAGTTTTATAAATACTTTGGAGTGCCTACTTTATTAAGTTCTCTACAGGCTACATTTACATTATGTATCTTTCCTGGCAGCTTTTTTTTATCGGCTATATATTGCCATTGCCTTCTGTTCGTTGCTTTCTCTTTCCACTATTTAATTTCCATTATTTGTAGATTCTGTTCTACAATGTTAATCTCTCTTCCTTGGGCTCTCATTTTTTTCATACATTTCCTAAGTTGAATTATCTTTGGCAACCTCTTCCTAATAAATCTTATTACATACCACCTTATTGGGATTTTTATACCATTACTACATTAAATTTACTTTCTTTCAAGACAAATTAGCTTCTCTGATCAGTCTAAATTGTTCAAAATTTTCTTTTACCAAGACATAATTTATTTAAACTTATAAACTAAATCCACCGTATTCTTTATAGTTATGCTCATATTCAAATTTGTTAAACCTTTGGGTTTTATTTATATTAATGTTTACTTATTTCCCGAGTTCTAGTATAGTCCAGTCGGTAGAGGTTCGGACTGTGTTAAAACGTGATAACTCAGAAATCACTATGCAGACCTACTTTAAATGGCAAATACAAAATAACACCTTAAAATGCTGACAAAACAATTTATCAGGAAAAAAAGTTATTAACAATTTAATTGAAAAATTCGCGTTTTTTAGCGTATTTCCTTAAATAAGTCAGCAGGATGACTTTGTACGAAAAAATGCTTCATATGATTTATTTGTAATAAAAATAGCTACAAAATATCGGTGGTCCGATTTTGAAATTTTCAATAACAAAGCCGCGAGATAGAAAAAACGATAAAAAACGTCAATTTTTTAAAGTTGCTGTAAAAATCACAATTATAAACCGAAATTTATCAAACTTTCGAAAATTATAGTTCAATTTATATACAATAATGACGCTAAAGCTGAAAATCAGAAAAGCAAAACTTTTTGTTCTATGAGGCTTTATAAATCTACTGCATCGAAAACTCAAGGCTTTGCCAAATCGGTTTGAAGCATCGCTGATACTTGAAATTTGGTATACAAGTAGTGTAAATATGCAGAAACAAATATCAATTTGCAAAATTCAATTATCTTCATTTGTACAGCTTTGGTAAGGTTTTATACGTCACCCTAATTTTATACGCCACCGTTTTTTCCATATAGTTTTTGCAATTTTCATCTTAGAGAAATCTCTTTGACGTAAATCGATTCCTTCTATTTTTTGACGTATTCTCAAAAAAAAAGTTTTTGTGCCACGACCTTCTGGACCGAGGATACGTTTCTTTTTCAAAAAAATCTGGAAGACGCAATAAACACGTTGCAGTACTCTGATTTTTGGCTGTTAATATTTAATACTTATATTTTCAATACAAAAATATTCGGATATGATTAATTGATTTCTAGTGTTCGTAATCGAGTATCAAAGTGAAGCGCGCGCGGCGGCCGGAGCGCGCGGCGGAGTGGGGGAAGCCCGGGGCGCTCACACTGAAAACTGATTTCGTGCGTTCAAAGTGGCAAAATCTTTAATATCTTGGCTTCTGGACCACGTACAAAAGTCGTGTTGTACTTAATTTGGGGTACTTCGACGAGACGAACGAAAATAACGTATTCATTTTCATTTTCGAGAGAAAATAATCTTGGAAATATGTCATTTCCCGTATTATTAAATTTGCTTTGCTTTTTTTGTGAATTAAGTTGTTTTCCATTATTAATATAGTATTTTTCATGAAATATCTTTATTTTTTTGTTTTTTTAAATAATACTGACATTATGTTAGGGGCCCTAGAGGCCAGCACGAGACGCGCACGAAATGTGACGCTGGTTGATTATTAACTTTTCTCGGCTTCTACTTGATCAAAAAAGGTAGGTTTTTTTAAATCAGTGTATCAAAAAGAGGGCAACAGAACTTTACCGATCAAATTCAAAATTCTAGAAACTTTCAAAGCTACATATTTTCAAAAATGCAAATCTTTTCATGGGATAATAAGGAAGAAAATAATATAAATTTAACGAAATATATTTATATACGTTTGTATTCAGTTACTTAACACTGAATAACAACTTATTTGACAAAGAAAGCAAAGCAAATTTAAAAATACGGGAAATGACATATTTCCAAGATTGTTTTGCCTCGAAAATGAAAATGAATACTTTATTTTCGTTTTTCTCGTCGAGGTACCCCAAATTAAGTACAAAATAATATTTGTACGTGGTCCAGAAGCCAAGATATTAAAGATTTTGCAAGCGAAAGCCAGTTTGAACGCATGAAATCAGTTTTCAGTGTGAGCGCACCGGGCTTCCCCCACTCCACCGCGCGCGCTTCACTTTGATACTCGATTACGAACACTAGAAATCAATTAATCATATTCGAATATTTTTGTATTGAAAATATAAGTATTAAATATTAACAGCCAAAAATCAGAGTGCTGTAACGTGTTTATTGCGTCTTTCAGATTTTTTTGAAAAAAAAAACGTATCTTCGGTCCAGAAGGTCGTGGCACAAAAAATTTTTTTTTGAGAATACGTCAAAAAATAAACGGTTTTAAAGATTAAAACTAACTTTTCCGAATCTGTGGCCCTGAACAATATTCTATCATAAAATTGTTACTTGTATACACTTCGGGGGATGTATCCTGCTAACAAACCGAAATTTCTCCAAAAATTTAGTATATCTGGATTTATAGGACTCGCTGTACTCGCTCTAGTCATCTGAAAATCAATAGGATACATCTGTGAGACACCTTGAACAATATTCAATCATAAAATTGATGAATCGTATACTCTCTGGGGGCTGTATCGTGCTAACAAACTGAAAATTCTCCAAAAATTACAAAAATTTGGTACTTGAAGTACCATAGCACCCGTTGGCATAGCCGTACTGGTTTTAGTGAGCTGAATATCAATAGGGTTCATCTTTGAGACGCTCTGAATAATATCCAATCATAAAATTGGTCACTTGTATATACTCCGGAGGCTGTATCGTGCTAATAAACTGAAACTTCTCCAAAAATGACAAAAATATCGTATTTAAAGTACTGTAGCACATGTTGTATTGGTTCTGGTGAGCTGAAAATCAATAGGGTTCATCAGTAAGATGTCCTGAATAATATTCAATCATAAAATTGGTGACTTGTTGAACTCTGCAGGCTGTATCGTGCTAACAAACTGAAATTTCTCAAAAAATGACAAAATGTCGTACTTCTATTACCATAGCACCCGTTGCACTGGCTCTGGGGAACTGAAAATCAATAGGGTTCATCTGTGACATGTCCTTAACAATATTCAATCATAAAATTGCTGACTTGTTGCACTCCGGAGGCTGTATCGTGCTAACAAAATATGTAAGGAAAAGTGGCCGACGACAAAGACAGCATACGAGTACACACAGGACTTTTTTTCTAAAAACCGTTTTTTCGTGTTGTTGATGGAAAACGTAAAAATAACTCAAAAAAAATCAAAATTCCAACTTTTTTTGGGGTAAACCAATACTTTGTTGGGAGGAAAAGTAATAGAAGGAATCGATTTACGTCAAAGAGATTTCTCTAAGATGATAATTGCAAAAACTATAGGGAAAAAACGGTGGCGTATAAAAGTAAGGTGACTTATAAAACCTTACAAAAGCTGTAAAAATGAAGATAATTGAATTTTGCAAATTGATATATGTTTCTGCATATTTACACTACCTGTGTACCAAATTTCAAGTATCAGCGATGCTTCAAACCAATTTGGCAAAGCCTTGAGTTTTCGATGCAGTAGATTTATAAAACCTCATAGAACAAAAAGTTTCGCTTTCCTGATTTTCAGCTTTAGCGTCATTGTTGTATATAAATTGAACTATAATTTTCGAAAGTTTAATAAATTTTGGTTTATAATTGTGATTTTTATAGTAAATTAACGTTTTTTACAGTTTTTTCCATCTCGCGGATTTGTTATTGAAAATTTCAAAATCGGACCACCGTCATTTTGTAGCTATTTTTATTACAAATAAATCATATATGAAGCATTTTTTCGTACAAAGTCATCCTGCTGACTTATTTAAGGAAATACGCTAAAAAACGCGAATTTTTCAGTTAAATTATTAATAACTTTTTCCTGATAAATTTTTTTGTCGGCATTTTTAGGTGTTAGTGTACTTGCCATTTAAAGTAGGCTTGCATAGTGATTTCTGAGTTATCAAGAAAATACCACTTACACCGACTTTCCTGCCTCTGCCGACTGGACTAGTAATAGTTCAACTACGGTTAGTTGAAAGGTAAAGATAGTTCTCGTTTCATTTATCCTGATCTTCTTCCCTTTCAGATTAAATTTAATATTCAAAAATTTATATTTTGTTATTTTTACACCCTTTATTTCTTAAAACAGCCATATACTGCGTTGATGAGCTTTTAATTGATCACTCGGTAGTTTATGAACTTTTTATTTTATTATATTTCCATTATTTTAACTTGATTGTCTTGTGGCCGTACACCCTGTATGTTATTTCTTACCCTTGTATGCATCACAAAAAAAATCTAATCCATCTGGAGAGCCAAGCTTATATTAGGTACGCATCCTTTTCTATTTTTTTCTTTTTCGTTTACTTCTTCGTCGGACTTTGTGTGTATACCTTCTAATGGTTGTTGCGTTCACCAATTTTCTAAATCCGTTACGAATCGCTTGAGCGGATGAATTAGAAGGGGCGTTCGTTGGGTAAGGGGATGAGGTGCAGAGGGCACGGGGGGGTAAAAGGTGAGGAGGAGAGCTCTCTTTGGTTATATATTATACGAAGAGCATAGCATGCCGTGGCCCGGCGTTTTGTCTAAATACCTAAACTACTTCCTGTTGTGCCGTTTCAGTGGCGCGCCCAACGATTTTTACTAATTATTGTCACATTCTAATAGGTTTTTAATTATAGTTGCTATATACGTTGTCATTCGAATTTTTATTTAAGTTTTTAATGAACCTAATACTAGTGTTCGATATAAATTTAGGATAGAGAATCGACTGTAGTTTGGGGGTTTAATGACAATAATAATAATTGTATTAACCCTGGAGTGGACGCGTATTATTATTTAATAAGAAGGGGCGCGTTGGGTCCCACATACCCAAAAACAAAAACCTAATATTTCTCAAAATCAAAGATATTTTTAAAAAATTGTATCAAATGGTTTTAATGTAGAAAAGAACACAAGAAACTGCAAACAAAAATATTTTGATTCGTCAAAAAAAATTGAACAAAGATTCACGTAAACAATATTTTTTCGTAAGGTTGCACTGAGCACCCTGTAGAAATATTATATCGCAAATGTCATTGCACAAACTTGGCACCCACATACAGTATGTTCTGAACAAATGAATTTTTGACAAATACAGCACTTGTATCGCGTTTTGCGATCTTTGCAGAATGCGCATCTGCTACGTTTATTTTCCACTACTGACACTGGCACCACCATTTCAGTTCCAGTAAATGTCGCTGCAGCTTGTCTAATTTCTCTTGGTAGGTAATTACAATGCACTCGTTCTTTCATGTAGTCCATTAATAATGATTTAGCAAGATTTTTTAAAAATATTCGTCTTTCAACCATTGTATTTTCTTCACAAATGCATTGATTCCAGTAATGTTGAGAAGTCCATAGAAAAGCACCATTGGCCATCGACGCGTATTCCTAGCAACGTTATACTTGGCACACAGTTGGTCCACACTATCAACTCCACATTCTGTGGCGTTATAAAATGTAATTATCTCTAGTTTGGCATACTCACCAGATTGTGGATCTATACAATCATCACAATGTAGAGTTGACAACAAAACTACATTTTTATTTGGCTTTGGAATATAGGATACAATAGTTTTATCTTCGGTAAAACCAAACATACTAGATTTTGGAGGCCTTTTGGTGAAAAAATCAAATGGTATTTGCTCTTTATCTTTACGTATGGTCCCGACTATGGTTAAGTCATGATTCTTCAATAAATCATTGGCAGCTGGAACATATGTAAACCAATTGTCCATCGTAATATTTCTCCTAGTTTTTGGAAGGGGAGAACACATTCTATTTACAACATCAGTAGTGGCATTGCTAACTGCAAATGGGCCTTCTGGTTGTGTGCCGCAGTAGACTTCCATATTATATGTATAAAATGTGCGCGAATCGACCAATGAGAAGACTTTTATTCCATATCTTGCTGGTTTGTGAGGGATATACATCCTAAACCTACAGCGACCCCTAAATGCCCATAACATCTCATCAAGCAAGAGTAGCATATCTACACACTGTGTAGTGCTTCTGACATTTTTCGTTTATATTTTGAAATAATTGTCTGGCTGGTGCTAGATTATCCTCCGTTTTCCGAATTTCTCTTGTTCGAATATCATCCATTCGTAAACACCTCATTAAAAAACGAAATCTTTTAAGTCCCATAGTGGCGGGAAACATCTGGATACCTGTACCGTCAGTAGACCAAAATTCAAAAATTGACGTTCTTCCAGCACGATATATACCAGCGAGGTAGAGTAAGCCAGCAGAGCTTTAATTTCTAATAGACTTGTCGATCTTACATCGGATTTTTTTGCATATCGGTCTTGAATGCTTTCAATATATATATATATATATATATATATATATATATATATATATATATATATATATATATATATTGGCGTTTAGTACAATTTCATTTAGTGTAGTATCATCAAAAAAAAGTTGCCAACAGTCTATCGGAGACGAAGCATCTTTAGTAGGTCCTATAACTCCAGGTAATCTAACAATTAGGTTATTCTGTCGAATTCGAACATTTGTTGGAAAACAATATTTGTTCCACTTTGTACCATCTTTTGAATTAAAATATAAATGACTGCGGCTTCCAGCACTTGGATGAACAGGTAATTCTTGCATTACTGCATCATCTTCAGGTTCAATCTCACTGTCAGATATGTGGTCACTGAGGTATATATCAGCATCAGCTACGGAATCGTCTGAATCCGAAAAAGCTTCGTCACTTTCTACCTCTTCAAACTATTTTCTCAACCTATCTTCCTCTCTTACGTAAAGATCCATTATTCTAAAGAAAAAAATAGTTATACTACCTGTGTATTTTATAATATGAATAACTTTGGTGCACAAATATAAAACTTACACAAACAGGCGCGTTGGGTCCAATAGACCGAAATCAGCCCTAGAATCGGTGCTGTTCACTTCACAGCGCTGAAACTACTAATTAGCGTACATTCTAATCTAACTTGAAGGTACTGAGGCGCACAGACCTCAACGCCCTCTCTGGCAAAAGCATTAACGATATTAAAATCTCATTGGGCCGGACGGACCCGACGCGTCCACTCCAGGGTTAAGAAAATAGTCGAGCTTAAAACAGTCTCACCTACCTTAAGATATTGGAAATGGGATGAAAGCTGATCTGCACACTCGCTTAATGCACTTAACAATTTACAATTCCGGTTTCCGAAAATTTGAATGAAGAAGTATCTAGGTATGTCACGACGAGTTTTCAACTCAAAATGCTTCATATAGAATATCGATGGTTATTGTCTATTATTGCTAGGTGAAAAATAAGACATAGGCGGATGGAACTTTTTATTTTCGTGGAAAGGAATTATTGCGGTATTGCTAAGAGCTCGACAAGATGAATTAAAAATAACAAAATTAAATTCTAAAAATTGAACAATAGGTAAACATCATTAAAGTTCTATTTATGTTTATTGTACTTTAAGGCGAAGGTATTTATTTATATAAAATTGATTTTAATATTTGCATACATATTATTCTCAACTACAATTTAAATTATTATGATAATTACAAATATGGATACGCATTAAAACCATAACCAAAAGTAGAAAAAGCCTTATTATTTAGTTATAAGCTTTTGTATGCCCGTTTTTCATTAATTTCGTGAAATTTATTTTCTGTTTTATTCATTAGACTGTTCACGTCATTTGTTTGTAAAATCACGTTATGCTCAACATGCCTTCCCACCACATCTATTTCCTCACTCATATGTCTTATTCGGTTCAATTTCTCTTCTATACCAACTGAAGGAGTGTATGTCTAATACGTCTACAAAATTTAGTAACTGTAGACATATATAGAATTTTTTTAATAGTTGTCCACAGGGTTTTGTTAAAACGTAGGTAAGTTAAAAAAACTATTCTCTCCAGACTTACAGGAACCACGTATGATTCGGTATGATTTTAAGATTACATCTTG
The DNA here is from genome assembly GCA_963921935.1 of Galeruca laticollis. Classification (NCBI taxonomy): domain Eukaryota; kingdom Metazoa; phylum Arthropoda; class Insecta; order Coleoptera; family Chrysomelidae; genus Galeruca; species Galeruca laticollis. The sequence goes on along the minus strand of OY998182.1, from coordinate 116,246,850 downwards.
CAGATGGTTAATACCAAGGCAATTAATAATTAAGTTTTTTCGAGGGTTTAAAGAGCTGTTTTATCCACAATCACATTATAAGGTCATAATTCAACTACTTGGCGCTCTTCAATGTAGTCTGTAAAAGTTTTATGTCATAAAACAGTCAAAAATGAATTAATTTGTTTGTTGAGATGAATTTTTACGAATGGAGTCGATATACAATCGAAAATACGTAGTAACTCGAGCAACTCCTAGCCATATTTTTTAGTAAATGCATATTTTCAATGATTTTCCAGGTTGCAGCCGCTGTCAAAGTGAAACGTCAAATCATTTTTTAATGGCATCAGATGAAATATAGTTTATTTACGATAAAAAGACGATGACGTTGCAAAACAAAATATTGTGATGTTGCCAAGCTGTAGTTTTTTTCCTTTACTTAACGAAAACTAGAAAAGTCAATCTGATGTTAGATTGACAGTTCTTCTTTTTCATTGTTCCGTGCCTCGTAGGGCGTAAGTCAAAAATATTTATTTAAAAATAAAATACTTGTATGATAGGCTTGATTAATTTAATATAAATATTTATTCATGAAAAACTATGGATAAGATACAATCATTCTATATTCGAATTAACATTTAATTATTTTACATAGAAGAGGGTTAAATGACGAACTGTAGGTCCTTATACCTTATGCTATGCTCTATAGAACCATCTTCAAGAGCACTGCAAGGGTTTACGCTAAAAGGAATCAATACAAGCTGTAATCATTTTCATGCAAATTTAAATATTGTTTGTTTATACAATATCTATTATATTTACTATAATAAAAATAGAATGGAAAAAAATTTAGATACACAAAATAAAATTTTGTTACAAGATATAAAAATAAAAAATCTCCTATTTTATCAGTATTATTAATGTAGAGATACTGTGGTCGTTGTTTTAATTTGTGTATTATAAAATAACTGTACCTAATTAATTTAATAATAGTTATTAGTGATTTTGAAAAGGTGGAAATAAAGCAAATTGGATAAGAATGTACAAAAAATGAAACACAAGTTTTCCACTACTCTACTACAAAATCATCACTATCTTCATCGTAACTGTCAAAATTAATAAATAATAAGTGGAGGCACATCCTGTCTATCAAATACTACTTCTCTATCCCACCTATCTTGTATAGTTTTTTCAGTGTGCTCTACTGTCTTTGACCAAATATAAGGAGTTACTTTTTCTAAAGACTTTTTCCATACACCTATTGCTTGTTCTGTTGAAGAACCATCAGCTCCCACATGATCTCTATAAAAAATTTTAACTATGCCCCAAATATGTTCAATTGGGTGAACATAAAGTGGTAAGGGGGAAGTCGAAGCACTTTGTGACCATATTTTTCAGATAATATGTCAGCTTCATATACTGTTGGTGGTTTATTCCTACAAAAATGCATATATTTAAACAAAATAAGTTAACTAAGTATTACCCTAATATATTGAAAAATGTTTATATCAACTTACCGTTGTACTAAATTCAATAGTTGGGTTTTGAGGAAAGTATTTTCAAAAGGATTATCATTTTGTATTAACCAGTTCTGTATATCAGCCTTTTTGGTAGCTGTTGTTGGTACTTTATTGATCACTGTACTGTGATAACTTGCATCATCCATTACAATTGTGACAGGTTCTTCCAAGTTCACTAAAAGCTGGTATTCAAACCAATGCAAAAAAATTTCTCGGTTCATTTAACCGTGGCAATCACCATCTTGTTTTTTGGAAGAAAAAACCAGCCCTGCTCCAGGAATAAATCCAGAAGAGGAACCAGCATGCAGTACTATATACCTACAATAAGGAAATAACAAATTACTACTAGGTTTCCTAGGTAGACTGCATAGCTCAAAACAACTATTAATAATTATATAGATTTAAATAAAATAGTGTGACTAGTAAATATTTGAAAAGGTATTAAAATGGCAGGAATGTTAGTACATCATAAATTAATTGCTAAATTTTTTTATTCAATTACCTTGGACCACCAATTTTGGTTTTTTTCACGCTTCTATGATTAGAATCTTGCCAAGAACGTCCAACAGTACCGTCTTTAAATATCCAGGTCTCATCCAAAAACACAAATTGATATAAACCATCCCTTTTCAATTCAATATACTCACTGTTTCCATACATTTCGTATATAATATTTCGGAAAGCATTTTGATCAAAGTTATCAATTTCAACAGTAGGTTTTATACGTTGTTTCTTTTTAGGTGGGCTTTTAGGCTGTTCACCTTTATTATGCTTGGCGGCAATGCGGTTAACAGTGGTAACGCTAAGTTGTAAAGCTTCAGCAACTCTACAATATAATTACTTCAATTTATGAAAGAATAATATATTATCAAGTTTAATTAACCTAACCTACCATTAAAAACATTTAAACATTTACATTTAAATATGTAACAATAATATTAATAATGATGAATACAAATAGCGAAGACTATTACTTACGTCTCTTACAGCAGTAAGCGGGAGAAGCGGGCCCCCATTTCGGCATTCTCGTTCAAAATAGCTCAACAAAGATTTTACCATCTCTTGACATTTTCTGTTCAGCTGCTTCGGCATTTTATTAACCACACACTGCAGATTTGCCTAAATAATTAGTTATGAAAATAACTGTTTTTTATCTTAAAGAAGCAATGAATTTAAAAGTACCAGAAAAACTTGTTAATATTAGACGATGATCGAATGTCAATAAACGTCAGAACAAACTGGGGAATTTTACCAGTTGATTTGACAACGTCTTGAAGTTTTGCCAACCTGTTAGCTATAAATTGCCCTGGCTGTTGAGGATAAATTGTATTCACAGTTGGTAAATTAATATTTATTCTGATAAGCAGGAAAGTAACTAAAAATGACATCATCGTCTTTTTATCGTAAGTATACCCGATTATGATTCTTAATGAGTGTGATTGTGGATAAAGCGTTTTATTGTATTCGTATTTTAGTGTACGGCCACACAGAACGCGTTTATTGCGACATAATCGCGTTTCGCGAGGAACGCGTTTTGGACGTCTTTTGCGTCTTGGAATAAAACAAAGTAAATATTATATGTGTGGTGTTTTGCGGTTCTTAAACGTTGGCCGCAAAAGAATTTATAACGCAAATAAAAACAAATCAGTTTGTTTTTACCGTCAATTGCATGTCGTCTTTGACGTAATTTTTTTTGCTTTGTAATTTATGCAATTACATTTATTCTTTTAATGAGACCATTTTAAGTTGTGTTTTTCAAAGACCTATAATATGGGATCCTAGACATAAAGATCATAAAAATCGAGGATGGTCTTCTAAGATGCTTGGCTAGACATCGAGGATGGACTTTTTGTTTGAGGTGGCTAGGCATCGAGGATAAACTTTCATGAAACTTGGAATACATATAATTTAAATTTACCAAAGAAGCTTAGTTAAAATACCCCTAATTTCTATTTGAATTTAATTTTTTTATATAGGGCTGTAGAAAAAAAAATATGCAACGTGTGCATAAAGTTTTTTTTACTCATAGTCAACTTTTTCCATTCGTGAAAAAAGTGCCACTTTATGCACTTATTGCATACATTACGATTCTAACTGCTACTCCCATAGACTAGTAAAATAAAGTTTAAATGATTCCCGAACATTTTTTGCTTCCCATGAATAGGTATTTACTAGGTTTTCATGCAGAATTCAATTCGAATTGAATACACTTTCCGTATTAAAAACCTCATGAAAACAGGTATTGAAATCGAATTGAGTTTCAAGGTCGATACTGCTTTGTTTGGGAGTGTATCGAGATCGAAAAATGGAAATACGACATAAAAACCGAGATCGTATTGAAACATGCGCAGTCTATGACATTCGCTGTCAAATTTATGCCAGCTATAAGCCGTATAACTTTAAAACCACTCAAAACATAAAAGTTTACTCTAGCTTTCTTGTAACATTTTGTGGAAATAAAAGTTTTTTGATATTTTGTTATGGAAAGTTCTTATTATATATCGTGCTCGTCATCTTTTAGAAATGTGTTGAAAGATGCAGAAGTGAAGTGCTTGCTGGAAATATTCCAGGAAGAAAATGTTTTGAAGTTGTTCGATGGAAAGCGATGCAAAAACGCTAAATTTACAAAATGGTCGAACAAAAAATAATAGAAGGAGGGCTATACATCTAAATCTACCGAGCAAATAAAATATAAATGGAAACTTTTAAAGACTCAATACAATAATTGTATTAAAAACAACACTAAAAGTGGTATGAATAGAAATGAATACGACTATTTTGGGCTACTTGAGGAAGTATTAGGAGGTCGTCCTGCAACTGCTCTTATATATATGGATGCAGATATAATTGTACAATTGGAAGAAGACGTCTCTAATCAGGAAGCGAGCGATTTTTTACAGTCACCAGAATCTGATTTTGAAATACAGATCGAAGAAACACTACATACAAGTAGATCAAGAGCCCCAATTGAAAAAAACTTATAACTCTAGCAGAAGCAAGGGTAAAGAAAATGATTTATTTGAGAAACAAGTGTCCTTAACACAGAGTTTTTTTAAATGCAAGAGAAATCCCAGGAAAAGGCAGCAAAAGCTAGATCTGATGATTTAAACAATATTTTACAAACATTTTCAAGTACAGTGGAAAATATTCTCAGAACCCCCTTCCCTACTATGGCAATAAACCCTTATGGTTCCATCTGTTCGTTCTTCATCTCACACAAGACCACGAGGTTCTTCAAGTAGCTCTGATGAAGAATATGAAAAAATAATTGTCAAAAAAAGAAAAAAATGATTTTTGAGATACGATATATTTTACATGTACTTTAGACTTAAAATGTTTAGAAATAGTCCAGGCGTTAGAGCAATCGAAATGAATGTTGTTTGATAACGCAAAAATTTTTATGCAGAAAGTTGCCGAATATTGTGCACAACAATAATCTATGTTTGCCTACTCCAAAAAGTGCTTGCTAAATGCTGTAGAATAACAAATATTCCAAAATATCGAAAAATGACCAATTTTTCGATTCATTTGTGTCTAAAACTTTGAATCAAAGCCTTAAATAAAAAAATGTACTCCTTATTTTTTGTTTATTTGACGATTTCCTATAAGGTTATGAGAATCGCGAATCGAAAAACTTTAATTTTCCATGAATAATATGCGAAAATTAGTGAAAAATCATACGTAAACTTCTGCATCAGGCAGGTTTAAAGAGTTATTTTTCAAGCATTGATCAAATAAGGTTGCATCAAATACACCTCCATCAGATATTCTGCCTTGTTTCCCTACATCCACGTAAATAAACTCAGAATTATGGTTCACAACTGCCATTAAAACAATACTGTAAAAGTGTTTGCGATAAAGAGCTCCAGAGTGAGGAGGCGGAGTTATTCTTATGTGTTTCCCGTCTATGGCTCCTCCACAGTTAATCATGTCCCAACGATCTTTGAAGCCTGAAGCTACCTGCTTCCATCCTTCCTTTGTTGCAGGCATCTACAACAAAATAAGTCATTTATTTTTGCACTATTTTACATTGCCAAAGATTATTGTTTTTGCATATAACCATTGTTTCCGGTATTTAAACAACCACCTGAACAAAAGATAAAGAAGAAAAGAACAATCCAATACGGATATAGATGAATTTGTGAAAGTATGCACCAAGACTTTATCTAATCCGGACAAACCCGATGAATTCGAATCCATGTGTATGTCTTTCGCAGCTAAATTAAGAAAAATGAATACAAATCAACAAATATTTGCAGAAAGTCTAATGCACAACGTTTGTACATTGGGATTATTGAACAAGCTTAATGAAAATTATGGCATAACAGATAGCAATAGGATGCTAGCACAATTCCATACATCAAATAACTTGCAAAACGACTATCAACACTCAGCTCAAAGACAAGTACCAAGCGCACATTCTACTTTATCCCATATATGGCAAACTGATTATCCAGGAGTTCAACCTCCACTAACATCTCCGGACGACTCTACCCAGTCATCTGCTGCATCTACATATTCATCTAGGACAGATTACTATAATAATGCTCCAAATACTAGTGAGTTACCGTTGTTAAATTAGTGTACTTTTGCTATATTATTATTTACTTTGGAAAAACATAAGAGTTACCATTATGTTGTGAAATTACTTTGTAAAATTAGTCAAATAAATGCATAATTTATGTTTGTACTTCTTCTTACAGTGCCATATCCGTAATCGGACGTAGGCGACCTCTCACTCTATGTTTGTACTACCAGTATATAATGTTTTAAATTCCTACATATAGCCATGCACATTACCGGTATAATATATCCTAAAGTTTGGGGTGCTATACCTGTTGAAAACTTCAAACTTTCATACGACTGCCCTGTAGCTAAATAACGCTAAGTTGCAATTAGCCGCTCTTCAGGAGAAATTGATTCGCGCATAACAGTATCTTGTTTCTTGAAGTCTTGAAATAATAAACCTAAAATAAATTAAATTGTTGTTTAAATCTCTACAAATAATTTAGCTATTTGATGACTCTTTGGCATCCATATTTGTGGTACCATTTTCTTTCCAACAATCTTTTACATTACATTTCAACTTACTTAGTAACTCATCAAAAATTGGACCTCTCATTCTTAAGTAATTCTTTAAATCATCTTGTTCGGTTTGTCTCAATAGCTCCCCATAGACGAAACGATCTAGTCGGCCGACGGTGTCGACCGACCAGATCTGATATACCAAGACCGCCGACTTGGTCTGTGAGCGATCTGATTTGTCGTGTCTACACACGACGTTACTTAGTCCGAAAGTTATTAAAGGATCGGTTCCTGCACCTACGCTGCCTTCAAATTAGTTGGTAGGTGTAATCTATGTTAGTACAAAATGGACAAAAAAATTGCTCTCATGGATTTGTGTTTTCTAAAAATCTGTCAAAAGGATAATAGAAGAAAGAAAAAAACAAAATGGGTCAAGAAATGGCTTTCAGAACGAGGAAAATATGGTCATATGCCTTTAGTACGGGAATTGAGACAAACCGAACAAGATGATTTAAAGAATTACTTAAGAATGAGAGGTCCAATTTTTGATGAGTTACTAAGTAAGTTGAAATGTAATGTAAAAGATTGTTTGAAATAAAATAGTACCACAAATATGGATGCCAAAGAGTCATCAAATAGCTAAATTATTTGTAGAGATTTAAACAACAATTTAATTCATTTTAGGTTTATTATTTCAAGACTTAAAGAAACAAGATACTATTATGCGTGAATCAATTTCTCCTGAAGAGCGGCTAATTGCAACTTTGCGTCATTTAGCTACAGGGCAGTCGTATGAAGTTTTCAACAGGTATAGCACCCCAAACTTTAGGATATTTTATACCGGAAACGTGCATGACTATATGTACGAATTTAAGACATTATATACAGGTAAGTACAAACATAAATTATGCATTTATTTAACTAATTTTACAAAGTAATTTCACAAAATAATGGTAACTCTTATGTTTTTCCAAAGTAAATAATAATATAGCAAAAGTACACTAATTTAACAACGTTAACTCACTAGTATTTGGAGCATTATTATAGTAATCTGTCATAGATGAATATGTAGATGCAGCAGATGACTGGGCGGAGTCGTCCGGAGATGTTAGTGGAGGTTGAACTCCTGGATAATCAGTTTGCCACATATGGGATAAAGTAGAATGTGCACTTGGTACTTGTCTTTGAGCTGAGTGTTGATAGTCGTTTTGCAAGTTATTTGATGTATGGAATTGTGCTAGCATCCTATTGCTATGTGTTATGCCATAACTTTCATTAAGCTTGTTCAATAATCCCAATGTACAAACGTTGTGCATTAGACTTTCTGCAAATATTTGTTGATTTGTATTCATTTTTCTTAATTTAGCTGCGAAAGACATACACATGGATTCGAATTCATCGGGTTTGTCCGGATTAGATAAAGTCTTGGTGCATACTTTCACAAATTCATCTATATTCGTATTGGATGTTCTTTTCTTCTTTATCTTTTGTTCAGGTGGTTGTTTAAATACCTGAAACAATGGTTATATGCAAAAACAATAATCTTCGGCAATATAAAATAGTGCAAAAATAAATTACTTATTTTGTTGTAGATGCCTGCAACAAAGGAAGGATGGAAGCAGGTAGCTTCAGGCTTCAAAGATCGTTGGGACATGATTAACTGTGGAGGAGCCATAGACGGGAAACACATAATAATAACTCCGCCTCCTCACTCTGGAACTCTTTATCGCAATTACAAACACTTTTACAGTATTGTTTTAATGGCAGTTGTGAACCATAATTCTGAGTTTATTTACGTGGATGTAGGGAAACAAGGCAGAATATCTGATGGAGGTGTATTTGATGCAACCTTATTTGGTCAATGCTTGAAAAATAACTCTTTAAACCTGACTGATGCAGATGAAAATGATGAAAGATTGAACTTTGTATTTGTTGCTGATGACGCTTTCCCTCTTCATAACAATCTTGTCAAGCCAACAAACAAATTTAACTAAAGAGAAGAGGATATACAATTATAGAATTTCACGAGCAAGAAACGTCGTGGAAAATACATTTGGATTGATTTCTGCAGTGTTTCGCATCTTACACACTCCTATCAGCATTGCTCCAGAAAAGATCAAGTATATTGTGCTAGCCATTTGTTATTTGCATATTTTTTTGAGAAGAACTAGTCCAACATACACTAACACACCATTACTTGACAATGAAATAGCACGTAGAAGTGAAATAATAACGCCATTGGAAGAAACAATGATAAGAAATGCAACTAATACTGCAAAAGCAAATCGGGAATTATACATGAATTATATTAATGGCACATGAAAAGTATCCTGGCAAGAAGAAATGCTAAGAGCAGGAAGAAGTTAAATTAAAACTCTTACCTTCTCAACAGATTCTTGACCATTTGCATTCGTCGTAGCTTCATCTACAATAGATTGATTCAACTCATCACTAATAGTGCCGTTTTGGGTTTCAGTATCATCAATTATTGCCTGCGAGTTTCCAGATTGCGAGTCAATGGATGCCAATGGTACATCCTGATCTTTTGTGAATAAAAGTAACTTATTGTACCTTAAATTTCAATAAATACTTAATACAAAATCAGCAAAATTTTAGTCAATCATTTACCATAACGTTGGTATATAAACATCTTCTGTTCCTGATCCACTTCTATTAGCATTTTCATTTTTTTTACGTTCTCTCCGAAAAGCATTTCTCATATTTTGAATTTTTGTTTTCACATCTTTTACAGTTACATCATTATAATTTTTGCTTTTTAAAAATTGTATCAAATCCTCATATGCTTCTCTTTTTAAATTCTTATTTATATAATCTGGGTCTTTAATTTTCCACAAACATGGCCATTCCCTATATATTTCTATAAACTCCGTTACTATGTCTTTTGTCCACTCCATTGCACCCCAAAATTCAAACCAACATCAAACAGACGCGCTCAACGACTGGCTCCTTTCGTTAGTTGCAAGTACAAAATTTGACTTGTAGCGACCTGTTCCTTCACCGATGACGTATTTCACCGACCAGATACGTCGTTCAGCACTAACGTGCGTTCCCAATATGCCAAATTAAACAGACACTGTCTGTCACATACCACGTCGCGCAAAATATCGCTTCGTGTGTGGGAGCCATTTCCCGTACTAAAGGCGTATGACCATATTTTCCTCGTTCTAAAAGCCATTTCTTGACCCATTTTGATGTTTTCTTTCTTCTACTATCCTTTTGACAGATTTTTCGAATACATAAACCCATGAGAGCAATTTTTTGCCCATTTTGTACTAACATAGATTACACCGACTGACGAGGTATTCTAGACCAGCTTAAAATACAGAGTCGCACTACCCAGTATATCGAACTTTCAAATATCTACCAACTAATTTGAAGGCAGCGTAGGTGCAGGAACCGATCCTTTGATAACTCTCGGACTAAGTATGGTTGTGTGTAGACACGACAAATCAGATCGCTCACAGACCAAGTCGGCGGTCTTGGTATATCAGATCTGGTCGGTCGACACCGTCGGCCGACTAGATCGTTTCGTCTATGGGCAGCTAATGCGTTCTGTGTGGCCGTACACTTGATAAATTTTATTCCTTTAAGAAAATTAAACGTCGAGCAAGCTTTCGCGTTAAACAATCTTGCGTGAATAAAGTGTTATCTAAAACAGTTATACAATAAATAACAATTCTTTCTTAATATTTAAACTGGGAAATGCTACAGAGTTATGTCCTTGAAAATGTAACACCATTATAGAAAAATGAAAAGTTTTCTCTATAAACTACGTACGAAAATTTTCATAAATTTGTGATTATAAGGAGATCAAAGAACTATTATGAAGAGTTGACTAGACAAGATTTTTGATGTCGGTGCAATTACATTACCGTAACAATAAAAATAATTCACGTTTTGCTGTAAATTGCAATTCTCTTTATTCTCTATTTTTCCCCAACTTCATGTGAATCAAATTCATTTATTATGAATAATTCATTACACTCTATTTTTTTGTGTCAGCAAATATCAACAAAGCAATATCCTTCTGTTGACCCAATCTAATAATAATGATATAGATTAACTGAGGCAGTTTTATTTTCCTTCTAATAAATTGTTAGTCTGGCCAAATAGACAAACATAATAAAGTCGAACGAGTTTTTTTTCTATAATTTGTAGTTCATAAGGACATTAATTGCTTTAATGGTTTCATATAACATCATTTCTGCGAAAAATATCGAATATATTATTTTGGAGAACTGCTAGGATCAGAAATTATATTGAGGAGAGTTGCCTTGATCGTACCAATTCTCGTCTTTCAATTTATGTAGCTCACCTACTGCTAGTTGTTATGCACAAAATTATTGTATTGTTAAATTAATTCTTTCCCCACCTTATAAATTTTTTTAAATGTGATACAAGTTCATTTAGTACTTGAAAACAATAAATTACTAAGGCCCTGCAAGTGCTACAATGAAAAAAAAACTAGTTGCGTTTATCGTACCAGGTGGCTCCTTGATCGTACCCTGTACAATTCATATGTGGTTAATAGTGTTTGAAGTAAATTACAAATAATAAACTTATAAAGAGTTAATTTTCATAACATGAACAGTTAATATACGAATACTGTCGATATAAGGAGTTATAATGAAATTAAGATGAAGGCCTACTAATTATCTACATTTGACACATGTAAACTGTTGACGCCTGTCTTTGTTTGCGATTCCTGCACAAGAATCATGCACCCACAAATGACAAATCTGACATTGAATCATATCTTCTACCAGGTTGGTTTCACATAATCTTTGTTTGCGATTCCTGCACAAGAATCATGCACCCACAAATTACAAATCTGACATTGAATCATATCTTCTACCAGGCTGATTTCACACAAGAAACAATACCATTCTTCAGGTTGACTTCTACCACAACAGCAGATTGATTCGAAGAAGATGCGACTTTAACCATGGACCCAGAGGAAACTTTCGCTTATTTTCCACAAAATCCAAGGTTTTTCTTCACGTTGTGTATCTTCTTTTCAATAGATTTTTCTTTTTTTATACACATTTTCTTTGATGCAGAACCCAATTTCTCTTTCGACGCTTTAACCTTCTCTTGGTTTAACTTGAGCTCCTTTTGTAGCTCCAGTTGGTTTTTGTATGGGCTGTTAGTCAAAATAGATGCTTTTTGTCCTACATTCCCAGACTTGGATTTTAATATAGGTTTAGGTATAGGAGACAGTGTCTCAATTGAACCTGAAAGCTTTTTACTTGCCGAATGCTGGCTATTATTGTATGCCATCATTTCAGTTGCTGAGTGATCAAGGTTTGAAATTTCTGGCTGCGAAATTAAGTTATTGTCTTCCTTCGTTGAGCACTCAGGATAAGTAGGCATACACAGTTGGATTAAATTTTCGGCTGCCGCAAAGTCGCAGTCTTCAAATCCGAACGATCGACCGGCCAAACTCCAGTAACTCTAAATCTATTGATTGTGTTCTCAATTGTAGCCGCTTTCGAGTAAGCCTCTGTACACAACCCAGCCACCTGGTACTGCGTAACACACAGTCCGGGATTTGATCTTAGCCATTTCTGTATAGCTTTGTTAAAGTTACTTTTCAGTAAACTGAAGAAACTTTTATCGAGGGGTTGTAGTCGATGAGTAGTATGATCAGACAGCCATGTTCCCTGGCCATTTCAATTGTCTCTAGATTCTTCGAATGTGTAATATGCTCATCCAAAACTAGAATTACTTTTTTGTCAATGGTTGGTTTTACTATTGCAATGAAAGTCCTAATCCACTTTTGAAATAGATCACTTGTTATGTAGCTAGTTTCAGAAATTGCGACTAAACTTCCAGAGGGAGCGTCCACTTTTAGCTCATTAGCCACTCGCATTCGTTTAAATATTAACATGGGCGATACAAAGTTCCCAGATGCACTGGTGCAAGCGACAAACGTAGTGTTCAGTCCACGCTCGCCACTAGACACTGAACCAATTTGTTTTTACCTTTTCAGACCAAGTACCTTTGGACATTTATTATGGACAATACATAGACCTGATTCATCTACATTAAAAATTCTTGTCGCGTCAATCTGATTTTCATCCACGAGTTTCTCAAGGATGTCAAAAAAACATGAACATTCTCTTTATTGAATCCCTTAACCCGTAACAGAGACGTTGCAGTGGGTTCTCGCAAACTGAGTTCTGGATGACGAGCCTTGAATCCATTATACCATTGTTCCCCGCTAATAAGGTTTGCTTATTAAAGTTATTGGATATATGGTTTTGTTGAGCTATCTGGAATGCTAATTTCCTCACATCAGTTATTGTCAATCCAAACATTAGGCTTTCAAGACGTAAGATGTGGTCAAGTAATGCTTATTTTACATCTTCCGGTAATGTGGTTTGCTTCCCGATGATCTTGACTTATCTATTAGCAGAAATATTTGTATCCTTCAGATGGCGGTTGAAAGTAGGTTTAGGAATGTTATATGCGCGGCAGCAATCGTCGAACCCCATATCTCCGTTTCGAAAAGAAATAAGAGCACGATGCATATCATCTTCGGTCCACGCTCCATATTTCCTTTTTGACATCTAGAACACACACATACATGTGTATTAGAGAACTTTTTCATTTTGCTTTCTGTTGCCCTGTTAATTAAGAACGAATTGAAAGTCATCCAAGGATGCCAATAATCCATGAGGTATAGCCTCTTCCCATTTGATAAAAGTGGCTTGATTTGTTGATGTATTATTAGAGGATACCAGTTTTCAGTAGAAACATTAAGCTTTTCTAATGCTACCAGTGTTGCTAAAATGACATCATACATATTTCTTAACGCTTCACCTGATTCGCGAGACAACGGTGGAAATGATATTAAAGCAGGAAAAAATCTACTTTAGTGGTACAACGCGGATTTTGATGAAAAAATTTTTTCTGGCTAATTCGAGGTCGCTGAACACGAAAATGAAAAAAAGAAATGGGGCTCTCTTACCAAAATCGAGTTATGAATTTTTGAAGATGTGTTCAGATGAGTACTGCACTGGATTTATTGTCACATTGTAACTGCTATTATGATCCGTAATAACTGCTCCACAATGTTAGTGAAACACTATAGTTGCCTTTTATGATATTACTCTCTCATGCACAATAAAAAAAATACTGATATTGATATAAATCTGTTGTAAATTATTTTTTCAATTCCACAATTATTATATCTTTTGACGTTTCCGTTTAATATGAGTGACATATAAGTTTCGTCTGTTTCCTCTTAGCAGTAAGACTTTTACTTACTAGCATATACAGCCATCATTAGTTACTTGAAAAGAAGTTTCAGAATATTTTCGATATGCGCAGATCATAGCACAGAAGATATAAACAAGATGTACATCATGAACATACACCGGCTCTTGTGCACCCTTTCCCTTCTTGAATAACCTGATGTGCGTTACAAAGTATTAGATATCAAGTTATTCAAGAAGGGGAAGGGAATATAATCATTGGATTCGCCCTTTCCCTTCTAGAATAACCTGATGTGCGCAATTTTTTTGTGTTAAATGTCTCCAATTGAAGTAAACTTTCGATTCTACTATAGAAAATTGTTTAATTTGATGGGTCGTAAAGTGCACAAGAGCCGGTGTATGTTCATGATGTACATCTTGTTTATATCTTCTGTGCTATGATCTGCGCATATCGAAAATATTCAGCAACTTTTTTTCAAGTAACTAATGATGGCTGTATATGCTAGTAGGTAAAAGTCTTACTGCTAAGAGGAAACAGACGAAACTTATATGTCAGTCATATTAAGCGGAAACGTCAAAAGATATAATAATTGTGGAATTAAAAAAATAATTTACAAGAGATTTATATCTATATCAGTATTTTTTTAATGTGCATGAGAGAGTAAAATCGTAAAAGGCAACTATAGTGTATCACTAACATTGTGGAGCAGTTATTACGGATAATAATAGCAGTAATAATGTGACAATAAATCCAGTGCAGTACTCATCTGAACACATCTTCAAAAATTCATAACTCGATTTTGGTAAGAGAGCCCCATTTTTTTCTATCATTTTCGTGTTCAGCGACCTCGAATTAGCCAGAAAAAATGTTTTTATCAAAATCCGCGTTGTACCACTAAACTAGACTTTTACCTTAAAGCATTTAAATGATGATCAACCAGCATAGGAGGATCGTCATATCTATCACACAATAATTGCCAAACTATTTTATAATTTTGACCAGTTGTCTTACGTTTTTGAACTACCTTTTGTGCTTCACCCTGTAAAGCTTTCTTCAAAAAATGAAATTTTTCTACATTGCTGATTTGATCGTTACTGTTGATAAGAGAATCAAAAGATTCTTTAAATTCAAGCCAATTTTCTACCTCTCCATTGAAGGTAGGAATTGGTACTGAAGGTAGCTTAACAGACCTCTCTATGGGAAACTCGCACACCTTAGAACTTTTATCGCTTTATACACTGGCATTATTATCTTTATCATTCGATTCCACTTTACTTTCAGGCAAGCTTTAGCTATAAAATTGAAAAATGAGTCTTCAAAGGTTCCTCTTTCATCTAAAATACCTTGCACACCTTCATCTGCTATTATCTCTTAAAGTTGAAACTGTATATCATCAAAATCATCTTATAATATTTCAGCTTTAATTAATCTTTCTTTTAACTCGATAGTTTTCGATTTATCAAAATTATCGTAGTATCTCCCAAAATAAGTTAATTTACTTTTAATGGAGCCTTTCTTTCTATTTAAATCTTTTAATTTAGCATCCATGTTAGTTTTTAGATACTCACCCAGTACTCACACAAATTAAGTTGATAAAGATATAAAAACACGCAATAAATGTCAAAAAAGTAAACAGAGACACCTCACCAAGCTTAGGTCTTCTTCAGTTCGATAAATTAGCCTATTGAAATAGGATTCGGGACAAAATCAGCAATTAATAATCCAAAGCTTAACCTTTTTGTTAAACTGTATGTAATCAACCACAATTAAATTCCAGTGATTCAAATCTACGCAGAACATGTAATACATAGAATTCTTTCAATATTTGTTATCAGTTTGATATTCCAATTCATCAAATGCAACACAAGTCAAACAGAAAGTCCAATGCTTCAATATTTCTAATCTCCAAAAATTCGAATTGAAGGCTCGAAGGACCACTATATTGGGACAATCTAAATTCCCATACATATTTTCATTCCAGAACTAAAGTGGTTGCTTCTATATATTTTATTTTATTCCAACGTTTACAGAGATCAAAAATATATTTTTTTTTAAATATGTCTTGTCATCTCGACTTATTAGTCAAAGAACAAACTTGATTTTTCTTTTTCTAGTTAACAAGTAAGATATATCTAAAACACTCGATATGTGTATATTGACTAAAGAACCTAAAATATCCATTAATTACCAACAGACGTTCTATACTGAGTTTGAATTATACGGCTGTTGTATCCACTAATATCGCAAAACCAGTTTACAGTAACACATTCAATCATACATATAGGGACCTTTTTGTTGAAAAAAACGCAATGATATAAGCCATTTTACGCTAGATTTAGAGAATTTCTAGAAAAATTTAATTTAGAGTTTCCAACAGTGTTTGCATCCACTGTTGATCATCCAGCTCCTTGGAAAATCTCTGTTCCGCGCTGCTGTACTAACCTGACTAGACATGATAGAGATATAAATCGCTATAAATGCATCACAGAACCCTGTATGAAAACTACAATGTTTTTAATTTAGTCTATATTGGTGCTTCAAAATCACAGGCGCGAGTGGGTGCAGCAATAGTGACTTCAACTGAAGCTTACAGCATAAAATTCTCCCCTCTCGCTAGCATCTCTACGGCAGAACTTCTATGCTCTCAAATTAATTACTTCCTATCCCAAAACCCTAATCTTAACTGATTCCTTGAGTAGTATGTATTCCTTGAAATATACTTATCCCAAGCACCCAATAGTACAATCAATTAAATCACCGCTTAAAAAAATCCATTACAACAATTCAGTCGATTTCATGTGGATTTATTCACACAACTTACACCGAAGTGTCCTGAGAATACTTATTAGGGAAAAAGTTTACAACTGGCAGCGATCGCAATACAAACTTCGCGAGTCAACAGAGACGGTTTGAAAACATCCAATCAACAATGTTCGTCTATGTAATGTATGTCAAGAACATTTAACAGTCAAATGTCTTGGTTAATTGCACCAAGTTTGACACACACCGGCTAACATATAGACTACCCACAGATCTAAATTTACTTTTAGGCGAAAGCTGCGCAGGTGAAAATTTGATTGGATTCTTAAAGGACATTAATTTACTAAAAAAATGTAATATTGTATATTGTTATACCACTGCTAATCACCTTGGGCGGAAGCGGACTAGTTTGAATTAAAAATAATACTTACCACCATTGTGGGTACCAAATCAAATAATATAATGCAATAAAATTAATAAATGCGACAAAAGAAATTTTTCTGAAGAAATCAGTTATACATTAAAAATGCGGAGAGGTCTTAAAATAATTAAGGATCTTAGGAGATGGGAGGAAAAAAGTTGATTTTTTATTTAAAAACATTGTTTAACGCTCAAAAATGAAAAACTAAATTAAACCGGTTAAGCAGTTCTAGAAAACGTTTCCTCTAGATTACTAAATTATGAAAGAAAATAATTTGTTTGTTTGTTTTTAAATTACAATTTCATTTTATTTTTTGAGACTTGAAATGAACTCCCATTAATAGTAGATAATAAAGAAACAAGAGCATTAGCATCTAATATTTAATAATATTCTCGTAACCCAGCTATTTCCAGTACATGTGATCTTCCATTTTTAATAAATTCATCTTAATTACACTCGGTTTAAAAAATATGTCAAATAATAACAGCGACATCTATGATAAAACAATAAACTATTTTTTAACGTAATTGTACTTGTTGGCTCCAATTGCATGTCATGTGTAGCAAAATTCCTGATGATCTTGATTTTTTTACCTCTCCTTTCCATTATTTGATGTTTAATTTTCTTATATCAACCTTCATTTTTTCTTCCATCGTTGTATTGATCTAACTACCAGTTTACGTTTTTGTTCACCATGTGTAACATCTTTGCGATTTTGCAATCTTCATATATGCTCCATATATCTTAATCGTGGTGCTTTAAGTCTCCCTATTGTACCTGGCTCTCCATAACTCGTTAAAATTCTTTTCCTATGCTGTGACGATTCTTACTTATTCCTTCCTCATGGTCCCTACCTTCTTCAAACATCCAAATATTACCGGCCTAATTATCGTTTTATATATCTTCAGGTTTGTTGGCATTTCTTTGTTTTTGAGGGGTATATTTTCCGTAAATATGCCGCGAATCCAGAATAGTAATTCATAGGGGATATGATCCTAGATCTCTCTCTTTGGTCAATCTCCTCAATAAGGGATTAGTGACTATGATGCCCTCGTAGCGGT
Organism: Galeruca laticollis; assembly: GCA_963921935.1. NCBI lineage: Eukaryota > Metazoa > Arthropoda > Insecta > Coleoptera > Chrysomelidae > Galeruca > Galeruca laticollis. Next base: position 116,228,842 of record OY998182.1, on the reverse strand, counting down.
ATTGATGGTATTGTGCACTCCGCTCTATCTATCTAACACCTAACGGTCCTAAATTTCAAAATTGAAATTATAAAACTAATTTAATGAAAATTTTATCCAACACCGTGAGTTATTAATCCTACAACTATGGTGATTTTAGGAATTTAAAGTGGCCCGTAAGTCACTAGTCAGTTATAAACTATAAGTAACTCAAAAAACAATTTAAAATTAACATTTTTTTCAGAATACATTACAGAAAAAATTACAGCCATAACACAATATTACATACTCGATATAATGTGATGATCCCGAAAAAGACAGTATTGAAAAAAAGACATTTTCATAGAAAAAGATTAAATTGTGTAGATTATATTTTCCAATGTTAATAGCGGGCATCGATCTGATTAAAGTCAGGCGAACACCCAGAAACCACGTTTCTATTAAACGTAAACATCGCGTTCACATACGCGGAAGGTCGTACCTACGGGTGACTGATTTGCATGTTTCCTATAAAAACAAAGTGTAAACTAACCAATGATGCATTCATTATTATTATTTTGAATAAATTAAAATGTATAAGATATTGTAATCTGTGTTAATTTTAAATATACTAAATCCCAGTGAGTTTTATAAATGTTGTCGTTTATTCAACCCCCGAAGATCGGTTACTAGGTAAGTGCTTTCCCAAAGATATAATACTTTTATGGTAGACGTAGTGAATACCTAAGTAACCACCACAATAATACATTTTAGAACATCACTTATTAATATTTATATTAATGTCTATTGCATAGTTGCAATAGACATTTGACAATTTACATTATTAATGGAAATTTCATTACGTGATTTTGCGCTATTTACTACAGTGCTTGAAACAGTGGCAGTAGTGAACTCAGAACCTCCTTGAATTTTTCTTACCGTTTTAATTTTTTCTCCCAACGGCTCTTCACAATAGACGATTTCCATACACCGTCGCATTTAAGCGCTGTTATGTTGCCTCCACCATTAACCAACAGTGTAGCAGAAGAACGTCTTAAACTGTGACAACTGTAAACCTCTGCGTTTGGTAGTTTCAAGTAAGATTCGATTCGGAATGGCACCGTAGACAATGTGTTCATTCCAACTGATTGAAATGGTGCATTTTTGATGTTTGTAATTAAAAAAATAATTCTGCAATGTGGTACCTTAGCAGGTCGTAATGAAACATAGAGATCAATAGAACTGACAGGATATCTCTCGTTTATGATGGTCAAACTTCGAGGTTTGTTAGTTTTTATGTTGGGAAAGAAAATATATAAATATGATCCCTTGTCTTTGATGTGCTCAACGCTCAAATTTGTCAGCTTATTACAACGGCATGCCCCCGTAATACCCATTATTAGTGCAACATATAAACATTATATTTAAATAGGATTTACGGATATCAAATAGGCACTATTTCACCTTCTCCATCAAATATTAACTGCCCGGAACACTTCTTAAAAATGCTCAATGTGTTTATTTTCCAAAATCTTGGCTTTCTTTGGTTTATGTGCTCTTGACTCATTTTTCAAGAAAGATATATAAGCCTACCATACTTCGATATGTCGACATTTTTATGACATTTCTTTTAACATGGAGTATTTTGTCCACATTGACGAACCCATATTTTTCTTACCAATTTCAACAAAATACGCTAATATTTCTTATTTTATACCACTAATCCTTTCTCTTCTTTCCAGGACTTGTATATGCCGAATTCTTTTTCATAAATATCCTTCGATTTCTTGGGTATTATTTTCGATAAAGATAGTTTAGCATAGTTTTGAATTCCAGCCGTAACAAACAGTTTTTCTTCCATTATTCGGCGTTGTTTTCGCATGTTGAAACTTTTTTGGAACCAAACACAATTTTTGTTTCAATGAAAACAAAAATGTTATGTGCCAAGGTGATCGCGTCAAAGCTTTCCCATAAATTGAACAAATATCTGGATATGACTCTCGACGTGAGAGTCCGTATCAAAAAGAAACGTGAAGAGCTTGATATTAAATATAAAAATATATATTGGCTACTAGGACGAAGTTCCAAGTTATCCACGTACAACAAACTGCTTCTATACAAGCAAATATTGAGACCCATTTGTAGTTATGGCATACAAATCTGGGGTTGTGCCAGTAAAAGTAACATCGAAATTATTCAACGATTCCAGAATAGGATACTAAGGAACATCATCGATGCACCCCGGTAGTGTCGAAACAGTGATATCCATCGGGATCTTCAGATGGATACTGTTAACCAAATCACAATCAAATTTGCCAGTAGGCATGAACATCAGCTGCTTCAACATGTGAACGTCGAGGCAATCCTGCTCCTAGACAACACAAACATGACCAGAAGCCTTAAAAGGATGAAACCCTTTGAGTTAGTGCAATAATTATTTAGTGAGAAAGCAGAGCATAGTGCTAGTTTTAGTGTTATTAAAACATTAGACTCTAAGGTCCACTAGTGAGCCAGACCCTAGTTTTAAGTTTTGAATCTTAGTAATTTAGGTTAGAATAATATTGCTCATTGATCCCTTCATGATCAGATTGTAATATCACAAAACATTTCTCTCTAGAGGTGTTTATAAATATAAAAATAAAATTAAATATCAAAACATGTCGAATTAAAAAGAAACGGAGAAATTTCAGTCCTCATCCCTTTGAAACGAGTATGATAAACCATTTCCGCCGATTTTTTTATATAAAAGTATGAAATTTTCTACCCAATTCACTAAAAATTGTCAAAATCCACGATGACGCAGATACTACATTTTGGATATTTAATAATAATTTAATTATTTACACATACTTTCGGTTAATTTAACCCAAGCATATCAATGTTACTCGATACGCAAACTGTCGATTTAAATAAAAATGTTTGAATTCTGCGATGACGGGGCTTTCAGTATCATCGACTCCCCCTGATAAATTTATAAACACAATAATTAGCCTCTATTTTCACTACTAAACAATTTATTTTTAATGAAAGATGCACTATCGTGAACGATCTAACCTTCTATACAATGTTTTCCAAAATCGGTTAGCAAATAATTGAGTAATCGATTTTTACAATCGGAGATGCAAAGTAGAAATCATCAATCAACGAACAAAAAATTGCGAGTGGTAGCTCATTAAATGTTTTCAATCTGCTTTCCTTTGTTGAATACAGTTACTCGAACATGGATATGAATTTGTACAGGCATTGTGTTAATAAAATACATGATGTTTTTACAAATCCCCATAAAAAATTGTGATGTTAAGTGAGTCAGAGCCCATTTTACTGGACTAAACGACATTGTATGTATCGGACATTATAGGGCGCTAAATAAATAACCTATGTATGTACAGAGTGTAACAAAAAGTGGGGTCATAAATTAAACTACATATTCTATGGCCAAAAATAAATACATTGAATCTAAACTTGCCTCAGTACAAATGTACCGGGTGGTCAGATAAGAATGCAAAGTGCTGTATGACGAAAATTATTCGTCGCAGAGACTTGCGGTGAAAAATATATATTGGGGTAGATCGGGGACAATTGAAACATTTTAGCTTTTCGATTTTTTTTCTGGAGTCATGCTCGAGAGTATGAGTTGTTTTATATCGAGTATGTTCTATTAGGATCTCTATATTTAATTTTCTGAACTTAAAATAATGTACTAAGACTGGTTAAAATAGAAATATTAAAAGCCCGCAGTTTGTTTCAGTTGTCCCCGTTCCGGAGACAATTGAAACGATCACCAGGGACAATTGAAACACAATTTTATAGGTAGGTAATAAAAAATCACAATGATGCTTAATACAACTTTTTATTACCTTAAACAAATAATCACCCTGACAGATCCTCCTAATTGGCGCATTCTTCATGAGACCAAAGGTTACAGTTAATGCACTGCACCCATTTCTCTCCAGAGCGGCTATTTCAATACGACTCTAGGCAAATTAAACAATAAAATTCATTTTTGTCGCTTTCTTCGTCACTATTTTTCTGATGATCTTTTTGTTGTTTACAAGATTGTTTGCCTTTCTTGGTAGACCTTGAGCCGGCTTCAGGTTCATTATGTTTTGTAATCTTTTTCTTTACTGCTTTTTTCTTTTTCGAATCATATTCCTGCTTAACAGCATCTTTCTCCGGCGTTTCCGTATAAATAGTGAACTTCCTACTTCCTTTCTAGGAAGTGCTTTTGGTAAAGGTCTCACGGTTTCTGGAGAAAATATACCTTGGTGCGCAAGTTGATTACATGTTGATGTTGACGTTATGTAAGCTGGTGAAATATGATTGGTCGGTGTAGAAGGTCTTTGGAGAGCGCCGATCTTACCAGTAGATGGCACAGGTTCAGTCTCGTCTTCTTTGGTATTTTCATGTTGTGATGAACTACGAATATTTGGTGATGAAGGCAAAATTTGATTGTTAGGTGTAGGAGATCTTTGGAGAGCGTTGTTCTTACTAGTAGATGGCATATTTTCAGTATCGTGTTCTTTACTGTTCTCTTACGGTGCATATATTATTAAAGATGCCGTTGTCTTACTAGAATCAGGCCTATCTGTAACATATGATGGGGCAAAATCTACACCTGCAAAATGTTCCTATTAAAAAGGACATATTCCGGTGCAACTAAAACCAGCTACAATATTCGATTTTGTAAGAGCTAATGGCAGTGTTTGTTTGACTATACTTGGAATATCGTAAATGCTCATGGTCTTTCCAGGGTTATTTCGCATCCACGCATCAGAACTTGAATTGACAGCCTTCTTGAATGGCCCGTACACTGATCTGTCTAACGGTTGGAGTCTATAGGAACAATGTGGCGGAAATGATAAGACTACAATACCATTACTTTTGCAAAAATCCAAGCAACGAATACTTATGTGTCACTGGTGGTTATCTAATAGAAGAAGGACTTTTTTTTTCTACTGAAGAGTTGGTATGCTTTTTAAAGTGATTAAGGTAAAGCAAAAATTCGTCTTCCTGCATCCAGCCACTGCCATTTCCCGCCCGATACATCCTACAGGACCATCACGGATAAAGTGATCATGTTATCTTTTACGAGGAAATATAAATATAGGATGCACACTATTGCCAATAGCATTCACAGCTAAAGCCACCGTCACTAGCGTTCCTCTTTCACCTGATGTAAGTACTCCTACCTGCCTTATTCCTTTTTCAGCGACAACTTTGGCAGGTTTCTGGACCGTGGTGACTCCAGTTTCGTCGATGTTATATATATCTTTAGCTTCAAATTTGTATTTATCCATTACTTTTGCGAGATTGTCGTAAAAATGGTTTACATTCGAAACGTTAAAGCTAGTTGCTCTAGATAGACTCGTCGCCTGTGCGCAACGGATTGATATTTCCGGGTTTCGCCTCATAAATACAGAGAACCATACCTTTTTTTCTCCATGTTTCCGGTATGTTTAACGAATACTCTTGGCCCAACTGGAAAGCCAATTTCCGAATTTCTTTAGGCGACAGTCCGTAAAATATATGCGCTGCTTTAATTATATATTCCACCGTGACTTTTTCCTTTTTACTGTCAAATACTCGTCTAACACAACGATATCTCATCGTCACAGGCACCGTAGACCCTTACTCGATTGTTTCTTTTTTCTTCTTTATAAATCTACTCAAAGACACGTAATTTAGTTTATGTTTAAAGGCTTCTTGATACTGTGAAGTTGGTTGTAGACCCTTTTCAGTCCTTCGGACTCTTACTCGAGGCATTCTGAAATAAAATACTTTTATTAGAATAATGTTTATCACGGCATATAAAAACAGATTTTACAAAAATGCATACGGGCTCGATACGGGGAAAATTGAAACATGTTTCAAACGTCCCCATGTAAATTGTTTCAATTGTCCCCGTAAGACATTTTTAAGTAAAATATAAACTATTTATTTACCCTTGATTGACAAATTTCAACCTACCACAATGAAAGGAGACACGTCAAATTAACTTATAAAAATATCAATAGCTAGATACTTACTTTGAGTTTTGTTGTATTACAATTATTTAAATAAAAATTAAGTTTACTACGTAGAACACGTTCGGACAGATGCACAGGTACTCTCGCAATCGACGCCGGGGACACACTAACCTCGAAAAGCGGCGCAGTGAGATGCTTCGCTGGTTGCCGGCGTGATTAGATTAAACACCAATAGAGGGCCAATATGGCCACTGTTTCTAACGTACCCTGTTTCAATTGTCCCCGGTCTACCCTACTAATGTGGCCAAAAGAAGACCGTGGAAAATATTTTCTGATTTCCAAGATCGTCGCCAGGGGGTGTGACCACCATATTAGACTTTTAAGTAATTTTTCACTGAAATCCACATAGTAAATGTCCAAAAAAAAATATGTTCTTGAAAGCTAGCTTTATTCAAGTAATTTTTGTTCAACAGTTTTTGACGTATCTATTAAAATAAAGTGGTGGGGGATGGTCCAGTGTTTTCTTTTTAAATAAATAACTGTAACTCCTAAACGATTTAACGGATTTTAACAAACTTGATCTCGTAGGAAAAAGCATTTATTGTTCCATCAAACCCATCTTACCTGTGATATGTCTAATTCTGAGTGATGCCGCTAGAGCGCGTTTTTTGATATAATCGCAAAAAATTAAATGCAATAATATGACTTTTTTCATAAACATGTAGTAAAATGACAGCTACAACCGTAGCTCGATATTTTATTCCTAGCCTTAAATATCGAAGAAAGAAAATTTAGTTATCATAAAATTTGAAAAAGACGCTATTACACCGGTAATTAACCATTTTTTATTTGTCTTTTTCAAGATTCAATGATAAAATTTCATAATTTTATAATTTGTAAATAATAAAAGTATTCATAGTTCAAATATTTAAAAAAATAACGCCACCCGGTCATACAAATATATTACAATTAAAATTCATAACCAGGATTAAACATTTAAGAAAATAAGTATTTATTTGACGTACGGAATGCAGCCAAACTTTATGTCAGTCTAATCTTGGATTCAAAAAGTTTAACAAGAGGAAGTTACGTGAAGAAGAGAATTTGCTGCCAGCATAAATTTGTTAGTAATTAAAAAATGTAAAATGTAAGAAGGAAATCTTTGAAATAATTAATAGTTTATTAAGAATTAGTAAAAGATAAGATAGTAAATTTAAAACTAAACAATTAGATATATGATATTCCAGTTTTTAGATTGTAAAATTTATGTAATTTTCAAATACAAGGACACCTCTAAAATGGGGAAAATTAATTAAATAAGTGATTATATTAAGGTGAAAGGACAAATTATGGGAAATTTTGGGTCATAATAATCTGAGTGTAGTGTTTAAAATATCCTCCAAGACTTTCTAAAGAACTATTTAACAATTATCAATTGAAAATGTCCAAACAATCAATTATTATGTGAACATTAGCACCAAGTAGGCTTGGAACGTCCTGTGTGAAAAAATTTGTTTATTAAGAAAACAAATAGGAGTCGAGCGCCGGTTTTTATTGAGGTAACAGCTTGTGGATCATCAAAATTTTAACAAAATCTTGGTAAAATTAATCATTTAAAGAAAAGTTTATGTAGGAAAGTAATAAAAAGTAGTGTCAAAGTAATGTGCATCAGTTTTCCACGCCAAAAACGTATATTTCTTTAAACAAAGAAATAATCAAATGTAGCAGAGACTCCAGAATTCCAGCATCAGTGCAGATAAGTTGAAGAAAGGACATAAGGTCAGTGTTTTTTTATTACTTTGAGTCCCAAAGCAGAACTCTTGATAAAGAAATGATCATTTTGAATAATTCAGAAAAACTTTAATTAAAAGGCCTAAGCATTTTCAATCGCAACATAAAAAAATGCTAAATCACTCCATCAAGAACTTTAATCTATATTAAAAAAAATTTAACTTGTAACATTTTCCATTGTTTTATTATTGTTCACTTAATGTGAATCATTGCATCATCTATTATTTGTATTAATGCTTGTATATATATAATTATCACTATTTCCACTTTCATCTCTCACATTTGAATACATATATGTAATTGTGTTATATTCCTGAATCGTATTTTGATGTTTTCTATTTTATGTGTATTTCTAAATTTGTATATAGCGTTTATGTGTCGTTAACCTTGAGTGATACATTACACAACTAACAGTGCATCAGCTGGAATAGTATCGAGCGTACAATCATATGCGCAGATGCTGGCATTATTTCCGGCAAGTATGTGTTCAAAGCGCATGAGTTAATAATGATCAGTGGCGTTACTAACATTCTTATCGTGCAAATATTAAATTAAAGGAAAATAAAGCAAATATTTCTTATTAAAAGTATATCAATATTATTTGGTTTTTTTTATTTACTATCCATGATCAAAATAAATTTACAATAGCTTATTTCAATCATTCCTTAAAAAGTATTAGTGTAATATATATAAAGAATTTTATATAATCAGCATACTAAATATTCAATTATCACTGAATAAAGTGATTGGCGTCCAGAACCCAAAGGGAGAACAGTCTCAATGCCCCGGTTATATTAAAAAAAATCACAAAACGTTATAATCTATCGAGCAGCCGAAAGTAAGTTATAAAATTATATATGTATATATATATATATATATATATATATATTATAATATATTCAATATTATTTTATAGTTGCCCCACGTTTGGGTGACAAATTATAATATTTCTAATTCTCTATATAATGAATTTTAATTATTTTATTTTAATGTAAACCTTCCTGTAAAGACAAATTTCTACTTTGACAGTAGTTGTCAAAAATATGCCCGGCTCTAATAAATATTAATTTAGTATTTCTAAAAATGAATTTATATGTGTAATCGACCTATTACTCTTCCTTCAGGGTGGGATCAAACAGTTAAAAAATTAATTATTCAAAATTTGTTTAAATTTTTACGTATCTCCAAATTATCTGTTTCACTATTGGTCAGAACCTATAGTAACTGTATGTTTAATATTATAAAAGGCACTTTAAATCTCTGATGACGTTTCCAATATTTCTGTCACTGAAAATTACCAACTGTCACTGATTTGATCGACAGTTTTATTTAATAAAAAATGTTTAATTTTCTGAAATAATGTTATAAAGAGACTATAGTGAGTAGGAATGCAAAATTCTATATTATACTACTAGATTCAAATACAAATTAACAAATGAATATTCCCCAAACTTATTATAAACGAAACAACAGTCGTAATTTCTACGAAACTTAAAATTATTACAACCTTATATGCTATAAATTAACCTCATGAAAAAACGTTTAATAAAAGTTCCAATTGTCGATCTAAATCTTGATATGGATAAATGTCAAAAAACAAGCTTCACTCAAATTTTTCTAGTTCAAAACTTTTCTTCTCTTATGTGAATTTCCTTATATGATTTATTAATTTTGTTTGCAATCAAAAATCTAATAGATGCATCTATGTCAAATTTAATTTAAAAATAGGCCTTATTATTTCTCGAGAAATTATTGTAAAAAAACTGGATCGGACTCACCAACTAATGACTGGACAACTCGTACAATTCTAATTGATCTTAGAATTCAGGAAACTTTCTAAATTTTATTTAGAAACCTGGAACACATTCACTACACACGATGCAATTCTTATTCGAATTATGTACGCACTGGCTTTATAATGAAATGGCTTTTGAATCTGGTTGTATAAATATACAACTTCTACTATCTACCAAAAATTGAGACAACTCTAATTACGATGTTGCCTCTTCGGGATTTCAAACACAACTAACTAAACTTTCTTCAAATAAATAAATCTCCTCTCCTTTGGTTACGAAAAATTCCTTTTTTTTAAAAAAAATACTAATTTATGTTTCCCTATAACAAAGAGAGATTTGAATTCTTTTATTATCATTGTAATTCTGATAGCAGAGATATCTGTATTTTAAAATTTCAAATATATTCTCCAAAATGTAATATAATTCTGTCTATCATTAAATATAGTCTACATAAACGTCATCCGAAAATTAAAATGTTACATTTGATTTGTATACCGAATCTTTCAAAATTATTGATTATACCTATAATACAGTGTGTATCGAAAGTATTACATACAAATATAAATAGTTTTCCTTATTTCAATGTTTCTTTTACATTTTAAATAGAGGAACTGTATTTATATATATATATATATATATATATATATATATATATTATATATATATATATATATATATATATATATATAATTTTTAGAAAATATATCGGTTTGTCTGTACGTACCGCATTTCGAAATTTGTTTGTTAACGTTCACTATAATAATTAGATCAATGTCCAGCGTCAACAGTATTGAAGTTCAATATTATTTGTAGTAATTAGACCAAAGTCATATATATGTCGCGTACATCTAATCCATTCGCCATTTTTTATTCTCCATTATCCTCTTGACGTGGAATATTCATTCTACGGTTATTAATGGCCGTTGACCTCCCTTATAAACGCCTCAAATTGTATATGTATATCGAGTGGACCGAAACTAACCCCTCGTTCAATCGGGTTCTTTTGTCAATTCATCCTGTTCTCTTTGTAACTCCCATAATCGGCAAGGTATTTTGAGTTTTACAGGTGATACTCTCTCGTATAGAGCACGAGTTCTTTTTTTTCTCTTCATGATAATTATGCGATATAAGAGCTATTTATCAATTTAGGATAATGTTCCTGTGGGATGAGACACACAGTGCCTTCCGCTCGTTTCATATCTGTTGGATCGCAGTCTTGCAATACTGTTTCAACAAGTGAACCCACCGTCTGAATATACGCTTTAATTTCTCCCAGTATTTTTATACAGATGGGCAACAGTTGTCGAAATGAATTTATTAATTTTAGATACGTCAAATGTTTATTTTAGTATTGTTCCTGACAATAGAGACTTAAGAATATTATTATTTAGTAATCTTGTTTATTACTTTTTTAAATAAAACTGTTTCTAAATAACTCCACAATATATAGAAAAAATGGTAAAAAATTGACAATTGTTTCGATATTACTATCATCGTCAGAATGACAGAAGTTACATTTCAGGTGATGCCTACCTGATGTTTAATAATTATTTTTGGCTATCTTGTGATTGACTTAATATATAGGAATAGAAAAAAGAAAAAGATATATTACAAATATTAAAGTTTAGATATTATTAGCCCTCTGGGAATATCCTGGAGTTAGTTTAGGAAATATTAGTTGTAATGCCACTGGACTCCGGCACTGGTAGTAGTGGAAGAAAGACGTGATTCGATCGGTCTTGGTGAAAAGTGAGAATGTAGTGGTTTAATCTGCTAGTATTCATGAGAAACTCCAAAAGATAATCAGATAAGTAATTAAATATTGCATGAATTAAAATTAACTAATGTATATATGTAACTCATTGAATAATAAAACAAATTCAAAATATTAAATCCTAAATTCAAGTCATAAGGGAACAAAAACAGCAAAACAAAAGTCAGTCACTGGCCTGTTTGGAAATTTGTAGTCAGCATGCCTATCTGAATGTTCACAAACTTGTAAAACATTTTTTGTACACTGCCGATCTCCTATGCTACACCAGAAAGGACCTTTTTAACCTCAAAACGTATAAAAACTTAGTTTTAGTCAAAAATATTTTTATATAAAGGTTCAAGTCTGTGTACGCCACTGCTTATGATAACGTTATCCAAGATGATCGCGACGATTCATCCATCAATTTCCAGCACATTGTAACACCTTAATATTGTCGGAAAGTGATCACTTTTAGGAGTACTCAACGAATATTAAGTTTCCACGACAATACTCTTGTAGTCTGCTATTAGAACATTGGATCTCCTTATCTTGTTTCAAAATTCTTCTCAGAGAATTAAAAATTTATTTGCGAACTCGACTCCTGAGTTTACTTTTTGTAGTTGAACAAACGAAGGTAGGCAGTAACGCAGCTTTTTAAACCAGCATGTTTAAAACACTTTTGAGAGAATTTGAGCATGTTTCTTTTTGTGCTTTTACTACGGTTCCACTTTCCTGAAAAGTTTTTGTAATCTGTCTTGCTCTTGACAGCATTTTAATGTAAAATATTGAGTTGAGATTAAAGCGTTTAATTGAATATTAAATGAAAAATAAACAAGTCCCCATCTATAATAAATAAATACTGTAGTAATAGAAAATTTATAAATTAGAAATAATAACACAATATTTTTTAGTATAAAAGTTGTCTCGTAAATCAATACCGAGTAAAGAAATATTTAAAATACCTAAATACAATTTTTCTTTAAAGTTGTTAGTTTTTGGGATACATAAATGCCAGTATATATTATGGATTAAAAGGTTTTAACACGGTGTACAATGAATCCTCATTAAACAAAAATGATGGAGTCATAATATTCATTAAAAACGAACTCAATTATGATCAGACAAATATTAGCATAGGAAACATTGAACTTCTCGAATTCAATATAAAATTAAATGGAAAAACAATTAAAATAACTTCGATTTATCGATCTCCATATGATTCCAATGAACACTTTTTTAATTATTTACAAAACATTATATCAAGTGATATTCACGTAATAACTGGCGATATGAACATAGATTTACTATCAGAAAATGACATTGATGAATATAAAAATAATTTGGAATACTTCGAATTTTTCTCTTATATAAACGATATCACTCGACCAGATAAGCTCCACGTGCCTCGACCATTTCTTTGTAAAAGCAAATATAGAAATGCATGATCGAATAATGTCATTCATATTTCAGGATAAAATTAGTGACCACCGACCTATTGCTCTAACAGTAGATGTGGGTGAGAGAGCTGTGAATAAAGAATTCAAAAATACAAAAGTATATATAAATTACAGCAGGCTACGGGTTGCACTACAAAGTGAAACATGGGCAAACATTTATGAACAAAATGATGTCAACTCCAAATGTGAAATATTCATACACAGACTGAATTACCATGTAAAAAACACACATCTGAAATCAAAATAAAAAATAATTATAAAACTGAAAAAAAATGGATCACGTTAGGGCTATCCACATCAATAAAAGAAAAGAACAAGCTCTATAAACTACTAATTGAAAATCCCGATAACCTACAAATAAAACAAATATACAATAATTACAAACGAAACTTAAATAAACTTACTAAAGAAGCAATTGCCAATTGTGATATTTAATCTTATGTGATGCTCACATGGGATCAAAATCGTATGACTGTAATATATGTGTATAGGAGACTGTAATATAAGTGTTTGGAGAATCAACAAAAAACAAAAAATGTTAGTCAAAATCTAACCACGCGATCATTCCCGGGTTAATAATAAAGGTCTTTATTAAGTATAAATTAAATTAAATTAATAATTTAATTACCTGTATTCCTCTTTGATAATTATAATCATCGTGGTGTGCTTTTAGTCTTTGGACTAACCCTTGAATATCTTTCTTGCACTTTCTACAAATAGCCCTAAACCCTAATTTATTTGGATTTGTTGTCTTAATATAGAACTGCCATATTGGGTCTTCTTTTCTTCCACTCATTTTACTTTATTTATATGTTTTCACTTCACTTAACTAACCTAACTAGCGAAATGCGTGAAATTGTTGGGCAACGTCAATTTATAGGTTGAGAAGGAAAGAAAGTCTCGACAGGAATATTCTTGCAAAAAGCACAACAAACGCGTTCGTGCCTCACTCGGCAGTACTCGGCACTGTATAGCGAGTGTATAGGACAGAAGGAAAACAAATCACGACAAGAATTTTCTTGCAAGAAGTGCGACAAATGCGTTGTCACAAGTTTTTGAGCCGCAAATTTATTATAATTTTTAGACTTATACATTAAAATAATTAACAATAATTTAAAAGAATCAAATTGTTCAAATTTTATATTCAAATTTAAAAAATCAAATAAACCGTGATTCTTTTCAAAAAAATCAATGGTTTTTAATTTTTTTAATAAAAATCAGATTTTGCCCAACCCTGAAGAGATGTCAGTATATGTATTTGTAAGGTTGGAAAGTAATTTACTTTGAAATTTTGCATCGAAATTGTCAGCAATGATCTTCGCTATTTCATTATGTATTACAGTATCATTTGAAATAAGATGGGGTTTTGTTTCCTTGAATATTTCTAATCTTTTTCCAAACTTAACTGGGTTTTGTATTTTCGCTTATAGACGAGACATAGCTTTTTCAGGAGAATTTTTTACTCTATTTGAAAATGAATTTAGATTTTGCCCTGGCTTTTTTGCGTATGCACTCTAGCGTCAGTTATTATGGCTTAATTTTTAAAATATTGATTTTTATGCCTTCATATTTTTTTTATTGTTAATAAAGAGCAGTAAAACCCGATCTCTTTTTAATTTTTTCACAACTCTCAAGGAAACGTAATTAAAAAATGAAAACTGGCTCGGTACTTGAAGCCAGTAACTTTTGCTGCCACCTCCAAATGCGCAGTAAGATTATTCACCGCAGGGAGGGAGTAAATTCTTGTCTGAGCCTGCAGTGTGTGATTGTCAATCGTACATAATGTGTCAGGTTATAGTAATTTGTTATAGTTTCTTGCAATAATGTTGCAGTAAAATATGTCTAAAAAAATACAAGGTACGTAATTCTAAGAGACTGACTGAATTTGTAATGGAACAGTTTCTAAATGACGATAATGCAGACGAATTGGATGATATTATAAACTATTATCATACTGAAGAAGACAGTGATGGAGAACCGGAAATATGTGAAGAGGTAGATGACGATATAGGGGACGATAATACTGAAACGGAAGGTTTAGGAGGAAATGTACAACTGGAAGCAGTTTTACAAGAAAATAATAACCCCGATCTAGTCTACAAAACAAAGAATGGCACAGAATGGGCAAAAGTACCTTTTAGACAGTCGCGCAGTACAATCAGGGATATAGTCAAGATAAACCAAGGACTTACTGAATTTAGTTCAATTTTGACATCTGAATTGGATGCATTTAGGTTGTTATTTTCCGATGAAATAATTGAAGTTATTGTACTTCAAACAAATAATAAGGCTGAACAGGTAAAAGTGCACTTATCTTTATTGGTACAACTTTTGTAACTTTTTGCATTTTTTTATAATTCTAGGTATTGAAACTTTTTAATGAACGCCATCCTGATAAAAAATGAATATTGTTTCCAACAGACTCCACTGAACTCCTAGCCTATTTGGGACTTCTAATTTTCCGCACTATAGGAACTATGAATTCAAAACCGCATTTCCCTACTGTATATTCAATAATTACGTTAAACTCCATCAATTTGAAGTAAAAATATTTTTATCTCAGAAAATTATTGGTGTCGAGAAAAATCACTTTCCCACTTTATGTTCGTAGTGTATTTTATCATTATCATGTTTTTAGTCAATAACCTCACTGTATTTCAGTAGTGTCATTTTGTTACTTCCTATATTTCCTTAAGGATTTATGTAAGTCCTTAGATTTCCAAGTCTGATGAAGACTGCTATTGTTACCACTGAATTGTCTACCAGTTCAACAATATTTCATTATTAAGACAAATTTTAATGATGTTGACACTGACGGATCAGTCCCTCGAGGACTTGATTCAGTTTGTGATGAATATGCGCTCTCCCTTGGTGAACTGTCTCTTATAATATGGCTGAAAATGCAATTTGAAATTACGAAGATAAACATTGCACATATACAGGGAAAATTAGAACGGAAAGGGCGTTTAAAATGTTTGGTACATTATGAGAAATTGTCATGCATTTAAAAAACAATTTTGGAATTTCTCAGGGTGATATCTAATAAGAGAAAGTATTTCTTGTCCAAAATTGAATAATTTCGGTTTAATATCAAGCTATGTCCAAAACTTTTTCTTTTAAAAGCTATTAACTTTCAAGGAAGCAGGAACTTGAACAATTCTCGCAGTATTCCCAAGTTCACTATTTGTCGCAGACACGTGCTATGTCGGTTCTCTCTGTGATATTTTACCCACTCGAGTTCTGAGGTTCCTTAGGGTATTATACAGCCTGACACTAATCGAGAAAGTCGACGCTTTTAGCGTGAGTGGATTACTCTACTGTCGAGAAACATGGTGCATCTTCAGTATTACTTATATGTATTAGCTCCCAATTTACTGCCCGTTAGTTTCCTTAGATGTTGGTTTCTTGATGCCGTAGGTTAGGGTCGATACAAAGTATCCCGAAGCACCTAGACTGATGTGTGTGTTCTATTATAATTGTTGCTTCTGATAGACTCCTAATTCCCTTGTGGCAGCTTTCGATTTTAGTGAAAACATACTCTGGGTCTTCGAGTAACTTGGCTTAAGGCAGTTAACCCTGTAGTAACTGACAGGTCTGATGAGACATATCGCAGCTTTTTCTGCTTTTAGAAAACTGTTTCCCTGAGCTGGAATACCAGAAGTGCTCTGCTTTAGGTGCGATGGTGATTTATATTTATGTTAAACTGCTTCGGAGCCAGGATGGGTTTCTTACTGGAGGCATTTTTTTCTCAATCGGTTCTCTTTGCCGTTGTCGCTATCTTGATGTGAATACTTGTTTTCTTTTGTTAGTTCGTAGTGCTTAATGGTGCCAAATATTTTTGCATAGAGGATTTTTCCAGTTTATAAAATCGATGGGTAGTTTAGTTTTTGGTTCGATTTTGTTAAGCATCAGTCTTTCGAAGAGTTGGAACATATACAAAAGGATATGTTATCTAACATGTTCCATTATATGGATTAAATGAAGTAGAGGAATACAAACTCAAAGTGGAGGAAAGAAATTGTTTAATATTTTGCCGGGGTATAAGATGTATGAAACGCACTGGCAGATATCTGAAACATGTTACATTAATAGAATAGCAGAGAAACTATTGAAATAAGTTCAGAGGAAACAGGAAACGAAAAAAAATTATTGAAGGCTGATAAAAGGTTTCTGTAAAAACTCGAAATCAATTAAGAAAAAACACAAGTGCATCAAAAATACCGATAATTTTGCATGACAGCGTGTTGTCTAAAAACTGCATGAGTTCATTTTCATATTTTGGAGAAAGAGCCAGATACCGAAGGTGGAGGGGTCTTTTAACGAAATATGAAAATGACCGAATGCAGTTTTTCCAAGACAACACGCTCGAATGCAAAATTATCTGGTTATTTTGATGCACGAGTGTAATTCGGCAGAATATTTCCCGAATACAAATATTGGTTTAAATATTAAATACCTATTTCTTTTTTTTAATACAAAATATCCATTTTAAAATATGCTGTTAGGTACAATCAAAATAAAAAGATCCAAAAATACGACTTTTTTTTATTGATGCCTCATTTTACATATTTAAAACACGCCTCAGCGTGTTTAAATCGAACTTTCAAACACGCGCGTTTTTTAAAGTCCCTATGGTAACAACAACAACTCGAGAAACGTAAGTATCAATGACAACTTTTTTTATTAGTAAAGAATATATGAATCTACGGCCTAAAATTTGCCCCACCCCATCTGTTTTCGTTAATTATTTAAATGGAAAGTGCACAATTCAAAACATTGGTATTAATAAATTTGGTGATTTAGGGAAGGAAATAGCAACATATTTAAATCTGCCTGATCCGAATTTAAATACAGGGCATTGTTTTCGTAGGACATCTGCAACCGTATTAGTAGATGGCGGTGGTGATATTACTACATTAAAACGCCATGGTGGCTGGAAATCCAATTCAGCAGAAGGCTACATTGAAAATTCGGTTCAGAATAAAATCAGCATTTGCAATACAATATTGAACTCTATTGAGACTAGCAATAACGAAATAAATGTAAATATTCCTTCCATTCCAGATCAGTGGGACCTGGAATAAACTTTTCAAACTGCACAATAAATAATCTTGAAATCGGATTAATTACAATTATTATATGTTGAATATAAATACAAATAAAATGTTTATAGTTTTCTTGTATCTATGGCAATACCAATAACCGATGTATTAATTACAATTTTGTAGATTTTTTTTATAGAAATACGAATAATTTCTGTTACCTATTGTGTTCAATAAAAATAGATAATGTATGGTTTTTGATTATTTATCGGGTGTAGAAAAAATAGCGTATGCAACTCTCATGTAATGGTTATTAATACACTCGCATAAATCCCGGTTAATGCTCGTGTACTAATAACCATCATTACATGATCGTTGCATAATGTACTATTATGATTTCAAAGTGCACCAATAAAAAAAAATAGCGTAAAGTATTCGTGGATAACTGGTCTTTCAAACACTTGCTCTGCTGCGCCGTCGTGCTCGAAAAATGGCGCGTGTTTGAAAGACCTCTTTATCCGCTTATACTTTAATATACTATTTCATAACTATTTTTAATAGAAAGAACGGAAATATATAATAAAACGATTTTTTTTAAAGTAAACCTAAACTAAAAGTTGCAGGAATTTCAATGGAATACACAATTGTAATAACTCTTTGTGTTCTGATTAGACAATGCAGATACCGGTACATAAACGGATGAAGATGTTTGAAAGTGCTGTGGTACATCATTACCACGCATTTTTGTCAATATTTCATCCATTTGAAGATATGGCGTTATTGATTTGGAATTGGAATGGCCACTGATTTTTATAAGTTGCTGCTCGCCGACACACTTTTTAGCGAGATTGGAGACAGCCGTAGCTCGTAAGGAATGGTTAGTTAGTTTAATATTCTCTGTATTCAAACCTGATATTTTGGCTTGTATGTTAGTCCATTTGCTTACTGTATTTCGTCCAGCGGGAACATCTTTAAACCATTTTCTGTTCAACTTCCAAGCGCGATTTATGGTAAGAAAAAGTCGATTTGTTTTTATCCCATCCCGGTTTTCTAAGAATTTTTTGTATAATCGAATGAAACACAAATCAGGATGGATTTTATTCATTACTAGCCATTTCGGTGAAGCGCATGGTTTTTCCCCTCATTGCGTTGTCTTAGTAAATACAGGGTCGTAAATAATCCTTCCTGTTTTTTCACCTATGTTATTTTTTTCTTCTTCAAAGTATGAAATTAAGCACTTGTAGCCTTCTCCACCATGCCAAGCTAATTCAAAAGCGAAAACAAAAAATACCTTCCTTAGTAACCCATCTGGGGTGTCACAACCACGAACCATATTGTGAAATTAATCGTACTTTAGAAAAACCATTTTGCTTACGCATATTGAATGCCCAGTCCGTTAATATTTCTGCCAAAACGTTGATTTGTGTTGTTTCATCCAATGTAAATTTTTTTCAGCACAAAAGCTCATAAACTGTCGCCACACGTATTGTCGTTGTGTTTAGTGTTATTTGGTTCGCTTTCCATCACTTTATTTTCTATAATTCCCAATGAATCACATCCGAAACGAGACATTTTAAAAAATATTTTTTGACTTTACTTCAAACTGATTTTATTTTTAATTATCATGGATTCACAATGGGATTACCGTGGATACTTAAACAATGCAATTATCGTAGTGCTCTTTCGGTTTCTACAGTACAGTTACCGCTGTAATCAATCGATAATTGCACTCCTCTTATGGGATTTTTTACACATGAGGGAAATATTCGCTATAATTTTGCAATAATTGCACTCTATTCACATGGGATTTTTGACAGGGGGGACATATTCAACTAAAATGTAACAACTGCATTTCTAAAAATTAAGTAACTTCAACTATACAGGCAGAATATACCTAATTGCTTTATTTAATAACATCAGACTTCCAAATCCCTTTTTCAATGTTTTGGCCTACGCATGATACAGATTCTCTTAATGTTGTTTTAAAAACTACCTGAGATGAAAACATATGTGTACCTTGAAAATGCCATTCTTGGATTTCTGAATGTTTTTGGGCCCTATTGGAAACAAATTCAAGTTGTGCGGTCAAAAGTTACACCTTTTGATTTTACCTGAAACTCTCTACCTATACATTCATGATTTGAGTACTTTTAATGATATTTTTGAGAATTTCACTAAAGGCAAATAGTTTTATTAGAAAATATTTTATAGTTGTAAAACATTGACACTATGGTTATAAAAAATTTACGAAAAACATAAAATCACGCTTAAAATCACGCTTTTTGTTATATTTGAAATAATTTTATCTGATATTACTGATAGACTACACCGCTTCAAATAATTAGAGGAACATATTTTTACATCTTAATACTTTTATTAATTTTAGCAATATAGAAATCTAATAACGTCAGTTTAAAATAATCATTTTTTATGTAGCAATAAAAATTTTAATTTAGAAATGTAGTGTGGTTTGGAATAGTAAACAGTTTTAACAGTCCGTGATAGATTGTTAAGTTTGACACTAGGTTTCCAAAATTAGACATCTAAATGAAGAAGTCTTTCATGTTTCTGTTTTTATCGAAAATGGTACCAATATTCGACAGGTGGCAAGAAATTTTAACATCAACCTTTCCGTCCTCCATAGATATGTAGAAACCGGAGGATATAGAAGACACATTAGACAGGTTCGTAAAAGGAAAACAAAGAACAGGTTTTTATTCCTGTCTTCTTTGCTTTTGTAATCTATCAATAATAAATGAAACTAAAATTAACAGCAAAAGAGTTTTATAATCAAATTTTATCAAATGTTTTCACTAACAGTTGAAACTAGCCTTTACAGTTTCGTATTAAAAAAAGTATTTCAACATTCCTTTGTGGTGTTAAACGCTATGAATCACACGACGCAGTATATTATATTTATACATATTCCTTTATTAGAAATCTTTATATATAGGGTGTCCCTCAATGTTGACCGTATTACAGTCGGCTAAACTGATATCTCTTCACGCCCCCGTGAAGGCAAGTTTAGCTGAAACAAAACAGAAAATATCCACATTAGACTATAACATACTAAATATTATATAAGAACGAATTTTTACTTTTCCGCCCAACCTATCTACAGTGTTGGGAACATTACGAGGGAACATACGTTTTACCGTCAATGTGTTAGAAAGAGACAAAACACATATAAATTCAGTGTGTGACTCCTCTTCGCTAACAGGGTATCATAAAGTGAGAAACGAAAAACTGGGATTTCTGGCAGGCACCGCCTTCGAGAAGCGTACAGTAGCTCTTATGTCTGGCTTTTACTTACAGTTTTAAATAAACAAATTAGAAATTAATTCAGGCTATTACTAGTCACTTTACCACAGCAAAATATTGTATAAACAACTCATTATGTTAAAGATCGCAATGAAAGAAGTTAATGTTAGAAATATAGATGTATAATGTGAATCAACATTACTTTCGTTTATCCCTTCATGATTAATTTACAAAGAAATAATTCAGCAGTAATAATCTAATTCACAATATTAGTTCGGTTAGTATTGGAATAAATAACATAACATGCGAAATAAAATTTGTATTAATAATAATATGTGCTTCCAAATATCTCAATTCTCATTTATCGCTAACAGGAAAACCCACAACGCCGGCCTCACAAATTCTTTGTAGCTATTAACAGTATTGCCAATTTTTATTGTATATTTATATTAATTGTAAAATGCATTGTTCTAACACGAGAACAAGTTATAAGAAGATTTTAATTATGATAATTCAAGAGGTTGTAACAGTTCAAGATATAATTAATTCCATCTATTCGTTGAATATTTTATTGTAATGCTGGAAATTGTTCTAGTTTTCAGTTTGAAAGCGGTTAAAACCTTTACTTTTTTCCAGATTTGGCAACGTGAAATTGGTCTCGAAACATCTGCTGTGTTTCGAATGTGTTTGTAAAAAAAATTTGGTATCTTTATCGTTTGTATGCAACTGAGAACGAATTCTCTGTGTAAACACACACACAGTACAAATTAAATAAAACGAAAATAAAAATAAAATCGTATTCTAATGAAAATGCCTAGAATTTTTAAATAAAAGTAATATTATGATATGTAATAAATTAAAAAATAAAACTTCCTAATTCTTCAATGAGCTTAAATCAAATGTTCGAATAAACCCCCGTTTTGAGCTAAGCAGTAACCGAGACGGTTATAAAATTCTTGACGAACACGTGTTATTTGCATACAAATTTGTAAAATTTATTCCCTTAGTTCATTTAGACAAGTGGCTCTGTTTTATTGGAACCCATAAATTCTCGATTTTATATAACCCCAGAAACATAAATCGTTGGGAGCCAGATCTGGAGATCTCTCAGGCCATCTTATGTTACCATTCGTGGAGATAATCCGATTGGGAAATTGTGTATTTCAAAATTTTATTGCTAGTCGATAATTATGTGATGCACAACCGTCATGTTGGTACCAGATATCATTGAAGTTAACACCTAATTGTATAAGGGCAGGAGTAATTTGATTTTCCAGCATGTCCAAATATTTTTGTCCGGTTAAATTGCCGTCAATAAAAAATGGTCCAATTAAATGTTCACCTAATATTCCAGCCCAAACATTTAACTTTTGGGGATATTGAGTTCTATTATTGTAATGTTTGTATAAGTTTGTCCTTGACCAATATCGAATAACGGATGAATTATGTGCACCGTGTATGGGAAAAGTCGATTCATCTGTGAACAAAATATTTTTCGAAAAGTTTGCGTTCAATTGTATTCTTTCCATAACTATTTCACAAAATTCGATTCTACGAAATTGATCGTCTGGAAAAATTTCATGGCTCTTTTTCAGTTTGAAACTACGATAAACATTTTTTTTAATACAGTCCGAATCGTTTTCGGATCAACATCAAAATCCTTTGCTAAATGAGTGGACGATTGTAGGAGATTATTTTCCGCACTGGCACAAATTAAAATATCTCTTTCTTCTTTTTCGGGTTGGGTTTGACGATTTTCTCTACGCGGTCCATTTTTAGTAGGATTGACACATGCATGCTCTTCAAAATTTTTTATAACCGTTCTCACTTGATTTTTGCTAATTGGTTGGGCATTTTCGAATGCCACAATAAACAAATTTTCACCTAGTTCTCGATATGAATGACCCTAGTAGTACCATTTTACAATTTGCACTTTATGGTGTACTTGCATACTCATTTTAATGAGATTTGCAAAAGATCGTTACTCATTCGCAAACAAACGTTTAGTGAAGTACTCAGATTGTACAGTTAAACATCTGCAAGAGGCGCACGCGCAATTCGTATTCGTCTGGTATAATAAAGTACGCTGGCTTTTAATTCCCTGTCTCATGATTGTCCTTCTCTAACACACTGGTAACGGCCATATGACCATTAAAATTTCCCTTTGGCCGTGAGAGGTTATCGTTTTACGTTGAAATTAAATGTGACTGATTTTTCTCACAAATAAGAAGAAAATTTTTACGGGCACTACAATCTAACGCGTGGATAGAAAATGAAGAGATGCAAACGAAATCGTTTTATCAGGAGCGTAGGAAACAGGCGGTTTACATTGAGATATTTTTAAAACCAGAATACAGTTGAACAAATATTAGCAAACGACTTATTTCTCATTTTATGATATCCTGTTAAAGAAAATGGTGATACACTGAATACACATGTTTTATTACAACATATTGTCGCTTTTGGACTCTGTATTGTTGCCATAGATTATTCCTTATGATGTTAATGAAAATTATTATGCTTATATTCATTAATTGTACCCGCAATATCGACGAATGTAATTTTTTTAGCTATCTTCTAGTGATTTTTTAGTAGTTTTAATTTATTGTTCAAATCATATTAGCGTGTAGTACCCGAACTGATATAGTGAATTAGTTTATTACTACTGAATTATTTCTTTGTAAATTAATCATGAAGGGATAAACGAAAGTAATGTTGATTCACATTACACATCTGTGTTTCTAACATTAACTTCTTTTATTGCGATCTTTAGCATAATGAGTTGTTTATACAACATTTTGCTGTGGTAAAGTGTTTATTTAAAACTGTATATGCGAGAAAAGTATTGATTTACCCACAAAAAAAGTGAAATTTTGAAAAAAATTTCTGAGTTATTTTTACGTTTTCCATCAACAGCAACACGAAAAAACGGTTTTTAGAAAAAAACTCCTGTGTGTATGTCGTCGTCGGTCACTTTTTCTTACATGTCTTGTTAGCACGATACCGCCTTCGGAGTGCCATAAGTCACCAATTTTATGATTGAATATTGTTAAGGAGTCACAGATGAACCCTATTGATTTTCAGCTCACCAGAGCCAGTTCAACGGGTGCTATGGTACTTGAAGTACGACATTTTGTCATTTTTTGAGAAATTTAAGTTTGTTAGCACGATACAGCCTCCGGAGTTCAATAAGTCACAAATTTTATGATTGAATATTATTCAGGACATCTCGCAGATGAGCTCTATTGATTTTTATCTCACCAGAGCCAATACAACAAGTGCTACAGTACTTTAAGTACGATATTTTGTCATTTTTGGAGAAGTTTCAGGTAGTTAGCATGAGACAGCCTCCAGAGTATATACAAGTGACCAATTTTTTGATTGGATATTATTCAGAGCGTCTCAAACATGAACCCTATTGATATTCAGCTCACTAAAGCCAGTACAACGGGTGCTATGGTACTTGAAGTACCAAATTTTTGTCATTTTAGGAGAATTTTTAGTTTGTTAACAAGATACAGCCTCCAGAGTGTATACGATTGATCAATTTTATGTTTGAATATTGTTCAAGGTGTCTCACAGATGTACCCTATTGATTTTCAGCTAACTATAGCGAGTACAGCGGGTTTTATAAATCCAGATATACTGCATTTTTGGTTACTTCTGGAGAAATTTCGGTTTGTTAACACGATACATCCCCCGAAGTGATACAAGTGACAATTTTATGATAGAATGTTAATCAGGGCATCTCATAGATGCGGAAAAGTTAGTTTTAATCTTTAACCCTTTCGCTGCGGCAATACGACGAAAAGATACGGCGTTTGCGGCACAATATTTTATTTGAAAACTTATTGGGTTTCTATGTATTGTACAGATTTTTGTCAAAGCTAATCATATTTGCTGTTTTTATCAGAAATTTTTGAAAGACGCTCATGTGCGTTCTCCGCATATTTGCATCGATGCGGAAAGCGCAAATGCGCTTCTAATGAAATGTTTAAAAATAATATTTTTTTAAGAATATAACTTTATTTGTAAACGAAACCTCTTATTATAAAAAAAAGAAACATACATATTATAAAACATTAACATTATTTTTTGTGGTATTCTTGAAAACATGCCCCTAAACACAGTCCAGGTTTGTCTGTGCATGCTAGATAATGGTAAATGGTATCTCTTCGTATTTTTTTAAGCCCTTTTCATTGGTTGTAGAAATTTTTGAAGGTATATGTTCCAGATTTGGTTTATGGCCTTGTAATGGGGATGGTGCTGGTAAAAGTTTTTCCAAAATTGCAATTCTAAATTTATTGAGTGTCATTTTTTTCCAGAAAATTTGTTGAAGAGTATATGAGAGTTTATCAATAATAGCTGAATGACGTCTATACCCATTTTATTATACCAACGTATTGTTTTCCGTTCCGCTGGATAATAAGCCATAAGTTGGTCTCTTCTGTCTACTCCACCCATATTTTTATTGTACTGGACAATTGCTAAGTGTCTTTCTTTTTCCTGTCCTCTTCTATTTTGCACCACTTCCATCTTATTTTTAAATTCTGTTGAAACGTACGTAACATCTCTCTTATCAAACCATTTACCAATCATTACTCCATTTAAATATTAGGCGTTCGTTTCACCCTTTTTTAGCTTTACATGTACAACGTCACCTGAAGAACCCTTTCTATCCTTTCTCAGGGTACCTGTGCAAGAAAGTGCCTTGATTTATCAAAGTTTTGGCGAGATCATAGGAGTTGTAAAAATTATCCATATAAAGTGAGTGCCCAGAATTTAGATAATTACGCATAAGATGAAGTACTACTTTCTGGGTATGATCTTTACCCCCAAGCATATCATTTGCGCCAGTATAAACTATCATATCCAGTACCGTTCTATCAGATTCGGTCAACATATAAATCTTGATTCCATATTTATGACGTTTTTTAGGAAGGTACTGTTTAAAAGTAAGTCTTCCTTTCCACAAGAACATCGATTCGTCTAATGATAAATTCTTTCCTGGATAGTATATATCTTTCATTTTTTGAGTAAAATAATTCAATATTGGCCTTATTTTATGTAGTCGATCTAGTTCCTGATCATATTCTATATTTGCGTTGAAATGTAAGCATCTCATAATGACTAAGTATCTATCTCTACTCATATATGTTCTAAAACAAGTAGAGACTAGTCGATGTGTTTTCCAGTAGTCGTGCAAATTATTTAACTTTATTGTTCCCGTATGTATTGTCAGCCCCAAAAAAATTAGTAATTCTGATACCGTAATATCCTTCCATCCGGAAATTCTTGACTTTACTTTCCCACTACTAGTAGCCAGAACCTCTACAGCATATTCATTTGTTTCTCTTACTATCATTTCCAACAATTGGTCATCGATTAACATTCTAAACCAATCATACGGATCATCGCCTGGTGATTCAACCAGCAATTGACTCCTTTTTTGAAACTGAATCTTTGTCATATTGTCAATTGTTTCTTGCCACTCACTATTATTTCCCCGTAAGTTTCAGGCAAATCTATAATATTTTGAGGAATAGTATCTTGAACCACGTCATGTAAATATTCATTTTCACTCTCAGAATTGCCAGTCTCATCTTCGTCATCAATTCGATCTAAAAAGATAACAGCATCAGCATAAATTAAAAATCTTTATTGTATAATACTTTTACAACTTACAATCATAATCACTATCATTTTCATTTAGCAAACTTTCTTCATCTGAATCGTATATATATCCCATCATTTCTTCAACTGTTAAGTCTTTTGGATTTTTTATATGTTTAGTTTTACGCTTTTTTACATTAGAAGGCCCCGCTTCACTTAAATCTGCCATTATACAATAAATATCTAACGTTAACATACTCCACAAAACGATACATAATGACACCGACCTATATCTGAACCACGTTTTATTTTACAATTAGAGTAAAGTACCCAGAACCTGACGCCATCTATACCTAGAACTTGACACCATCTAGAAAATGTTTAGCAAATCTTTCCGATAAACGAACGTTGCCTATTTATACTTGACATTTATGTCTATATGCGGACAAAATCTTGTAGACTTACCGCAACTGCTGAATTCAAACGATACAATTATATTTATACCTAAACAGGCCGCACGGGCGCGCCGTCCGCATATAGCTCGACTTCGCCAGGCCGCATATGTGCGCTTGCCGCAGCGAAAGGGTTAAAACCGTTTATTTTTATTCGTTCTCATCGTTACTAGTTTCACTATCTGAAACCCTTGTAACAAAAGGTCTCAGCAACTACGAAGGGTCCCTTATATTTTGGTTCAAGCTTTCTGCTCTGTCCGTCATTAGAGCCTTTATTTGCTTGTACCAGTATGTGTTGGCCAACCGTAAACTGCTTTAAAGGAGCATGTCGTTTATCGTAATATTGCTTTTGCCAGCGTTCAACCAAATGGACTGTTGAAAGGTGTTAAAAGAATTTTAAATTTCGTTAAGTTTGTAGTACAACCAGGATGATTCATCCGAATTTCAGACGTGTATGCACTTGTTGATCGTTGAAAGATTGCGTTCAATTAAAGCAAGTCTGCGCACTACGTATGTTTAAGTTGTTTTGACAGGTTCAAAAATTCAAAAGCAATTTTACTTAACAGTGGTGCATGAATGGAAAGAAGAAGAAGACTCCGATATTTTTGGACTAATATAAAAATCACGACTGCCTTCGGAACACGAAATCTGAGAAGTATAAAAACCGAGCATTGAGAGACAAGGCAATTAATGTCTCTTTTATTAGAATTAAATATATCGCAAAGCAATTTGCAATTTTAGTTTTGGTAGAAGTGCTTCCCTCATAATAGTATTTCGTTTTTGAATTTTGAACATGAGTCGACGCATCACCCATGGTCCATTCCACCCACGTCGCCGTTTCTCTGTAGCTTTTTTCTTTTTTTTTTTAATTCTTCTTTATATACCTCCAGGAGATGTTCACAAATAATTTCATCCCCGTTACGCGCGATTTCAGGCGACATTTTAATCAATTTAATTGAAACGTGTATAATTTGTCTTTCAATTTCATTGTTCAATTTGGTTGAATCATCCCAATATTTCAACCAAATTGAACTTATCCCTCACTGACTCGAGGTCCAGCCGTTCACTGCTTACGACGTCGGACGTAATAAATGCATCGTTCACACCTCTGGGGCGATACCCAAAGAATACCTCGTAAGGTGTCACCAGTAGTGGAATTAACCGTTGAGTTAATTCCCCACTTAACTTTACTCACCGTTTCGTCTCACCTTCCGTTGAAGCTGTTATAGATGATAGGATGGAACGATTCATTCGCTCGGCTTGTCCGTTTGCTCGAGGAGTAGCGCTGGCGCAGAGTACCCGTTTAATGTGTAGATTTTCACAAAAGTCTGTGAAAGCCTTGTTGTTGAAAGCCGTTCCCCGATCGCATATTAGTCGATGAGGTACACCAAACGTCTCCATAATTTCTTCCAGATAACTTATAACAGGCTGAGTTTTGGTGTTTGGTACTGCTTTCATGAATAAAAATTTCGTAAAACCGTCGATCGCTACTATTAAGTAGGTGTTTCTTTTTACACTCGTAACAAATTGACCCAAATGATCGATGTGCAACGTGTCTATAGGAACCTTTTGTTTTTCTATTGGATTCAGCCGTCCTTGTTGCTTTCCTGCGGGTGTTTTGTTGTAAAGACAACCTAAACACGATCTAATATAATTTTTGAACTAGGTTCTCATGGCGGGGAACCAGGAGTAAGAGCTTATAACTTCCAAGGTTTTATCGACGGCGAAGTGGCCAGCTTCGTAATGATAATACATAAGTATTCTTCGTCTTGTAGTTTTAGGAACAACCCATTTCTTTCCTGTACTGTTTTGCGGTATAGGCGATTGTTTATTAGACAGTAATTAGAATGTAAGTCTCTGGACTCCCTATTGTTTGCTGGTCGTAACAGCGTTTCAATTATTTTTCGGCAATGTTCGTCTTGCAACTGAGCTGAGAGTATCCAGTCTTCCTCGGTAACATTTACAGGTATAACTTCAACAGGTCCTCGACTCAGAGCCATTTTGGAGCCGGATCTGTATTCTATGTCAAAATCGTATTCGTGTATAGTAAGCCACCATCTTGCAATTCGTGGAATTTGGTCCCTCTCCATCATAATGTTTCTTAGCGAATTGCAGTCAGTAACGACTTTGAATTTTATGCCAATGGGGTACACGCGAAACTTTTTTAAAGCTTTCACCACGGCTAAAGTTTCTAATTCGTAGGAGTGATATTTTTATTCTGCCTCACTATTAGTACGACTAAAATATTGTACGGGTTTAAGGGTGCATCCTCTTGCCATTGGAACAAAATATCGCCTACTTCGCTGGCGTCACAGTATACCTCCGTTGTAGCATTTCTCTTAAAAATGGCCAGAATAGGTCACTCGGTAAGTTTCGTTTTTACAATCCCGAAAACAGCTTTTTTTGTTCCCCCATAAGAATGTTCAGTCCTTTTTGGTCAACGAAGATAAAGGTTGCGCTATAACGCTTTTACAAACTTTCGAAAATAGCTTGCTAGTCCCAGGAAGCGTCTAACTTACATTTTTTGGGTGGTGGAAAATTCGAAACAGCTTCTATTTTATGGCTTCCTGATCTTATACCTTAACTAGAAATCTCATGACCCAAATACAATATTTTGTCTTGAAGAAAATAACATTTGCTTAACCTCATAGTAATTCCTGCGGTTCGAAATCCATCGCTATTTCAAAACGTAGTGGTCCCAAAACTTGATTTATGGTCCTTTGAAACCCTGCAGCTGCATTAACAAGACCAAAAAGTATTCTCAAAAACTCATATAATGCCCATCTGGCGGTACAAATGCACAAAAGCCGTCTTAGGTGATTTTTCTTCGATTGGAATTTGGTGATATCCCGAAGCCATATCTAAGGTAGTAAAGTATTTTCTGCCTTTCAAAGAATCCAAGAGGTCGTCAATTCTCGGGAGAGGGTACTTGTTCTTCAGGGTTTTTCGATTTAAGACCCTATAATGAATGCACATGCGCTGCTCTCAATTTTTCTTTTTAACGAGCAGAATCGGACTTGAGTACGGGGAAGTCGAATCACGAATTGTTTCATTATTTTTTAGTTCTTGGACAATCTTTCTAGTTACTTCCAGTTCACTAGATGCCTCTGTGTAATGTCGATAAATAATAGGAAAATCATCTGTTAGGTCAATTCTCATTTTCGTAACATTAGTTCTGCGAACCTCTGTAAGTTCTGTAGCAAAACAGTCGTGATACTTGTTTAAAATATTTAAAAGACTAATAGAATCAGTTTTCGAATAATCAGGATTTATTTGATTTTCAATATCTTCAAAAGTAAACAATTGAAAATTCGTAACCTCTGCTGACATAACAGTTACAGGATCTTCCCGTCCTTCGTAACATGTCCACCCTCTAATAAAAAGACGACCTTTTTCGTAGCATAGATCGTTGTCTGAGGAATTAAAAACCGACAGGTAGCCGCCACGTTTCAAATTCGTCACACACCTGCATATAACATGAAATTTTCTCGTTATATTTCTATGTTGTAAGTGAACAAAAACATCACCTACGTCTTCATTACTGTAAACCTACATATAGCCTACGTGGTGTGCTGGATTCATAGTTGCCCCAGAAACTATAAATTTACCTTTTTTTGGAGGTAATTAGCCTAACTTGGTTATCATGTATAATAACAGTAACATCTCTATTGTTAACAAAAAGGTTGTTCTACAATAACAGAAAAGTTTTAAATATAGTCAGGCACAATTAATGCTTTTACATCAGCAGTAGCCAAGTCAACTATTAAATGAATTAAAACCTTAGAATTTACGAAAACAGCTCCACCGCCGAAGCCACGGAACCAAGCTTATGTCGCCTCACGCCTTAATCCAAGTCTAGCAACCTCACATTCTCGAATCGTTACTGCACCACAACCTGAATCGACGTAACCTCTCATAGGCTCGCCATTTATAATACAATCGATAAAATAACATGTATTTACATCATTATCGTCAGGAATTTTAGGAATTTGTAAAATGTTCATAGACTTACCTGTAGGGGCAACATCTGGTCGGTTTCGAGACACTCACTAGCCTCGTGACCTAGTAATTTGCATTTAGCGCATTCTACACGTCGTTTGGGGAATTGGTTTTGGTAATGCCTTCGCTTGCAATTGAAACACTGCACTTGTTTAGTATCCATCTTCACAGTACTTTTTCTTTGTTTCCCTCCATAATCAGGTCGGTGACGTGATTCAGGTCTTTTAGAGCGTTTAGTGTTTTGTGGTGTACTAGTATTAGTCTCATATAAATGGTAATCTCGTAAAGATGAAAGATATTCCTCGTAGAGGACCTCCGGTGAATCGTAACGACCAGCCCGTGCGACATTTTGGCCAGATATTTGACATGGTCTGAGTAGTAGAGAAATTAATAACGTTTAATAAACAGGAAACATTAACATCGAACGAAATACATATTTAATTGAATATTTAAATATTTTTCAATCATAATCATAAATTGTTCAGTTATTATATACAATCTTTCGAACTTGATTATTTGAACACCCACTTGTACTTGCAATAGTTGTTATATTTTGATTGCTATTGTTTTTCACATTTGCAATAATTAATTCGCTCGTGTTTATCACAAATCTTTTTATTTTTAAATGCGTGCACAACGTGATTACTTATATTTGACGTTTAACTGTCACATATCTGAAAACACCGAACTTGATAGGCCAATCAGGGTTAAGAGTCAAGTTTGGAGTTATCGAGAATCCGAACTTGACTAGGGCACCTGATTGGTTCATTTGACAAGTGCGTGAAATAGTCATATATTGGACAAGACGATTGAAAATTCTCGATTATACGAGACGTGTTGCTTGGAAACACCACGAGACCGAAGGTCGAGCGGTATTTCCTAAAGGCAACACGTCGAGCATGTCGATAATTTTCAATTGTCTAGTTTTATACAGGTAGACTATTATCATGAGTAAAAATTGAATTAAAAAGTAAACAGGAAATTTATTGAACAAATTTAATCATTAGTTAAATTAAGGCTCGGTCTTTCCAAGTCTGAATAAAGTAAAGTAAATAATATACATTTATCCACCACTGTTGAATAATGTACCCATTATACGTCTGTTTACTCCACCTTAATAATACCCATTAATTACGGCAGTGATTAATGAATCATTAATCACTGCTGTATTGATTTAGTTATAATATTATATTGTTTTGCTACAAACAAACGGTTTTTAATTTTTTTTCGTATGAACCACTAAATATCTTCAATTCAGTTCTGTACATATAAAAAAAATTTAAAAAGTAAATTTTCCTAGATCAGATTCGAACCCGGGACCCGCGGTTGGAAGGCACGGAGCATCTACACCAAGCATTCAGCGACTTGGAATGTGCGTGTCGTATATCTGATTCTTAACATACCATGTTTTTCGAAACAATTTATGAATTGAAGTAGGTTTTGAAACAAAATAAATTTGACTCATACCTGTCAACATTATTGTTTGTGTGCGTAGATTTCTGTGTTTTGATATTTTGTGTTAAAAAACCAACTAAAAATGGATATAGAAAATGAAAATGACTTTTCTTTAACACCACCAGAAATTAGAGATGCCGCTGAGTTGCCTCATTAAACTTATTGCCGGAAAAGTCTAGGAAAGTATATAATATGTCCTATGAATATTTTTTAACTGGAAAAAGGAAAAGAAAACCACTTCATCTTCCGAATCAACTTTGTTAGTGTACTTATTGAATTATCCGCAAAATATAAATTTTCAACGCTATGGACCTATTATTCAATGCTTAGAAATACGATCACCTCACCTTACATCAAGGTATAAATTTAGATTATAAAAAATTACGAGCATTATTAATACGGAAATCAGAAGGTTTTCAGCTAAAAAAGCGGAAACTTTTTCTAGCGAAGATATCAATAACTTTTTAACTAAAGCATCTGATTATAAGTACCTACCAACAAAGGTGAGATCTTGTTACACATTCATTACATTCTGTATTTTAAGGTTGCTTTAATAATGGGTGCATGTAGAAGTAATGAGTTGTATGAAGTGAAAATAACCTATTTATGAGTACATTGGATCATCTTTTTTGGTTAATGTGCCAAATACCAAAAATTTACTGTCACGGATAACTTTTACAAAATATGCAAGACTTATATAAGTTTTCGACCAAGTAATGTAACCAGTGACACATTCTTTTTAAATTACCAAAATGGTAAATGTACAACTCAGAGAATTGCAATAAAAAAAATTACAAAAATGGGAAAGGATATCGCTGCTTTCCTGGAATTACCGAATCCAGAACAATATTCTGGGCACTGGGCACAGTTTACGCAGATCTGCAACCATACTGGTTGACGCAGGCGGGGATATTACAGCTCTCAAAAGGAACGGTGGATGGAATTCCACCGCCGTGGTAGAATACTACATAGACAACTCACAAATAAAACCGATACAGCCAACAAAATATCATCTTGAATTCAACCAAACGTAAACCAAACGAATCAATATACATATAATTCAAATGTTTCGATAAGTTACCAAAACATTAGTTTTGATGTTAATTCTATCCCTGCGGTTAACTAAACCAATTGTTCAAATATTACAATTATTAATAACTATAAATAAATACCATCATCTTATAAGATTAGATACGTAATATTTGTTAGGCTAAATACATAGATTTTTGAGTTAATTATTATGAGATATTATAAGATTATTATAATTTTCGATAACTATGTCTATGTATAAATGAACAATAATATATTGTATGAAATATTTGTTAGAATAAAACAATAGTGTTTCTAATAATGTAACAAAATTTTCCAACAAAACTTCAACAAAATATTTAGTAGTCGTGGATAAAGTATAGTATTCTTCTTCTTCTTTCTCAGCCACTTCTTATTCACTCCTGGACGTAAGCCTCTTTCATATTTCTCCATGCTGTCCTGTCCTGTGCTTGTTGAAACCATCTGTTTCCGGCCTGTCTTTTGATATCATCAAGCCATCTTCTCTGTGGTCTTCCTGTGCTTCGCCTTGTTTGTCTTGGTCGCCAGTACGTTAGTTTGGTTGTCCATTTAGCTTGATCCTGCAGGGCCACATGCCCTACCCATTGCCATTTCAGCTCCGCAGTACGCTTTATTATATCCATGACTTTAGTTCT
Source organism: Galeruca laticollis (assembly GCA_963921935.1). Taxonomy (NCBI): domain Eukaryota; kingdom Metazoa; phylum Arthropoda; class Insecta; order Coleoptera; family Chrysomelidae; genus Galeruca; species Galeruca laticollis. Next base: position 116,194,596 of record OY998182.1, on the reverse strand, counting down.
TTGTCGGATATCTTCCTTTTTCTGTCTCTGAGAGTAATTCCGAGCATCGCTCGTTCCATCGTTCTTTGCATCACTCTTAATTGATTTGCTGTCCTCCCTGTCATTGCCATTGTTTCCAGTCCATAGGTCGCTATCGGTAGTATACAGGTATCGAAAACTTTTCGTTTAAGGTTGATCGATATGCTGCTATTTCTGAATATATAGTTCATTTTTCCGAACCCCACCCAGGCTAATTTTATTCTTCGTTTAATCTCAGCCGTTTGATTTTCTTTTCCTATTTTTATTACATGTCCCAAATATATATACTTTTCCACGTTTTCTAGTTTTGTACCATCTATATATATTTGTTCGTTGGTGTTACTTATTATTTTAGTCTTTGCGATGTTCATTTTTAAGCCGATCTTTTTTGAAGCATTATTAAGTTGTTCTAACATGTTGCTCAGTTCGTGCACATCACTGCTTATCAGGACAATGTCGTCAGCAAACCGAAGATGGTGTAGATAGGAGCCGTCGATATTTATTCCTTTTGTTTCCCATTGTAATGTTTTAAAGACGTTCTCAAGCGCCAGAGTAAATAATTTTGGTGATATTGTATCACCCTGACGTATTCCCCTATTTACCTTAATCTTATCCGTTTTTAGATCTTCATTTATTTTGACATGAAAAGTGGCATTTTTATATATATATATATATATATATATATATATATATATATATATATATATATATATATATTTTAATAAGTTTGTGTACCTGGAATCTATTCTAGCATCGTTCATAGCTTGTATAAAGGCCCACGTTTCGACAGAATCGAACGCTTTGTGAAAATCCACAAATGCCAAGTGAAGGGGTATGTTGTATTCCGTTGTTTTTTCTATCAGTGTTCTAATAGCTTGTAGGTGAATTATAGTACTGAATCCTTTACGGAATCCCGCTTGCTCTACTCGCGTATAATGAGTTATTATTCTCTCGCTAGCGCTCGTGGCAGTAAACTTCACCTCGTGAATAATAACCTTCACTATAGCGCGTTGAATAATATACTATTATCAAATAAGCCCTAGGTTCGTCTTTCCATTATTGGATTCTTCATATTCGCAGAATATCCAGCATTATTTTACAGTTAAATTATGAGGAGCTATAAGTTTGAAATAAACTTGTTCGGGTTGTGAATAACAACCGACTGAAGTCGATTAACTAAGAATTTTTAATTAATTGTTTCTAGTATTGGCGATTGTAATCTAGTTTAAATAAAAACTGTCACATTTATTTTGAAATGGATATTTTTAATCATTTCGAGGAACTCGATAATCAAGAGATACAAGAAATAGTAGATTTTGTAAATTCTCATTGAATTAAATAATTAAGCTCTCCATATTTTCCTCTGCAATCTGGTTTAAGTTTAACAGTTTTTGACTCCAATAGGCTATTTGACTCATATCAAAACTTATTAAAAATGTTTAATTCATAAAATATTTGTCCAAAGGTACCCAAATATGTCGATAAAAATTTATAAAAGTGGGTAACAGCTCTAAAAATTTATTTTGAAAATATAAATTCAAACCGCCGAAAAAGCGGGGCTGGTAAATTGCGCACAGCGGTCAGTTTATAGCCAGGTATAACCAAAATGTTCCTTTTTCATAGGTAAATTGCGCACGAGTGACCCTAAAGAGGGTCTAGGTAAATGGCATACAACTATCTATCGATTCCACGAATTTTAACAGTTAGGTTAGGTTAGATAGTTTACAAGAAGTGTTCTTTTCATCAACTTTTATTTGTTGATTATATCAGAAAGAAAAAGTTTTGAGGTATTATACCGGACTAAGGATACAATTTGACCGTTGTGCGCAATTTACCTATACAGAGACTTAATCCCCTGGCTGCAACTACCTGACGAACCCTTCCCAATTATGGGAAACTTCATGACCACTGTGCGCAATTTACCTACGCCCCGAAAAAGATATCTGCTATGATCGTGACGTCATGAAAAGGGTAAACAAATAAACTTTATTCATACGTTGTATTGGGCGGATCTAACGATGTTGAGAATCAATTACTCTGATGTCGAATAGCACAAGAATGAAATACTTTCTAAACAGTATATCACAAAATTTAAGTGAAATATGTCCGATTTTTATTCTTGAATTTTCAATAATCTTAATGGTATAATAAGTTGTTTGGTTATGGGACAAATAGGCGCTGACAACCTAAGTAGTGAGTACTGAGGATATTCGAACACATAAGATTAGAATCGATTACTTACCGACTCTTTGTATTCGAGTATCTCGTCAATATTCGTACGTCCATATCATTTGTGTTTATTTTAACCTATAATCTCTTATAGTATAATATTCTAATAATAAAAAAATCATTACTAGATAAAGATAAAGGATCCTTTTTAGCCAGATGCTTCGCAAATTTACTCCGCTGGGTACTCTAATGCCCAACTTCACTGGAGTCTTGATAAGCTATTTTTACAGTAATGATAATCACTATATTACTTTTCCGCCCAACCTATATATATGCGAGAAAAGTATTGTTTTACCCCAAAAAAAGTTGGAATTTTGAATTTTTTTTGAGTTATTTTTACGTTTTCCATCAATAGCAGCACAAAAAAAAAGGTTTTTAGCAAAAAATCCTGAGCGTATGTCGTCGTCGTCGGCCACTTTTCCTTACATGTCTTGTTAGCACGATACAGCCTCCAAAGTGCAATAAGTCACCAATTTTATGATTGAATATTGTTAAGGACATGTCACAGATGAACCCTATTGATTTTCAGCTCACCAGAGCCAGTACAACGGGTGCTATGGTACTTAAAGTACGACATTTTGTCATTTTTTGAGAAATTTCAGTTTGTTAGCACGATACAGTCTCCGAAGTTCCCCAAGTCACCAATTTTATTTTTGAATATTATTCAGGACATCTCAGTGATGAACCCTATTGATTTTCACCTCTTCAGAGCCAATACAACATGTGCTACAGTACTTTAAGTACGATATTTTTGTAATTTTTGGAGAAGTTTCAGTTTGTTAGCACGATACAGCCTCCGGAGTAAATACAAGTGACCAATTTTATGATTGGATATTATTCAGAGCGTCTCAAAAATGAGCCCTATTTATATTCAGCTCACTAAAGCTAGTACAACGGGTGCTATGGTACTTGGAGTACCAAATTTTTGTCATTTTAGGAGAATTTTCAGTTTGTTAGCACGATACAGCCTCCAGAGAGTATACGATTGATCAATTTTATGATTGAATATTGTTCAAGGAGTCTTACAGGTGTACCCTATTGATTTTCAGTAGACTAGAGCGAGTACAGCGGATCCTATAAATCCAGATATACTACATTTTTGGTTATTTTTAGAGAAATTTCGGTTTGTTAGCACGATACATCCCCCGAAGTGTATACAAGTAAAAATTTTATGATAGAATATTGTTCAGGGCCACAGATGCGGAAAAGTTAGTTTTAATCTCTAAAACCATTTATTTTATATTGAATCTACACGTGCATTCGTGATGTAATGTACCTACTTCGAGTGTCTATCCGTTCCGGATGTTGGCTATTCGAACTTTGTCAACAGGAGCTTAAATTTTTCAACCACTATATTATAGTTCTGTCCGCTCCTCTTGCTCCATATACCTTACCTTGGAGGATCTTCTGTAAAAGGATGTATCGACTCTCATTGCGCATTAGATGCCCAAGATATTGCAACTTAACTGTATTCAGGACTTCCTTTCCCATCCTTCTTAGCACTTCTGTATTGGAGATCTAGGATAATTACCCGAAAACAATTGTCCGAAGGAAAATTCCCCGAATGGCAAATTCCTCAAATGGTAAATTGACCGAATTGCTCACCAGAGCCAATATAACAGGTGCTACAGTACTTTAAGTACGATATTTTTGTCATTTTTGGAGAAGTTTTAGTTTGTTAGCACGATACAGCCTCCGGAGTATATACAAGTGACCAATTTTATGATTGGATATTATTCAGAGCATCTCAAAGATGAACACTATTGATATTCAGCTCACTAAAGCCAGTACAACGGGTGCTATGGTACTTGGAGTACCAAATTTTTGTCATTTTTGGAGAATTTTCAGTTTGTTAGCACGATACAACCTCCAGAGAGTATAGGATTGACCAATTTTATGATTTAATATTGTTCAAGGTGTCTCACAGATGTACCCTATTGACTGGAGCGAGTACGGCGGGTCCTATTAATCCAGATATACTAAATTTTTGGAGAAATTTCGGTTTGTTAGCACAATACATCTCCCGAAGTGCATGCAAGTAACAATTTTATTATAGAATATTGTTCAGGGCCACAGTTGCGGAAAAGTTTATTTTTTATACAAAATATTAGAAATCATAGTTATGTATTAGAAAATCAGAGGATAATTTTCACGTTTTTGTTTTACTGGTTATGTCAGAGATTTGTTTATAAGTTACGTGACGTCACAACAAAGCCCATTATGGCCGATATCGTTTTTAACTGGTAATTCTAAATTGAGCATTTTTAGTTTTTCAAGCATCAAAAAAAATATGTTTTTTGTGGTCTATCAGGGTAATTACCTTTTTAAAAAAATTGTCAATATCCCCATTGTAGAATTTAGGATTCATTGATTAATACCTTATTCGTGGAATAGAAGTAGTCTCTGATGGAGTAGTCCGTGCTTCAGTATAGCGTTATCTGTAGCTCTTTTAATTATAATGTCGTAGTACACTGTGTTATTTATAAAATGCGACATAGGGTTTCCTGTACAAACACTGTTAAACGCGAGCTAACTTTTTTACCAAATAGCGTTCGTGAAAAATAATAACAGATTTGAAAAGGTCGTTAAAAAATCAATTCAAGTGTACTTTCAATTTTCTCAAATTCGGTTTAGTTTAATAAGAAAATGCATAATTATGTTTTCAAAAGTCGTACGCCATTTTTATATCACTTTCGAATACAAACAACCGGGACCGAGATGGCCGAGTTGGTATTTGGTACGCGAAATTTGAAAGTTGAATGTGGAGGATGACGGTTCGATCCCACGCTGTGACGAAGTTTTTTGTTTTTAGTTATTTTTTTACAATTTTTATCTAAAAAACATTGATTTTAAAATAAACCAAAGCTATTTGTTTCAAAAATTTATTTATTTAAAGAAAAGTTTAGATAATAGTAGGTAGCCTTCCAAATAATGTCATTTTCATTCTTGACAATTTGTAATCTTTGGAGCGAATAAGTATTTTTGAAGGGATTAGATTTGTTATAGTTACGAAACAGCAGACTGGTATAGTCCCTAAATCAGACTCTGTCTAAGCCAGGTATGAAAGTTAAAATTATGGCGGACGCGCAGGGTTTCTTAGAATTTTTTACGAATTGTGACTATCTTATCTACATTGCTTTTGTAACCAGTCTTATCTAGAAAATGCTATAAAGCCAATTGTTTTTGCGTAAGCCGCAGTCCGGAATTTTCTAGTAAAAAAGGCTTTAATATATAAGGGACCAATCAGGAAGAGTTAGTTTAGTTGATAATTTGACATCGTGAGATAAAATAATTAGTGAATAGTGTAGTGTTTAAATTAATTAAGTAAGTGAACCTACCGAGTGTTTAAAATTTATTCCACCCGTTTACTGTTTAAATAAATAACAAAAACATTACATTGGTGTCAGGTGTGGGGTAATATAAATAAATTGCTACGTAAAAATGGCCAAGGGACTATGTGACCTCAAAGTGGCGGAACTAAGAGCAGAATTGGACGATCGTGAGTTGGAAACGTCCGGTAAGAAAAGTGAATTAATAGAAAGACTCAAAATGGCACTGGAAAGTGAAGGCTTGGATGCAGAAACATTCTTATTCAAAGACGATGCTTCCACCTTAATCTCGTCAATCTCTGATATGAGGAATGATTTTTCTGCCATAGACGAGAAGATTTCAACCATGACGAACGATATTTCTGCTAACATGGACAAGGTTTCTACTAATATGGACGAGCAGATTTCTGCTATGAAGAATGATATTTCTGCAGATATCTTATCATTGAAAAATGACATTGCTGCTGAAGTCGAGAATAAAATTTCGTCTCTAACATCAGACATGGAGAATAAGATGACAACGATGGAAAATCGGATGGACGAGAAAATCAAGGAGTTAGAGACAAATATTGCTGATTTAAGAACACAAGACACTTCAGCAGAAGAAAAGAAGATCGAGATCTGCAAGCCAGAAATACAACCCAAGACAGATGATATTGGCAGTTTTACCCGAGTCAAGGCCCCAACGTTCGATGGAAAAATGTCGTGGACCAATTATGTGAAACAGTTTGAAGCAGCCGCTAGAGTGATTAATTGGTACGATAAGGAGAAAGAAGGGAACGCTTCGGGGAGAATAGAGCTGCCACTATGGAAACATCGTGCAATGGTTTTAGAAAAACGGGACTGGTTCCTTTGAATAGAAACACCTTCAGAGACCATGATTTTGGCGTGCATAATGTAATGGAAAACAAAACAGGCCTTCAAGAAGAACACCTCTCCGAAAAATCAAATCATCAGAGCAACCAAAATGAACGTACACCAAGTCCATCCTCAGCAAATAAGCATCAGAGAGAATATTTTTCTCCCACGGATATTTGTCCTCTGCCTGAATACAAAACCAGAGAAACTAAGGTGAATGTTAGGGCTGGGAAAGCATCAATAATTACCTTAACTCCTTACAAAGATGAATTACAAGGTAGTTTAGAAAAAAGAAAAGGGAAAAATACTATACCTAAAAAAACATCAGTGAAGAGCTAGAACCAAAAGAAAAACAATCAAAGAAACTAGTAAAAGAAGTCTACTGCAATTGTACGAAAACAGAAATCAGCAGTTTTAAAACAGGACCAACCTTCCACTTCGGGGTTAGAGCAGAAGAGAGAAAAAACGCCGGGTTTCTTCTAGTTCAAGCTCAGAAAGCGACAGCAGTATTATATTGGCTAATTCCTCTTCAGACGAATCCGAAGGAACTGATGCTGAATGTTTATTTTGTTCCGGGAGATTTTCCGATGACAAGCATGGCGAGCTATGGGCAAAATGTGTTCACTGCGGCAGAGGGGCCCATGAAGATTGTGGGGAAATTAGAGATGCTAATTTTATATGTTCTTTCTGCGAAGAAACGGGTTTTTTGAGTAGTATCTCAAATTAGGAAATCTGTCTCAAATTAGGAAATCTATCTCAAATTGGGACATCAGTGTGTCTCAAATTAGGCAACCTATTATTTTATGGGAAAATTGACAAAAACAAACTTCAAGTTAAATAACTTCAGTAGCTAGCTATTTTAATGTAGATTCTTTATTACGATGTTTTGTTAATACACCAAGAAAGCGATTTTGTACAATAATAATAAAAATTTGTTCAATGATGATTTTTTTTCGAATTTACAAAAAAAGTGTCTCACATTTGGGTCCCTTTCTCTACAATTATCTTTTTCTCTCTCATTTAGTGTAATGCGACAGGTATTACAATCAGCTAACGGAAATTTTGGGTTCACACACTAAACTCCTAGAGTATACATTTTTTTATTAATTTTTGCTTTTTATCGGTAATTAAAAATTTTATGGGTTTAGATTTTCCAAAATAATTTTTCTTCCACACAACCCACACATCTTTCTTCAATTCTGATCGTGCTCACACAACAAGGCTGAAATATTAAAAAATGTTTGGTTGTGAACTTTCTGTTTTTGTTTATAGTATGTGGCGGTGGCTTGTGTATATAGACACAGAAGAACGGCTTGTAAGTCCATAGTATAGACACAACATAAGTTTTTCGTATTTGACGAGATAGCTTTTCGTTTGTCTTGTTTTTTTTTCCTGAGGGTGTTTGTTCTTTCTTGGCAATGTGACTATCGTAATCTACTTGACTTAAATCTCCCTTCTTAAACTTTACGCATGTGTTGTTCTGGTCGAGGAGTGTAAGTTTTAAGATTTTTTGCCTTGAATGATTTAAAGAAAAGTCTCCAAGAACAATATTGTGACGCTCACACTTCCGATGCAAATGTCTGTAACTACTCCAAATAAAGTTTCGTACTAGGTGTTCAACAGTAATATGTGATTCAACTTCAGGCAAGATGTCCAGGAATTAATTAATATTGTATGTGTATTCAGAATCCTGAGGTGGCTCCACTAAAACCGGTTCAATAAATTGCCAAGAGCTTTTATTCTGACATACGCCATACTGAAGAATTCATATTCGTTAAAAAAAGATTTACAACATATTTGTACCTATAAAAAAGAATGGCATGTGTTGAAATTTCACATGCAACGTTTTTCATAGGCATATATAACTTTATTTTGGTTACAATGGATACATTAACGTAAAATGGCAGATTTTGTGACATACGACAAATCGCAGTATCACCGACGATATATCTTCTAGCTTACTAGCTACATTCATTAAAACACAAAAATTATACCTTTTAATAAGATATAATAAATAAAAAACATAATGTACAAAAGTGACTACAGATCAGTTTGCATCCGAAAATTAATGAATTCCCCTACATGCGATCTAATAATTCTGTCGATCACCCCTGAAAAAATAAACTATAAACTGAAAAAGTAACTAGATAAGTTTTTCTTGCTTGTAGAATGTATAAAACTTAGATATTATTTATATTGCACTTTTAAAACAATGATTGTTACTTTTCCGGTAATAAATTTACAAATGTGCGATGTTCAGTTATACCTAATTGAACTTTAGTTTTATACATATATTCGCAAAAATATTCTCATAAAGTTTATAATCACTTTCGCGGAAAGGATTGATCATAGATTGCATTAAATTCATATTTATACACCTATAGACAGTAGAAACGTATAAAGTAACAAAATAGGGTGAGGTTTGATTTACCCCGCGAAAAAGGTGGGGTGATAAAAGCTGCACGTAACGGGGGGTAGGCGTGGCATTGTGTGCGCGGTGAATCTAAATCCGAACGCACGGCGCTGTCTTTTCGGGCTTTAGTACGCATTTAGCTCCTATCTAGAGTGATATGTTGTGTTACGTCATTATAAAGAAAAACTCATTTTGGTTTCGCTTACAAAAGTGACTTTTTTCGGCAATTTTCGAACATTTTTCGGCTAACAACTTCAACTTTTTTTATTGTTAAATCTATTTTTAATTTCCTTTCCACTTTTTCTTGTTTTGAAGTTAATTAGTTACAGACAAAACTTGTCATTATTCTATAAATATAATATTTTATTTTGCTGTACCTATTTTATTGTTTACCAGTAATTGGTATATGTGTAGGTAAAAAGATCGTATTTATTATACATCTAAGACTGACTAATTTTAAGTGCTGCTAGTGTGATTTGTTACTGTTGTGGATATTTTTTGAGGAATATTCTACTGATCGGTCGATATGGAGAAATTTCAAGAACCGGATGATGATCATGATCAAGTTTTTGAAGTCGAGGAACCGGAACCAAGGTGAGAATAAAACCGCTCAACTTTTCAGTGAATAAATGTATTATAAAAAAAGGCGTATACCACCACAGTATATACGGCTTTTGTAGTTTTCTATAACTACGCCGGAAGTTTGATATAAAAATAACTTAACAGCAATATTACCCACCATATTAAAATAGACATTTTGTATTAAAGGAATTAATTAATTCAGGTAGTTAAATTGGCAAAAAATGGATTTTATAATTTAAATTACTTTTTTATAACGAAATCTTGTGTTTGTTATATGATAATTATTGTTGAATATCTTATGGACTTACGATGTACATATTTTTTTAGAGAGGACAAACATCTTGTAACAAACTATCTTGAATTAATGTAATTGCCTTTTGATGTTCGACTTTCATGATACATTGATATTGTACACTTCATTTTGCTTACAATAATCCACTCAATAAACACATTTTCAATAATCGACTGTTATACTTGCACAAATTTCTGTCTTCTATCGACTGAAAATATGTGCATGTAACTGGTATTCAAAGTTTTTGATAGAGAAAAAACGTCGGCCGGTGTCTTATAAGTAAAGCTCGGAAAAAATGCAACCGAAAAATCCAAAAATATGCGCTTTTAAATGCATCACAAATTGAGAAAAAATGCAAGGATTTGAGAAAAAAGTGCAAGGAATTTAGAAAAAAAATGTATATTATAAGGTTGAATAATACTATTATTTCATTATTTTACTATGGCAGGGAGGGGGGGGGCGTTATTTAATAATTAGGTATACAACGAAAATTTATATTAAGTATCAGATTTTAATAATAATAATAATAATACATGGGTACCATTAAAATTATTCCGGTAACAATAAAACAAAATAACAATATTTAAACAGAAATAAGTCACGTCTTACAATTATTGTAAAAACTATTAATAATTATGTGTTTTTCGAAGTTTTCTAGGACGAAACTTTGTCTCTTGTCAGAAAACATGTGTTTAAAAATTGAAAAACTTCGTTCAACATCAACTGATGTAATGGGAGCATATTTATATTTACAAATGATGTTTAATTCTAAATTTGGTATATTTACATCGTTTTCGCCCATAATCGTTGGAAGGTACTGCTCAATTACCTAATATTTACCGGGGGAGGCCGCGTCGGGTGCGATGTTTTGGGAATACCCCGGTTACAGTTACTTGTTTATGGTATTTGGTATTTCCCATTTTAAGAATAAAGTAATAAAATAATCAATATAGTAAGACCACAGTTCATTCTCTATACTGTGGTAAGACCCTTTCAATAAAGTAGGCACCTACTCTTTCAAGTTCTTTCAATTTTGGGATAGCAGGTAGTTCCAAACCCAAACAGATTTAAAAATTCTATAATGAAAACTTTCTGTTCAATAGGATTTAAAAATAATTTGCAATAAATGCAAATGCTTAAATCTTTTGAAAAATGCATTTTTTGGGAAAAAGTATAAAAAATGCAAAAGATGCAACAAAATGCACGTTGCATTTTTTCCGAGCTCTACTTATAAGGTAGAGTTTGTTGAGGTTTTAGCTAGAAGCATTATGTTAACATTCTCAGAGCTACCCCACACGAAATTCCAATTGTAATGCAAAATTCAACCACTGTAAACAAACTAATTGGCAGATTCAAATTCCATGTGAATCTAGAAAAAGTTGTGTCAAAACAATAACAATACATTCGTACCGGCTTTTTAAATAATCAATTCTTGGTTTTTCCTTGATGATATGTTTGTTTTAAATTTATTCAAAAAACAATATTACTTCCAATAATTTCATATTTACAGCTTTAGACAAACATGTTACAACAACGTCGCTATTTATACAAAAATGGATTGATTACATCGCAGTATTTATTATTTATAATAAATGATTCTATGGTTTATTTGAAAATGCATGATAACACAGTTTTTATGGCAAAGGTATATACAGAATTGTTCAACGCTGAAAAAAAGTAAATATTAATACCTTCTTATCTGAATTTTCTCTAGATTTTAGTATGACCATTCCGAAAAATCTCTAATACAATACATCATAAAATGTAAATCAACAAATTAAGTGATTAATCAATAATTATATACCTCAGTGACGGGGGACACGAAATTATTTTGACATAAAAAATAGTAAGATGTCAATATTAAGAACCCACATTTATTTTTATAAAAATATTATACTAGATATTAGGTTAGGATATTTCGTTAAAATTTAATAATAATTATACACACAACCAAATTTATATGGAATGTATTACTTAAAAAAATCTTTTCTGATAAAACACTCCTATTTCGAGGTGATTCCATATAAATTTGTTTATTTGTATTTCGGGTACTAGCATAATATAAATTTATAATTAATAATAACTCCAATTTTTAAATCGGTAGATCCAACAAAGGTAGATAACTACAGGCCGATATCTAATAAATAATTTTGCAAACATTATTGAGCAGTCTGTACAAGAATTATATAATTCTTATATAAATACAATATAATAACAGATAACAGGTAGACAAATCGGATTTATTAAAAATTTTAATACAGAAAATACCATAATGGATTTTTTAAGAACCACAACGAGGGATTTGGATGAGTCATCAAGATGCATTGCAGTTTTTTTGGATCTTGCTAAAGCCTTCGGCATGGTGGACCACAAGAGCTTAATAAATAAACTCAACAATGATGGCATTGGAGGTACCGTTCTGGAACTTATGAAATGCTACTTATCAGATCGAACTCAAAAGCATAGGCGATGCAATTAGCTCAGACAAAACAACTAAAACAGGAGTACCGCGAGGCACGGTAATGGGAACAATTTTATTTTTAATGTATATGAATTGTATTACTAAAATCAACAACTTCAATAGGCATCTTGTCTGTTATGCTGATGATACTGTCTTAATATTTTCGGAAAAAAGCTGGGACGTCGTGAAACAAAATGCAGAAGCAGAATCAAGTAATCTATATCTGTGGTTTAATTACAATCTGCTAACGTTAAATAATAATAAAAAAACGAAATACATAACTTTCTCGCCTACAATAGTAGACCAACCTCTAACTACATAAAGAATATACAAGTGCATAACACAACATGCTCTCTAGCAAATGGTTATTAATGTAGTCAAGTTGAAAGAAACCTTATCAATAAAATATCCCCGAGTTATATTAGATCAACATTTAAAATGGACAAAACGTATAACATATGTTTCAAAAAGAATTCGAATATCTTAATTTATAAATTCTATGAACTATCAAAAAAAAATTGACAATTCTTTACAATTGAGGTTTTTTTTTGCAAAAACGTCACAAGTAAAAAAATTTTGTTTTGCAGAAATTACAAATTTCTTTCGGGCTTCTTACTGGAAATAGACACCTTCATAAAATTTTTCAGACATGTGTAAATTTGTTTTACATAGTGACTTCTTATGCTGAAATTATCAAAAAAAAATAAGAAAAAGTCAGAAAAAATACAAAATGATAAGACTCATGTCGTTTTTGACAGAAAATATTTATTATTTTTTTTTATTTAACGTTACCAAAACAATAGATTGAATTCAAGCTCGCAACCACTGTTGTTGTCATCTTTTGAAACATCTGCGGTTTCCGTGTCGTCATCTTCAGTGCTTTTTTGGGCCAAATTTTCATAGAATGCAATATTACGCAAATTCTTTAAGAATTTAGTAAGTGACATGATATTTTACATTTTTGCTGGGGCAATGGGTGATGGTCCACTATGCAAAAATGGCATTTCGATTTCTCTTGTCAAATTTTATTTAGGGCCAACAACAATACTTTGTGTCCAAAGACCATTATAGCTTTCACGTGTAGATACATATCGAGGTTGCTGCTTTATCTTTAACATTCTGACACTTTTGATCTTCAATGGAGGCTATGGCGTTTTGAGAAATAGCTTATCGGTCGCTTTTTTGATGTGAAAAAATTCGTGGTTCTTCACTTTATGTAAATTGAAGGGAGATGGTACCTTTCGCGCTCCTACGATGATTGAGTCCCAATCTTCAGGTACCTCGGCATCTTCTAGTTTTCTTTTTTGTTTTTCTATTAATGGTCGTTCGGTAAGTAACTGTGTCCTAAAACAGGAAATAAATGAGTGATTGAATCAAACATTTTTAGACAATGCACTAAAATATACAAAAAGTGAACCATTACATAGTTTTTATTTTGACCACAACAGTTGTTGCTAATCAGTACTAGTTCTCTATGATCGCCAGCTACACTTTTTAAGTATTGAAACAGCATGGATGTAATTGGCGCCCTTTTTACCCTGTCCCTCGTGGTAAGTGAACATCATGACTTCATTGGTACCAAGATTATGAACTCCAAAGACATTGTACCAAAGCTGTCTACTGTAGAACACTTCATTTGTTTTCAAATGAGGCAAAGATAAATTTTGCATAAAGTCAAAAGATATGCATAAGATTTCACCGCTTCTTGCCCTTTCTTTAAATAGTCTCTTTTTTGTCTGAAAGCTTCTGCTTTTCTCAGATGAAGGTTTTTATCTATAGCAAGCTGAATTTTGTCAGAGTTAGGATCATTCGATTTCTGCTCATATTGATCACAAATGGAACAGGTGTCAGAACGCGGATACCCGAATTTTATATTATATTAATTGAAAATGATCCAGTACATTCTGTAAGGCAAATTTATTTGAGTCAGTTCAAGAAAAAGTTGATGCATTTTAGCAACTGTCGAACTCTCAGGTAAATACTTTTCTTAGTTGTTCATCCTGTACATGTAAAATAAAATAGCAAAAAAATAATAAAGGATTTAAAACGTTTATTCACTATTAATGAACAGTGCAGTAAATTTGAAAAAAACAGGTACAAAATTAGAAAAAAAAATATCTTGTCCAGCAATCCAACATAAAAAAAAGAAAAATTGTGTAAGAATATTACATAACAAGTCTGGAAAGTGGAAACTATTGAACACATTCAGTGAAAGCAAGAAATAAAAAAAGGTATATTAATCCGTAGTTACCATAACGTAACATACTTTGAATCTGATTAAAGAAAATTCTATCGTTTACTTACGGTTATTACTTTAGATCAAATTGTGCCCATGGAGACCTTTGATCGATCATCATAAACTACATCAAACTTGATTTTCAGCCAATTGACTGGGACCCATTTTCCATATGATACATGCGAGGTTCTTCAAAGGAATAATAACATATTTTATTTTGAGAAGTGACTTTTCATGATTTACCTTCTATTCCATGCCTCACTCCATTTGGCAGGTAAATTAAGGTGTGCTATGAAAATTCATACTTCTTTTCTGTATAAAATAATATACTATTCTCATCTTGTTATTTTCATCCTGGAACAAATTGTATATTCACATCGTGAAATTGTAATTTAATGAAAACTAAGCATTATTAATAAATACACTGTATACAAAAAAAACTACTTATGAAGAAGAGATATGAACACATTATCAAGTTAAATGAGTTTATAATTAATTGTATCCAATTGAGTATCCAATAGCTGTGTTTCTACAATAATAAATAATTGAATGCTGTTTGTTGACTGAAGCATTCAGTGTCATAAATTACATATTCTTCAACTAGATTAATATAGGTACCATTGTAAGGGACACCTATAGCTTTTTTATTGTATTTAGTGTATTTTCCAATGGAAATGAGCGTTTTAACAGAAATTTCTGTTTTTAAAGTCTTAAACAGTCTCTTATTGTTCACAACAATTGTTAGTAATAATGTTAAAATTTTTTAAACCTGCAAAACTATATTGATGGCTAAGACTACTACTAAAAAAACTAAAACTAGAGATACTTGATTCAATATTTTTTGTACTGTTTAATACAATGTTTGTATCAGACTATCTGAAATAATTACTCCCCTTTCATTACATTATTACCAACTATTTGTTTTTTATTTTATTTGTATAAGTAGCTTATGAAACATCTTGAACATTGAAAATGTTTTCTTCTAGATTTAAATATCTACGAACATATGAGCATGTTTTATTATTAATAATATTATCTACCCTATTGCAATATCAAGTTTTTTGTAGGGTATAATGCATATCTAGGATTTGAAATATTGTGAATCGTTTTCAAAATATACTTACTAGGTAACTAAAATTTTTTAAAAATTGAAAAAACCCTTATTTTGTAATATCCGCGAACGCGGATACCCGAATTTTATATTATATTAATTGAAAATGATCCAGTACATTCTGTAAGGCAAATTTATTTGAGTCAGTTCAAGAAAAAGTTGATGCATTTTAGCAACTGTCGAACTCTCAGGTAAATACTTTCTACCTGGATTGTGTCTTAATGAGTAATGAGATGACAGAGCTTTGAAAGATTGTATATGTTGCCTCACAAGTTCTGCGACTTTATTTGGGCACTTATTAGGCCGATTATTACACAAACCTCTCAGATCCTTGGGAGATTTTCCCAAATGTAAAAGACTATGTTGTATGCAACGAATTCTGCGTTGTGTTACACCGTGAAGACTCAGAAAAGCTTTCAAACAGTTATTTCTGATTCACTTATTCGGATTTTATATTTAAATGCAGCATCGCGATCTTTGTGATTTTCACCCTCCGGTTTCCTAGGTCTGCGCCTGGTGATTGTTTGTATTGCAATGAGTTCAGCTAAATGTGAATCTTGTTCATTTTTGTCTGACATTGCATTAAGCTGTGAAAGAATTTAATGCTTGTTTTCTTAATGTTTAAGGAACAAATATAAGTAGTATTACTTGCAATCCAGTCCTGTTTGTCGTCTCTCAACTAGTTTTCCGGCATTCTTTACATGTTCATCTCCTCTGACTTTTGCTTTCTTTATCAAAGTTTCTTTCTTTTCCCCGCAATGTTTACGCTTAGGCCATTTTTGGTTTTCCATTTCCATTGTATTCACTTATTTTAATTTTAAGACGATTCACTACGACACCTGACATTACATAAACGTAATCCGTTTGGTGGACTATTGTCGTTCTTGCCAGACAACTCATGGACTAGTGTCGTTTTTGTAGAAGCTTTGGTTTTATAAGCTGCTAAAACTTGGTATGTGTGACGTTTTTGCCTTTAACCATTATTCAGTTGCATGGATACGGGGTTTCACTATAAGATGGCGCTATATTTTCAATTTTACCAAATTTGGACTTGTGACGTTTTTGCTAAGAACTCCTCAATTGTTATGCAGAATCTACAATAAGATTTATATTACAGCGTGGGGAGGTACACATAAAACTGTATTAAGTTCACTGCAAACAGCATAAAATATGCTCTTAAAAGTGATTTTTAGGAAATAAACTCTGTTTCCTACTAATTTATTGTATAAAGAAAACAAAATTTTAAATATAAATATACAGGGTCACCAAGAACGCCGCGGAGCTTTATGGCAGAACGAGAAATATTTTCAAAGAATCTTTTTTGCAATATGTAAGTCTTCAAGAGCTACACTTTAAAAATATTTTTCAACTTACAGCCGTGGCATATCAAAGTTATGTTTTTTTAAATGGAACCCGTATTTTTTTAAATTTCTAAATTAAACGCAACAAAATAATATCTATTTTTAAATGTTTCCTATGGTTTTCATTATATCTCAATTTTTTACAAGGGTATTGAAAAAAATTAATAACGAAAAAATGGTCTAACATAAAGAAAAAGAGAGTACACAAGTTAATAAGAAGGCCTTGGGGCAACTTTTTGTAACATTGCTAATTAAAAAAAATGTACAGGGTACTCAAAAATGTGAGAAATATCATTGACACCTTTCAACCTAAATAACTTTCTTAATTTAAATACAACGCCCTGATTTTTGTACTTTATTTGATACAGTAAATAATTCTCTTTCAATCAGTATAGGAGTACCCTATATCAATAATTCGTATTTTTTATGCAACTAAGAAAAATCTTAATTTTATACAGTTCTCTGGCATTTTTTATTTATTATAAAGGTGTAGTGGGCTGACTTTTATTATAAAAATGTCAAATTTAATGCCCACGTCCTGTTGTTTTCATTTTAAAATAATGCAATTTTTTAATATTCAATTTATTTATTTAAAATTATTAAATTTCAAACAAAAATAAAACGTTTTATTAAAGGAAAAAAATAGCACAAAATAAATGGAAAAAAAAATCTTTGAAATTAAATTGAGTGCTCTAAATTAGGCCCTCTTCTAGAATACACATCATGATTCTCTTTTTAAATGATTGTCTTACGTTTTTCGTTATTCATTTTTTTTCATCACCCTGCATTTCGTAAAAAATCGAGATATATCGAAAACCATAAAAGATAGGTAAAGGGAACCTTTATAAAACAGATATCATTTTGTTACGTTTAATTTAAAAAATACGGGGCGTTCCATTTAAAAAAACATAACTTTTATATGCCACGACGTTTTGGAACACCCTGAAAGTTAAAAAAAAATTTTTAAAGGGAGGGGGTTGACAAATGACTGATGTCTGTTTCGTAAAAATGTGTCCCACTTAGAAAAAAAATCGACGTGTCATTGCCATTGTTTCCAGTCCAAAGGTCGCTATCGGTAGTATACAGGTATCGAAAACTTTCCGTTTAAGGTTGATCGGTATGCTGCTATTTCTGAATATATAGTTCATTTTTCCGAACCCCGCCCAGGCTAATTTTATTCTTCGTTTAATCTCAGCCGTTTGATTTTCTTTTCCTATTTTTATTACATGTCCCAAATATATATACTCTTCCACGTTTTCTAGTTTTGTACCATCTATATATATTTGTTCGTTGGTGTTACTTATTATTTTAGTCTTTGCGATGTTCATTTTTAAGCCGATCTTTTTTGAAGCATTATTAAGTTGTTCTAACATGCTGCTCAGTTCGTGCACGTCACTGCTTATCAGGACAATGTCGTCAGCAAACCGAAGATGGTGTAGATAGGAGCCGTCGATATTTATTCCTTTTGTTTCCCATTGTAATGTTTTAAAGACGTTCTCAAGCGCCAGAGTAAATAATTTTGGTGATATTGTATCACCCTGACGTATTCCCCTATTTACCTTAATCTTATCCGTTTTTAGATCTTCATTTATTTTGACATGAAAAGTGGCATTTTTATATATATATTTTAATAAGTTTGTGTACCTGGAATCTGTTCTAGCATCGTTCATAGCTTGTATAAAGGCCCACGTTTCGACAGAATCGAACGTTTTGTGAAAATCCACAAATGCCAAGTGAAGGGGTATGTTGTATTCCGTTGTTTTTTCTATCAGTGTTCTAATAGCTTGTAGGTGATCTATAGTACTGAACCCTTTACGGAATCCCGCTTGCTCTACTGGCTGGTACGCGTCCAGTTTATTTGTTAGTCTATTGGTTATTATCCTGGTGAGGAGCTTATACATATGAGAGAGAAGGTTAATTGGCCGATAATTTTCTATGTTGCTGTTATCTCCTTTTTTAAAAAGCAGGATCACTTCCGCATTTTGCCATGCATCGGGAATTTTGCCTTCTTGTAGACATTTATTTAAAAGAATTTGTAAAGATTTCTCGATAACCACTCCTCCCATTTTCAGCATTTTAGCATAATTCAATGAAAGGTTTTTGGCATATAAAACGCCTCGCTTGCCGAGCGTGTTGGCGAGTGTTCTTTTCAGCCGCCCATTCTGGCGTGTTTTACTTTGTATTATTTACCAATATTATATTTTTGTGATTATGTCGAGCATGTTATCATAGTTTAGAAGTTTAGTTCTAAATTATGAAAGATAAAGAGATAAAATTTTGTTTTACGTATCGCCGAGGACGATAGAAAATGTGTTGTCAAAATGACTATACTATTACGTCGTTGAAACGATATTATCACGTCTCTGCCTACGTCACTGCAACGTTTTTATGACGTCGTGGATACTACAAATGTGTTCTCCATTTTGGTAGCAGTTACGTGTTAACGACGTATTTAGAACATAACAACTACTAGTAAAAATTACTTGAAGGTTGACTAGATAGCCAGTTTTACGTTTTTACGACTTGAAATGTTAGTTGGGAAGGAAACAACAAAAGGCGAGCAGCCATCTTACAACTTAATAGCATATTATGAGACAAAACATTCTGAAGAATAGCAAACACACAATATATAAAAGCATATATGAATGTATAACAACATACAGCAGTGAAGTATGGTCTTAAAATAAATGAACTGCACAGAGATGGACTAATAATCATAAAAAAAGGAAAAAATGCCAGCATAAAAAGAAAAATTGAATATAATGAAAGCAGCAAATATAGAATATGGATAGAATTGAATTCTCCTTTTTTCTTCTTTAGGTTCTTAGAGACGATCATGGCTGTACAGACTTTATTTACAGCGCTTCGGAACAGTTGAACGTTGGTGACCACATACCTTTTACGCCGGTTGGCCAGCCAAGATATTATGCTTCCAGGTACCCACTTTCCGTCTACCTTTCCCTGAATAATATTTTGTAATATCTTATATTTAGTTGAGTTGGTGCCTGAGCTGGTAAGACTATACAAATTATATGGAAATAATTTGGTGTTTAGAGACCGTCATGGCTGCACAGACTTTATTTACAGCGCTTCGGAACAGTTGATCGTTGGTGACCACATACCATTCACGCAGATTGGCCAGCCAAGAGATTCTGCTTACAGGTACCCTTTCTCCGTCAACCTTTCCCTGAATAATATTTTGTAAGATCCTATATTTAATTGAGTTGATAAGAATATACAAATTCTATGGAAAAAATTTAGTAACTAAAATCTTATCCATAGGAGAAGGTAAGCAAAGATAAATAAAACTGAGGAATGGAAAAGCAACTTTATAAAATAACAAAGGGTAGATGATTGTATATGCGTGATATGTAAGTGTTCCCATACACATTTTCATTATGTGTCTTCTATTTAGTGAAAAGGTCGCACATGCTTAGCCTGATCGAGGCTACCATATCTACCAACTGCTATTTTATTTTCTAATCTAAAAAATGTTTCGTCTGCTTCTTGACATCCACTAATGATCAGATGGTTTATACTGTTTTGCTAAGTAATTCATTTGCTCTGTCAAATTTTCAGAATAGATTTCGAGTTTTGAAAAAACAACGCGAGAGTTAGAATAATTGTAGCAACCTTGTAATCATAAGAATTAAGCTCTATCCACTATGTCATTATCACAAGCGTCAATAGTATATAATTTTACGACGCAATTGATCATCAAATTCGATCATTTACTTGTATGATACAATTTAGATTACTATTATTATCATTTATCTTTTTATTATTTCGACAAACAAACTTTTTGTATACATCTGTATAAAGTACCGTTTCTGTGGTTTTCGTCCAATTACAACTCAATTTTTACAACCGACTACCGGTTTCTTTGTTTATATCTTTATCAGAATGTCGTTATTTAAAATCAAACCTTTAATTATGACGACTTAACTATATAACTAAAAAAATTACCTCGGCCAAATGGCACGTGTTCGACAAACACCCTTAGGAAGTCGAAGTGCTGCCTAAATTTTGTGGCAGATCTCATTCTTACGCTAACTAACTGTCGACGGGGAAACGGGTTTATTATTGGTCATGTTTTAAGGACAGATGGTACTCAATTAAGTGAAATGAAAAAAATTTATAGGTTCATCATGTTCCAAAATCTTACGTTGCGATTATATTAATAACCTTGAAGTAAGATCCATCTCTCCGACTAGAAACTCACTTCCGGGCGTAACCACACGAATAGCGCCCTTGGTGTTTGTATAGGCGTTATTTTTAATACATTTATTCCACAAATTTCCGATTAAATTGACTTGAAATATAGCGCTTGTAATCAAAATTAGTTAAAACATTGATATAAAAAATCAAAATTGGTCTTGAAGTATTCCTTGATTTAGGAGCTCTTAAATACATAAGGTCTGATTTTGTGCTCGACATTTATCTCGAGAAATTCACCCTTAACTTTCTAATTAGCAAAACCGACAAGATTAAAGTACCCTAAAAAATTGAGATAAAAAATCAAAATTAGTCTTAAAATATTCCTTGATTTGGGAACTCTTAAATACATAACGTCAGATTTTAGTGCTCCACATTTATCCAGAGAAAATCACTCTTAACTTTATCGCGAGAAATTTGATAGGAATTTAAACATTTTTAACGTTTTACTTGGAAATTAACAAGACACGTGGTCTAATTTATTACCATATTTTATAACCAAAATATTAAAACAATGAAAAAACGCCTTTGGGTTCAAATCAGTCATAAATTCCAAGTTTAACTTTATGCTATTAAAATTTTATTTTGTAAAGGTGGGGGTGTCAGCTTGACTTCAAGCAAGCACCCCCACTTTAAATTTTTTTGGGTACAAATTAGTCCTTAATTATACATCATAAAGAGAGCTATTGTAGAGAGTAGCATAATGCTACTTCGGAAAACTTTAATTGCAGTTTTTCGTTTTGGTGTTCCCTGATGCCAAAACAACCCCTTGTTCCAAATGTGACATACATTATGTAAGTGTTATAACGGAATTTGTATGCACGATAGAGGGCGCATTGGATGAATTCGTTAACAGGTCAAATCGGTCGTGTAGATACAAAATGGCGGCATGTCAAATTTGAAGAAAATCGTATTTCCTTTGTTTTTAAACTGACGCAAAAAAGTTGGTTAGATTTTCTAATAGACCTTAACACGTGTTGTAATTTTCTTCCTTGTGAATAATAGCCATAATTATACGCTCGTTGAAGAATATACTATTATTGCAGTAGATCAATAAAGAATTAGTTTTTCCACTAAATACAGTTCAATAAAGTTTTGTTTTTTGTGTGAACGTAGAAAATAGTATATTACGTAACGAGTGCGGAAAGTGACATTATTCACACGAGTGGGAAGTATTGTCTCACGAGGCGCAAGCCGAGTGTGAAAAATCACTTTCGCACAAGTTATGTACACTATTTTTCCTACGATCACGCGATATACTTTTACCGAATCAGACATGTACAATCTTGCGTTTTTATGTAGATATGAGAGGTTTTATATATGTGTATTTGTAATTACTTTATATAGTTTTCATTACTTACCTTTGAAAGTGGCCCAGAAAATTGTGATTTTTATGCGATGAAAAAGAGTGCCTTCATATTACAAACATTTATTTTAACAACTAACAACAATTGGAAAGAGAACATCAGAAATAAAACTGTTTTTGTTACATAAATATTGCGATTCAGAATTAATTATTTATTTGAATCACTGTAAAAATTAAAAGTAAAATTATTATATGGACAAATCAACTTAGAAAATACGCATTTGACATATACATAAATTTGCGGGGTAAATAGACTAGCATTTCAACATTCAATGATGCAGGTTTTTTATCCGTACACGTATGTTTTTAAGTAAGTTTTTTTTCCATAGAACTAGACAATGCGATATATGTCACTTTCGTATGTGGTCGTAGGAAAAGTTTATTATTGAAACTTATAGGCACAATGTAACGTATTTTATGTTTTATAAATACATTCGTCTTAAGTTATTAAATGTTGGGTACCAAAATCAGACCTTATGTATTTTAAGAGCTCCTAAATCATGGAATATTTTAAGATCAATTTTAATTTTTTATTTCAATTTTGTCGGTTTTGCTAATTAGAAAGTTGAGGGTGAATATCTGGCGATAAACGTCGACCACCAAAATCAGACCCTTATGACCTCCTAAATCAAGGAATAATTTAAGACCAATTTTGATTTTTTATCTCAATTTTTTTAGGGTACTTTACTGTTGTCGGCTTTGCTAATTAGAAAGTTATGGCTGAATTTCTAGCGATAAACGTCGATCACCAAAATCAGACCTTATGTATTTAAAAAGCTCCTAAATCAAGGAATATTTCAAGACCAATTTTGATTTTTTATCACAATTTTTTAAGCTACTTTACTCTTGTCGGTTTTGCTCACGCATCAATTAAGGGTGGTTTAGGGGTTAAGAGAGCGAGCTCAAAAATCAAAATTATATCAATTTGAGAGCTCATAATTAGCTTCTAATTCTACCGTAAATACTGATTCTATTCTATTATTTTTAAGTAGTGGGGGGCTGAGTCGTCAACGTCGACTCGCCCCCCCCCCCAAGAATATTGAATTGCTGCCTAGTATGAAGAGTTCAAAATTTATAATTTGCGGGATATGAAATCTCATAAATGTGCGCTACTTGTTTTTTGTTTCTACAAAGTGGGGGGGGGCAGTTCAACAGAGGTATCAAAACATTCTTTTCAAGCCGATGACTAATTCATTTGTTCTGCAATCACCAATCTACGTCGTCTTCTATCTCTAGAATTGTTTCGACCATTTTATTCAATCATAGTCTCTGCATCAGTTCCAAGTATTAAAAAAAGTTGAATGAAAAAGAAACAACAATAATTTTAAACTTAATATTCAATTCAGGAATAAATATATTAATCCTTTTGGATAAAATACGTCTAACGTTTTTTTTATTTCGTGTCACAATGACACGTATGCTTGACTTATATTTTCATAGCTAGTTGGAACAATGTATATGTGAATTGCCCTGTTTACAGGTATCTCTGAACCTTATTTGTAACAATATAGGGGAAAAAACTTGTTGCACAGCCTGCAAACATATTACAAACCTGTTTTTTTATATAAGAGGTACGTTCGTGATTGATTACTGGTCATTCTGCTCAATAAAGTTGAAGGAACTGTGAATATTTTTAACAACTTCCATACCCTACTTCAAGGGTAAGGTATTAGAAATTCTATTAAAAAATATGCGCATTCACCATTTTTATGAGGATTTCCTACGTAACAAGTTAGTATATTATGCAGCAAGGTTGAGATGTGAGCTTTTATTTACCGAGCACTTTTATATACTGAGGCGCGTAGCGTCGAAGGATATAATGTGCGAAGTAAATAATAGGCTTCTCAACAGAGGTATATATACATTTTTTTTCACTACTAACTTTGATACATCAGCAATTTCAATTTTGACATTAGTAATTTCCTAACAATTTGTCAAATATTTCGAAATGTCAAGCAGAGTGGAGCGTGTTTATAATCAGTGCGGCTTTTTATGTAAAAATTTGACATCGGTGATAAAAAACGATGCACCTTTTTTATCGCTGTCAAAATGACAAAACTGTCATCATTAAATAACATATTTATCTCGATAAAGGATTACAATGATTTAAAACTGAATACAGGCTTCAACATTGACTAACACTAATAAAGTTTATATTTTTATTATGACAACGCACCTTTGAATTATTTTGCCAATAATTCTAGTTATCTAAATTTGTGAAAAATATGTTTCGCAAATTTTGTCGGTGTGCAACAATCACGTTCATTTACACAATTTTCAATTAAAAACAAGTTAACTATCGTTTTTCATTGAAAGTATCAATCATTGATCCCCCAAGAGGTCCAAAAGAATCACCATCCACTTATCGAAGATTCATTTATTCATCTTTGAATGTCAACGTTCGTAAAATAATATTCATCAATGAAATATGAATCATGATTATTTCTCATGAATGGAATTAAAATAAAGAAAAAAATTAGATGTGTCAACGGTGTAGATTTTTTTTAAATCTTTGATTTATTAATGGTTACCAAAGCAAAGGGAAAATATTCATTATGCTCAACAAACCATTTAAAATTTATGTGGCTACATTATCCATTGTCTTTTGTCCGTTTTTCCCCCAGGACAATCCTCAAACATGTAAAAAGTTTGACTCTTTCAATTTTATTTTCTTCCTCTTCGAGTGACCTTAACCTCAAATAACTTTTCAGTTCCTCTGCTCTTTATCTGATTTATTTCTAATCCCACTTTTTTTCCTATGTTTGTAGATTTTTTAATATTTATTAGATTTTGCTACTAGGACCAAATACCAAATATTGATCTAGTTCTTATTTCTTTTGGTTGTTTTAATCTGTATGCTCGTAAGTGTTCACTGTGTCTAATTTCATAATTTCTAAGGGTTTGATCCAAATAAGCAGCATTACATTATAGACATTTAAGTTTATATAATACCAGACTTCTTTAATGGGGATATTTTTGTTTTTACATGTAACAATTTTGTTCTCACGTTACTTTCTGTTTTAAAAGAAATGGTTGTATTTGTTGCTAAAAATATTATCTTTGAATTATTATTAGAAATATTAACAGTATTTGTAATGCTTTTGTAATTTTTTATTGAGTAATTTATTTATTATATGTAATGGATAACCGTTGGATGTTGCTATTTGTTTAATTGTAGTTATTTCTCTATCAAAATTATATTTGTTCATAGGAACTGAAAACGCTCTATGTATCATTGAATTATATGCTGCTAATTTATGTGACATGGAATGATTGGAATGGAAAATTGAGTTACAATGAAAGAAGAATTTGAAAAACAGATAGTAGAAGTTCAAGAATTAGATAGGTGACTAGAAGAAAATTTATCTAGAGCAATTCTAACAGAACTAAATAAACAAAATAAGAATAAAACTAAAGAAATACAATTTATAAAAATACAAGGACAAATAAATGAGGAAATGGTAGACATTAATTTACAGAAACTAGGAAGTGAAAAAGTTATGCAAATTTATGAAAAAAATATTTATTGGTATATAAAAATCCTCAGATGGTAATATGGCAAGACAAATAATGACATATGGTAAAAGAAATAATAATAATAGGGGGAAATAATTTAATTGGGAATTAAAGGAAATGAACAAAAGATTACAAGAAACTATGGAAGAAATAGAAGTATCCACAAGACAAAATGGAGGACGAATAATTTATGCAGAAAATTCCGGAATAGGAGTAAAACTTGATAGAAATATGAAAATAAGTGATCCAAGAGTTTTTATTAAGATAATTAAACATGAATTGATAGGAAGTGAGAGTATTATGGAGAAGAAAATGATAAAAAGTAGAACCAATGATATGGAAAATTTTGGAACGCATATTTCAATTCACTTATGGGAGAAAAGTACAAAAACAAGAATTTATTATGAAATTAGTAAGATATGGGACAAAGATTTTAAAAAGGACATAGTGGAAAATGGAAAGAAATTTAGGAAACCAAAAGAGAATCAAACAGTAAGAGAAGAGAGTGAGACGAAGCTTAGGAAAAGAAAATTGAATAATAAGACAGGAGTATAGGAAATAAATCTAGAAAACGAAAAAGGAATTGCATGGTAAGGAAAGAAAATAGATGAAGTAAAAATAGAAAATTTAATGGAGATTTAGGAAGTTGGGAAGCAAAATGAAGAAATGGAGAAATGAAAATTCCTAAGGTAATTTCAACCGGTGTTAATAATAGTGAATTATGTGAAGTGAATAAAGTATATAAATGGGGAAGATATAAAAAAATCATAAATTTACAATTGGAAGAAACCATATTAAACTAGCAAATACTAGGTATCCCAAATCTAAAATGTAGATGTTATAATTAGGAAATGATGTATTAGAAAAGTGTGAAGCAGTCATCAATTTTAATAAAAAAAATACGCAATACGCAATTAAAAGTAATAGAGGAAGAAGAGGAATAAAAAAAATAAGTTATTGTAAAAATAAAAATTTAAAAGATGAAAATGAAAAATTGAAATATGAAAGAGAAGATGAAATAGAATATGTGAAAATGAATGGTAATATGATAGATTGTAATGAAGAATATGAATTTATAAATTAATTATTAATGAGGTATGAGAGATTAATGTTGAAGGAACCGAGAGTGGATAAAAAAATATGTACATAATATGAAGGTGAAGAATATTGAGAATTTTCAAAGCAAAATCATATCCAGTACCAGAGTAAGAAAATAGTTAGAAATACTACAAAAGTATGGGATCATAGAAGAAACTATAAATAGAAAATTTTAAAATGAAAATAGATATTATATCACGTGAAATTGTAAATTTAGATATAGTAGAGTTAATAAGTTTTATGGGATTTAGGATAATTATTTTAATGTTATTATAGGCAGGCCATTATAAACAAATTGGATGCTTTACGAAGGTAGAGTAATATTGGCAATGTTGAAAGACGAATTTATAGTATAAAGAATCGATTTGTTATTCTTTTATTAGGGGGATTTAATACAGCTCCCTTATTTTAAATTTTAAAGAATTTCATTTTAATTTTTTCATATGCAATACTTTTGAACAACCTAGTATTATCTTTGTAATCAATATGGTTGAAAAACCCAATATATGGAAGATTTGGCACTATTTAATTTCCGATGACATTTACATGTCACAATAGAAAAATATATTTAAAATTAAAAACAGATGTCACTGAGAAATCAAAGAAATCCAAATCTCTCTTTAACATGAAAATAACAAATTTAGTTGTTTTTTTAAAAAGAGAAAAGTTTGTAACCTCAGTATAATGTGGTCATTTTATTTAGAAAAAATAGTTACCTGAATTTGAGTATCCGAACGGTGAACATCTCGTTCAAGATTTCTCCAAAGAATTGTAAATTAGTATATAGTAATTTGAATATTGTAATTAATTGGTATAAATTTTTATTCGGTACACCTAATATATATTCAAGTTCGAGGATAGTGAAAGATCCTGAATTCTAAATTGCATTTGGAATTGCACGAGCTTGCTGTATTTTCCCATCCATATGTTGAGTCCATTCCAGATTTAAATAATGCATTATTTCATCTAAATGATCAGGCCTTTAAATCAAAATTAACAATAGATGCATCTCAACATAAATTTATAAATTTGAATTCAAAATAAAAAAGAGTCATCGAACAAACAATTAGAAGAAAATATAACAAAAATTTAGGACTGTGATCGAGCATTTGACATTTGCCAATTCAAGTGACAATTAAAAATAATTTGAACAATTCGGTAAACTTAAAATAGATATTATGTATTCCAGTTCGTAATTTATTTAATTTGTATTTGATAAGTTTTTGTTATGTGTTAAAAAAAAGGAAAACTAGGATTTGTTTTACGATTTGGTAATTGTATATACACTTTTGAATTTTAACTCACTGTGAATTCGTTTATAATATATTTGAGGAAGTTTGATCAAAATTAAATTTATTTACTCAATAAAAAATGTATTTCTGACAGTGACATTTGGTTGATTTTTAGCGACAGATAGTTTCATTGAAATATAGTAAGTGTCATAAAGCAATTAAATAGCCTGTATAATCTAGAATCAACAGTTACATGATACGATTTACTACTTAAGTAAAAGTCGAAACAGTAAATTTTTATGGATATAGTATTTAGAGTAGTCTTCACTCAAAGCATGTTGTCTGATTTTTTTCTGGGTGATAATTTGGTCTGTGATTGATGTATTGTTTCAACTGTTTTCCCATTATTAAACGAACCGTGTTAACCCATTGTACTTCAGACTAATTAAATGCTTTCTGTAATATTACCGATAAAATCACAGAACAGTAATAAATAATTCGGGCGGCCATGAATTCGGCACCACATACCTGCTCCTTAATCTCTACGCATGAATTCGGCACTAGACCTCGGATTACACATTATTCAAGTACTCGAACTGGGCACCGTTTATCAACTTTATCTTATTGCCTAATTGTTTCGTATTCTCAAAATTTAAAAAACAGAGATTAGAAATAAATGTATTTATTTTTGCATTGTTCTACACTATGGACATTGTTTATAAAAATATCCTAGACATTTAACAAATTGTAGCCTATCTATTTTATTTACAAAGTAGTCAGCAATTTTTTGTTCTAAAAATACTTGTCTGCATTTTGTTTTAAGATCCTTGTGGCGCACAGGTTCATGAACACTATTTCGTAAAATAGAAAACACTAGTGGAATGTAATGACATTAATAAAAGTATGTAAAGTAAATAGTTGAAAAAAATAATTTAAACAATAATTAAACGTACCATCTAAATATATTGTATCGCAATTACACAAAACACGTAAATTTGTTTCGCAAGAAAATACTATAATTTCCTTTTCCTGCTCAACACCTGTCAAAAAAATTTCCCCTTTAATTGTTTTACATTCCAAATTTTGTAAAACTCTAATGGTTTCTTCTGCACTCGTCGGTAAACTTGGCTGCATTTTCTTTCGCTTGTAGTAGACATTATTGGCCAACATCAAATGGCAGAAACAAATTATTCGAGATAAAAAACAACTTCTTCGACCACTACGTTTTCCCTGAATTACCACGAAAAGACATCGTCAAATTAAAAAGAATTGCTATTGCCCAGTATCAATAAAACACATAATCGCAGATTGTATACATCTTCCAGGTAAAAGAATCAATATACTACACTCAAACTCCTTCAAAGATAGCATGTCTCCAAACTTGATTTCGGCCAAAAAACGAATTCAATATATTAAGGAAATCGGCCTATACGACAAACTCTAAAATACCCTCAAAGAAATATACACACAGATAGGTGCTAAATGACCACGATGTCGATGCTTTCGTCTCGTTGGACAATTTTGCGTCCCGTGCTTATAATACACATTCATTTCGCAACTTGTTTCATAAATAGCTATTTTTGGGATAAATCAATACTTTTCTCGCATCTTAAATAAGGTTGGGCGGAAAAATAATAATTCGAAGATATTGATGAATATAGATTGATGCGTTTCTTAGTTATTCAATATATATTTCTTCATCAAATAGTGCCTAAAAATATTAGAGGTGTCGAAACTCCATTACATTTCGTGGATTTGATGAATATTTTGTGCATCTATTTCATAGCTTTTCCTGCCATAACAACATAATTTTATCTCGTAGATGAATAAATAGTCTTGGTAAATTGCGTCATTTATAATATATTGAGTATAAGGTATTGAATAGTTTTTTTGGTTTATACCTGGACAATTTTTTCAATAATATGATTTCCTTTCATTTTTAATTATAATTTTATTGCATATAAAATAATTTCGATAATTTAAAAAAGCTCTTCGTCTCTGATCCTCCGTAATTTTATTTTTGAATGAAACTAACTGCTTCTAAATAATTCCACAATATATATTGAAAAATTCATTTAAAAATAATGAGTATATTCCACAGAATAACAGGTAATTTCTCCATAATTGATTTCGCAATACTCCTAATTTTTTAGTACCATAATAAGATTAAATATTTACTAATTGTTAAAGGTGCTCATATTTTGACCGAATGCACGTATCGTACAATTATTTTTTAATATTTTGTATTGCAATACTGAACATTATTCAAAGTTGTATGTAATACCCTATTATGTATAAACGTATTTGTTTACATAAATATTTGATTATAGGTCTTTGTTCAAAAATTACTTAAAACACACTCTGAACTGTGATAAACATTATGACAATTTGTGATTTAAACCTTAGGAAATTATCAAATGCAGGGGAAATTGAGCTCCAGTAACATCTTGATAAAAAGGTAGCCACCAACACAATATCAGAAATACTACATGTAGGTGATAAGGAACTAGAACTTGATTTCCTGGAACTGAAAATTAATAATTTACAACATAACAATAATCCTGCATTGTTTTCCAGAATTATTCTTAAAACTAATTTAACTATTTCTACATTAGTTAGCAAGCAGTAAAAAAGGAAGAGGCTAATATTAAACATCACACTCAACACGTTACGTTAATAATAATTATTTCACATCCTGACGATATGGGTTGGTAGTACATAGTATGAAACAATTACTTATAATGTTTGTGAATATCATTAAGTGTCATATTTTATTAGGGATCGACCGATATGATTTTTTGTGGCCGAAACCAATATACTCATAGCCGATACCGGTATATCGGCCATACAATTTTTTGCTGTATAAATGAGGTAAAAGTAATTTTACCGTTACACGTATTAACCATAAAATCACTAAAATAAAATGCAGAGCAAATTCGATATTTTGTAAAATTTTCTGGCGGAATAAAAATCGATAAAGTGAATCCCCGAATTTGACAAAGCCCGGCCATTCGGCTGCGTTCGCTCGGCCGGGGAATTTCAGAATTTCCGTATATGCTTGGAAACACCACAGAGAAATAATAGAGGTAAGACGGGCAACTCACTGACAAAAAATGCCTCTGCAAATGTGCTGCCATCTTTATTTGTCACCAAAAACTAAAAGAAGGGTTCTGTCGTCGATTCTAGGTTTTAAATGGCGGTAAATTCAAATTGTGTGATATGGCGGAAAATTTAAATTCGATTGATTTATAATTTCTAAGAATGGGGAAAGGCTGCAACAACTTAGTTCAAATTTAGTTTAGAGTAGAATTCTACAAAAAATCGTATTACATACATATCTAACAGATTCTATAATTAATGTCATACTTTTTATTTTTGGAGGAGTTGCAATCACATTTTGTGGTATAAGTGGAAAGGAAAAGCAACTTTCTTCTAATTATCCCCAGCAATGAAATCTACAAAAACAATATACATAGTAGATTAAATCTGATAATATTACAATAAAATGCTTACCAGGTAAATTTAAAACAGGAAGTGCAAATTTTTTTAGTTTTCCCCCTTCTTTATATATATATATATATAAGCACTACATGCCTATCTGGCCCTCGGCTTCGAGATCTTTCACTCTCTCTCTCCATTTTTTTCTATTCCTCGCCTCGTTCTGCCAGTCCCTTACTCCCACTGATCTCAGGTCTCTCCTAACCTCCTCCAACCATTTCTTCTTTGGTCTTCCTCTTCTCTTTTTACCACCTTCTCCCCCTTTCAGCACTCGTTTTACCCATCTATCTTCTGCCATTCTACCTATATGTCCTAACCATCTCGCTCTCTGTGCTTTAATTATATGGGTTATACTTTGGTGATTATACAAATCGGATAAATTCTCTGTTTGTTCTTCTTCTGTATATTCCATTTTCTTTTATTCCACCAGAAATCTTTCTGAGCATTTTACCTTCCCATATCTCTAGTTTACTCTGCTCTTTTTTGTTCATTGTCCAGGTTTCACAAGCGTAGGTAACTGACGGTCTTATTATTGTTTGGTACATTTTTATTTTTGCTGTTCATGATATCTCTTTTGAGTTAAACATCTGTGATACCATTCTTGCTGCTTTACTGCCTTTTGTTAACCTTTTTTCTATTTCCCTTTCTTCGTCTCCTTTATTTATGATAGTGACTCCTAAATATTCGATTTGTTCCACTTTTTCTATTTTGTAGCTTTTGTTTCCATTACAATTTATAATAATATCGGTTTTTTCATTATCCTTCATTACCATGTA
This sequence comes from Galeruca laticollis, assembly GCA_963921935.1. Taxonomy (NCBI): domain Eukaryota; kingdom Metazoa; phylum Arthropoda; class Insecta; order Coleoptera; family Chrysomelidae; genus Galeruca; species Galeruca laticollis. Next base: position 116,162,005 of record OY998182.1, on the reverse strand, counting down.
TTTTGTTTTTTTTTCTCGTTGATCACTAGACCATATTCTCTTGCCTTCTCTTCTAGTAGCTTAAATACGCTTAGCAGTTCTTTCCTGGATCTTGCCATAAGTACTATGTCGTCCGCATATGCTAGATACTGATGTTTATTCCCATAAATTAAACCAAAAAATGATTACCACAAACTACTTTCCCCCTTAAAATACTTCTTCGCTGGTTAAATAAACTGGGATTATTGATTCGTTACAACCAAATATTTTTATATGCTCGTCCGCGGGAACAAAATATCTGTAAAACATTAATATAAATTACTCATTTTAACTATAATGATATTTACCTACGGCCACCCCTGTAAGTAGTCAAAAACACACAGTCGGCAATCAATGTAAGACGTCTATTACGCACAAACGCACGGCTGTAAAGTAAATCGCACGGCTTCCATAGCAACCACTTAGCAACTGACAATAGACGTAGCCATTTTATTCAAAATGTATTACTTAGATATTTGACGTTGAATTTTATTCTATATATAAATGGTAGATAACATTTATTAGATATGAGATTGCATTTAATACTAAGAGTTATTTGGAATTATATGATAATTGGTTCCGTTTCATTCAATCCGCATCTTTTAGCTGTCTTAATATATCATATTAGTAAACAATTAGTATATTATACACCAAGGGACTAAAGTGGCCCATTTAATCCCGCGGCTGGTGTTTGATTCCTGAGGGAAGTAATCCACCTAAGGGATTAATGTCACTTTAGTAGAGAGGTGTATACGCTATTTTATGCAATTCCGGTAATTCTACATACATTTTTAATAAAAATAAATACTACTTAGGACGAACTTTTACGAAACTTGGCTGGGCATCGAGGATGAACTTCTAAGATGCTTGGCTGGGCATCGAGGATGTCCGTTTTTACTTGTACTTCAAATACCTTAATAAGATTATAAACACAAGTACAAGTGGGTCGTAGGTAAAGTATAGTACGTAACTCGTGTTGTAACGCATTTTACGCACTCACGGAATTACGCACTCGCCGCTACGCGGCTTCGTGCGTAACTTTTCCGTTCGTGCGTAAAATGCTTCTTACAACACACGTTACGTAATATACTATTATAACCTGCCTTGGAGCATCGTTATCTTGGTTAAAGCAATTGGCAACAACACGCTCTCGGGGGGCTGGAATTTTCAATTAATTCAATAAAATAAAATAAATTAATAACCAAACAACAATAATTGCAAACTTTAAATGCCTAACCTCAATTATTTGTCTGTGGATGTCAAAGAGATTAACGAACGAGAACGAACGCGACCGAAATGCTTCCCCAATTTGAAGGCCACGGCTACTATTCAGCCTAACTCAACCGAAGTGACTTCTTCGTGACAAATATAGATGGCGCGAAGAACGCGTATCTTTTTTAATAAGTATAAGTGCACACCCCCTGGGAAACACTAAGTTAATAAAACTCGTAGAGTATTGCTGTTATTTTTCACAAACATGGATTATTTTGTCGAGTGTTCTCCATCTGTTTCACAGTCGTTATCTTTACAAGAGTCTTGTTCATTATCTTCAATAAGTAGCACGATTAGTAGCAACATTACTAGTGGTAAAAACATTAACTGGAATTATTTATCCAAGAACGAAGTTAATGCCTCGATAACAAAAGCAAATCCCACCTGTAAATTATGTAAATCTCTTTTCAGGGGTGCGGAGTACCAAAAATGAGCTTAAAGATTACTTGAATGTGAGATGCAAAGACTGCTTCACTGATAGAAAATTTCTTTTTACCACTTTATTGGACCCCAAAGTTTCAAGACAATGATTTATGGGAAAGAACCTTTACAGATTTAAAAAAAGAACTTTTAAAAAGTAATGGACAAGATTCAGACTTGCTGGATGATAATTCTGGAGAATCTGAAGTGAGCGACGATGATGTTCCTTTAGCGAAAATCGCCAAAAAATATTAGGAGGTAAACCAACAGATTCAGGAAAATGTCCTGGGCTCAATTTCTCATAGTTTATTTTGGAATACTTGTAATGAGCTTACTGGTATGACTGGCAAATCAGTGTTCTTATAAGAAATTTACTGATGATATGATGAATAAAATTCATGATGAGATTGAATTGTATAATAAATTAGAAAAGATATCAAGAAATGAGGATCCTTTGACTTTGTGGGCGCAGAAGAAAAGACATTTTTCCATTGATGTTCAAAGTTGCAGTAATTTATTGTATTTTCTTCAGAAGCCGTCTAACTTCGGAAAGAGCAGAGAGTTTAATTTTGTTACATTACAACTTGCCAAAACTTAACTTGAAATATTAATTTGTTCAACTTCTACATTTTTATATTTTTAATTTGCTTAATTCTGAATGAAAATAAACTTGATTTGTTTTTTATTTAGTATTTCTGTTTTAATTTCCTTAAAAAAATCGTTAGCAATTGAAATATGAAGCAATTTAGATTTTTTTATGCCGATACCGATATTGACCAAAAAGGCCAATATACCGATATCGGTATCGGCCGATCCCTATATTTTATCTATTTACAAATTAATTAACCTGTCTTAAATTTTAATCAGTAACGCCTCTGTATAAGAATCTAGTAACACACCTACTCTAATCCAACTAATGTTGGTTCCTGTTCATAAAGACCTTTGAGAACAAAATTGTAACGCCGAATATACATAACACATTCCATTTGGTACTCATACAAAACGGCATTCCAAATGCCTCTGTGTGTCGGGCCGAAATTCGTTTTACTTACCTCTTTACCCCCTCTGCAAGTTATTGCCCTTTGCTCTCTGTCATTTTCTTTATGTTCCGATCCTTTCACTGTTGCCAAATGTTGATGTTCGGATAAACTTTTGATGAAGATTATTGTTAAACCGGTTAGTTGTGTTCCGCATAAAACAAAAAAAGGACGAAAACAAGGCTTATTAATTCACAATAATGATATATACTCAGACCCAATTACAGAATAATCTTTAATTATGACAGAAGCAGTTGCAGAAAGGTTAAAAACATCTTTATTGGAAGTAATTTTTTATTAAAGAATTGCATAAATTAAAATATATAAATGTATTCTGGGTGGCCGATGAATTGACATTCCTATAATGTATGTGTGTCACTGATCTCGATTATGTGATTCAATGGTTGTTAAAGGCATTATCCATCAAGTTGGAAGGTACGAGTATACATAGTGGAAAGTTTAATTGAAACAAATTCTGTAACTTAATAAATGAAGGTTTTTCCTAAAATTCCTGAACTTTTATTTTCTATGGGACATAGTACAGAGAGGTTAGTTTATTTTTCAATTATCTAGGGGGTTGCAGCAACCCCTAACTATTTTTTTGTTTTTTTACAAGCAAGTGCCGAAAAAAATAAAATAACGAATTGTTTACTGAAACTACTTTAATGCAACAAAAGTTTTATAGCGACCTGTATGGCGTTGCTGACGATACTCTTATCGATAATATAAAGTATTATAACACTTTCGACTCTATTTGTCTAATTTAGTCTCTGAGTCATTGTTAAAATTCGGCGACGTCGTTAGGTTTAGTAGCATTAACCTTGCTTCTTAGATATTCCAATAAAAATCTAATAGGGTGATATCGGGTGAACTTGCTGGTCTTTCAATTGAGATCCTTCTTCCAATCCATCTATTCCGGAACGCTTCGTTGAGATAGGTCCGAACATTTTGAGAAAAATGTGGTGGTACCCCAAGTTGTTCAAGCCACATCCTTTGGTCAAATAAGTTGGGATCAAAATTATTGGTGAATGAAATCCTTAAAGTAGAACCCAATTTATCTTGGAACATACTTATAATCGATTTTTAAAAGGCATGGAGTAATAAAAGCTCATTAGGTATGCAAAACCGATACAGGGTGTATAATAAAATATCTCCGAAGTTTATCTAATTTTGTACTAAAATTTCTCATTTGTTACGAATTTCAGGTAGACACAACTCTGTATTCGGTTGGGTCGCCTATTGTATTGAAAGGGTCGCTCTATTGTATTTGAATGAACAAATAAACAATTTAATCCTCAGAGGCGTGCAATCAGGACAAAACAAACTTGGTATATGAATATGAAGGCACTATGAAATTATAATTACGAAAACTATTCAAAAGAGTTCACAATATCGATTCAATAAAAACACATTTTTTTGTGTTACTATGAATAAACAATAAACATAAAATATTATATAAAAAATAGCAAATTTTTTTGCAGTAGGTATCAACTTTACTACTAATATACCGTTTACAATAGGAGAGGAAAAAAGAAAAATGCAGGAATAAAGTACGAATTAATATAATATTTATAAAAAAAAAAGTCTAACAAATAATAGTAATAACTAACACAAAAACTAGTCTATATATCAGAATCAGACGATTCTGTTGAGCTTCCATTATTAACATTGATTATAAATGGTTCAATCATGTGTTCACTTATATGATCCATTTCCCACATATTTAGTTCTTCTTGTATCACGTGTTCAACACATTTCCTCCAGTTTTCTTTGGTTACGTTACCTAACGCGTCTTCGAATAAAACTTTTACGTCACTCATTTTGAATGTCGTATTCTTTCTTGAAACTTCCCCTTTCACTTGGGACCATATTAATTCTATGGGATTGAGTTGACAGTGATAAGGAGGAAGCCTCAGCACCGTTATACCACGCGCTGATGCCATTTAATCTACAACGTATCTACTATATTTGTGTTTATGTGAATTGGCCAGTTGCAAGAGCTCATTTTTCAGCGGGTTATCTGGGCATTCAATATTTTTCGAGGTTAGCCAATCGTGGATATCTTGTTTACGCCATGCAGTTGAAGGTAATTTCTCCACTAACCTGGAGTGATAACTTGCGTTATCCATAACAATGACTGAGCCCGTTGGAATTAGATCTAACATTTGTGAGAAATATTCTTCGAAAACGTCTGCATCCATATCTTCATGATAATCTCCGGTTTGCTTCGACTCAAAGCACAACAATCCACCTTTAACAAAACCTTCGGCACTTCCGATATGAGTAATGATGAGTCGACGTCCTTTTCCTGCTGGTGGATTGAGGCTTGTTGACCACACCCTTCAAGAGCTGCCTGCCTCCGACTTTTGACATTCGTGTCTTGCCAAAACATTGAAACAGTATGACCTTCATTTAACCAAGTCTCATCCAAATAATAAATTCGTTTTTAATCTAGTCTTGCTTTCCGAATATTGCGCAAATAACTCCTCCTCCAAATGACAATGTCGTCTCTATCAATCAACATTGCGTTCCGATAATTTTTTTTATATTCAAATCAAAGTTCCTTCAAAATTTTCCATAATGTACTTCGAGACATTTTCGGAAAATCTGAATCTTCTTGAACCGAAGCCATAATTTTGGAAAGAGTTGGGATCTCTTTTCTAAAGAAAAAAGCATGCACCTTATGCCTTATTCCATTCTTCAAGTCGTCATCCATTTCAAGCTTGGGTCGGCCTGGGGACTTTGCTGGGGCTGTGATGTTTCCATTTTTTTTTTCTCCTTCATTAAATTATAAATTGTTGTTTTTGAAACACCCATCATTGTTGCAGTAATCTCCACAGTTTCATCAACACTTCCTGTCAAATTCATGATTTTTCTTCTAATTCCTTCATTCTTCAACGAGAAATAGCAATTTAATATCAGATTTTTTTCGTTCGGCGACAATGGGCCAACTTTAGGTCGCTTAGATGGTGATAAATCCTCCATATCTGGTCGAATTTGGTTGGAACACTATATAGTTGGAAGGTGTAGTTAGGTGTTTGTCTCGTGTGATGAGAAGAGAACTTGTATAGATGAACAAAAATAAACACCAGTTAACAATAACGGTAAAAAATAATAACAAATAACAGTAATAATGGGGAAATCAATCAACACAGCAGTTTCTCCAGAACATGTGAACTGTAAATTGAAAATATTCAACCTTTCCGCCTCTTTTATAGTTGAAAAGTTCTAATAAGTACATTGTATTATGGGGGCATTTTCATAGAACTGAAAAGACTATATTTCACAATAATAAAACCATTTTTGAGCTACCTGTTTGTCAAGTTTCTTCAACTACCTGCTAATTGGGTGAAATAATCGGCAAATGGGGTTGGTTTGGATATATATATATATATATATATATATATATATATATATATATATATATATGTATGTATTTGTATAAAATTGTTATTAACATTTATTTTATTATTTATTGTATGTAGGATTATAACTACCTGGAGCTTAGTGGAGGGACTCGTCTACGCCCTTTTATACATAATAATAAATTTTCTGGAAAATTATGTCAGTGATATAATCCACAGTTTATTATTGATAATTTGAAATTTCATTTTAAATAATATTACAAAACGGTTATTTTCGGAAGCCTTAACTTTTTTTAAATGACTAAATGTGGTACGCATATGGTTCCGGCCAAAATGAGTGATTTATTACTCCATGCCTTTTAAAAACGGTGTATAGGTATAATTGTCCGGTTAAATTTTCATCGACCAAAGTATCCACTTTGTGATCCCCAAGAATTCCAGCCAGGACGTTGTTTTAAATCTTCAGGTATAGGATTGACGCATTTAGTGGGGACTTTCGTTAGCCCAATAACGGCAGTTGTTTAGATCTAAAAAAACCGCAGAATATTTGTTGAAGTGTGCTAATATTTATTTCGGGTTATTACACAAAGATGTAAAGAGATTAGCATATCAATGTGCTAATTTTTACAATGTTGAGAAAATACTAAAATCCTAGCGAATTATTAGGATGGCGGATAATGACTGGTTTACTAATGTCGTTAAGAGAAATCTGAGGTAAGTGATACGAAGCCCTGAAGCCACTAGTTTAAGCATAGCTACTTCATTCAATACTTGGGAGAATGGCCGTCTAATAACTCCATAGTGCAATTATCTCTTAATTTGAATTCTAATACTCGTTTTCTAATATTGGGATATAAATGGTAAAATTCAGCAGGCTTGGATTTGAGTATAGAAACATGAATAGCAAATATTAATTTGGAATTGGGAAAAGTTAATTGTGAACCCAGATGTAAATAATGTGTTAAAATGTTATTAAATTTTGGAGTTTGTTCTTCTTTATAAATTGTTCGTAAATATTTTATCATTTCCATAATTTCTTGATTTGAAATTACTGAATTGTGAATAGAATTTAATTTCGAAATGATTGTAGAAATTCACAAAATTCCTACAATAGTTCGAATATCAACCCTGCCCAATCGTCGACCTTCGTTCATTCTCGTAAGCCTGCTATGTCTTATTTAAGGGCAGTTCGCGCTCATCTCAATCTCATTCCTCAACAATCACCGTTCTGAACAGACGAAAAAGGTTTAGTGTACAGTTCTTTCAAATTTACACCCGATAAAATGGGTATTTTGCAAACTAACAATTAAGTGAAAAGTAACCATCCTAAATTCAGTGCTATTTAAACTGTCAGTACATTATTTATTGTATAAAAATTCAACCATCTCCGAAGTTCGAATAACTGGGGAGATATTTCTACATCCACGTGCTAAATCAACTTTAATATCACCGTCAGCCCCATTAATTGCAGGGTTGCCGGTTTCATTTGTTCTACCATAAGTTTGAATTTAATTTACCTATTTGTAATTATTTAACTGAATGTATATTGTGTATATATATTTACATTGTTGTCCAAGAACCACTGTATGTGAATGTTTCAGATTACATGTGTTTGTAACGGTAGTTTATAGTTGCAATTCCCGCCAGCTCCACGTGTTCAATTAAATTGAAGTATTTCTAAAGGAAAGGTTCTTTCATTATTTGTATCTTACTCCACAGTTTCGTGACATGAGTCACTGGTCCTGCGAAGCTTTCATTACACATTTAATAACTTATTTTAAGAGTTCTCACTAGATACTTCTAGTCGCTACCAAATGTAGAGAGGTGATAATTTGACAACACATTACTTTCACAAAACCAGCGATCCTACCCTACATCTTCTCCTACAATGATAATTGCCTTTTCAATGTTATCAATTAATGTAATTAAATTTTAACAATCCAGATTAATCTGTGAAATTGTGCCATAAAAAGTAATAAAGCTATTAAAAGTTATTATTTTATTCTCTATCGATATATGAAATTTTTCTAAATTATTTGTTGCAAGAATTTTATTGCTTTATCATATCTTTCTTCATCGTCTGAGTCGATTGCCAAAAAAAAACATTTATTAACTTTGCCAACGGCATTTATTAACCCTCTTTTCGATGTAATGTGTGGTTAAATATTTTCTGATTTTCTATCTAATGTATCAATTAACATTTTGGTCTTCCCATCTTCTGTTCAGCTGAGTTATGATATGATATGGGATTAGAAGTATTACTTTCTATTAAACTATTCCTTAAATTATAAAAATATTGTCCTATAGTATCTATTTGCTCACAAATTTCTTAAGTCTGTATAGTATAAAAATGTATGTTTGGTATAAATAAGTCTACAGGATGCTAGGCTAATATATGTAAAAGTAAATTATTTAACTTGGTTATTTGTATGTCTTCCGTTTTACACCTACTATGAAGTTGAAGAAGAACAATGGTACTTTTCTGTAGCAATATTTCAGAATTATTTTTGGGTTTTCGGATTATATTTTTATGATAATTTGCTTTATTGGTTTCTAATATTATATCTGAATCTTTAATAATTCTTGCTTTTTTGAATTTCGGTAATTTTTCTCTTAATTTCATACAATAGTTTCTTTATGATTTTGCTCATAATGGGATAATATTAAATGATCGTTCAAATGAAATCGATTATTTTGAATCAAAGGAATATTATTTAAATCAAAGGAAGATCATTTAAACGAAAGGAAAATCGTTTAACTTAAAGAAAGAAAGATCTCAATTTACACCTTAACAAAACGAATAAATTATTAATCGAAAAAATTTAATATTTCATATTATTTCTTTGTAAATTATTATATCTATGTCTATATCTAATTAAGTTATTGTTATTAATGACTAGTTCTACTAGTCTATTCTAATTACATACGTACATGTATTTTCCATATATTTCAAACCATTTAATTACTTCTTGTAATGAGAACCATCTTAATGCAAAATGTTCCTAATGTTTTCTTATGAAATCTTGCAATCCTTGAATGTTGGATTGTCCCATTGTTTCACATTTATGACTCTGAATTTTCTTGTTTACTTTTTTATTGCATTCTTCATTTCTCTTGTTTACGCTCTTCTTACTTCTATCTTCGTATTTCTCTTCGTATTTCTGTCAATAACTTTCTTATTTCTATTCCTTTTTATATTTTCACTCATTTTCTTGTTACTTTCTTCTATCTTCTTGTTTCTATTCTTCTTTATATGTTCATTCATTTTCTTGTTACTTTCTTCTGTCTTCTTATTTCTATAATTATTTCTGTTATGTATAATCCTTCATATATTCATTCATTTCCTCGGTTATTTTTTCAATTTTCTTATTTATAGTTTCATTTATATTCTTGTTCCTTTCATCAATTTGATTATTTTCTTCTCCTTATTAAAGTTTTCATTTTCCATATCGTTTTCATACACTTGACTTACTTTTTCTTTAAGAATCTGTATATTTTTATTTGTTTTGATTATTTTCCTATCTAATTTTCTTGTATTTCCTTTTATATCCATGGTTGGGTTTTCTAAGGACGTATGAATCTTCTAAATCGGTGTCGTTCGATACAAAACTTTTATTTGGTAATTTAATATCAGATATATAAATTTTATTAATATTATTTTCATTATTCTGAACTTCATTATTTTCTAGAACATTTTCTATATTAAATAAATATGATAAAAAATCATGTAATGAGTCTATTTCTACTACCTCCGATTCTTTATTTGAGGGGCTAACAGAAAATTTTGATTTTGTTCTGAATCATTCTCTTTAGAACGGGCAACATTTTCATAATCTCTCCTAATTTCTTCTTCTTCGATTTCATTTTCATAACTATTATTATATAATACCTCAGATGCAAAATTCGTTTTTGGCCGTTATTACGGAAATATTGATTATTATTCTGAAATTTGTTATTATTTTGTGAAGTAAAAAAACTATGATTTCATGAATAGTCTGGGAAATTTCTCGATGTTGTTGACGTCGGTTCTGGTTTTGATAGTTTATTTGCAGGTATTTGGTGAGCTCTAAATACATTACGCCTTGGTCCAAACACCTGAGAATTTGTGGGATAATTTCGTGGTTGCTGAGGCCGTGGTTGAATATTTATAGTTTGACTTCGAAAAGTTGATCTTTGATAATTGTTATCATAATTATTAATATATTGATATTGATTATAATTGTTATTTCTAGGATAATTAAAATTATTATTTCTATGATAACTAAAATTATTATTCGATGATTTGAAATTGTTATTATTATTATTTTTAATATATTGCTTTAGTTCACTACATTGACCATACAATCTCTCAAAATTCTCAAACTCATCCACATAAGCCATTGCATCTTCTAACGGATTTGTTTTTTTTTGTGATACATATTATTTTTAGGGACGCCAGTACATACTGCTATGAAAGTGTTTAGCGCCGTTTTGTCGCAATGGTTTATATGACATTTCTTATCGTGTTCGTTGAAAGTAAAATCGTTACTGATTCTTTGAATTACTTTACTTTTTAATAATTGAAGCCTATTCCCAAATCTACCAGATTTTCATATTTATACGGCCTCGTTCGTGTCAATTCTTGCAATATGCCGTCTAAATCCCTCCTATCTGAGAAACATTGTCTCAATGCGTCTTTAATTTTAGGCCATGTATTTAATTTCATTCCCGACCATGGTCTTTGTTTTCCCCACCAATTTTTCCTGGATACGCTCCAATATATGATTATTGACCTCCATATCATTATAATATGCGGAAGTTTCAATCAATCTTTCACAACATTTTGTTGTGTTAGAAGTTTCTGGGACTGTAACTAGCAGTTTTGATAAAGTATGGATTTGTTATTGTAGTTTATCAAGTAGTAAGAAAAGATAAGTACATTAACGTAGTTATAATGTTGGGAATACTTTTAATTATCCATTAGGGTATTGTCCGCACCAAGGTGGAGGGCACATTCAACGTTATTGGTTGCATTAAAGTAGCTTCAGTAAACGATCCGTTATTTTTTCCGACATATTGGTTGTTAAAAGCAAAACAAAAAATACGTGCTTGTATTTGCAATTGAAAAAGCTTTAAATAAAAAAATAACCAACTTTCCATGAAAAAAGTTGGGGGCTGCTGCAACCCCCCAGATAATAAAAAAATAAACAAACGTCTTTGTATTGTTGATAATAAAATCGGTTTTAAAACGTCCGGCGACGTTGTCCGATACCCAACTTCCACTCGTTTCTATTGTTCCATTGGCCCTCTCTTAGGTCTCTAGCACTCATAGCTTTAGTTACTCCTTCTTTCCATTATTTCCTAGGTCTTCCTCTCTTCCAACGGTTTGGTGGCACCCACTGCATTGCCAGCTTTGGCAGTCTGTTTTCGTTAATTCGCTGTACATGTCCGTACCATATAAGTTGCTTTTTCTCAAAATCTGTTGTTGATGAACCGTCCACTCCCATACGTTGTCTGACGTCATCGTTTCGGATTCTGTCTCTTCTGGATATTCTAAGAGATCATCTGAACACATCCATCTCGGTCGCCTCAAGTTTTCTTCTATTGTTTTCTGTAATTCTCCATGTCTCTGCGCCATATGTTAGATTACTTTTGACAAAGGTTTCGTAGATACTGTATATCCGTTGTTTTCCAATATCAGAACTCCACCATATTCCATTTAAGCGGCCTATTGTTCGTCTGGCTTGTGCTATTCGTTTTTTTTAATTTCTCCGTCGTCTTTTCCTGTTGTATCAAATTCAACTCCTAAGTATGTGTATTCGCTTCATGGTCCTATTTCTTCCGTTACTAGTTTGATATCTCCTGGTTCAGCTCCTATTGGAAGGTATTTTGTTTTCTGAGTATTCATTTCCAGACCCCATTTCCTATACTCTTCATTTAGTTTTCTCGTCATATATTCAAGATCTTCTTTGTCATTCGCTATGATAACCTGGTCATCTGCAAACTGTAGAGTGTATAAACACTTTTCTCTAAGATCGATACCCATTCCGCTGCATTTTTTCTTTCATTGATTTAACGCTCTTGCTATATAGATGTTAAAAAGTGTGGGCGAGATACAACATCCTTGGCGCAGACCTTTATTTACCGGAAATTTCTTTGATATATTATTACCAATTTTGATTCTTGATGTTGATTTCTTGTAGCGTCTTTGTATTGTTCCCCTAAGAAAATAAAAATTTTCGTGTTTCAGGATTTTTGCGTCAAATTTTTATAACTTGCTCCAGTCAAAATGTCCACTCTGTGTAATAAATTTGCACCATACACATATTTTTAAATATCACTTGTTTGGACTAATCTATTAGTTGTCCCTCTTTCATTATTATTTTATTACATGCAGGTTTTCTGTTTTCCTTTTCCGTCTCGTGTCAGAAGTATCGAAATATTTTTAATCCAATTAACATTTTTCATATAAAAACTTCGAAGTATAAATTCATTTTACTTAAAATATTAATACAAGTAAGTTTGATACCTTTCAATTGAAAAAATAATTTTTTTGTATTTAGTGTCAAATTTTTAATAATTTATAAAATCATAGCAAAGCGCTTTCGACTGTTAAGTCATCATCAGTACTTACCTGTAAGCAAGTAAGCCAATAAGTTAATATGAAAATCGAAAAAGTAAAGCGAGGTTACTTACTCGTCAGGCAATACAAAATTATATCCAAATCAATCAAACACCAATTGTAAAGTAATATACATATTAAAATTTCCAATAAAATTATTTAAAAATCCATTCCTTGAAGGGATTATTGTGGATTAAACGTTTATATGATGGAAGAAATGAAGTCATGTCGTCCATATCCAATTATATACACCGAATGACATAAAATCCCGTTGACATGGAACAATTAATTCCAAGAACCAAAGATCTCAAAGACATGAAATTTTGTTACCAAAACAACCGACACATGTTAAGAGAACAATCTAGTGAGAACCAACTCTTAACCTGAATCAAGTAACCGTGATAAGGAGCAACAACAAAACTTTATGAAGTATAAACTCAAACGAGAACTCCAACCTAATTACACTATTAAGGTCGGTCTAATGAGAACCGATACCAATAAATAAGCTAAGAGACTCATCAAGAAAGTATGTGAAGGTCAAATATTATAAATCAAAAGATACGTTCTCAGGTATGGAATGCGTTAACCAGAACAAATTCTCACAAAGGATACAAGTAAATTTATTTATTAATGAAAGGAAATGAAAGATTCAGAAATGTGTCTATGATGCACAATATAAGAAGGTTTTAAATCGTTTTGACAGTACTATTACGAAGTAACCAAATACAAGGAAAGAATGATGAATATATGACAGATGACATGGGACAATTAATTCCAAACCTAGTGACATTGCAAGCCAAAAACCACTAATGAGAACCCACTCCCAAATCGAATTAAGTAAACTTAATCAGGAGCAACAACTTTGTTTAAACAGGAAGTATAAATCCAAACTAAAACTCAAAACTAACACTCGTTTAAGTCCAGTCTAATGGGAACCGAACCCAAAAGTAAGTAAAGACTAGTCAAGAAATTTATAAAGAATAAATGAAGGTTCAGAAGTTTATTCATGATGTAAAAGACTAGGAGATTGATGAGTTTTATATTATTGAAGTAGACGTCAAAAAATAAAATGAACTAAAGACAATGAATGAATGACAAAGGATTATTAATTCAAATAGCGCAAGATTCCAATTACAAAGACGTAGCCAGTCCCGAAGCAAAAACCAAATCAAGAGGACAGTCTAATAAGAACCAACTCTGATCCGAATCAAGCAGCCATGATAAGGAGTAACAAAATTGTAGTATAAACTTGAACCACAACTCAGACTTAAAACATAATATTAAGCCCATTATAATTGGAACAGAACTTAACCAGTAAGTTAAGCAACTCGTCAAGAAATAAATAAATGAGGGCCAAAACTTTTTCCTTCCCAAGTGTAAATAAATCTTTTATACTTACTCAAGGAAAGCATTGACCGAGACAAATGTGAACTAAGTTTATTATTTAAAAAAATGAAGGTTTTGGAAGAGTAAAATTTGTTCAAGATCTAAAGGATTAAAGATTTAAGATTTATAAGATTATCAAAATATTGTATTATTATTAATAAGATGAAAAGAACTTTCAGAAGAGTGAAATTTTTGCTGTTTATGATCCACGATGTTGGAATGTGTTAAACGGTTTAGAATTATGAACAAGAAGAAGAGTCAAGAAAATTAAAATAAGATTAAGTTACAACAGACTGCAAGAAATAGTACAAAGTTATTATGTGCAATACGTTTGTTAATATTAAGAATGTTAGCCCCAGAAGTGGGAGGTAAGGTCTATTCAAATTAACTTGAGTGTTTAAACAAAAGTTGTTGACCAACAATCCATTATTTATGTGTATGACTTCAAGAAAATCTAATCTATTGTAAATCTTATGAGTGTTCTCATGTAAAAAAATTTGAATTTGTATTTGGGCCGAAGTTATGATTGTTGAATCTGAAATGATTTCCAAAAGCAGAATTGTTACCTGGATTCAAATGTTCAGATATGCGAGTTTTCAAAGGTCTACAAGTTCTACCTATGTGGGCTGCTTCACAGTCACCACATTCAAGTTTGTATGTACCACTTTTTGAAAGCATATCAATTTTGTCCTTAGAATTAACCAAATGTCTACCTATAGTTTTAGAGGTTTTGAACGAAATTTTTATGTTTTCCATATAAATTTTAATACAACTAGCTATTTTGTTTGAAATATTGCTGTTCCTGAATCTAAATAGCTAAATTTTGTTATGTTCTATTAATAATTTTTTGAATAAGATGGTTAATGATGTGTGGATTATATTGGTTGTTCACTGCTATCTGCATCATAATCAAACTTTGAAAAAGGAATATTTAAAAGTCTGTGCATTAAAACCTGCAATTTTGTGTTGGTGTGGATGAGTAGAGAAACTTGAGATAACATGATCTGTTTGTGTAGGTTTTCTGTATATACTGTAAAATAATTTGTCAGAATATTTTTATATGTCCAAAAAATTCAATTTATTGTTGTTCTCAACTCCAAGTGTGAATTTAATATTAGGTTGTATTTGATTTATTTTAGATACAAGTCTGTTCACAGTACTTAAATTTCCGTTTAAAAAAACCAAACAATCACCCACATATCTGAACCAGTATGGAATTATTTGATACCTTTCAAGGTCCATATTTATATGCTGAAACGTCCCAACTTTCTTGTTGCTAAATTTAATAGCAGAATAATAATGAGAACAATTTACTAAAAAAATCAAAATGATCAAAGACTGTTGGTCTGAAGTTTATTATAGGTTATCCCCACTGTGAACAATTTCAGGCAATGGCAGGTGCTGTCAGTGGTTTTTAATATTCGTCAATAATTTTACAGCATTTTCAGTTACATTTAAATTTTTTTCAAAAAAAAACGATATCTGATCATAATTATTAAGAAAGGTTTTGTTCAATTTATATGTTGGCAACCCTGTCTTAGTGCTGCTATAGAATGCAATATTGTAATACGACACGTGTTGTACCGCAGGAGCCGGGTTCGCAAGGGGAAGCCAAATATAAGGTGGCCTCATTGATGAAATAAGAAGACTGGAGTTGTTGGAATCAATATCGTTTTTTTGTTAGTTTTATTTTGCTTTTGGTAGCTTGTCGGAAATACTGACCTTGTTTGGCTGTTTTCAAAGATCGTTATACCTGTTGAGAGAAACGTAAGATCGATTAAAACAATGTTTTGGGAGTGCTTCGTTCATTTCCGGTATCAGGTAATTTTGCTGCGACTCGTGGACTTTTTATTATCTTTATTTAATCTAAAGAAGATGATAGTTTAGAATGTAAGTGGATTTTCCAGGTTTCCGTGTCTCATAAAAGTCTAGAAACGCATCTTAATGTAGAAAATATATAGCTATTAACTATTAATTAATTTCCTTGATTTTACAGTAACTAAATTACATATCAAACACAATTAACCATTAACATAAACTTATCAACAATTCGTCTTGCTATAAAAACTTTGCATAGACTCTGAATTATAAAACAATATATTAACCAATAACCCATCTAAATAAAATTCATGGTGTATAAAAAAGTTTCATACCAAAAATGTGTTAAATTCATGTACCCCAATGAGAAATTTGACTATTAGAGCCATCAAGTAAGCAATTATTTAAGTAAATTGAAATTAACATAGCTTAAAAAACGGATAACTCCTTTGGTAGATGTATAAGAAATTGATAAGCTGGTTATTGGACTAAATTTTTCTACGCAAGCAAAATCCGATTCTGACTTGCAAATTATTCTATCACGGCAATTTTTGAGTAATTCCAACCAAAAAGTACAACGTGAATAATTTTTTCGCAATTCCGAGTTATTCAATCTAGCAGTCTTCCTTCAAATCACTCTATCTAAAGAGTTATTCAATCTAGCAGTCTTTTCCTACAAATCACTCTATCTAATGGTGCAATTCTGTGTAAAAATATTAGCGATCGTAACTATCTATATGACTCGTAATATCGGAACGGGTCAAATTGCAATTCTATACGATTTCTGTAAGTAACGAGATATCGTAACTTTTCCGATCTATCGTAAATATTTACAGTGACAAGTTTGGTGTATGTAAGCAATAAATAATATGAATAATAATAATTTTCACCTATTTATAGGAGCTCTTTTGCAAGAAGGTGAAGACAGGTAAGTATTTACTTTGTTTTATATATTGAATTTTCAAATAATTGCTCACATTGTTCATATATTCTTTCAGAAATGCATTGCGTATAACCAGGCGAAACTTACGTGACACTCATAATGCATTTGAAATACCTGAAGCAGCCTTCAAACAAATGTTTCGGCTAGACAAACAAAGTGTATTGGACTTAATTAACGATATAGATCCCCATTACATTGTTAGGGGATCTATTCCATTACATTTAAAGGTATTTATCTATAAAGCTTTTTTAGTATTTATCCAAATACCTCATTACCTATGTTTGAATATTTGCAGGTATTGGCAACATTAAATTTCTTAGCAACTGGTTCGTTTCAAAATCCTGTGGGGTGCAATATATGGTTATCGTTAAGTCAAACAATGATTTCTAGGATAATTTTTGAAATAACTGCTCTAGTTAGTAATTTTCTATTTCCCATATGGATAAAATTTCCTATTAATGCTGCAGAAAAAAATGATATAAAACAAGGGTAACTATCTCAATACATTTTGAACTTGAATGTTTTAAATAAACCTATTTTCAGGTTTTATGAAAAATGGAATGTTAGAGGAGTTGTAGGTGTAATTGATGGTACACAAGTTGAAATTATTGCACCACCCATGAACGATGTTCATCATCCTCCATTCGTCTACATAAACAGAAAGGGAAGACATTCTATAAATGTGATGCTGGTAAATACAAAATAAACAAATAAATAAAATAATATCCAATTTGATTTTGTAGATTTCAGATTCAAATTCTAAAATTATTGGTTGCAATGCTAGATATCCCGGCTCGGTGCATGATTCAGCTATTTGGCAAATGAGCAATATTCGCAATTATTTACGAAACGAATATACTCGTGGAGACAGATATTCACATTTATTAGGTGAAATATTTAGAGAATTTTGAGTTGCGTTTTATCAATTTCTTTCAGGAGACAGCGGTTATCCCCTGGAACCGTGGCTATTTACCCCCTTTAATAATCCACAAGAGGGTAGTTTAGAACAAACATTTAATGAACAATTTAGTAGAGCAAGAAATGTCATCGAAAGAACTAATGGCATAGTTAAAGGCCGATTCAGATGTTTGTCAAAGCATAGAGTTTTATTGTATCACCCTGTTAAAGCAGCCCAAATTATTTACACTTGTTGTGTGCTACATAATATGGCATTAAGAGCCAATTTACACTTACCAGAAGAGGAAATTGAATACAGAGAAAATCCTATTGATTATGTATTGGGTAAGTTTTATATTATTTATACCTATTATCTGAAAAAACTAGCTTATTAATATTTTTCAGATGTACGAGATTTGAATGATGTCCTACAAGAAGGGCGTGCTGTTAGAAATGAGTATGTACGCCACAATTTTGAGAATTGAAATATTAAAATCCTTTAGTTATTAAAAAATATGTTTAATATTAAAACTATGTAGTTGTATAAAAATAAACATTTATTTTTCAAACACTATAAATGTTTCTGTATATTACATGTGTATTTCCACTAACCTCAAGAACAAAATAAAAAATATAATAAATATACACTTTTAAACATGTATAAATGTTTTATTATGCCCTTAAAATAATAATCAAAATTGCTGAAAATAAATAATCATTATCCTCAAGAAAAACAAAAACAACATTCATTATAAGAATTTTAAAAAACATTTCAAAAAATTCCTTAAGTTAATTATTGAAATCATAAGTCAAATTTAAAATCAGGATTGTGGAATTTGAATTTAGCAACTTCAAATTTAAGTTTGGATTTTTCTACTTGAATATATTCCTTGCAAAAGGTATCCAATGTTTTATTTAGTACTTGTGAATTTTCTACACATTGTTGGTTTGATTGTAATAACTGTTCAGTTAATAGTGATAATGGTTTCATTCTTGTAGGTGTTTTTTGTTTAAGTTTGGCTTTTAAGTTTTGTCTTGATGGAGTTTGAATATTAATATTCTCTTCAGAATTTTCTGGATTGCAAAAGGGTTCCTTATTTACTTTATCTTTTTCAATATCACTTGGTATATATTCTATAATTACATCCTCTTCAATTTCTGAAATACTTTCCAGAATTGTATATTCCGGTTTATTTGATTCTTCGGATGGTAATCCATCAAAAGTTATCACTTGCGAGGAGCCAGTCACCACTACTTTCCCCCATACAGAGAGTCCCCGCTCTTCAATTAAATTCAATTTAATGTCTGAGCATGGACCAGAGCCCGTTTTTTTTCTTTCATCCACGATTTTTCGGTATTTTTGTCTTACTGCATATTTCCAATCAATAAATCTCTAAAAAAATGCCATGATAGATTTTAAACTGATATAAATATATTACGTACCTTCTTCCACTCTTCAGTTGTTAGTTGAGGTCCATCTCCAGCAGAATTTAACAAATTAGTAAGTTCCTTCCACTTTATGTCCAAATAATTGGCCCCAATTGCTGGATTTAACGTATTGCTTCTAAAATAATAATCATTTTCCATAAAACTTAAATATATATTATACTGTTCCAAACTGGTGTTCCTAGTTCTTTGACGTCTTGGCTTTTTACAACTAGAAAAAGTTTACACATTAGAAACATTGAAAATATAAATATTTGAACACATTTAAAAATCATAAAATTTCAACAGTATTGTTTTAAAGAAATAACATTATAATGTACAACAGCATGAAAAATAATGATTTCTTACCTCATTTTGAATGATATCAAAAGAAAAACTTCTACAATGTATTATTATCATTTATCATCAAACCTATTTCAGTCTATTTGACACCTGACAGTCTGAAGTCAAGTTGGTCCCCTCGTTAACTACCGATCGAAAGTCATAAAGATACAGAACAACGGTTAGAATTTCATTTATTTACGATCTGTAAATGGTTCCCTTCCGATCGATCGGAACTTACAGATTTTAAGGTTTAACGATTTTACTAATTGCGTACACAGAATTGCAGCATAAATTTAGATATTGTTTGATTGAGCTTGCCTGAAGTGGATGAATCTTCGATATTACATTAGGCGGCCGAATTTTTGATTTATTTTGTTTAGGGGTTTGGAGTTCGAATCAGCCGTATTAGAAATTCAAATGTCTGTTTTCAAAATTTATTCCAATAGAAATGTTGTTGATCTTCATTCCTTTTAAAACACCTCCATTTTCATTTGAATTCGTTATATTTGTCATTTTACAAATTGTCAAACATATGTCATAAATTATAGTCTCGATCAAATTAATATATATTTTTTCATTACAAATTTATATAGAACAAACGAATATTCTTTTTCAAATTATGGCTCACATTAATAAAAATGATCCTGTTGTATTAAATCCATGCAAGGTTATTTACCTTTCAAAAGTTACAGTGCCCGCAAATCACCCCAAATGCCGAAGCATAAGATATATAAGAATGAATAACCATCCCTTCAATAATATAAGGATCAGGATCGCTTTGTCAATTGAAGTAGGTATTAAAAGACAAAATTTTTGTATAGAATTCTTCCACCTATATTCAACTGCAATGGGTCCAGTCATAAGCATTATTAGTCCTACCAACCAAAAAACTTGGGGTTGAAATATAGGGATTACTGACCCACGCTATATCCGGCAGGTTCGGATTTAGCTATATTCGAAGGGTATCTTTTATCTGTTCCTTGAACGAAACAGGTCTTTGAAAAAAAAAGAGAAGCCATTCAATTATTGTTTTTTCGATGTACAAAAGCAACTTGAGTAGATATAATATTAATTTTGAATATCTCTAATATTTTACCTTTTTCAGTGAAATATAGATTCTAATGTACCTTATGACTCTGCTTATCTCACATTACACTACGTCACATCTATATTATATATTTTGTCCATTTTCTCACCCTGTAATCCATCAAAGTCGACTTGAAAATAAATATAGAAAACTGGCGAAAATTATCAAACTGTTTATGACATTTTGTAAATGTCTAATAACATGTGCCGTAAATTATCATTTACAATCTCCCAAGAGCTTGAGTATCTCAAGAATATACGACGATTATTAACAATATGTTTTAGTCGAAGAGCTGCATATATACGATAAATTTTTATGAAATCAATATTAGTAACAGTGAAAACACGCTTCTTATCCGTCTTGGTATCAGGAACGGTCACTATTAATACAACATTCTCTTCCTGGATATCTTCAATGGCCATTTTTACTAACTCATCTCGTCGCAAGGCACCAAATATTCCCATTATCAAAACAACCCACAAAAATCAGTACAATAAATAAAAAACTTGTAAATGACATCTCTTAACACTTTTACCTCCAACAATAAGTATTTTTCATCATCAGCTTCTTTCAGGAATGTATGTATGTATAGTAAAAACCAAATAAAGTTGCGTTTACGTCATCATTGTGAACATTTGTAGCGTTGTCAGAGTGTTCACGAAATATGGAAATTAACAAAAAACGTAAATGTAGAAAATTATTTTTCCTTTCTTGTTCAAAATAATTTACTAATGAAGCCACAAGTTCTTTGCATCGGCTATTCAGCTGTTTGGGCATTTTAACAATCACAGAAGAAAATGCTTTGTTGTTTTGAAAACAAAAACAGTTTGATTATAAATATTTCTCACAAGAAAATTTTATAAAGCACGTAACTATAACCTCAAAAATCGATGACAATACACGAGTAGAAAAGTCACAAACAACGCGGCAACATGACGTTATTTCTGGCAGTTACTATTTTACCGTCAATAATTGGAGGCTTCTTTATGAAAATTTTAACACAAATGTTTACATCGAGGGACGTCTAAACCCAATAAAGCTATATTGCTTATACATTATTTTGGTACAAAAGTTTATTTATTTATTGGGTTATCTTTAGAACCGATTAATTAACAAATTTAAGTATATGCACTTTTCGATAGAAATGTAGCCACACATGCGATAAGAAATACGCCCTTGGTGACGTAAACGCAACTTTATTTGGTTTTTACTGTATGTGCTTTTCTTTTCAGAAATGGTACTAAGTTGGAAAACTGCCTGATGTCGATATTGTCTCGTATGTTCAGCATGGAATAAATGCTCCATAAAGTTGAACTTTTTACAACATTTGATTCCTGCATCAAATAAGCCAATAAAATGTTTTCAGACATCGTCTTAACATTCTGTGTGTCACACCAATCTTTAAACTCGCCGTAACATTTTTCGTAATGCCGTTTAGATTTTTCGGGTATTATAAGGGAAAGCGCCGAATTTACAACGCTCTTGAGTTCAGGAGGAGTGAAAGGTACTGAAATATCGCTATCAGACATTTTGCGTTTTGCCAAGAACTGTCAAAATATTTTGTATATGTTGAAACATATTTCCATAGCACACGTTAACATTGTTAAATAAATTGAACTGCTGTTGATTTTAGAGCAATAATATATTTATTTACAATTATCTAGTTTAATAATTTTAACGATTGCATGAAAAATAGTGTGTATGCCATGGCCGCGAAACTTTTTAACGACCTCAAGATTATCTTGCCTCGGCGCAAGCGGCCTCGGCGATAACTATTCTTTCGGTACGTTAAAAAGGTATTTCGCGGCCTAAGCATACAAATAACTATTCTTCATACTATAATAGTTATTTGTAAAACAAGTGCCACAATGACTCGTTTTGTAGTACGAGCGAAGTTTGCGCAACGAACCGCGAAGCGGTGAGTTGCGCAAATCGCGAGTACTACAGAATGTCATTGTGATACAAACTTTACACAATATTTTTTATAATTCGCATTCATTTAATTTTTTAAATAAAATAGAATTACATATAATCCCTGTTTTTAAACTAGGAGTGGTTTGAATTTGAGTTGGCAATTCGGTAGATTCCTGATTGCTCAGATCACAGATAGTTTTATTCAGCACTTTTGACATATTATGACCGAATAATTGTGTAAATTAAAAACAAATTTTCATTCAAGCAAATAGAGGATGATTATTTGTTCAAAAAAGATTTTCTTCGTATATGCTTGCGACCTATTTATATTATTATGAACAGAATTATTTCTATAATACATCTTCACATAGATATCTTTTAATTTATCCCAAAAATCGAACGTTATGTATACCTATATATTGATCCTATACAATATAAAAATAAACGGTTTTAAAGATTAAAACTAACTTTTCCGCGTCTGTGGCCCTGAACAATATTCTATCATAAAATTGTTACTTGTATACAGTTCGGGGAATGTATCGTGCTAACAAACCGAAATTTATCCAAAAATAACCAAAAATGTAGTATATCTGGATTTATAGGATCTGCTGTACTCGCTCTAGTCAACTGAAAATCAATAGGGTACATCTGTGAGACACCTTGAACAATATTCAATCATAAAACTGATTAATCGTAGACTCTCTGGAGGCTGTATCATGCTAACAAACTGAAAATTCTTCTAAAATGACAAAAATTTGGTACTTCAAGTACCATAGCACCCGTTGTACTGGCTTTAGTGAGCTGAATATCAATAGGCTTAATCTTTGAGACCCTCTAAATAATATCCAATCATGAAATTGGTCACTTGTATATACTCCGGAGGCTGTATCGTGCTAACAAACTGAAACTTCTCCAAAATGACAAAAATATCGTACTTAAAATACTGTAGTACCTGTTGTATTCGCGGTGAGATGTTCCGAGTAATATTCAATCATAAAATTGGTGACTTGTTGAACTCCGGAGGTTGTATCGTGCTAACAAACTGAAATTTCTTAAAAAATGACAAAATGTCGTACTTCAAGTACCATAGCACCCGTTGTACTGGCTCTGGTGAACTGAAAATCAATAGGGTTCATCAGTGCCATGTCCTTAACAATATTCGATCATAAAATTGATGACTTATTGCACTCCGGAGGCTGTATCTTGCTAACAAGACATGTAAGAAAAAGTGGACGACGACGACATACACACAGGATTTTTTTTCTAGAAACCATTTTTTCGTATTGTTGTTAATGGAAAACGTAAAAATAACTCAAAAAAAATGTTCAAAATTCCAACTTTTTTTGGGGTAATCCAATACTTTTCTCGCATATTAGATAGGTTGGGCGGAAAAGTAATAAACAATTGACAAGTCATTGATGAATAAACGTTAGCGTACTTTATTTATTAATATCTTTAATACATAATTTAATATAATAATTTGCTAGCTGGAACAACGCTAGACCATTTTATAATTAGTTTCAAGGTTTATGTCAAATGTTAAATAAAAATATATACTACATACAATAACCAACTGTATGACAATAAAAATTACTAAAAAAGTGTTCAAAGAGACTTCATTGTGACACTGTAAACTGTCACATTATTTCTCCCCCGGCTTGGGACCCTTCCTCAAGTTGTGGTATTCGACTCCAGTTAATGTATTCTTATAGCAATCACTGGGATGGGGTGAACAATCGATATTAAATTGGACGCTACCAGCTTTTTAAGCGATACTTAAACAAAAAAACTAAAAAGGTTAAAAGCTGGAAAACCTTATATTTACTTTAACTTAACAAAACGAAATATTAAAAATATTTTAACGCGATGGTCCAAGTTAATATAAATTGCTGAAAATCAAATATCAAATGTTCAGCAAGTTATATTTATTCATAACTCTATAAATAATTCACATTAACTGCATATCCAAAATACCAGACGAATACGAACGCCGTTATACAATAAAAATTTCCAATTCTAGATTTCCATGAATTGAGTATAAGACAAAGGACTTATCTTGGAGAGGTTCTGGAATTATTCAGCTCTCAGTTAGGTCATAGTGGATGGAGATATGGTCCTTAATCCATCCCGTCCGGTTTTGTGTTGTCTCAATGGTGGTGCTCAGTCATAGGGCCTACCCAGGGGCTGCAGAGCTGAGGAAAGAAAAAAAGAGTAAAAATCAAGGAAAAATTCTGGGAAAGAAGGAATAGATAGAACAGATAGCTTATGCTTCAACACGTAAAAAAATGAATCTAGTTTTTAAAATAAAACCAGAAGTCTGTAGAGACTTTTCCTATGTACGATATCGTTTAAATATACAAAGTTTGGAAGTGAAACAAGTTTTTTAAATTCAAATCATTAGTACGATGAAATTAAAATATCATAGTCCGATGGAAATCGTAACAGCCGATCGGCTTGTTACAAAACAATGTTAAAATGAAGTCTCTTTTATACGCGAATGATAAAAATAATTTTAAACTACTAGAGATAACGAATAATTAATAATGACCCATGCAAAATCAATGACAATTTTACGCAGTATCATAAAATCTGTGAAGTTAGCTGTGCATGTGACGCCATATTAGATTCAAATTTATTATGAAAATATAAAATATTTAACGTATTTGGTGAACAATTCTGGCTTAAATATTCAAATATATGAGCAATATTCTTCGTGAAATTATACCATATTTAAACCATAAATCCAGCGTTGAAAAGAACATAATTATATCGAAGTATTAATTTTATTTCATGAAACATAGACATTTAGTGAAGAAAAACCCACAGCTCTTTACTTTATTCTCCATTGACGAAGTGGAAAATAAAATTCAAAACACTTGCAGTTATTAATCGCTGTTGTCAATAATAAATAACATGTACTTATTTTTAAATTGAAAATGAATATTTGTCAAAAATAATCTACACTTGGTTGTTCTACCATCCTGCACGTGGCAACTGTCAAGCCAGGGAAATTATCACTTATTAATTTTGCTTAATTTTGCAGCTAGGTCCCGTGACTGAAACATTTTTCAAGAAATGTAGGTTGTCGTCATGGCAACTTGTCAAATCAAGGCATTGTTTGGCTTAAACAAGGGGCAAAAAATTTCGTGGAGAATTTATGAATATTTCATAGACTCCAAAGTATTTCAAAAACAATTAAAGAACTATTGAGTTTAATTATTACTCAATAGTGAATGGTAGTTTCTATATTGAGTAGCGAATTTATAAGACACATATAATTTGTTCGTGCGTCGTCTGTCATTGAGTTTGATAACAATGCTATATATCGTCAGTTCGTCTCAATGGTATTTAGCGATTTTTACAATGGAGAAAAATAAAATGTGTATTACATTTCAAATGAAATTTCTTATGCGAAAGCGCATTACATTGGGCTTGCGATGAGTTGATTGTATCAAAAAACATTATTGGTATGAGATACAGTTCATTCTAAATCAAGAAAAAGAATACTTGAAAACGCGTTCAGTTGATTTGATGATGGCATAAGTGTATTTTTAGAAGCCAGCCAAAGTTACAGTAAATTTCCATTAATATTTCAAATTTTCTATTCCATTAATTCATTGATATAGTAGTACATGTTGACGAATTTTCAGTTATCATTTGAAAAGTTGCGGAAACTTTGCTCTGTTTCTTGAAACTTGTCCAACAGTTCTGACAGCTCCTAATGTAAAAGTATTAGAGCTGATATATCAAATTGTTCTGAAACCATACAAAATGCCAAAAGATTTTTTTCCTAATTGTTGGAAGAAGGCTATAAATATTTATACAAAATAGTTTTGTTTTTGTCATTTCATCAGCCCTAAAATTTTTACAGAAGAAAATGCATATAAAAAATGTTCAATGCCAGAATAAAATTCAATCTCTAACCATCTGTATATCACAAAACTGCGTATTTTGTTTCTTTACGTGTACTGAACGTTTGTCTAATTTTCCTCTTTTGTCAAAACGTAAAACTTTACCAGTGCTTTCTATGGAAATTACACGCCTCAATTTTAAATACACTTGAATCTTATTCAAATATAAAAATCAAACATTTATAGTCTAAACTGGGAAATCAACGCAGAAATAAAAAATATGTGTTCGCTTGGAACATATTCTTTCACCAGTAATAACATCAGTAATTTGAAAAATGATGATAAATATCGAATAATCAAAAAGTATAAACATCAAATCGTACATTCATGCATAAAATGAAAACTCAAAATTCTAAAAATATTCCTAACGGACTGCCGAAATATTTTGAAACCCTAAATCGTTGGAAGATCTACAATTTTCATTTATACCTGTGTAAGATGACCTTCAAAACCCTTAACAATAACATACAAAGTTGCAGGTATAGGCAATGAACAGTCTGTGCATTCGAAATAGGCCAAGATACAGAGACTTTTTCATGTAAAAAGTGTTAGAAGAAAACCAGCTGCGCCATTGTTTGCAGCGCCGGATTAATGATATTTTGCGCCCTGGGCAAATAATTTTTTTTTCGCCCCTTTCATCTTTCCTTCCTCGTTTTTTCAGACAGTACATACGTAAAAGGTATATGTATTTACACAAGAAAAAATAAATGCTTTATTTATTATTGAAAATAAATATATTAGGAAAAAATAAATTAAAAAGAACACATATAGATAAAAGCGATTACGAGAAAGTTTATAAGAGTGAGGACAAGGAGAGAAACACTGTAACACTTTAGAACAATAAAACATTCAGTAGAAACGCTGAGTATTTTCCATCACGTGACTGATACCACATCAGCCATATGCATTTTAATGAAAACAATACGACAAACGCTTGTATTGACTTTCGCTCTTTTTCTGTTATTAGAAGACAGTGCCAACATAGTATGTGTTGAATAATATCGTCAACTAAGTCATGTGATAGAAAAGCTTCACCGTTTCTACTGTATAAGAATTTAGAAATAGCAATATGTAACCATTGCTAATTATTTTACTCAATGCTCTTGATGATCAATAGTTCAATACGACATTTTTATATCTCTGAAACTTATTAGCTTTTCCCTGAACTTTCTTTCTAGCTCGTCTTTAATGTTCAAAAGAGAAAGGTCGCTCAATCTCTCATCCCCATCTCAGATAATTTTTCACTCTTTGTAGGGCTGAGAAGGACCTTTCTCCCGAAACATTAGTCGAGGGCATGCATAAAAATATTCTCAAAATTGTTTCAACGTTCGGAAAGGTTGAAACTATTTTTTCAGTTTTTATCATCTTTAAAATTTCGTGTAGATTTACATATTGGCCTTTCGATTTCGTGTTGGTTACATTATCAGTTTCAGTATATTTGGAACTTGTCAGCTCATCTTGGAAACTACCAATAAAATATTTGAACTGAACGCACTCTTTTTTACATTAGTCAAGAATCCAAATTTTTCTAATATTTCTTCATACGATCATTTTCTTCTGTCCGCTACCATTGTATCAATAATGACGTAAAATACATTTATTTGCATATTATTTGAACCTTCAATAAATTCGACGGCATTTTTCTTCTTTTAGTATCGACTTCATAAACTGAGCATTTTGTCAAGTTCCTACCAAGTTCTAATGAAGTTCAAGTAACCTACCAAAGAATCGTATAATTTCACCACAAGAAGTACATACGTCCTTACGTTTTTAATACGTTTATTTGTTTTATCAAATTTAGATAGAATGTAGTTCCACCACACTGCCAATAATACACCAGTCTCTAATTTCTCCATAGTTTTAAGTAATACACTGGCATGAACTTCAGTAGCTGCTCCCTGGTTTTTGTCATTAATGCTTTGCTCTAAACAATTTTCTAAACAGTCATAACTCTTATACAAGGCTTTAACAGCATCTGCTCTTTCCGGCCATCGAGTAGTAGGCACTCTGTTTGGACAAAGTTTGGATTGCAGTTTTGAAAGAGAAACTAGAATAATTTACCAACGATGTGTGGATGCAGAAAAAAATGTATATAAATCGTTGAGAAACATGAAAAATTTTGTTGCAGCAAGACAACACTCTACAGCACAATTACCAACTAAATTGAGCGAATGAGCCGCACACGAGATGCAGAATGCTAAATTATTCCGTGCTTTGATTCGCTGTTGTAGACCTGGATACACCCCAGAAATATTGCTGGCATTATCGTATGATTGTCCCCTGCAATTATTAATAACTAATTTTAAATTATTCAATGTTTTTATTGTAGCCTCTTCCATATCGGAAGCTTTATGTCCTAGTTTACTCATGAATTTAAAGAAGCGTTCAACAATACTACCAGCTGGTAATATATAACGAAATATAAAAGTAAGTTGATCTATATGGGAAATGTCAGGAGTAGAATCTAAACTTATGTAATAATATTTAGATATTTTCAATTCTTGTACTATTTAATTTCTGACCAGTTCTGCAATACACCCTATGAATCAATACATATTATTTTAGAAAGATATAAGACTTGACCCTTACCTTTATCTGCTTTTCCTTCAAAATTATTTTTAAGGAAAGGATCAAACTTGGCTATTAGAATGATAAATAATTTCCAGAATTATGTTGTCCAACATGCTCAAAACTTCCGCGAAATGCTAGACCCTGTTTTGTTAAAAACTTAATTGCAGCTAGTATCCTTTTCAAAACTCCTCTCTTATAATTCGTTTACAAGACATAGTGTAGTTGTAAAAAAGAATCAATTTTACCTTGAATTTTTGAGCGCAAAATGAAAGTTTTGATATTTTCTCGATGTTCCAGAGATAGGCATTGGATAATACTATTCATGAAACATGTGTTACCAATATTTTTGAGGCCTTTGAGACCCAAATTTTTTTTGGGAATACCCTTTATGGATCTGATTGTGGAGTTATTGTTAAGAGCTTTTTCGTAACTACTGCCCCGAATGATCTCGGATTCTATTATTCTCTCTCTCTCACTTGATCGGCGTGATAAGGAATTTGAAATGATGTTATTGGTTATTGAATTGGATAGTGATATTGCGGTTTTGGAAAGTTTGGATGATGTCGATAGATCATTTGTCTGGTTCACTTTGTTAACATATTCCTTGTTATCACATCATTTTTAGACGCGTCCTTTTGTTCTTGTTGAATTTCATCCTCTTTCTGAAAAACTTTAATCGAAAATGAAAGGGAATTGATGTTTATTGATTCTTCAGTTACTACGACCCTATCGACTTCTGACCCATTATTTTTTCAACGTCTTCATTTTCTTCCACTTTTGAATTTGACTGCAAAACATCGGGGTTATTTTGACACTTCTTGGAGGCATATTTTTTTGGTCACCGAAACATTATTACTAGATTTTTCAACTCGGGTTGATATTTCTTTTGTACTTAGTGGTTTCACTCCATTGTCTTATTGGCGAGGTTAGTACCATTTTATACTGTTCTGGAGAGTTTGTCATTAAAAATTTTACTCAAATCGGCTACTGATGTGCAATTTCCGTTATCATCTTCATCAGACAAATTGTCGGTATTAGTATTGTTAGAGTATGCCACACTGTTAGTATAAATACCTTCCATTTGGTCGTTTACCTTTTTATTTGATGTCTTCAACTCTATTCGGGGTAAACCAGTTTTATATTTTGTTTTGGTCATAGATAATTTATTGCGCATAGTAATCGCATCATTCTCTAGCATAGTCATCTTCTTCAGTATTCCTATGAATGGGACATCATATGTCTGGTGGTTATCTATATTTTTTAGAACACTGGGGTCCAAAAGCTTGTTGGAGGCATAATTTATAAAATTGTCAACGCATGTATTATCAGAAGGCACTTATTCTGAAGAAGAGAATGAAGATGTTGAAGTAGAATTTCGGAAAAAGGAAAGATGTTTTAGGGTTGGTAATGTGAGAAAGTTTGAAAGTGGTAAAATAATTAGGTTTCTTATGATTAGGTTTCATGAAAAGTTCTTCTAGAGGCTTACAACGGGGAAACGTGCCGAGAAAAGATTAATCGTTTTCTCTTTGAATTGCAATACTTATTTGTTATATCTAGAACAAACTTGCTGTTTTATCATTGGTTTCTACTGATATTTTTTCACCGATTTCTTTAATGAATTTTAAAGCTTCATAACCGAAAACACCAAAGGTTTCAATTGCTACAGGAATATAAATGTTCTCCAAATTTTTGTATTTATTGTTTTTAAAAGTTTCGCCTGCAGCGCCTGCGGAAGTAGATGTGCAAGTGAAATCCCATATAACTGTCTGCCGCGTTACCATGGAATGAGGGTCATACCATCTGGACGTTTAACGTCGTCGCGGCAAGTACCTGACGGTTCCAACGAACAGGGAATCTTTTCAGATGACAGGCCTCGTTTGATTAAGTCATTTACTGCAGAATGACGTGAAAAACGGCCGGCACTTAATTTGCAGCTTAGGCCGTGTCTACCATATTCATCAACATCAGCTCCGCAACGACAGCGATGTTTTACACAAATTTGACAACCTAAACGGAGACCAATAGAAATACGGAAACTTTCGTCATCTAAAAGAGTACCTAATGGGGCCGACGGTACAGCGTTCAACCATGCTCCTGATTCCTTTGAAAATGCTGCATTCAAACGAGCCTTGTCTGGGAAATTGATAGCTTTCTGAAGCAGATTTTCTTTTTCAATGTTCAATAAAGGCATATCCCAGGATTTTTAAAGGATTTATATTCATCGGGTACAACTTTGTTAGATTTTAATGACCAAATATTTTCTGCCTTGTGAGTGGAAAAATATTGGCAGAATGTAATTAATGAATATTTTTGAACTGTTTAATGATGACAAAAAAGATGGAAGAGCTACTGAAACGATTGAACGAATTACTAAACCGCCATATGAAACAGGTAGTGAAGCTTATTTCCATGAAAGGTCATCTAATTTAATGTTAATTAATGACTCTAATGAATGACGAATGGTAATGTCAAAATTAATTAAGATATCATTATGTAACCAGGTTGGACTACATCTTTAGATATATGTTAATTTTGGAATTAATAGACAATTCTTGATAAGGTAATAAGCAATATGTGTCGGTGACCAGGATAAACGAGAT
The DNA here is from genome assembly GCA_963921935.1 of Galeruca laticollis. Taxonomy (NCBI): domain Eukaryota; kingdom Metazoa; phylum Arthropoda; class Insecta; order Coleoptera; family Chrysomelidae; genus Galeruca; species Galeruca laticollis. The sequence continues at coordinate 116,130,395 of OY998182.1, read as the reverse complement.
GACATTTTTCTGAAAAAGGTTAGTTTTTCATTGAAAGCTGATAGAAAGGATTCGTTTAATAAAGGAGCACCTAATAGAGATAAATTTTGTCTGTTGGTAATTGTTATGCAAGGTGATACAGAATTAAATTTATCAATGGTCAGATTATTTGGTGATTCTAAGAAAAATAACTCGCATTTGCTGAAATTGAGTTCAAGACCAATATCCTTGGAATTGTTTATAATATAGACAAGAGACTTGAACACGGAATTAGTATTACCACCTAAAGAACCATCATCAAGGTACCAAGCATTGAATTCTGTGTCAATGTTGCTTATAAGTTTGTGTATCGATATGCAAAAAAGCAGGGGTGACAAAGGGTCCCCTTGTTGGACGTCTCTTTCCGAATAAATAATATTTTCGCCAAATAAAAGATATGAAGGGAATCGATAATAATGATTGATGAAAGGAAAAATTTCAGGTAGAATATCTAAATTATAACCATTATATAAATAATATAATGGTTATAAAATAATAGATTATTCATCTATTTCAATTAATCGTCTCTGCAAATATATAATAATACTGTTGTAGCGCGCGTATTTCATGATCTTCTCTTTGAATGTCTCAAATCAGAATATCGCAAAACCAAGATGAACGTTTTGAAGTATGAAAATTCTACTTTCGAAATAGTTTTTGTAAATTGAAAACTATGCATCAGACAGTGCCTATTTTTTGCAGATATAAAGTTTATATTAAAAACTAATACCGGCCGGAGGATCTATGCTACAACTAAAAAAATAACAGTTATGATTTTTTGAAAAAACTGCACTTGTCCGGTTTTTCTTGTAAACTAACGGTCCGATCGAGTTTTTTTATATATCATTTTCTTCGTGTTTTTATTCTCTACAATTTCTCTTTTTATTACCCAGAAAGTTTTAATTTTATAAGCAAAAAACTAAAAAAAAGTGATTTTTTGCATAAAATTGTTAATAACAAAGTTATGAATAATAAAGTCGAGTAAAAAACAACACTATGTAATATGAAATTATTTTCCAAACAATGACGGAGCTGGTTTTCTTCTAACACTTTTTACACAAAATGCTCACTCCAAATCTCTGTAGCATGGCCTAAAACCCCAAAAGAACATTAAGAACAGAGTCCTTATTTTTTTAAATTAACTTAAAAATTACTTAAGAAAAACCTCCTTCTCCTTTAAGTCTAATATTTCTATGAGATTAAGGGAAAACTGTTGCGTTCTACATAATTTCTGTAACGTCCCTATTAATCAATGAGAGTATTTCATAATTCTACTTGGTAGTACATTTTTGAATGATGCATAAAAAGGAATTGCGTTAAATTTTAATGTTATGTATGATTTACGTATTTTGTAACGTTAGAGCTTTATCTTATATTTAAATCCATACCTGCAGTCTTACCTTTTGTCCGATAAGATTGTACGTCGACATTGAAAGAATAAGAGAGAGATGATTATTTTTTGGTTTTAATGGGGTTGTTTTCTTTCACGTGTTGTGGGGCCGGTCGTTCGGCGAAGAGGAGCCCTACTAGCCCGTGCTCGGGCGGCAGGTGATTCTTGGCGTGTGTCTAAAGAGCCGCCGCGTCGCATTTTCTGGCCGGCGAGGCCCTGATGAATGTGTTTTAGCCCACCTCGCAGCTGCTTCCACTATCCATCCACAAGGCGCACATATTTATGTATAGGTAGGTACCTATATGAAAAAGAAAGAAAAAATTGTTAGAAGTACAGGGTGAAACATATTCAAAAGAATTCTTTTATAAATGAAAATAATTAAATGTGTTGATTCAATAGATGCTTTTTTAAATCATAAATCAACGTTACTTCTTATTATTTCTCAGAGATAAATAGTATTTAAAAGGATATAACAGCGAAAAGCTTTCTCAAATTGACGACATTAATTTGTTGAAGTACATTTCTCGGAAAAATAACACTGTCTACTCTCTCGCAGGAGTGCTAAATGTCATCATAAATACTCTTTCATTTCCACTATTGGTCTCACGGTCGCATGATTATGATTTTCAATCTGCGTACTTTTTACAAAGATTTAATCTACATTATGAACGAACTAGTTTGATATCCTGTGATGTTTCATTTGCCTTATTTTTATTTTCTGCCTGATGATCTGCTGGTATATTTTTTGTGATTTGTTGATATTTAAAACATGGATGCACAATAAAACTTGAATTATCCATCTCCTATTTTTGCATATTGGAGATTGAAAAATGTTTCGCAATTTCCTGTTTAGATTACTTCTTTCATTTCAATTTGGATACATAAAAATGTACGGCCATACTCTTTGAAGTATTTTTATTTGGAATTTTGCTGAAGACTCGAGAACGCATTACCCAACAGTTTCAAACTGCTTTATGAGACACTTAGTAGAAAAGTTCACTTCCAGAATGTATATTAATTCTTGTCCATCGACAATGACTATTTTTACATCAATACTAACCTTTTTTTTTAGTCACGAGGGGGTTAGGGTTCTGGTGCCCTAATGAAGCAGAGTCCCATCTTGATTTATATCTGAGAAGATATCTAATCAGGAGGCTCTCCTTCTGCACTAGGCAGGACAATCGAATATAACGTGCTTTGCGGTTTCCTCTACCTCTCCACACATCCTGCAAAGGGGGTTTGTTGCGTCAATCCTCATCTTCGCTGGGTGTGTATTGAATAGCCAGTGGCCAGTTAGGAATCCTACCACTTTTCGCAGTTCTTTCCTGCCCAGTCTGAGAGCATCTGCTGCATTGGAACTCGATGGTCCTTTGAGCATTCTTTTGGACTGAGCGTGTCCCGCAACTCTGTTCCAGTGCTTTTGGTGTTCATGCGATACCCAGTTGGAGACAGTTTTTCGTACTACGCTATATGAAACGCCGTATGCTGGTTCTGGTCCCATGAGGGTGAGATGAGCTCCTTTCTTGGCACACTTATCAGCTACCTCATTTTTAGCTACCCCTGTATGGCTTGGCACCCAAGTAAGAATTACCATATTGGCTTTTGCCAAGGTTTTCAGGGTATTATGACAGTCCCACACTATCTTCGACGTATAGCTGTGCAAAGTGGCTGGACAAGGTAATGTCCAGGACCTCTTCCCTAAGCAAATTCCCCTTTCTTTGTTGGAAAGTTGGCTTACGACCACGGTTATTGGTGTTGGAGCTCCCCCAGGCCAGATGATGGGCACTGGCGTTCATTCCCAAGATGAGGTGCTTCCCCGTTGTTGCCCCGTGTTCCACAATACTCCTCATTTCCATGGACGGAGGTGCTTCTGTGGAGTCGTATGGTAGGTACACTGATGCAAGCAGGATTCTGATGTTTCCATCACCTGCCTGCAGGTGTACCTCAGTGAGGGCGGTGTCCCTAGAGCAGAGATCCGTTATTTTCAGCGTTTTAGTGTTATCCCTGATAAAAATACAATCCTTGGGTTTACATTATCAGTGTCGTAGATTAACTTACCCTTCATGGTGCTCATTTCCATCACTCTGCCTTTGTCGGTCCATGGTTCTTGGATAAAAACCATTCCTATGTCATCCGCCAGGATCTTCTGGCAGAGCGTCGCCGTCGCCGCTCTACTGTGGTGCAGGTTAATTTGCAGCACTGCGGTCATCTTTACTATTTTTATTTGGTCCCCCCTGCAACTTGAAGAGAACTCTTTCTGCTCCCACGAATAGGCTTCTGCAGGGATTCGTCGTCAATGTGTATGACTAGAAACTGTCCTTATGGCGTGACATTTCCACCCACGACAGTCCAGTGCTCGGTATTTAATCCACTCTGGCTCTTCAGACTAAGCATCACATTTTCCTTGGTCTCCGCTCCCGTGGATCGTGGTACAAAAGTTGTGAATTGGCACATCTTCGCAGGTTTTTGACTGGGCCCAGTCTCAACTGAATCTCGCCAAACGGATTCAGCTGCTTGAACTGGGCCTCCAGCCATGCCTTGGTGGTGGTATTTGCGCAGCCTACAACTTCCGCACTGTTCTCAGGATGGCAGCTGAAATAATCTGACGTCTTTGCCCCGGAGGGCACGTCTACCCAGCTTCGTTTTGATCTTTAAGGCTGTATCTTTGTCCAGCCTTGTCTATGGATGGTTTACATGGACGATTGCTATCTTTTCGACCATCAGTTTCTTGGCAAAGGACTCAGGCGCCTTTAAGGTTCTCACTGAGCGTCCCTCTGCCTTGGGATAGATAAACCGGAAATAGTTTGTTGGAGAAGAGACTATTTAAGAAGCATTCGACATGCCAGAGAACAAAATTTGAAAATCTTCTACTTAGACGAAACATGGATAAATGCTGGATATACAGTTTCCAAATCTTGGCAAGATGAAAACATTAAAAGCGGAAGGCAGGCATTCGTGGAAGGTTTGTCGTTAGGTTTGCAGCCACCATCTGGAAAAGGAAAAAGACTTATCATTGTCCATGTTGGAAGTTCTGAAGGTTTTGTTGATGGTGGATTATTAACTTTTATTTCAAAACGCACGGGGGACTATCACGAAGATATGAATGGGGATGTCTTCGAGGAATGGTTTGTTCAAATGTTGGATCTGATTCCAAAAGGGGCTGTTATTGTTATGGACAACGCAAGTTACCATTCACGGTTACGAGAAGCATTGCCCACAAGTCGTTGGCGTAAAGCAGAGCTTTTGGAGTGGCTTATTTCGAAAAATATTAAGTTTCCAAAAGATCCACTAAGGAAAGAACTTTACAGAATTGCAAAAATGAACAAGAATAAATACAAAACCTACATTGTAGAAGAAATGGCTTCTTCTCGTGGTATATCAGTTCTTCGACTTCCCCCTTATCATTGTGAACTTAATCCCATAGAATTAATATGGGCTCAGGTAAAGGGGAAAGTTGAAAAAAAAATACTACTTTTAAAATAAACGATGTTGTGAAATTGTTTGAGAGTGCTGTAAGTCATGTGAGTAAGGAAAATTGGACAAACTGTATCGAGCATGTTATCAAAGTAGAGGCAAATATGTGGAAAATTGACAATATTTGTGATGATTTAATCGACCCTATTATTATTAATGTCAACAACGATTCTTCCTCTTCCGAGTCGGATATAAGAATAAAATGTAAGTAATAAATGTATTCCAATAATTATTTCTTTTCATTTTATATTATATTATAATTTAAAACGTATTTTTTTCCCAAAATACACACCACTGCATTGCTTATCTGCTAATCCTTTAACAATGAATAAACCCTAAACTTTGCTACAACTGAAACAAATACGGGGTGGATCTACCTGGTTTTTAGATTTACGGAAGAAATGTAATTTAAAGTAAGAGATTTATCAAAAATTTCATGGTGCTCCCTGTAAAGGTTTTGCATACTTAATTAGGGTTTATTACTCCTCGTACTTTTTGTACATACTATAGGATGATAACAGTTGGGGTTACTTCTGTATTAATGCGTTTTCAGCTATTGTTAGTCAGACAATACTGTTTATAGTGGTAATAAATAAGTTCAAGGGTCGTTACAGTTTTATTGATTCCTAATTTTTGTTACGAAAACGATCCATCATCAGTAGAACATTCACCTAGACATACTTATTGTTTGCCGAATCCAACACCTTGCTTCTACATTATGCAGGTACTTATGCATTGTAAAGTCACTTTAATAATGTTGTCTAACAAGTTTATTGTTTTAGTTCTCGCTGCGAGAATGTGTTATATGATTTTGTGTTCTTTTATATGGTAAAAGATAGTAAATGTATGTAATACGACATAAATTACAGTTCAAAACAAAAAGCTGAATAATATACGAAATTATCAACTAGCATAATGATAGGTGTCCGTAAAAACAAGGAACAAGGATTAAATGCTTAATATTCTGCTACCTACGTATAATTATCAACTATTATATGAATTCAACAAGTTAAGTGATTATTTAGATTATTTTTATCAGTTACGATAAATTTTGTTCCAAATATTACCCTTTTTAATCAACGATATTGTTGTACTATATATACTCAGTTACAAAGAAACCCGAAAACCCAAAAAAATTATTATATTGGCATACATATCAGGGAGTTCTTAATATTAAAATTATTAAAAGTTGACTCCATTCGGGTGAGTATAATTAAGTTTCTGTTCACCAGTTTTAATAATGGGTTGAAGTTCTACGATTTCTTACACATTCCCTAATGCGTCTAGGCATACTCATAACCAGGTAAATGTCTTAACTTTCTATCGATTATGTCCCACATATGTTAAATTGGGGACAAATTCGAGATCTTGGGGGGCCAAGGTAGGAGATGAATTTGAGCCTGGTTGAAGTATTTAAAGGTTTGACTGGCTATATGTGACCGAGAGTTATCTTGGATTTCGAAGTATCCAGAGGTAAGGAATTAGATGAGGTTCCAATATTTCTCGAATGTATCGATGTGCATTCATATTACTCCTCCTGATGAAGACTAATGGGGACCTTGAGCCATAAGCAATAGTGTCCCATACCATAACTTTAACAGTGCGATTGAACATGCCGCTCAACAATAAATTGAGGATTACGACGTTAACCTCGTCTCCTTCTCACCCTCGCTCGACCATCATACATGTCTAGGCAGCACCGGGATTCAACACTGTTCCATTCCTGATTCCTCACTAGTCATTGTTGGCACCACTGAAGTCGATTTCTTCGATGATCCAGAGTTGAAGGTAACACCAACCGAGGTTGGTATGAAAACACTTCGCATTCCAAGGACCCTTCCATGTTCTGCAAATCACTGAGTTGATATTGCTCTTGTTGATGAGCCTAGTTCAGAATATGCTAGTATTTTAGTCGAGTAACTAGTAATTTAGTAACTAAAATACTCGCTACTGCCCAAAAATTGTTCGCACTTTACTTGAGTACAGTACACAAGTGATATATGCTTTGCAAACTGAACAGGATGCAATTCAATAAAGTAACTAAGATGATTTTGCTTATCGTAATTGCTATTTTAGAATAAGTGGAGGAAGAAATGTGTGTGATAAGTAAACGGAGGCTATGGTACAAAAATGTATCAATAGAAGAGGAATGAACGAGGAGCTACGAAAGGAATTAGCATTAGAGGAACCCAAAGAATACTTTGATGGTTTGAGAATGTTCGAACGTTGTGTAAATTTTTTTGTTAATGAAAATACAGTCCCAGATTCAGCGTAAGGATCATTTAAGAAGTGCGATTTTCATTTTAATTTCCTTTTCAACAAATTCAGGTACATTTGTTGTATTTTCAAAATCCGAGTATGCAGATTGTTTAATTTGCTTGTTTTTATAATATGGGGACTTAATATTCCACAAGCACTTATGTTCAACATATTTTGAAACAAATTTTAGAGTTGTTTCTTTCTTCCCGCGAAACGCATTTTTGCGGCAACTAATGACTAATGAACTCTACTCAAACCGCAAGTTCAGACATGTTTAGCCAGTCAGTTAGTAACCAGTGACGCTTGGTGGGGGGCGCTAATCGCCCGATAGAAATAGAGCAAAATGGATCGACTCGACTAAATTCTGACTAATAGAGTCGACTACATTTTTGGTGTTCAGACACGTTTAATTACTAAATTATTCACTACTCGACTAAAATACTAGCGTAGTCTGAACTAGGCTTTAGAGCTGATAACCTTAGGTAGCGATCTTGGCCCTTTGTCATCCTGCACACTCGTCCTGTGCCTCCGGCTCTTCGTGTTCGGCCTTCCGCTGTACTCTAATTAATTCTGTATTCTGATATCGGAACGGGCCGGTTCCTCCAGTACTTGCAGCAAAATAATTGAATAAAAGCAGGCGCTCAAATTCTAATCTTGTATAAACACTTTTTATGATAAACATGTAGGTACATGAAATATATTTGAAATAAAATATTTACTGGGTGTTCGGTGTTCGAGTTTCTATGTCACCGAGTATATTAAATAATGAAAAAGTGAAGTTTATGACTATTATTTCAATATGAATATTTATTAATTACTAATTTGGCTTGATGTTTTAGCCATTTTTTAACAAATAATGGTATTGTAGCCAAACATTTAGATATAAAAATTCCTGGCTCCTTCGCCATTTCTTAAAATAAAAATTCTATAAGGAGCAAAATATATAAAGAATCGTAAACGGACAATAGGAGAGGCACGCATATATGGTATAATCAGAGAGTAACTGGAATTTTCTGATTTTAGTTAATGCATACTATACTTCGTTTCAAAGTAGTTGATTGAACACAAATCGCCTATCATAAACGGAAAATGAAGGTCGATTGTCTCAAAAAAATGTATCTTTTATTTATGTTTTACAATGTATCTAGACTAAGAAGAAAAAAATTGTGACCAGGGCACCCGGTAATCGGTCAAATAACAATAAAGGTCAAATGAAAGCATACGCAGGTAACCAAACGGTCCATAGCCGTAGAACGTTTATTATAATTCATATCACAATGAAAATATAAAGTAATTGTGCAAGATTTATATACAAACATATCCTTGTAAAAAATAGAAAAATTATAACAAATAATTGCAGGTGAATATTACTTTAACTATAATATATACAGCATTATTAACTAAATTCTTCAGCTGAAGAATCGTCTTGTACTAAGTTAATAATTAACGGTTCGATCTCTGTAATTTCGTCGATTAAGTCGTCAAGATCCCACATTTTTCCCTCCTCAGCTATAACATGTTTTATGGCGCTTTGCCAGTTTTCGGCAGTCACATTCGCCAATGAATCCATGAAAAGTTGCCGTACTTCTTGAAGTTTAAAAGTTTTGTTGTTCTTGTCAACATAACCTTTGAATTGTGCCCAATAAGCTCTATTGGGTTCAGCTCACAATGGTAAGGGAGTAAGTGATGTACAATAATACCTCCACTTTTCGTCATCTCATCGATTACACATTTTTTTGACTCTGCCTAACAATTTGCAAAAGTTATTTTTCACCATTGTATCATCGAAATTTAAGGTTTTACACTGCAACCACTCAATTATTGCCGCTTTTTTTCTATGAACTTGTGGGAAGCTTCTCGACTAATCTAGAATGATAGCTGGCGTTAGCCATTACAATAACTGAATTGTAAGGAATGTATTCGATCATTTGTTGGAAATATCCCTCAAAAACTTCAGCCGTCATTTCTTCGTGGTAGTATTTGGTTGAATTAGATTGAAATTCCAATAATCCTTGATCCAAAAATCCGTTTTCACTGCTTATATGGGTTATAATAAGCCTGCGTCCCTTTCCAGACGGAAGCCTTAATCCTGTTGACCAACCCTCCATGACAGCTTGTCGGGAATTCAGTATATTTTTATCTTGCCAGACTTTCGATACGGTGTGTCCTTCATTTAGCCAAGTTTCATCTAAATAGAAAACATTCTTACATTCGTTGCGATATTTTCGGATAGACCTTAAGTATTCTCGTCTCCAGCAGACAATATCCGGCCTATCAATAAGAAAAGATTAACTGTTCTGTTTTCCCCACCGAAAGAAGAATTCTCCATACTCTAGTTCTTGATAGTTGTGGCAGGTTTTAGTCATTCTGGGCGGCTTGCACAATCTTGTCCAATGATGGTATTTGTTTTGCGAAATCCATACCATGCACTATTCTACGTACACTGTTTTTGACATCGTCATCAATTTCTAATGGTTTCTTCCCCGAATGAGGAATATAGGTTCGCCGAGGTTCCGGCATTTTCTCTCACGTAAAAATCTATAAATCGTTGATTTTCCTACCCCTATCATATTGGCACAGTTCGTAATTATGTCGCGAACAGAACTTGTGGGGTTTTGGTTTACAAGGGCATCATGAACGTTCAGGATTAATATTTTTTCCCGCAAAGAATATGTACTTTTGCTAACTCGTTGAATAGGAGTTAGAGAAAAACTTGAACTTGAAGACTTAATTAGACGAACAGACGTTACTTGCTAGTTGCCGAATACTAACTACTTCAAATTTTATTCTATACAGGTAGTTAGATTTAAATATTAACAAGAAATTGGGTTTTACCTGTATAGGTTACGGGGCAGGAACACAGAAAAAAGGAATGTTTGAATATAGTATAACAAAATAACTGCGGGAGATTTTGTAAAGCTTTCTATATATACCGGGAAAAAGCTTATATAGATAATACCAAATGAAACATTATACTGTAGTTCCATCTTTTGTCATGTATAATGAAATCACTAACTACTGAAATTCGACGAAGTATTTGGATGATGACTCTGATCCTTCAAAAGTTTCTTCAAATTCAATGCCGCCGGTATCCTGTCGATTTTCGTCGTTAGTTTCATTGAGTTCTCCGGTGTTTAAAATTGGACCGACTTTCTCTATCTCAGTACTATCCTTCGCATCGGCATTCAGTTCATTATCTCCTGAATCTATACTTTTGAGAAGAATAGAACATGAAAGTACTAAGATTCGCTTATTTCGTGAATACCATCACTTTTCTGGATACTGGAACTTTCTTCTTGCAATGCCACTTGTTCAGAGGTTGTGTTACCCAATTTCATTTTCCCATGAACATTTTTTTGACTATCTTCATAGGGGCATGTATTTTGTCTTATGTCATTATCAATTACCCCAGTTTCTTCTGTCTCATTAGCATTTTTCCAAATTTCTCTACTACCTTGGCTCTTGAACTCCAACTCTCTCTTCAGAATGTAAATGAGTGATAGTGCCGTTCCGCTCATTAGGAATGGCACGTGGAAGTAGTTGAACGTTTTTTTGGTAACACCCTGGGCTTTCTAATGCTCATATATGACCATTCTTGCAGACCGGTTTGCCTGAAAATAAAACAAAAATAACTCTATTTTATCAAAGCAACCTAGTAACTCACTATCATAAATAGTTGATCGTAAATAACAAAACCTCGTATCACAATTTTTTTCGATAAAAAATGTATTGAAAAACATTATTTTGAAAAATCTAGTGCCAATTTTAGTTAATCAACTGAAATAAGGATTTTAGATTTACCATAACCTCAAATTTTTTTGAATCTTCGTAAATTTTTCGTTTAACGTAAAACAATACCAGAACTACGTATTTACGTATTATTAAAACAAAATATAATATGTTCTTACTTACCATAGCTATTAATAAACACTTACAAAGTCACAAAGTGCACAAAAATATACAATAGGTATAAATTTTGCAGACACCGGTTTACTTACGAGGATTTGTTTACAGCGTTTGAGATACGAGGTTTCTGATTTCGACTGGCGAAGGCGTAATTTCACAGAACTTGAGATACGGGGATTTATAATCGATGAGGAACGAGTTTAAGAAGCTGGCAACACAAAAAACACCAAACCGTCCAGAATTGAGATACGAGGTTTTGACATCTGAGCGACGACATATCTAATTTCGCTTAGTCAATAGTCACGTTGAAAATGTGTCAGTTTCAACAGGAACACCCAGTATTTTGCACCTAAATTTTTAGGCAACCTACTAAAAATATATTTTTTTACATAATAAATTTTATATTAATACTTTTTAACCCGTAACGCGATGGGTGAAGGTCGTCTCCAATTAGGCAATCCAAACCACGTGACTTTTTAGCTGTCAATATGGCGGCGACGGTCAAACATTGGATTCGGTACCGTCATTTATGTTTAGAAAGGTGCAGAGTTTTATTATTATTATGCTTTATTTATCATAGATAATGTTAACAATAAACAATAAAAACAAGGAAGTACATACTTAATAAGCCAGATGATCAAAAAATAACTAGACAAAAAGAAAAAAAACGAAAAACAAATCTGCAAGCTAAAAAATACAAGCATACATATATGCAGGATGTAAGCACAAAACATAAATAGAAATGTACAATTAGTTATATCAATAAAATAGTATAAGCAAATAAACAAACAAACTGTACCAAAATTAAACAGAAACATGTATAAAGCAACCGTGAAATAAAGTAATATATAATACGAATAAAATATAAAATTAAGATGAAAAATATAAAATATTACAAGAAATGTATATTATATACATGCCAATAAATAAATGTGAATATGAACCACTAGATTTCAGTGGGATTACTTTTAATGTATATGATCAATAATTTTTTAAACATTTTTACGCTTTCACTAACTTTTATGTACTGCGGTAGATCATTAAATGGTACAACACCTTTGTGGAATAAATTATTCATCGAACTTCCCTTATTGGTTGTTTTCACATAAAAATTCATTGAATTTGCTGATCTTGTGTTTTTATCATGTATAGTCATAAAACGGTTTACTTTGTATTTTGTGGGGTTTTAAGGTGTTTTGTAGTGTTTGAGAAGGACAATTTTCCTATTTTAAGATGAAGAGTGCTTATTTTAAATCGATATTAGTGGAAAATCCAGATGTTGGACAAATGGAGAAACATAAATAGTTTAGCTAATAGATATATTATGTCTAACCTTCTGCAATTAAATCAGTGTGGTATTTTTTGTAAATAAATGTAGAACTAAATTAGCCTTTCATTAATTGTAAGGAATTATATATGTATTTGGAATTATGTAATGAGTTTATAAATGATTGTTTTTTGTCGATGTTGTCTTGTGAAATTGTTTCTATGGCCTTAGGCCTTTTATTTTCTAGCTTTTTTTGGTTTTTGGAAAAAAATAAACTGTTATGTAAAGTTTTTATTTTTTATTGTCCCTAAAGTGTGTGACATTTAATGCATTAGAAAAACAATTATTTTACTCTGCAAAATATAAATTTTATTTCATTTTGACATGTGTACATTACAATACATATTTTTAATATTAACATGAGTAAAATCAATGAACTTCACCCTCATTGTTCAAAGATTTTGATCTCATTGAGAAAGCTATGTAAAAATATATAATACTTAGTACATAAACGTTGTACATATTATGAAGAGATGAGAATTATTACTAATGTAAGTACAAATCAAAATAAAACATTGATTAAATGTAGAAGAAATAATAAAAGTTGCAATGTAATATTTTCTAAATGTTTAGCTTCAAAACTAAAACATAAATACTTAAGCATCATAGACACCCCAGTCTCCATACATCAATTTGATCGACCTGGGACTGTTGAGGCATTTCATCGATATCCATGACCTGTTGGCAAAGTAATTAATTATAACAATTTTCAGCAACTATCAATTCATAACTTAACATTGCTATTACTAAAAATTAACATTCTTTTTATCAAAATAAAGTGTACAAAACATGCTCATCGAGTATCTTTTCTGGACCAGGACGATCAGCTAAACATATACCAATTAATTGTTATTAATTTAATAAAAAAATTTCATAAAAAAGGACTACTATTAATTATTTTCTACCTTAGTGTCAGTCAGTTTTGCCCTTTTATCTCCGAGATTCTTTCGGTCAACATCTGCAGCACTTCTTTTACTTTCTGAGACACATGTCCCATATGTTAAGATGGTACCCAGTCAGGGTTATTCTTTATCTTGGAGGACAGCAGGCTGTTCTAAAATGAGTACAAACTACAGTTATAAAGTGTCTGTAGCAAACTTTCTGGTGTTCCAAGTTTCAATATATATTCGGTCAGATCGTCTCTCTTTATTGCTGCAACCCATGCAGCCCTGCGATGTTTGGTCAAATCGTTTTTCTTCGTTAAAAACCTGTGTTTTGTCTCTGCGGGAACGCGATAAAACGAAACTTCATCACGATTAGAATGGCTTCCACAACCAACTACAATACATATCGAAGGCATTTCGCAAGACAACCATAATTTACAGCCAAAAAGCAGAAAGAAAGCCAATTAAACGTAGGTTAAACAAACACACTCTACAGTAACTTTGTTATTTATTTGACCGTCGCCGCCATATTGAATTTATTTTGACAGATCGTTGGATTGCCTAATGCGAATCTTAGACTATCAGTAATTGTGTAATTTCGAATATTAATGTTTACAATAATAAAACTACCACTAAGGAAAATCAAACTAACTTTGGATAGAGTTAATACAAATAGGAAATAGTGATTATTGTTTATCTTTAAATAAATAGAAATTGGTAGTAACATATCTTCACTTTTTAACAGTACGGCCTACATAAAAGTTTTGTAACGAATTCGTGAATTATATGGCGATTAACAATCTCGAACGTTAACGCGCTCGCTGTGCTTGCGCGTTAAATTATCTCGATTGCTAATTATTAATACACTCCTTCGTTAAATAACTATTAATTTCGATTTTCTGAATTGATTTCTTGATTTATATACTGTTGCTGGGCCTATTGTACTGGTACTGTAATAACTATCTGATTTGCGCTTCGATAATCATATATATTATCGTTTTCAGAAACCGAATTTGAAGTTTAGAATATCGCCAACGGTTCCAGAACATTAAATTTCATTTCGCAATTCTGTTTAAGTCAAGCGCATTAATATGGGAAATTGCGTATATTTACTCGGTAATTACAAAAATACCTTTTTAAAATGATTCCTTCCCGATATTTATTGTACCCTGTTTACAAGAACTGATAAGATTTAATTTCATCAATACATGTTTTGAATCAAGCCAGCCCAATTATTTAAAAATAATTGCATTGTAAATGATATGAATGTTTTTAGGAAATTAGATCAAATCTTTCATTGTGACGAATGCTAAATTACTATTAGGCATTGTTGTAATATAATATTTACCACACCCGTAAATATTTCATTATCCAAGAATTGTTTGTGTTTGTTAAAGTTCAAAAACAGTCATGATTTAGATTTATAACAAAAAAAACTTCTCTCTTCTGAGACGATGATCTGCTAAACTATTCCCGGTTTGCATCACTTAGCTAAATCTTCTATTGTTTTGTTTTTATTATATTAACTCTTCTTCTTCTTCAGATTTATTTCTGCGGTTTATGTAGTTTTAACCATATAATTAGAGACGTCGTTTGACAAATCTCTTAGTCTCTTGTTGCCGCCGTTTTTGAAACTCAAATGACCCAAGTTTCTCAAGTAGATATCCCCGAAGGAGTCACGACTACTACCTGAGGTTTGTCTAAAGTTCAGTTATACTGCGAAACACTAGACATCTCGTTACAAATTTACTTTGTTCTACATTCTCGAGATCAGACGAAAAAACCATAAATTGTACCTAATGGCTTAATATTTCACCAATTCTATATTAACGAACAATATACAGTGTAGAACAGCCAAATAAAATAAACGGTTTTAAAGATTAAAACTAACTTTTCCGCATCTGTCGCCCTGAATAATATTCTATCATAAAATTGTCACTTGTATACACTTCGGGGGATGTATCGAGCTAACAAAACAAAATTTGTCCAAAAATAACCAAAAATGTAGTATATCTGGATTTATAGGATCCGCTGTACTCGCTCTTGTCAGCTGAAAATCCATAGGATACATCTGTGAGACACCTTGAACAATATTCAATCATAAAATTGGTCACTTGTATACACTATGGAGGCTGTATCTTGTTAACAAACTGAAAATTTTCCAAAAATGACAAAAATTTGGTACTTCAAGTACCATAGAACCCGTTGTACTGGCTTTAGAGATCTGAATAACAATAGGATCCCTCTCTGAGACGCTCTGAATAATATCCAAGCATAAAATTGGTCACTTGTATATACTCCGGAGGCTGTATCGTGCTAACAAACTGAAATTTCTCATAAAATGACTAAAATGTCGTACTTCTAGTACCATAGCACCCGTTGTGCTGGCTCTGGTGAGCTGAAAATCGATAAGTTTCATCTGTGAGATGTCCTGAATAATTTTCAAACATAAAATTGGTTACTTCTTGAACTCCGGAGGATGTATCGTGCTAACAAACTGAAATTTCTCATAAAATGTCGTACTACTAGTACCATAAAACCCGATGTACTGGCTTTAGTGAGCTGAATATCAATAGGATCCATCTTTGAGACGCTCTGAATGACACCCAATCATGAAATCGGTCACTTGTATATACTCCGGAGGCTGTATCGTGCTAACAAACTGAAATTTTTCCAAAAATGTCAAAAATATCGTACTTAAAGTACTGTAGCACCTGTTGTACTGGCTCTGGTGAGCTGAAAATCCGTCCTGAATAATATTCAAACATAAAATCGGTAACTTGTTGAACTCCGGAGGCTGTATCGTGCTAACAAACTGAAATTTTTCATAAAATGACTAAAATGTCGTACTTCTAGTACCATAGCACCCGTTGTGCTGGCTCTGGTGGGCTGAAAATCGATAAGTTTCATCTGTGAGATGACCTGAATAATATTCAAACATAAAATTGGTTACTTGTTAAACTTCGGAGGCTGTATCGTGCTAACAAACTGAAATTTCTCATAAAATGTCGTACTACTAGTACCATAAAACCCGATGTACTGGCTTTAGTGAGCTGAATATCAATAGGATCCATCTTTGAGACGCTCTGAATGACACCCATTCATGAAATTGGTCACTTGTATATACTCCGGAGGCTGTATCGTGCTAACAAACTGAAATTTTTCCAAAAATGTCAAAAATATCGTACTTAAAGTACTGTAGCACCTGTTGTACTGGCTCTGGTGAGCTGAAAATCCGTCCTGAATAATATTCAAACATAAAATCGGTAACTTGTTGAACTCCGGAGGCTGTATCGTGCTAACAAACTGAAATTTTTCATAAAATGACTAAAATGTCGTACTTCTAGTACTATAGCACCCGTTGTGCTGGCTCTGGTGGGCTGAAAATCGATAAGTTTCATCTGTGAGATGACGTGAATAATATTCAAACATAAAATTGGTTATTTGTTAAACTTCGGAGGCTGTATCGTGCTAACAAACTGAAATTTCTCATAAAATGTCGTACTACTAGTACCATAAAACCCGATGTACTGGATAGGGTTCATATGTGACATATGCTGAATAATATTCAAATATAAAATTGGTGACTTGTTAAACTCCGGAGGCTGTATCGTGCTAACAAACAGAAATTTCTCATAAAAAAACTAAAATGTCGTACTCCTAGTACCATAGCACCCGTTGTGCTAGCTCTAGTGAGCTGAAAATCAATAGGGTTCATCTGTGAAATGTCCTTAACAATATTCCATCATAAAATTGGTCACTTGTATATACTCCGGAAGCTGTATCGTGCTAACAAACTGAAATTTCTCCAAAGATGTCAAAAATATCGTACTTAAAGTACTATAGCACCTGTTGTACTGGCTCTGGTGAGCTGAAAATCCGTCCTGAATAATATTCAAACATAAAATCGGTAACTTGTTGAACTCCGGAGGCTGTATCGTGCTAACAAACTGAAATTTTTCATATAATGACTAAAATGTCGTACTTCTAGTACTATAGCACCCGTTGTGCTGGCTCTGGTGGGCTGAAAATCGATGTTTCATCTGTGAGATGACCTGAATAATATTCAAACATAAAATTGGTTACTTGTTAAACTTCGGAGGCTGTATCGTGCTAACAAACTGAAATTTCTCATAAAATGTCGTACTACTAGTACCATAAAACCCGATGTACTGGCTTTAGTGAGCTGAATATCAATAGGATCCATCTTTGAGACGCTCTGAATGACACCCATTCATGAAATTGGTGACTTGTTGAACTCCGGAGGCTGTATCGTGCTAACAAACTGAAATTTTTCATAAAATGACTAAAATGTCGTACTTCTAGTACCATAGCACCTGTTGTACTGGCTCTGGTGAGCTGAAAATCAATAGGGTTCACCTGTGATACGTCCTGAATAATATTCAAACATAAAATCGGTGTCTTGTTGAACTCCGGAGGCTGTATCGTGCTAACAAACTGAAATTTCTCATAAAATGATTAAAATGTCGTACTTCTAGTACCATAGCACCCGTTGTGCTGGCTCTGGTGAGCTGAAAATCAATAGGGTTCATCTGTAACATATGCTGAATAATATTCAAACATAAAATTGGTGACTTGTTAAACTCCGGAGGCTGTATCGTGCTAACAAACTGAAATTTATCCAAAAATGTCAAAAATCTCGTACTTAAAGTACTATAGCACCTGTTGTACTGGCTCTGGTGAGCTGAAAATCAATAGGGTTCACCTGTGAGATGTCCGGAATAATATTCAAACAGAAAATCGGTGACTTGTTGAACTCCGGAGGCTGTACCGTGCTAATAAACTGAAATTTCTCATAAAATGATTAAAATGTCGTACTTCTAGTACCATAGCACCCGTTGTGCTAGCTCTGGTGAGCTGGAAATCAATAGGGTTCATATGTGACATATGCTGTATACTATTCAAATATAAAATTGGTGACTTGTTAAACTCCGGAGGCTGTATCGTGCTAACAAACTGAAATTTCTCATAATATGTCGTACTACTAGTACCATAAAACCCGATGTACTGGCTTTAGTGAGCTGAATATCAATAGGATCCATCTTTGAGACGCTCTGAATGACACCCATTCATGAAATTGGTCACTTGTATATACTCCGGAAGCTGTATCGTGCTAACAAACTGAAATTTATCAAAAAATGTCAAAAATCTCGTACTTAAAGTACCATAGCACCTGTTGTACTGGCTCTGGTGAGCTGAAAATCAATAGGGTTCACCTGTGATACGTCCTGAATAATATTCAAACATAAAATCGGTGTCTTGTTGAACTCCGGAGGCTGTATCGTGCTAACAAACTGAAATTTCTCATAAAATGATTAAAATGTCGTACTTCTAGTACCATAGCACCCGTTGTGCTGGCTCTGGTGAGCTGAAAATCAATAGGGTTCATCTGTAACATATGCTGAATAATATTCAAACATAAAATTGGTGACTTGTTAAACTCCGGAGGCTGTATCGTGCTAACAAACTGAAATTTATCCAAAAATGTCAAAAATCTCGTACTTAAAGTACTATAGCACCTGTTGTACTGGCTCTGGTGAGCTGAAAATCAATAGGGTTCACCTGTGAGATGTCCGGAATAATATTCAAACATAAAATCGGTGACTTGTTGAACTCCGGAGGCTGTACCGTGCTAATAAACTGAAATTTCTCATAAAATGATTAAAATGTCGTACTTCTAGTACCATAGCACCCGTTGTGCTAGCTCTGGTGAGCTGGAAATCAATAGGGTTCATATGTGACATATGCTTAATAATATTCAGATATAAAATTGGTGACTTGTTAAACTCCGGAGGCTGTATCGTGCTAACAAACAGAAATTTCTCATAAAAAAACTAAAATGTCGTACTCCTAGTACCATAGCACCCGTTGTGCTAGCTCTAGTGAGCTGAAAATCAATAGGGTTCATCTGTGACATGTCCTTAACAATATTCAATCATAAAATTGGTGACTTGTTGCACTCCGGAGGCTGTATCGTGCTAACAAGACATGTAACGAAAAGTGGCCGACGACATACACTCAGGATTTTTTTTCTTAAAACCGTTTTTTTGGGTTGTTGTTGATGGAAAACGTGAAAATAACTCAAAAAAATATTCTAATATCCAACTTTTTTTGGGGTAAACCAATACTTTTCACGCATATTAGACAGGTTGGGCGGAAAAGTAATATATTCAGTAGCTCCATTAGAAAATCATGAGACACATCAATTTTTAATTCTAATATGGCATCTTGCGACGTAAAAACACCATCCCTAAATTCAACCCCCTTCAGGTGCCATCTGCAGCCACTAAATCATCAAATTGGACGTTGGGCTGGTGATACTTCATTTCAGCAAATCTTTTCATTCTCTCTTCTAAACTGTTATGATTTTAAATTTTATTCCAGAATTTCCTTTATCTTGAATATCGTCAAGCGTGATTTTCACAAGTTCCGCTCTGCGAAGAGCACCGCTAAAGCAAAAATGGTACCTACTTTAATCATAAGATATATCTCATCAGGGGCTAACATAAACTTGGATATGTCTTCTTTGCTTATATCCAGGTTTTGTTTTATTTTAATTAATCATTTCACCATCGAGTAACGCGACCATAGGGTATTGGATTTCAGTACCTTACTCAGCTCGGAAAAATACGCCACAAAAACCTCTTGTCTGAAGCTATTCGCTCCTTTTTCCTTACACCAGTTTAAAAATTGGTTGTATTGCTATTCGTATCTTTCTCGTGATGTACTTGGTAACAGGTCTGAATTTACCTAATCTGCGGCCTTTAATATTGCTTCTGGGAGCTCTTCGTCTGACGAATCCATTAAAATATTGCTTTTATTGAAAATAATTTGAAAAATGCCAGAATCGGACACTTCGACTTGAAACTTTGACGTCTTCATGACAACTTGGTTGTCATCACAAATCTTTGGTTTACCACACCAAATCACTTGACTCAGCTTAGTTTGATTGTTATGTGGATTGATTTTGAGAAATGTATAGGGTATATATATAAAAGTATCGCAATTTCTTCATTCCAATGAATGAAAAATAGTCTGGGTTAGATTGAATATTAAAACCTATATTAGTTTTAATAGTAATATACAGGTAAAATCAATGAAATGTACATTTAATAACGATAAATTGACATATTTTACTTCCCCGCACTAGTGCAAGAAAGTGACACTTTCTAAACTAAAATGAGTGCGGGAAAATGGGTAAAAACGCACGGTCGTAGAAAAAATCAATTTCATACCTCCCATTAGTTAGTTTTTTTTCCTTTTTTAATATCTTCTATTATTATACTTGTTATATAGTAATTTACTAAGTAAAGTAAGTAATAAGTGTAACTGTTAGATTGTACTTTTATGCTTATTAATTATTAAAAACAATTGTTTTATTGTAGGGTTCCCTCAAGAATTTCGCTTTCCAAAAGGGTTCCGTCACTAAAAAAGTTTGAGAACCGCTGTTCTAATGTAATATTTTAAGTAATAATAATTATGAGATTAAAAAATATCATAAAATCTTTCAATGAAAAAGAAAATATCAATACCTAGTATCACGGCCTTGAATATAGATGAATAAATATTTGACTAAAAAACAGGATGTTTGCAGCTAGCTAATAATAAAAAACTTTTCCTTGAATACACACATTTGTCTTAATTTCTCCAAATTAAACTGAACAGTAATCTTCTACTCTATATTGAATCTTGGGATTTTTTTTGTAGACTCGGAGATATAGGAGTTCTTTTCGCTCAGTTTACCTGTACCCCATATATGCTAATTATTTATATCTCAGGTAGCAACAGCAATTTCAGATATTAAGTCCACCCTGTATTAGAAGCACAGTCGATTAACTGAACGTGCGTCATCTTCTAATACACGCCCCAATCCCATATGTTAGAGGGAAACAGACAGAGGATGGTGATTTTGATGTGCGAGTGTATGTGTGTAGGGGTGGCTTGACCTTGAACTCTCATTTTTAAGAGAGAGGAAAGAAGACGAAAATACCGCCGGAGAAAGAGACGGAGCGATGCCTACCCCGAAAATGTTAGCACAAGAGACCCTATATAAAAGTTTTTGGGTTGGGGTCCTCTCAACGACCGGATTTAGAAATTTGGCAGTTATTATTATTCTAAGAATTTTGCTACCCTTTGTTTGTAGTTGTGTTAGTTACATGGGTAGGAACGGTAACGCAGTAGTAGTTTTTGGCCTATTTATAAAATGAATAGAATAGGTTTTTTTTTGTCATAAATATTAAATAAATACAGATGGCATTAATAACTGATAAAGTCAAGGTGTTCATGTTGTATTCAAAAAAAATATTGCTTGTACTCGTCAGATAAACTGTTGGTATTGTTATAAGAGAATAGAGAACATTTGCTATAATTTTTAAAAATATAGCGATTCAAAGGAAATTTTAATTCATTTGTTTGCTGTTATTAATTTTATGTTATTTCTGTGTTTCAAAATAACCGTTATGAAATGTTATTAGTTATTATAAATTGACCACCACTGACATTTATACATAAGGCATGTTACATTGAGTGTACATTTGATGGCAAATGAAATAAAAAACTCCATTTTTGATATTAAGATAGCTTGCAAAAACATCAATTTGGAAAACATTGTATAAACAAATGAGTAAATTCCTGAAAGTGAACACTTGAAACTCGTTCATTTAGTTGAAAGCTCCATACTTATAGACTTTTTTTATTTCCGTATTTTATTGAAATGGCTAATAAAAGGATTTTTAATTAAATACATTGCTGTAAGTCTGGTTTTGGCCAACGGGGCCATAAACTGAGAAAACAATATTTAGAATCGAATTATATTACTTTTATTAGTGCCATTTTGTCTATATTAAATGAACAATAAAATGTTTGAAGAATATAAAATTACAAAAGCATAATATTTCTTTAAACATTATTTATTATTTGGGCATGTAATTCAACAAGATTATATCTAAAGGTATCACAAAATTGAAAAAAAATTGTCATTCAAAGTTGAAAAAACAAGAGTTTGACGAAACTTTCCTGACGAGGTGTAGAAAATTTCTATAATTAAAATAATCGCAAAACGAGCTCAACAAAATTTGACAACTTGAACAAGAATGGTTTTATCAATATTTCATTGCAGAATCCCCGGAAGCCACAGTATTCTTTAATCTAGGTATGGTTGAAATTGAATGTCAAAGAGCTCAAGTCAGGACTTTTTGCTAACTATGGCAAAATTAACTCTACAATATTCGAAGCGTATCAACTGAACAATTATAATAAATATCAATTATTATAAACGTTTACGTGTAGACCAAATTGATCTATTTCATGGTGGGATATAAACTTCTGTTACTGATATTAACATCAGATGTTCACGTAATTGCCATATATTTGTCAGCAATCAGCTAACATTGACATACACGCGGCCAACTTATGCCAATCTTGACTTTCTTCTTCTTTCTATGCTGTCTCCTCTTAGAAGTTATGCTATCACTAACATAATGGCGAGTCTGGTTCTGCATGCCGGCTGCTCGAAATAATTCTATTGATGTATTTACCACAAGTTCTTTAGCCATGAACTGCGTCTTCTCCTTTTGCCTCGTATTTTCCTGAGTATTAACAGTAGTAGCAAGTGGTACCTTTCTCCGAGCATAATATAACCCAGGTAAGCCAGTTTCCTTGTTTTTACAGTGTCCAGTATATCAGTTTCTTTACCATTTCGCCTTAATATCTGCGTTTGTTACTCTTTTCGTTCATGAAACTCCAAGTATGCGTCTATATACTCACAGTTCGAATGCCTGGGATCTTTTTAAGTCATCCTTATTCGTTATTCACGACTTCATTCAACATAGAACAATTGAGAAAACATAACATCTAGGAAATCTGAACATAAGTTTGAAGTAGATCTCTAGGGCAGAAAACATTTCCCATGTTTGTAAATGTAGCTCTAGCTTGAACTATTCTAGAACTTATTTCTCGCGAGTGTCCTCCAGTCTCGTTCAACATGGTACCCAGGTATTTGTACTCTCCTACAACATTCCTCAACAAAACTAACCCCTATAACTCCACATCAAGATGAGAAAGACCACGCGCCCTAACAAGCGAATCTAACTTATCACACCTATAACTAACTAATCTAATCAATGAGGAACCATTCGATATGCCACCCCCAAATATCAAGCCTATCTCAAAAAATCAAAAACAGATCCCCCAAAAGCAAACGCAGCTGAGAACTCAAAAACCATAATACAAAACTGCTACATAAAAACGAAAGCTTATTTATTCCGCCCGTTGAGAGTTTTCTGGCATTTCTTGAAAACGCTTTTGGAAACATCAATCCTCTTGCTGAAGCAAAACGATTCACACCAAACGTTAAAAGGCTTTTAGACAACATACATCTAGTTAATAAATCTCTGGAGGACAGTTCTACAAAAAATTTATTCACCAGATTATCCAGAAAACTTAAAAAAGCACTGAAAATCGAACATGGTAATATAGAAAGTAGAACCTCAATATAGACCAGGGCTGAAGCTCTTAAAAATGGTAAAAAGTGAAAAAAATAACAAAAATGAAAGGAAAAATAATTTTGGAGCGATCTGAGGTCGGGAAGTGGTAAGGTAAAAAACTGTGTCCGGCAAAACTATGTCCTATGGAATAAAGTTAAATAGCAAAGTTGTAGGTAATAAAAAGGTCTACAACTTTTGCATTCACACTTTTTCCATTAACCTCAAAATGTATGTGAAAAATTCAAATAACCAAATTTTTGGTTTTTTATTTTTATCTTTTACAAAAAAAGATTTTTTTCATGAAATTTGGTGAAAACTTACCTTTTTGTGTCCCAAACACACGGTAATTTATTTGATTTGGAATATTTATTTTTTGACCTTATTTTGATTTAATATCTAAAAAGCACCCTCATTTTCAATCGAAAATTTTCGCCTAAAAATATCAGCTTTTTTATAAAAAGTCGGTGGGCTTTTTGTTCGTTGAAATCTCTACTTTCTGATGGTGCAAAAAATATACATTACTATAGTAAATGTTCTCGAAAAATGCAAAGAAACGGAATAACTCGAATCCGAAATTTTTTTTAATCATATACAATTTTGAGCTATTTATTAAAATTTATACTTTAGTTACTCGAAAAACGTAACATTCCATGTTACATTGATAAACAAAAAAATTGCTGCTCGAAATATTCTACTATAATTAACAACCAAATAAGTTAATAACATTAATATTTAATAAGACATTCACAATATTATTATCAAAACCATACAAAATACCATTTTTGCTAGAAATGTTTTTATCTAACGAGAAAAACAAGGACAAACTAATAAAAACGTTAATGAAAATATTACAGTCACGAGGATTTTCCTGTGAACAAGCAGAAGAAGATGCTGATGCTGACATAATTAAGACCTCGATAGAAATTGCCAGAGATACTAATAAAACTGTCATTGTTGGGGATCAAGATGTTGATCTTTTGATCCTTTTGAATCAATTAAATTCAAATAATCATGACATTTATTTTCTCAAGCCAGGTTCTGAAAATGTAAAATATCTATTATTCACGTCTAATAGTTTCAAATATGGAGGCATTCAAAAAGCCACCGACTTTTTTAAAAAAGCTAATATTTTGACGTGAGAATTTTCGATTTAAAATTAGGGTGCTTTTTCGATATTAAGTCAATATAAGGTGAAAATATGAATATTTCAATTCAAATAAATTACAGTGTGTTTGGGATATAAAAAGGTAAGTTTTGAAATGCTGACCACTAGAAGGAAGCCACAGTATATCATCTGGAATAAGATCTTCGCCACTTTCATTTTCGGGGACACAAAACCTGGATATAACCTAATCTATGGCTTGGTCGATAGATATATGCGCATTGGATGTCTCGTTCGATTGCCTGGATGTAGATTGTTGTGCCTCTGGCGTTATCTGGTGGACTCTGAGATAGGATATCTGGTTTCTTAGACGTGGAAGCTTGTACTCCTAAGTCTGATAGAACTGCTGGCCTGACAGGAACTTTAAGAGCTTTGAAACAAAAAATATTGACATCATATACCGAATATAAATAACGAAGAGTTTTTTCTACTACTAATTTACCTTTTGTATCTCTTCTTGGGATTATTTCTATAAATTGAATCATCAGAACTCGTACTATCGCTATTTGAAGATGAACTAGGCTGGAAGTCGTCAAATGAATTATTATCTGCGTACTTTCGTTGATTGAGAAGTACGGGAAGATACGCAATGCCTATACAAATATCTGTGCCCACAGACGTTTCTCATTCCCCTTACGCTGCTTGCCTCATGGCCTTACTCACGACCTTTGTAAGGTGGAGCCTCTGGCGGCTCAACGAAAAGTCTCTCATTTCATTTTATGATACCCAGCAGCAGGTTTAAAATTTCATTTTTATGATACAGGCAACAATAAGCGTTTATTGAGATAATAACGCCAGGGTAACGTATTGATCCATTATTTGTCGATGATTTATGTATGAACACAGTACGCAAAAATTACAAAGTAGAAGAATTATTTATAGTATTATTTAATGAATGAATGTATTTGTATACCCACTAAAAAACAACCTTTCTACCGTTCGATTAACGGTTTTATCGTAAATACCTACCAACGGAATTTTAGTAATATTGACAATAAGTAAAAATGTCTATCCTACGAATATTAACAATAGTATTAAAAAGTTTAGCTGGAAATTCATTCACTTGAATAGTTTCTGAACTATCTACCTAACTAGGTAAATACGTTTACTAAGGGAAAATGGTTGATATCTGCGTATTTGTATCGTAAAAAGTGGGATGCGGATTTTTCCTGTATTTGCAACAATTGAAATAATTCTTCAGGAAACAAATTTACTTGGGTTGCTGACTTGTGCTTGTCTTTTTAGATAAAATACATATTTTCCGGTGAGGTTTAGAACTTTTAATTGAATTTCTAATTAAATTTTAAATATTTATCAATATGCAAAGGACATAAGTTTGTTTTATATGAGTAAATGTTCTCTAATAATCTGCTTTAACTTAATTTTGATACATTATTTCTAACTTTTAATGTTTGGTAAAGTTCATTAAAGGATTTTATTATATTTTCATATAGTTTTGAAAATTCGTTTGTTGGTTTTATTTAAAAAATATACGTTATTTCGTGTAGCAAAGTTTTTATTAATTAACAAAATTTCCCTTTTTCGGTTAATTCTATTTGATCTTTTATCAAAAAATGATCACAACAGTTTTCACATTTTGTCTTTTGTACCAATATTTTGGCGAAATATCCGGCAACATAAACATTAGAACAATTTTCTAAATTAACAAGTGTCTTTGCTCTATTAGCAATTTCTAGATCAGAAGAAATAAAGCTGCTGATATTAATTTGTGAAATATTATTTTCCGAAAAATTGGTAGCATCATTATTACCTTCAATAACTGGATCTACAGTTTTAGTTGTCTGATATTCGTCTAATTGTAAAAACTCTTGTAAATCTTCTTCGCAATTTCCACTATCTGATGATTTTTGTAATTTAATGTTTATGTTGCACTGCAAAGCTATTCGAAATTGTTGCACACTTCGTTTTGGATTGTATCCACACGTTTTTCTAATTACTGAAAATATATTTTTTAATGGATCCTGGTTAAGGTGACTATAGTTATAACATATTTACAATCAAATGTTTTTCTCAAATGTTCAAATAATTCAAGAACTGAATTAAGAGTCCAAATGAAACCGTTAATACAGTGGATATTATTTCTTTTAGTATTATTTTCGAACATGTCAAATGAATTAAAATAATCAAGTGCAAGTTTTAAGTTATTTGATGAGGTGGGATTTTCAGGAGATAGGAGTCGTCTATTAGGATTTGGATCATATAAAGCTCTGCTGTTGAGAGAATCAAATATACTGTTTATGCTCTTCAGAAAGTCTGCGGTATTTTCGGCGGTTACACTTTTAATAGCATCTAATTGGGAAGATGTCTTTATTGCAGCACTAAAAGAATTTGAAAAAATCTGTGCAGCCAATTTGACTCTCATTTTTTGCCAAGTATTTGGAAATAATGGGTAGTTGTTTTGCTTTCTTTATTTAATAAATATGTTTTGACTAAATCTTGCCAAAATACAGGATTTCCATTCATTCGATAATATAACTTAGGATTCATAAAATTATTTCTTAAGCTTTTTAATACGTGTGGAACGTCAAATATCGTAAACAACTTAGAACTATTAACAGTAATTGATGGTTTTTTTCCTGTTGCGCCTAAAATTTTGAAAGCATTTCTATTGCAAGTGCCCTGATCCCAAACTATAGCTACTGGAAGAAGTTGTATATTTTCTAAGCCCTGAATAACATATGTTATTATCTGTGCCATAATATCTCCTTTTACGGTCCCATTCGAGGTAAAATAGCATAATGGAATTTTCCAATTATCAAATATGCCTCTAATATAAAATACTAGTGCTGAATTTGCGCTTTATTTTTTCACCCAAGAAATCCCAAATCCTCGTAACCTTCAATACGGTCATAAAACTGATTATATTGTAATTTGGATTCTAAATGAATGTCATCAAACAGAACTACGCAAGCCCGTTCTCTTCTAGACATGGTTTTGACTTTTATTTCAAGTTTATTTGTCAGAGTGTTTTCCAAACCAGTTTTTAAATTGATAACACGATGCCAAGACTGGATTGTTCGAACTGATGGCAAAGAAAATGATAAACATTGTCTTAAAAATTTGTAACATCCAGGTGACTTATAATAGAGAGAAAGTGCCAAATATCGTTCGTTTGTTTTCCATACTTTTTTTTATTGAAGATAACTGCATGCCGATGAATGTTTTCATAGAAGAACTTTTCTCTTTTAACAAATTGACCAAAAGATTTTCAGTTGTTAGCTTTGATTTTCTTTGCAAACGAGAATATTGCATTCTTTGAGCTCTAAACTTTTTCTTAACGAACATAACTTAGTACTTAAAATACTAGATCTTTTTTTCACTTCAGATTTTGTTGAAGGTATCTGTAAATTCTATTGTATAATTTGGCGCGCTCCAGTAGTTTGACTTTGAAACTTGCGCTGTGAATAACAAATTGTGCAGGTTGGTCAGGATCGATGTCACCATCATGGGGCTGCTTTCTCGAATAGGTTTTTAAATGTTCTTCTGAAATATAAAATCGATTTCTTGAAAAATAGTAGTTAGAAAAATGAAAAACACAATTTACAATGACCCTATACATTACTGCTATACTAAAAATTGTTGTAAATTTTTCCCTCATAAAGATCCATTTACAAATTTTGAGCAAGTTTTGTTAAAAAAAACAATAAAAAAGTACATTCTTACCTCTCGCCGTTATTGGTCGGAATTGTGAAATATCCTCTTGTATTTGGGAAGTACCAGGAATGTTTTTTGTAACTGAAAGCAAAAAAAAAATATACAATACTCATTTACCTGTATGCTTATACAATCTAATAAAACTAAATAGTTCAGTTAAAAAAAATAATATAATCAAAATTATATTATTTTTGAGACGGAAACTATCTGTTTCAAAACAATTTCACTATTTAATAGTAAAATTTTACAATTAGTTAGTTTCAGTCGCAACAATAACATGATTCCAAAAAATAAGGGTTGAAACAGTAAATTCAATCAAAATTATTATACTTGTCCTGTACGACTTAATACAAAATTAACACTTATTTTTAAACACAAAAATTCAAAATGATTTATCATTATTCACATAACTGAATTAGGACACAAAAATATAATTAACCTACATACCTTGCCACATACAGGTAAACATCGTTTTTTGCAAAATGATTTTCGCATATGTGATAATTTTTTAGCAGCAACACCTCCATCATAAAAATATCCATATTTCCACAGTTCTGTATCCACTCAAAAAGTATATTTGATTTAGACACTGAGAATTTAAAAAAAACTAATAGTATTGCCTTTATTTTTCTTCTTATTGCAACATCCAAAATTTAATAAATGTATGAAGCACAACGAAACAGTCAAAAATACAAAACACTGATACTGTTAGTTACCGACACCGATCAACTGCTAACTAAAGATTAAAAGCGCACCACCGAGCGTATAAAGCGAACAGATAAAATGTACCGTACCTACTGGCCACACCCCCCTTGCAAAATTCTCGGGCTTGACGACACTATCGCCATCTATTTCTGGGACACTTTTCAAGCTACATTTTGGTCCGTAAGGTTGCGTATCTTCCCGTACTTCTCAATCAACGGTACTTTGGAGGCTCATCCTCATCAGATAATATCTCGTTATACAATTCCATAAGCTGTTTTTGCTCTTTTTCATAACTCCCCATTTTTTACACAACAAAATCAAATCACTTGAACATACAGAACTTATTCTCAAACTAGGGATGCGCACGATGTATCGATGTTTCAAAAACATCGATTTTTGTATTTCGATGTTTTTTATTCGATATTTATAGGGAACATCGATATTTTTTTGCGATGTTTTTTTCGATGTTATCTTCTATTTTGATTAAAGAAAACAGAAAGTAAATTAAACATTTAATAGAACATCACTGATTTATTTATTCCCTAATATGAATGCTTTAAAATATGCGTCGTAGTTTGCTTAAGCTTAACTGAAAAACATTCACTTTCTTTGTCTTACTTATGCGCAATGGAAAAAGATGCCCTTATACAAAATTGTAAGGAGGCATTGTTGCGCCTTTGCTGTCATCTCATTCATATCATTTAAGTAACAAACTAGGTTTTAGTTCTTTTCTATTCTGTTTACTTCTTGAATGTATTTTTTCTTTCATATAAATTGTATTAGATGTATCATTAAAATACATTGAATAGAAATGATGTTCAATTTATTAACAGTTTAATTTTTTCCAGCCATATGTCATATTCTTAAAAACATCGATGTTTAGAAACATCGATATTTTCATGCTGATGTTTTTACAACATATGCATATTCGAGGTATCATTTGATGTCAACATCGATGTTTTCAAAATTTTGCGCATCCCTATCTCAAACGCTATAAACATCGACTGGGACCACAGTGTAAATAAAATAGAATTGCCATGCGCCTAGTGAACAAGCTCAAGCTTGTATCTTTGAAAACCGCTAGTAGGGTTTCAGGGCGCCAACATAGATGGGACTCCGAAACCCAAAAGCTGGGTTTCATTCTCAAAGTAATATTTTGGCTTGTTTTTAGGTAATATATGAAAATAAATACAATTGTATGCAATTCTTATGTATTATTTATCATTTGAATAAATAACTTTGTTTGGGCCTATAGAATTTTATTTTTATGTTCCATTTGGGCGATTAACGTGTTAAATAAGTATCGTTGGGTATGGTTTATGTCAATAACTTGCACAGTCGAATTATGTCCATCATACTATTATCACATTAATGTCTAAGTAATAACAAATAATATAATATAAATTATTTTAATATTATTGCATTGACAATGAAAATAAAGTCAGTTATAAATCAACCGGGCTAAAATAATTTAAAGCGCATTCTAATTGCGACATACTATCAATTTCACATTAATCGTGAAACAATAAATGATACTCCAATCAGAAAAGCAATTTCATACTATACCGCAACGTAAAATGTGTACATTTTAACAATTCATCATTTGAATTCACCGCATTATGTCAGCATTCCTTTAAATATTGCGTTAGCATGATTCGTTGGAAGGATTTGAAATTTTGGCGAACACGCCCTACATATCATATTTATTATGATCAGATAATGAAAAACAAGGTTGTTGAACTTTTTTAATGTTTAGGATGCGAGCAGGCGAAATTCTAAAAAAAATCATATTGTATGTTTTCATAAACGGCACAGAAGGTATACAAATTTTAGTTTATTTATCGATAGGTGATTTTGGATTTTGAAAACTGTTCAATCATTAAGCAGATTTACGCTAATGATTTTGACGACAAAAAGACATCCGGGTAGATATAAACCACAGAATCACTTGCTATAGAGGATTGTCTGATATTAAAACAAACCGTTTTCTAAATATTTATATAAAGTTCTTGTAACTTCAATTTAAAGTTAATCCCACCATTATTGAAAACGAATTAACAGACCGTTTAAGAATTATTCAAGTTTAAATTCGGCAGATTGGTTAACAATATTTAATACTGAAATAGGTAAATTCACCCTGTATACAAAAAGAAAAAGAAACCCTTAAAGACACCCATCCAATCATTCGCGTTCTATGATTGCACTCGCACGGTTATGTGCGGTAGTGACGTACGAATTAACTAACAAACAAGAGAGGGAAAAAGAGATTCGGCAGCATTTCAAATACCCAAAAAATGCCGGCCGGTTCCCGGTCGATGTAGAACCTGTGAAGGCAATGAGTGAGAGTGCGCGCTCTGCCTTTCCGATTCGGCGATTTAGTTGCTACCGAAAGAATCTGCCAGTACATTTGGAAAAGATCTTTTCTTTCTCTCTCGTTCCGTGTCTTTTATCTTTGTCATGAATAACTTGCAGCGTTGCCAGATTCGGATATAATTAGTTGGTTTTAATGAAATATGGAAATTATATAAAAATGTGGTTAATTGTATTTAGAATATTCAGTAAATAGTTGCTTACTATGTAGATTCCTCGCAATATCCAGACGTTAGTATGTGTTGGTTTTTTATATTTCTACAACTATTTTTAAATAAATTCTACTTAGACCACTAAAGCTTAACACACACTTGCTTGTACCATCTCATTTCTATCGTTCCATTATTTTTCACCGAGTTTCATATCGAATCGTTATTGTTTGTGTTATTACTCCTTCTTTTTCTAAAGGAAATTTGAATTTCCTTGTCTGCGACATCGCACGATATTTACACATCAAAAATTTTTTCAGATTATATCATTTCGCAAATTGCAGAGGCCCCCAAAAACTAATTATACCAATATGTAATATATGTAGATATGACAAAGTGTTAACGAATATGTTATTGACGACGTCTGTATGATTTACTACAAATGTTTCGAATATTATTTTAAAAACATAAAGTAGAATCGAACAACACTTCCATATTTCTAATTTCACCGGACCATTGTTAATATAAAATCATCACAGAAACTGAATATAAAAGAGACCTCTGGAAGAAATACATTGAAAATCTATTTTATGATGACAGGATGTCAGAACCTTAAAACTACTGCTCAAACTAGGCCTCTAATTCTAGTGAAGGAGATAAGAAAAGCGACAATGGAAGCCAAAAACAACAAAGCCGCTGGACCTGATAGATACCTGCGGAAGTGTTGAAATTGATCGATGATGATAATTTCGTGCTATGGCAAAAAATATTCAACAGAATTTATGATATCGGTTGTTTTCCCAAAAGATGAGCTGAACTGAGCAGAGATCCCAAGAAATCCACTGTAAGCAGATACGGTGATCATAGACTAATATGCCTCATGAACCATACTCTTAAGATATTCTTGAAGTTACAAGAAATGCAAACAGAACATAAGCTCTAGTCAGTTTGGTTTCAGAACTGGAATGGGTACCCGAGAGGTACTTTTTGGAGTTCAGACTCCGGTACAAAATTGCCGTGTCGTCAACAAGGATACATTTTTATGCTTCATCGATTACAAGAAATCGTTTGATCGTGTCAAACACAAAAAACCTATGCAGGTACTGAAGTACACAGAGGTGGACAATAAAGGTATCGGTAGCATAGAGGATTTATACTGGCACTAAACAGCACTTGTCAGAATAGAAAATATCACTTCTGGGGATGGGCGTGAAAGTGAACGGTGTGCGAATATCAAATATCAGGTATGCAGATGATACTGTGCTGTTTACCCACAATGCTGACGAACTTAAAGAAATGTGTAGGGTAAATGTGCTTAAATCATACCTGACAAAGATTTTGATTTATTATTGATAGTTTATAATTTCCCAAAAAAGTTTAAAGCGATCAATTAAACCATTATCTAATGCATTCACACTTTTATTATTATTTAAAGTTAGAAAAAAATAACACAAACAACTTAAAACTGGAAAATAAAAAAAATTATAAAAGGAACGAAATAAGATTAATATTTCTAAATCGTACTTCCACATTCCTAAATCGTACTTAGGGAATTTAGATGCAATTGTTACATTTATACTGGGCGACTGTCCCCTTAATAATATCTGCACACAAATCGTACACCCATACTTTACAGTTGCAGTGAATCATATTTTCCTGCCTGTCTTCTTCGCACAGTACGCAGTATCAGCTGTCATGTACATTGTCACTTTTTTGCTTCTTAGTGCCAGTTTTAAGTTCCACCTGCTTTTTATTGCTTTTTTCAGATTTTTGTAGATTTAAATTAATTTTTACTTTTGTCTTTCCATTATCTTCCATTTTTTGTTCCAATTCATTTTTATAAAGGCTTTAAGTTCAAACTTGAGAAACTAAGGTATCTTTTGATAGTTTCTTCTGTACCATTGAAATTTTTGGAATTGGAGGTAACTCCTGAAGATTATTTCTAATTAATGAATTTTTTTTTTGCTAATTGGTGTGCCAGGTTGACTTGCTAATTGATTAAAAGTCGATGGCTGAATTGCGGTGTTTTCACTTAGTGATGTTTGTAAAATATGGTTGAGAATTGACAGTTTCTAGTGTATTTTCCTGATTGGAAGTGTCATTCACTGCTTCTGCTTTATGTTGATTATTTTCACCAATATCTCTTTCTTCCGTTGTTTCCAACACTACGTAGTTTTCATCTTTAATTTTATGGTGATCAGAATGCCACAAACCACATGATTCAAATCCATGTAATGCAGTGACCATACAGACAGCTCTTAGTTAGGCAATTCCTAATAATTCACCAATTTCAGTCTGTTTAATTACACTCCCAGGATGAGTGCGCATCCAAGTTGCAGTTGCTTCATTAAAATGGTGTTTCAGCGATTTAAAGATATATTTATCGAGAAACTAAAGCCTGTGTGAGGTATGAGCTGGTAAATACGGCATTATGATTCCATAATCTCTAGCAAGCCTTATTGCATCAAAGTTTTTGGTGTGATGTGAGTGGAATGTTGATCAAGAAGGAGAAGACATTGCTTCTTCTCACTTTTTTCAAGCCGTAAGCAGCGGATAAAGTGTTGCATCAATTCTAAAAGTAAACCACTTGTAACCCATCCACTGTCTGAACAAGTGTAAAGGGTGGTTGGAGGTTTATCCCGTTTAAATAGGTCATTTAACCGTTGACGTTTGTAGATAACCATCGGAGGTATAAACTCCCTGGCAGCATTCATACATCATACACATGTTGTATTTGTACCTCTTTCACCGCTTGAAACCTACTTGAGGTTTCCCCTTCTTGGCCAATATTTTGGATGGTTTATGAATGGTACTTAACCCAGTTTCATCAACATTAAAAAAAATTGAGGTGAAATTTTTCCTTGGTCTATAATTTGTTCATACTTATCAAAAAAGTCCATAACTCTTTCCTTATTAAACCCTCTACAACGTGCCATTGAGGTTGCTTCGGGTTTACGCTGCGAGATTTCAGGGTGATCTTTTGAAAATTCATAATACCACTTCCAACCCGCTAACTAAATCTATGATGAAGATCATACTTTTCAGCCAGTTCAAAGGCTAGGTCACGCAATTATTTAATTGTCAGACCAAAAAACAGGATTCTAACTTTAAGATATGTTGCACCAATTCTGCCTCCATCTCAGTCTTTTGGTAGTCCAATGCTCGTAAATTTGTTAAGATTTTTTACACGTCTTCTAAAAATTGACTTGGGAATTTTATAAACGCGACTAGCATCAATAAACCCCATCATTTTGGTATGATATTTTTCCAAAGCCTCCTCCATATCGGCCTCTGACCAACAGTTGAATTTTCTTTTTGACGTCATTATCTGAAAATACTGAAATTAAATGCATCTTAATAGTTAAACTTTGTTTAGTAAAAAGTAATCATGAAATTAGTTTTGTCCTAAATTGTAAATTGTACCGGTACGATTTACATACAAAGTAAGGTACGATTTAGGCTCATGATCATCTACAAAATTTTGCATACACGTTAAGAAAAAAATACTGCATAAACTAAGTTTCTACTCACTACATTACTCTTAAAATATCTGCTTTTTGGACCAATAACAACAGTTAACTACTTGACACCTTCTAAATAGACGCAAAATATTTTTATAAAGTGAAAGAAATTCTAACCTTTAGTTATTTTTCGCTACAATACCGGCAAACTGACTGTGATTCATGTGCAACTAAAGATCCGTCTGTTGCCGTTAACACGTCGCCATGTGTCCGTAAGCGGGAACTTTGAACAGGGTACGATTTAGACGTATTTACCCTAATAGACAGCTGCTTGAGTGAAAAATTCTGATTGAAGATAAATGAGTATAAAACAAAATTCATGATTATCAGTAAAGCACGGAAAAAATGCAACGTGCATTTTTTGCATTTTTTTATACTTTTTCCAAAAATGCATTTTTTTAAAGATTTGAGCATTTTTTGCATTTATTGCCAATTATTTTAAAATCCTATTGACCAGAAAGTTTTCATTATAGAATTTATTTAATCTGTTTGGGTTTGGAACTATCTGCTACCCCAAAATAGAAATAACTTGAAAGAGTAGGTACCTACTTTATTGAAAGTGTCTTACTATAATGATTACTTATTATTTTATTACTTTATTCTTAAAATGGGAAATACCAAACACCATAAACAATTAACTGTAACGGGAGTATTCGCAGCGAGAGCGGCCTCCCTCAGTAAATATTAGGTATACCTTCAATTGAGCAGTATCTTCTAACGAAAGCGTTAGGATTAGTGAACCTATTGTATATTGTATCCTGATTAAAAGAAAGTACAAGTGTTTGGCTATTGGCTTTGTTTTTGAAGTATGTTTTATCTAAAAGTATTATATATTTTGTTTTATAGTTATCTAAGGTTAATAATTTAAATTGTATGTATTATTAAATTTATTAATAACAAAATCTGATACTTAATGTAAATTTTCTTTGTACAATAATTAAATCCCGCCCTCACTCCCTATCATAGTAAAATAATGAAATAATAGTATTATTCTACATTATAGTATACATCATTTCTTGCATTTTTTCTAAAATTCTTGCATTTTTTTCTAAAATCCTTGCATTTTTTATCAATTTTTGATGCATTTAAGTGCGCATATTTTTGGGTTTTTCGATTGCATTTTTTCCGTGATTTAATCAGCAGTAATAAACTTCAATACGATAACACTTCCTCGATATCCAGAATCAACAACTTGAAAGAGTAACAATACAGATGTCGACTGCTCTCAGATTGGAACACTGATAAGGAAATTCGAAGAGAATAGAGATGGCCCGCCATGTTTTCATAAAATGCGACAACATTCTCAAATGTAAAGATTTAAATCTAACACTACGCATGAGATGTGTTATGCGTGATTGATACTGTTATACTTGGACCTTAAAGGTGAACACTATCAATAGATGAGACTCTTTTGAAATGTGGCTTCTCAAAATTCCATTGACTGATAAAGTGATGAAAAAATATGTCTTACACAAAGAATGCGCAAAGAAAGGGAATTAGATACTTACTACAATAAAAAAGAGATATACTGCATATTTTGATCACATTTCAAGAAGTGAAAAATATCGGCGCAAGTTAACTGCAGACGGGGTTTATGACATGGATTAAAAGATGGTCAATTGCAGACGAAGGTAAAGGGTCAAGTCTGTTTACCTGTTAAATGAGTTAACTGCATACCGCGGTCTCTACCTATTATACAGTGCTATTGAAAAGTCCCCTCCCCCCCTTGTATCTTTTGAACGGCTACACTTACATTAATAAAATTTGGATGGTAATAGGTAACGTAATAGTAATAGATGACGTCACAGTGCCACTCTGGCCAATAATTTTAAATAAGACCTTATGGCTTGTGATATCTCGTTTGAAAGGCATATACATTGGCTACATAGCCATATTAATTTTGTTTGGGTTTAAATTAATTTTGACGGATAAATTAAATAAATACCAAAATTATTGAAATTATTTTTTTAAATTTAATTAATCAAATATCAACAATGGATTCTTATAGCAAGTGTTCGAAATGTGCTCCGTCTACTTCCTGACAGTAATACATCGGCCGGCGGGGTCCTATAGACTGGCCACCTCGGTCACCAGATCTGACACCATTAGATTTTTTTCTATGGGGGTACTTGAAATCCAAGGTTTATACTACGGCACCAGATAGCATTGGCGTTTTGAAAGAAAGAATTCCTGAAGAATGCAATGCTATTTCAGCTGACACATTCGAACGAGTACGACAAGAGTTTACTAATAGGATGTATTACTGTCAGGAAGTAGACGGAGTACATTTCGAACACTTGCTATAAGAATCCATTGTTGATATTTGATTAATTAAATTTAAAAAAATAAATTCAATAATTTTGGTATTTATTTAATTTATCCGTCAAAATTAATTTAAACCCAAACAAAATTAATGTGGCTATGTAGCAAATGTCAATGCCTTTCAAACGGGATATCACTTGCCATAAGGTCCTATTTAAAATTATTGACCAGAGTGGCACTGTGACGTCATCTATTACTATTACGTCATCTATTACTATTACGTCACCTGTTACCATTCGTAGAGAAGTTTACAACACTTTATTTTCACCCTCCAAATTTTATTAATGTAAGTGTAGCCGTTCAAAAGATACGAGGAGGGAGGGGACTTTTGAATAGCACTGTATATAACATTATGTTCATCAATAAAATAAAAAACGAAAGCATTTCAAATATATGTTATATAAAATAAATATTCGTCTACATGTACCTACATTTAACTACATAAAATAATTTTCTACTGCATCTTTATACGAAACACACTTAACAAAGTCAATTCTTGCAATTTTATTGTTCTTGTAATCAATAATTTTATTTGGAATAAATTTTTGTCTCTCCAATACATCCTTTCGAATGTAACGTTGCTGATTTAATCGTGAAGAATTAATTTTAAAGTACGTATAAGTCTGAACATCTATTAACACATCCGAAAACTGAATTATATTCGGATGCTTAGATAAATTCAAATTATTAAATTTTGAGTGGAATGGTTAGCAACAATTTGTAGTTCGTATGAGTGACGCTGCATTTTCTGCCCAGATATGTGGAGGAAATAAAGAATTTTCTTTAATATAAGTATCCACAAAATAATCCACGAAATGATTCAGCCTGTTATCACTTGGTTGTACCGATATAAAGTCGAAGACAAATGAATCGCACACTTCTGAAGGATCCAAAAAAGTCAGGCCAAATAAGTGATGCAGCCATCTTCCTGTCTCGGATTGTGGATTTTTATATTCTGTAGCTAACCCATGATTCTGAATTTTCCTCCACTTAAACACAAATATATTTTCCTTTATTATTTTACACACAAATTATTTTACACATTACACAATATTTTACATCACAAAATATGAGTAAATTCTTACCATGATTGTGCAAGATGAAATCTGCAGCCGATTATTGAAACGTCGGGAATTGTTTCTTTCACACTGGAATGGATAGAAACTTCAAAATCCACGGTGATGAAATCAGCCTGATGGGACTGCAGAAACTGGAAAAAATTAGTAAGATTTCAGTCTCTGACATTGAATATCTAGTTCTAAATTATTTAAGTATGATTGAAGTACAAGAGACTCAGATAATTCATATTTTTAGTTTAATATATCGGTAACGTGTTTAAAACCACAGAGGAAGCTGCCTGTGTGGAATAAAAAACTTTAGTTAATGACTTATTTTTTTCTTTTTTCAGCCATCTTCTATCCATTGGATATAGGCCTCTCTCATGTTTGACCATACACTTCTATTTTCTGCTCTCTGGTACCAGTTCAGCCCAGCGAATTTTTTCAGATCATCGTACCATCTCTGTTGTGGTCTGCCAATACTTCTTCGTTCTCTCCAAGGTCTCCATCTGAATCTCTGTATTATGTCGGTTACTTTTGTCTTTTCTCGTATCCACTGGTTTATTTTGTGGTCTCTCAGTGATATTCCCAGTATTCTTCTCTCTATGGCCCTCTGATGTATCCTTTTAGTTAATTACTTACTACGTATTAACTCTTGGTGCATAAATATCCATATTTCCAAATATAAAAAACGTTAGTAATATTATATTGAATACTTACATTCAGTCAGCAAAAATTCAAAATAGAATATAGATTTTTACAGCTTTGTTTCGTCGTAAATTCTAGTCTATTTTTATCAGTAGCTCTTCTGCGGGCTCTTTGATACTTATCAGTAATTCCATAAATTTACGTCCTTTATACAGTTGAATTATTGGATCTTTACCCGTGCGTCATTAATATCTGATACATAACCGACAAATGTCGAATTATTACTTTTTCCGCCAAACCTATCGAATAAGCGAGAAAAGTAGTGGATTACTCCAAAAAAGTTGGAATTTTGAAACAAAAATTTGAATTATTTTTACGGTTTTGATTCAGAACAACACGAAAAAACGGTTTTTAGAAAAAAACTCCTGTGTGTATGTCGTCGTTGTCGTCGGCCACTTTTCGTTACATGCCTTGTTAGCACGATACAGCCTCCGGAGTGCAATAAGTCACCAATTTTATGATTAAATATTGTTCAAGACAACTCACAGGTGAACCCTATTGATTTTCAACTCACCCGAGCCAGTACAACGCGTGCTATAGTACTTGAAGTATGACATTTTTGTCATTTTTTGAGAAATTTCAGTTTGTTAGCACGATACAGCCTCCGGAGTGCAACAAGTCACCAATTTTATGATTGAATACTATTCAGGACCTCTCACAGATGAATCCTATTGATTTTCAGCTCACCAGAGCCAGTAAAACAGGTGCTATAGTACTTTAAGTACGAAATTTTTGTCATTTTTGGTGTTAGCACGATACAGCCTCCGGAATATATACAAGTGACCATTTTTATGATTGAATATTATTCAGAGCATTTCAAATATGAACTATATTGATATTCAGTTCACTAAAGCCAGTAGAACTAGTGCTATGGTACTTGAAGTACCAAATTTTTGTCATTTTTGGAGAATTTTCAGTTTGTTAGCACAAGATAGCCTCCAGTGTAAACAAGTGACCAATTTTATGATTGAATATTGTTCAGGGCATATTATAGATAAACCTTATTGATTTTTAGCTCACCAGGGCTAGTACAACGGGTGCTATGGTAACTAAAGTACCATGTTATTTGTCCTTTTTGGAGAAATTTAGCACGATTCAGCCTCCGTAGTGTATACAAGTGACCAATATTATAATTGTATTTTTTTCAGGGTGTCTCACAAATCTACCCTATTGATTTTCAGCTGACTAGAGCGAGTACAGCGGGTCCTATAAATCCAGATATATTGCATTTTTGTTTACTTCTGTAGATATTTCGGTTTGTTACCACGATACATCCCCGAAGTGTATACAAGTGACAATTTTGTGATAGAATATTATTCAGGGCACCTCACAGATGCGGAAAAGTTACTTTTAATCTTTAAAACCGTTTATTTTGTTCTGTACTTAACTATTAATAGAACGAGGTGTCACTTAATAATTATGTCGGTTATGTTATCAAATATTAATGACGCACGGGTAAAGATCCAATAATTCAACTGTACATATGTTCTTTATGGGCTATCTATTATATTGATCACTCTTCATCGTTAGTAATTTCACCCATGAAAATTAAAAAAAATATATCCAATCTCGCGTTTTAAGAACTACTGTCGGAAATATCTTTAGAACGTTTATGGCATTAGAATACGTTAAAGTAATTAAAATAAATAAATTCAAACAACAACAAATTATTAAATTTTGGCGGAATACCCACCATAAAAGTCGCTATGTGCTATTTTAAAAGTGCATCCATGAATAATAATGTCGCGTCTGTATCTCCTATATCACATTTCTACGGTGTTGAAATTGTTAATAACAATTAGTTTGATTTTATCAAATAAAACTGGCAACGGTGTTGCATAGTTCATCGCGGCATATTTCCAGCAGTCGCTGACGTACTACAGTGCCGCGCGTGTTAATTCATTGATACTTTTATGTGTTTGAAACGTATTTATTGAAAATTTGTCGGATTTAGTTTTATATTTTTGTTTTCAATGACGTTTGAGGCCATGCAAATTTCGAGAAGTCCGAGGTAAGTATTTTAATTGTATTGCGGCGTTTACTTATCGAGTTAGTTCTTTTTATTGTTGTTAAATCAACAATTTGTAAGTGCGACTGAGCAAATTGTAGATGGTTAATGCAAGATATCGGCGCTGCCAACGTTATCCAATTGTTTCAAGTTTTCAACATATTTTTGTATATTATTACGATTCTTATCTGTTGACACTACATTAATTTTTGAATTTTTTGTTAAAGCCGAAAGCCGTAGTAAACAACGTTTCACCTTGAATTTAAAATTTCCATTCATAGAACGTATCCAGTCTTTATGAGGTCATTGGCACTGTTATTTTCCTTCTGCTTCAGAATGTGACAGCATGGGTGTATGTTATTGAGGGTCGGGCGGGGGCAGTAATAATATTCTTGTTTTTCTTCATTACAACATCAATAAATGATAATGAAATACGTATTTTCGATTTTTAATGTTATCGCTCATATACAAATGTAATAGTTCGTATTTATTCATAAACAGTTAGATGATTTCATAAATCAAAGTCGTAGCTTTTTTGACTATTTTTTTCCTTATTTTTCGATTTTTGATTGAAAATGAAATTTGTTCATTCTAACTGTGCCTTTTAATATATTTTCTTTTAATATAAAAATCTAAGTAACTAATCAATATCAAGTATGTATTTTTTCTTATCATAGTGTAAATGAGCAAAACTGCCATACTTTGCCGCAGTTCCATCTTAATTTACAATTGTTTTTACCGTCAGGAAACATTTACCAATTCTGAAACTCAACTATTGTATGAAAAACAGTTGTAGAAGGTAACTAACTCGTTGCCTATCATCTATAAAGATCTCTTAACCTTCCCCTGTTGAAAAATTGGACTGATGTACAAGATGTACGAATAGTGCGTGACATATAAACAATAAGCAACGAAGAGATTAGTGGTTATTGCACGCAAATAGAAGAAGGGGTTACTGAAAAGAGTGGTAACCGCAGACATGCATGTTTTTGGCTCATTAGCCGTCATCGGTACGGTACAACCAAGATGTGAAACATGGGAGCAAAGGTGTTGAATGAAACATGAGAAAATATAACAGAATTCAGCAGGATAGTCAAACACAACATTTGCGTGCAATACCCACAAATCTCTTCGTTGCTTAATATATATATATATATATATATATATATATATATATATCAGCGCTACAGGCCTATCTGGCCCTCGGCTTCGAGATCTTTCACTCTCTCCATTTTTCTCTATTCCTCGCCTCGTTTTGCCAGTCCCTTACTCCCACTGATCTCAGGTCTCTCCTAACCTCCTCCAACCATTTCTTCCTTGGTCTTCCTCTTCTATTTTTACCACCTTCTCCACCTTTCAGCACTCGTTTTACCCATCTATCTTCTGCCATTCTACCTATATGTCCTAACCATCTCGCTCTCTGTGCTTTAATTATATGGGTTATACTTGGGTGATTAGACAAATCTGATAATTCTCTGTTTGTTCGTCTTCTGTATATTCCATTTTATTTTATTACACCATAAATATTTCTGAGCATTTTACGTTCCCATATCTCTAGTTTATTGTGCTCTTTTTTGTTCATTGTCCAGGTTTCACAAGCGTAGTTAACTGACGGTCTTATTATTGTTTGGTACATTCTTATTTTAGCTGTTCGTGATATGTCTTTTGAGTTAAACATCTGTGATACCATTCCTGCTGCTTTACTGCCTTTTGTTAACCTTTTTTCTAGTTCACTTTCTTCGTCTCCTTTATTTGTGATAGTGACTCCCAAATATTCGATTTGTTCCACTTTTTCTATTTTCTTGCTTTTGTTTCCATTACAATTTATAATAATATCGGTTTCTTCATTATCCTTCATTACCATGTATTTTGTTTTTTTCTCGTTGATCACTAGACCATATTCTCTTGCCTTCTCTTCCAGTAGCTTAAATACGCTTAGCAGTTCTTTCCTGGGTATTGCCATAAGTCCTTTGTCGTCCGCATATGCTAGAAACTGATGTTTATTCCCATAAATTATACCTCGGGTTTTTATACCACTTTCTCTTAGTATAATTCCCTAAACTAGGTTAAAGAGGGTTGTGGATAATGGGTCTCCTTGTCTCAGACCTTTCTCTATCTTGAATTCGTTAGAAGTACTGCCCTCCAAAATTACTTTGCTCTCAGTTTTTCGTATGGTCATTTTCACTAGTCTTCTCAATTTAACTGGTATTTTTAGCTTTCTCATTGCCTCATACATTTTTTTTTCTTTTGGTAGTACCATAGGCCTGTCTGTAATCGATGAACAGCATATGCAGACCTTAATTTTGTTAGTAAGTATTCTCCTGAAGTTGTTACATAATGAAAATTTGGTCTATTGTCGATCTACCTGCTTTAAAACCTCCTTGGTATTCTCCTACATTTTCATTGTGGTATTTGTCTAATCGATTTTTAAGTATTTTTGCCAGAATGTTACATCTAAAAGTGCTATTCCGCGGTAGTTATCGCATTCTTCCTTGGGACCTATTTTGTGGATTGGAATTATTAATGCCTTATCCCAGTTTTTAGGGATTTTTTCTTCTCGCCATACTTGTTTCAACAACTGCCATATTCTCTCCGTT
Source organism: Galeruca laticollis (assembly GCA_963921935.1). Classification (NCBI taxonomy): domain Eukaryota; kingdom Metazoa; phylum Arthropoda; class Insecta; order Coleoptera; family Chrysomelidae; genus Galeruca; species Galeruca laticollis. Next base: position 116,086,357 of record OY998182.1, on the reverse strand, counting down.
AATTGTTCGCCTCCATATTTTAAATTTTCTATTGGAATATTGTTTTCTCCTGCACTATTATTATTCTTCATATGTTTTAAGCATTCTGTCACCTCCAGTTTTTTTGGGACCGTTATGGCTAGATCTTCCTCCGATTCATTATCATTTTCGCCTAGTTCTTCCTCACCATCATTTAGTAATTCCTCAAAATACTGTGCAAATCTATTTATTTTTTCTTCCCTATCCCCTATTAGATATCCCTCTTTGCTTTTCAAAAAATAAGGTGCTTTCCGGTTGTGGCTTTTCCTTTCTCTTATTTCATGATAAAAATTTCCCACTTCTTTATTTTTATAAGCTTCTTTAATTTTTAATAATTCGCTTTCAAAGTAATTTCTTTTGTTCTTTCTGCATATTTGTTTAACTTCTTTCTTTGCTTTTTTATACTCTAGTCTATTTTCTTCATTGTTTTCTTTTAATAGTCTTTGTCTGATTTTATTTCTTTTTTTCAACGCCTGTTTACATTGTTCATCAAACCACTTATCTTTTTTTCTTCCCTTGGGGCTCCCTAGTATCCTATTTGTTACATCTCTCATTACAGTTTCTATCTGTGACCATTCTTCTTCTAGTTGCTCGACGGACGCAAGGTCTTAAATTTAGTTCTCTATTGATTTCTTGTTGGAAGTGATTTTTTCCGTTTTTTATTATCTTGTTCAATTCTAGGTGGCTTATCTTGTTTCACTTTTGTAATTACTAAAAAGTGGTTACTATCCGCATCAGCTCCTCTATAACTTCGTACATCTGTTACCCTTTTTATGTGCTTCATTTCTATCAAGACGTGATCTATTTGGTTCTTTGTTTTGCCATTTGGTGATAACCAGGTTTCCTTGTGGATGTTCTTATGGTCAAATGACGTACTTACGATTTTCATTTTATTTTCTAAAGCAAATTCTATGAGTCGCTTGCCATTATCATTACTGAGTGCGTGTGTACTTTTTCCTCCCGTTACTTTTATATACTCTTCTTCTTGTCCGACTTCTGCATTCATATCCCCTATTACACATTTAACATCAAATTTCGGTATTTTATTGACTGCTTGTTCCAGTTCTTCATAGAACTATGATGTGCGAACCATGATTATCTAGTAGAAGGAGAATAGGATTGTCTACTGATGGTTTAATAAATTCCTTAAAATGTTGCAGATACTTCGGAAAAAGATCAGCATTTATGAAACCACTGACTGACACTAACAGTAGGGTATCATTTGGTGCACCAAACAGAAGTTCTCTTTTCTCCCGATTTCGAGAGTAAATTAAAGCAGGTGGTACATAAATTCCTGAAGCACTAAAGCACCATACTGCTGTTACTAGTTGTCCTTTCCCCCCAGAAACTATTTTTCCTACACCCTTCTTCCCTTCTAAGCGTACGCAGTGCGCACACTTAGAACGCTTCATTCCAGAGGAAAAGTGCGAATCGACATTTCTTCCACTTATTACACTTTTCTCCGGGACGTGCGATATCCTAAATTATTCAAGTTATCGACTTGCGGTTTGAACTAGTCTATTTTGATATTTTTCAAGTTTTTCATGTATTCACTAAAATTTCCGGTTCCACCGGAAACAAACAAGCCATTTTTCAGGTATAGGGCAACTTTATTTCATCAAATCACCCTGTATATTTTTGCACACTCAGAAAGTCTGATCCTTTCCCTTTCTAACAATGTATAACAAGTTATGTTTTCTTAGAAAACTGTCAGAGTTATGAGTAGTTGAAACAACTACTGCATATGAAATGGTTTAATGAGATTATGCAATGTTATCAAAGTCGCCTTTGGAAATTCACTGAAAAAGTTGAGTGTGTTGCAATTTTGCCGAAACCAAATATTATCGAATTACAAGAAGAAGGTTCATAACTATATTCAATAAAGATCCTCCAGTAAAAAATTCCATCAAAACATGGCATGCTAACATTGGATCTATTAATCGACAAAAAGGACTCCCAATAATGTGAACCGGTTTAACAATGCAATAGAAATCCTGGGTTGCATACAAGAAGATCCTATTATATCTACACGAAAAATTTCGCCATCACAGGAATACGGCAAAGTACAGTACACAATATTATGTCCGAAGAAATAAGATTAAAGCCATATAAAATCTGGATACTACAGGAAATCAAAACACTGATTTTGCGAAATGGTTGAAGTTTGGCAGGAAAATCCGTGCATTAAGAAGAACTAGGATACTTTGATAATGTCCGACGAAACAAGTTTTCATAATTAATAGCAGGGTGAATAAACAAAATTGCTGCATTTGGGCATTGGAAAACCCAAGAAGCATCCGTCAACATGTCAGGGACTCTCCAGAAGTGACCGTTTGGTGTGCCACGTCAAAGCACGAAATTCATGGTCCATTCTTTTTGACAATAAAATTGTAAACTCTGTCGTACTTAGACATGTTGGAAAAAATTTTCTACCCACAACAGGACTGTTCTAAATAACCCTTTTTACATGGGCTAGTAGATGGAATGAAGGTTCGTGTTGCTATAAGATGTACTCGAAGGACCAATACGGTTGTTTTTCACTGATGTAATGATGAAATGTATGAAGAAATTAAACACTTATGTCACTTTCGGTTTTATATTTGCATGAATTTATAATTTTATTTATTTTTGCGTAGACAATTAAGACTTCACTTGTACATACGCGATAACTGAGAGTATTTTGCACATACTATGATGATTTATTAGATGAATAAAGATTAAGTACACATGTTTGTTCCCGGTATAAAAACGCCGGGTGCTCTTATAAATTGAGTACCTTTATGTACCACGTTAAATGATGAAAGAGAGAGAATGAGGGATAAATTAAAAGTGTATGAATGCCGGCAGGGAAGTGTAAAATGACGAATGATGACTGGGAAGTGAGTAAAATTGAGGTTGTATTCGTATTTATACATAGGATAACGTGGGTGCGAGGTAGGAGCAAAATATTAGGATCTGGCCAATGGGATGAAAGAATTTGTAACGTAACGTTCAGATACAGCAAGTGAAGCTTGGCAGTTAGGGTGATTTTTTATGGACTGAAAAGGTTTCGTAGATACAGATAACAGAGTTTGGAAGAGAGTTTTTATGAAGCGATAAGATGTCGGGTACTTTGAAATATTCATTGGAATTTCAGAAAACGATATTTATCTGTATTTCTTATGTGTTAGTAAAATTAAAATGACTTTTTTGTTGATGTAAAGAAATATTAAATGTTGAGAAGAAGGATATATTTAGTTATGTGTGTTGAGCATAATATTCGAATTGTAGTATACAGGGGAAGTTGAAAATAAAATCACGGGAGAATTTGGTAATTAAATCAAATTCGAACAAGGACAATTTACTGAATATAGCATTTCAACAAGATGGAGATACACCCCACTATGCAGCAACCACAAGAGATTCTTTGAATGCCACTTTTGTAAATCGTTGGATTGGGAGAGGCGGCCGCATATTATGGCCATCACGATCTCCTGATTATTTTATGGGGTTTCGTCAAAAGTCGTTGTTACAATCCAGTGCCCCAAAATATCGATCAACTGAAAGAAAATATCCGTAACGTGATAGAAAAAATATTCCCGTCGATGTTGAGTTACGGTTTTGATAATTTCATAAAAAGGACGAATGTATGTATTCAAAACAATGGAGGACATTTTAAACAGTTGCTATAATTATTCATATTCACTTTATTATTTTTTTTAGTGTTGAATAAAATGTGCATATATTATACTGTAATAAGTAATAAGCATTTCAGGATGGCATTATTATATATGCAGTAGTTGTTTCAAAGAGTAACTCTGACAGTTTTCTAAGAACATATATCTTATTATACATTGTTAGAAAGGGAAAAGACCCAGTCTTTCTGATTGTGCAAAAATATACAGGGTGATTTTATGAAATAAAAAAGTTGCCCTATACCTGAAAAATGTCTTGTTTGTTTCCGGTAGATCCGGAAGTTTTAGGGAAAAGATGAACCCGTAAAAAAACTTGAAAAATATCTACCAATGTTGCTATTTTTTATAAAATTATTTATAATACAAAAAGAACTAGGCCAAGTATTGACCCTTGATGCACCTCAGAATTCAGAAGACTAATAATAAATAATTTTAGGCGTCTTTGAGGTATGAATCACGTACTATCTTCGAAATCGTAATGAGCTTTTTTCTAAAATGCTTTAACTATATTATTTATTTTGATCAATAACGAAAAATTCAGTTTAAAAAGATTGTCTAGCTCATATTAATTTATATAGCGTTTTATTTTTTTCGTGAACTCATTCTCACATTAGCCCGTACTTATTTCATGGATAGGTAATTTCATTTGTGTGAAATATATACCTTAATTCCTTGATTGCTTTTAATACCCACGTACCGAACTTGTAACCAGGTCTGATGGAAGGGAATTAGTGAATCATTCAAAAGTACATTCACCTACCTACCTACCGCCAGCGAACGTTGTTCTTTTCGATTCATTGTTTTTAATTAGATATTTGCAATAATAATTCTTAAAAAAATAATATGTAAAATAGTATGACTTTGTGGATTGAATGCTTTCTACAGTGACCTTTTCGCACACATTTAGTGGTATTAATATAATCAACATTAAGTAAATACTGAAATGTATATTAAAAAATATATACTGATTGCTGAAACTTATTCGAAATTTGATTACAAGTAAAAGGCACTAGGAAACTAGTAATCTTAAAAAAGCAAAAATGGAGAAACAATTAAATAAAGATCATGTTCTAAGAAAAGGAGGGAAAAAATAACAAGTATGTTAGTTATTTTGATTGGCGTAAATCATTGTGGCTAAACGATTGCGTATGACTTGATCTTCCCTTCGAAGATCAAGCAGTCCAACAGGTACTTCATCTTCGATGTTGTCATCGTCTAAATGTAAGCCTTATTCAATTTCAAACACTTCTTCACCTTTTAAATATTTTCCATTATTACGGAGAACACAACTTGCTATCATAATGGATGGGACTTTTCTGAATAGCATTCTAATTGTATTTTGTAGTAAAGGGAATCGTTGCTTTAACTCTCCTAAGCATCTTTCGATAATTACAAGTTCATTATTATATGCAACTTCTTCTGCAGTTCTTGGTTCTCTAAATGGCACCATTAAACATTTTTCAATACCATATCCCTGATCTCCTAACGTCAAATGTTCTGAATACACCACAAATGTAACTGTTCCTCTAAATCCTGCTATCAGAACCTGGCCATTATGTACTGTAATTAACTCATCGGCGTTACATGTTGCTTGTACATTTATTGCGGGAAATTGTTTGCGACAAAAGTATTCGTTACCATGATGCTTTTCCCCAGCTTTTTTAATTCGTATCAACATAGAATCAATAGCACTTATAGTAGTTGGAATGCGAAATTTTGCTCGCCATTTTTGTTATTCCTATTATATCGCGTCACAGCCCTACAGTTTCAAAAGTAATTAACTGAATAGATAATAAAGAAAGTACAACCATACATGAGAAAACTTCCATCCAAATATGAGATTATTCAATAATTTTTTCCACAGACCAGGTTATTTTTTAGGTATATCTGCCTGCAACCAAAATGCTTGATAACCTTTTTGAAATTCAAATTCAGCTCTTCATTGGTGCTAAGCTCGAGTAGTTCCTCTTGTAATACCACATTCGCGACTTCCGTTTTTAAATGGATTTATGATCCATGGAGGTATTTCCATCGTCTTATCTTCAAAACTACTTTTGAATCCATCATGTAGGGAATTTATATGTTCAACATAAGTCTGAATATCCTCATCAATATATTCTACCTGTGACAGTGGCGAGGCGCTTTGCAAATATGGCTCGACACGTGTTTACTGAATATCTAATATGCAAGTTTTAACGTGTAACAGCCGCTAAACTCCTTAAAATAGACAACACTACACAACAAAATTAAGAGAGGTTTTAAAGAAAATTAAAAGTAACTATTGATTGTTACGTTAATTTCGCGTGCTGTACGTGAAACAGTTATTAGATAGGGAAAGCATAGATTATTAAAAAGCAATATGCGTACGAGATTTCTATATTACTTACATAAAACAAAATTACTATTGGTCCCTAGCTCTTGCAAGAGTGTATGGATGCCTGGAGATGATAGAACCCCATAAATAATTACCTCTCCCCAAGTATCCAGCACATAAATAATTGATTAGGTATCTAATTGATTTAACTAGGTAAATTGAAGAAAAGAGTGTTGCGCAAAGTATGGAAAATATCCAACGTTCATAAAACAAGCATTGTTTTAGATTATAATAAGTGAAATGTCCCACGAAGGGGGTACTTATCGTTAAATTGAAGAAATGGATACTGTAGAATAGCCTCCGTAAGTTGCACTAGAAAACAGCTGTATATTTTAGCTCCCGATTACTTTCCATCCATTAGTCTAATAGTGGTTTCAATAAATCCATACTCGTATTATAATTGTAATAATTAGCCTTGTAATCACCCATGAAGAAAAACGCCTAAAGAAAGAAAAATGCATTGTGCTAACCTTCAAGTTAAAATTCACAAAAACTGACCTCTCGCAAATTAAGCCTTATTGCCAGAGACGTTTGCTTTAGTTCTTCTTTAACCCCAACCAGTTATATCCGTATACACGTGTACAAAATTGTGTAAACCGCAATATCCCAAATTACACAATTTTAAAGAAATATTTAACAGATCTGCCCACAGCAATCAAACTTAGTATTAAAAATATTTCTTTACCAGTTGCAGGTGAACTAACAATCCTTTCGCTTAACACAAAACCCACATTTCAATTCTTCACTCGTAGTCGCTTTACCCATGTTTTTGTTGATATACGGCAATTGTAAAACACAACCAGTTCAAATGGTTTTTATTATGCTGTTAATTTTACCGGCTGTCCCGAAAAATTAACGCAAAGTGATGAAATATATTTCGGATATACTTAAATTTATTGCGGTGAGGTTATTGGATTATTACTACCCCAGATGCATGTTAGTTCGTAACATGATTGGTAAAGCCAAGTGAACATATTCAACGGGTGAAATTGCTTAGTTTTCACCGAAAATACACATTATCATATTCTTGAAAATAAAAAGGTGAAAATGTTCACCTTATATTGGGTGAATAAATTCACCACCGTTCTCGGTGGTGAATTTTACGAATTTTGGTGAAAATATGAATTACTAACGTTATCTACTCTTCTGTATTTGAAGTAGGTATTTGTTTGGTTTTCGTTTTGCAGATAAGTTTTCGTGGATTCCACTTGCAACTTGTGAACCCCATTTTTTCCACGGAAATGTAGACCCCTGTCGAGTCTCCCGTGGACCCCTGGGGGTCCATCTGGACCACTTTGGGAACTCGTGGTCTAGACGCTAGTCACCTAGATCGACTTCAAACACAAATTATTATTTCATTTTTCATTTTCACATTAGTTTTAATGCAGTTTTCGAACAAAATTTGTTTGCGTCTGGAATGCGAAATGCTGTTGCATTCTCAAATGGACATAAATTTTAGTAAATTTAAAAATGCGGTGTCCCTTTTAAGAAATTTAGAATTTCCTAGTAGTAATAGAATTCAACAAATTTTATTATTAATTCGGTTTCTACATATATGTGACTTTTAATCTTAATTCTCGTTTTGTTATTTATCATCCCATGGTATACTGTCATGTCTTGATAAAAGTAAAGCCATATTGTGTATATGTACACTTTATCTCACTGATAACTGCTATCTTATCGGTGTAAATATGGTTGATGTCCCTTTAATCATTAGGCTTATAAAGAATGTTGTATTCTTTGAAAATAGTTGAAACTGAACAACTAAATGACTTATTATTCAAATTAGTTTTGTTATCTTGAAATAACTAGAACCTCTAGTACCACGCTACTGGCGTATGAGAATGTGACAAAATTAATACTGTTGATGTGTTTTGAAGAGAGATATAAAATATTTGTATGTTTTTATGTAATAAAATGTGTATATCACAAACTAATAAGGTTAGAGAAAAATTGTACCTAGGTATTTTAAATATTTCTTGATGATCTACCATCATTCTTAATTTACTGAACAAATAATACGAATACTGCTCCATAGTTTTGCGTTTGGAAAAAAACACCTAATTGTTTAGTACACGTCTTTCAAAACTCTTGAAGCTTTTATACGATTCTACATTGATTAAATTAAAAATATATGTTCCATAACTTTCCTGTGGACAAACAGGTTGTTCCAGGTGTACTGAGAATTGATTGCAATAAATAATTATTCAAAGCGAGATACTAAATTAATTTGAACATGTTTTTCAAAACAATTCAACCAATGCGTAAATCCTTATACTTATATCCAGCTCTCAAAATTGAACCCATCTACCATTTGATGGTGTAAGGTATGATGCGCTTATTCATCTACGAATTTACTTCCATTCTCGTCTGTTTTGTGCCAATTCGCCTACTTGTTTCCAGTTTATATCTCTTTTATTTAGAATTTCTCCTATAACTCTGTTCTACATCTTTCTTGGCCTGCCCCCTTGTTCTTTTTTATTTTCGCTCTCCAAACTCTTTGCTTATCTTTCTTCGTTCATTCTCTGCAAATGTCCCCACCAATCTAGTTGTCTCTCTTCTATAAATGCCAGTGGGGATTGTATCGCTAGATCTTTTCTTATATCTATATTTCTCAGTCTCTCTCTCTTGGTGACTCCTAAAGCTCTTCTGAGATATTTCATTTCTGTTGCTTGTATATTAGTTTTTTGCAAAAACATTCAAGTAAAGTCTTAGTTGAATGTTTTTGCTTTTTTGTAAGACACAAGATTCACATCCAAATGTGGTATGGTCGATATAGAGTTTTGAAAACCTTTATTTTTGCCTGCTTTGAAATTTATCTTTTATTTATAAATTTTGTGTTCATTGCATAGTAAACTATGTCCGTTTTCTGAATTCTATTGTTGATATCGGCGTCTGGAGTCCCTCTTTCATCTACTGCTATCCCTAAATATTGGAAATTATTTACTTGTTCTATTTTTTCTCCATCGATGTAGGTGTTTAATTTTTCTCTGTCCTCTCCTATCATCATTACTTTTGTTTTATTTTTGTTTATTTTCAATCCATTTTCCTTCATTACTGTGTTCTATACGTGTATGTAATACAACGTTATCTGCGAATGCTTCTTCAGTTATATTTACTTTTTGTAATTGTAAGTGTTCTGTACAATCATTTTTTGTTAGCAGTTTACATTTCTTTATTATTTCATCCGTGGATATTATAAAAAGTAACAGACTTAAGCTGCCCTCTTGTCTTAGCCCTGTACTTGTAGTAAATGCTTGTGACATCATGTTTTCTATAATTGCGTTTTCATTGTTCTTATACATTTTCTGTGTTAATCTTAAAATTTTACTATTTATTCCTCTGTCCGAAAGTATTTTCCATACTTTATATCTTGGAACTGCATCAAAAGCTTTCTCTAGGTCCAAAATGCCTTTTTTCTTTAATTGCTTCTTCACTTATCTGTTTTATTGTGAACACATGGTCCTGTATACTTCTGATATTTCTGATTCCGCTCTGTGTTTCTTCCAGTGCTCTCTCGATCTGCATTCTGATTCTTTTTTCAATGATATTTTCCAGTATTTTTATGGCTGTACTTAGTGATGTGATACATCGGTAGTTGTTGCAGTCGTTGTGGTTGATGTGATACATCGGTAGTTGTTGCAGTCGTTGTGGTTTCCTTTTTTGAAGATGGGTACTATTAGTGCTTTCTCCCAATCCTTTGGCAAGTTCTCTTCTTCCCATACTCTGTAGTAAATATGCGACAATGTATATCTTCCCTTCATTTCTGCAGTACTTTTGTCGTATACTGGTGTTTTTCCGTTTTTTAGTTCATTGATAACTTTTTACAGTTCTTCTTTATCTAAATTAACTGTCTCGACCCTTACTTCGTGGAATCTGCTCATATTAGTGTTTTAAATGAAACTCACGGTTTCTAGTTAATTCCACAATATAATAAAAGTTATTATATTGTGGAATTAACTAGAAACCGTGAGTTTCATTTAAAACACTAATCTTCTTTATCTATTGTTTTGTTAATGTCGGCTTCAACAACGTCATTGTCCTCTATGTGTTCCCCCAATTCTTGCGGGCAGTTGAGAAGATCCTGGTAATACTCTCTCCATAATTTCCTTTTCTTCTGTTAATATATCCCCTTTTTTGCTTTTTATAAATTGCATATTTTGCCTTTGTTCTCTTCGTATTGACTTTAGTGTGCGATAAAATAATTTCGTGATTCCTTGAGCAGTCTCTTTGTATATTTTCTCCAAATTTTTCCCATTTGTCCTTTTTAGAGGCTGTTATTAATTGTTTTGTTCTCTTCCTTTCTGTTTTATAATTTTCATAGTTTTCTCCTGTTCTTTTCGCTAGGTATTTTTTCCAGCTTTTTTCCTTGCCCTTATTTGGTTTTTAATTTTCTCCGTCCACCAAGGTATTTGTTGTCTGCTATAATCATTCTTATTTATGCATCTCGTGCAGTTTCTAGTAAGATATCTTTAAAGTAATTCCGTTTGTCTTCTATGCTTCCATAGTTTGTTTCTTTATTTTGTATTTCCAATCTTTTATTTTTATCTCTTTCGTATTTTTTGCAGTTTCTTCGTCTCTTAATTTATATGATTTGATTGTTATAGTTTGTTTTTTTGCTGATGTGTAAACTTCTGTTTGTTTTGTTTTATTACATTTTTTTTGAATTTAGTCTTTACTACAAAGTGATTACTACCAATTTCCGATCCTCTTCTTACTTTTGTGTAATTTTGGCATTGAACATTTACGAAGGTAAAAATCGTTAGAATAGTATAAATAATCAGATCCAAGGAAAGACAAATGTCAAATATCACATTGGCAGACATGAGAAGAAACAGCAGAATCCGTCACAAGGCACAAATTTGGAACGTTTCTAAACAGATGGCAGAATTGAAGTGAAAATTCACTTAAGACTAAAAGAAAATCAATGGAATGAGTTATTAATACATTAAAGATGGATACAAGGCGCAAAAGAAGAAGACCAGGTATGCGATGATCAGATGGTTTAAAGAAGTTCGCTGAATCGATGTGGATGCATTCGCTCATGATATAGATGTATGGAAGAAAAAACAGCACTCTTGAGGCTGTTCATATATATGTCTATTTTATTATATTAATTGTACGACTATGATATTGGCAGATGGTATAGTACGCGCAAAAGATATAGTGTAGAAATGTAATGGTATATACCCTTTAAGTTATGTCGCGGAGCTAGACTCTGGAAGGTACTAATATTTTCTTTTCTTTTACCAATACCACTTACACACTACACTCTATCTTGATGCTAGCCCACCAACTAAATTGTGAGCGTTGCTTATCGCTGGTGGACACGTGCGTGTTCGAAAAAATTGCTATCTCAAAATAAACTTATAGTTCAGTAAAATATGAGAAAAGTAATAAGTTATTTAAAAATTATATTACTAATTCTTGCTAATAAAACGAGATATAAGGTAGTGTTAATTGTTTGGTGTTATGTTTATAGATGTATTTAATAATTATAAAATTATTAAATACATTTTAACGATTGTTAGTTGAAGTTATAATATTAAATGAATATATCGTCTAAGCATTTTAAATTATAATATTGACTGGACTATGACAGTATTCGAATCAAAAGATAAGCCGAAACTTTAAAGTTCGCACTATATCTCTTACGTGAACTATACATGAATGTTTTCCTGTACCTGTATTTCCTATAAAGTAATTTTTTATATTGCGTGCATAGTGATATGAAAAAATATGTGAATTGTGGAAAATCGGTAGATGCTTATTCATGAGTATCCAAGAAAAACAGTTGCTAATACCTATTAAATTTAACAGAAATTACAAAAATAAATTGAACGAAATAAATGGTTTACATTTTATGTACCTAAACACGGTCATTAAGTAAATTTAGAATCAGCTATGTTTTGCTATTTGTAATTTGGAAGAAAAGACAAACAAATCTGAATTAGTTTAAATATATGAATTCATTTGTGAACGGCGATTTTTACTTTCTTCATAAAGTGAAAAATGTTCAGGGAAGCTTAGAATGAGAGTGTTTAAGTGGTCGAAAATTGTCGATGTAATATCTTCATTGTATCGTATCGTTTTCATGTAATATTTTACACGAATATAGTTACTTTGATTTTACACAGATTATTTAGTCGCAATTTTATTTTTCTCGTGCTGGAAAAGTCCTTGAAAACATATGATGATAAATCGAATATCCTCAAGGGGACATTTTCGTAACATTCCAAACGAATGAATAATATTATAAAAAATAAAGTATATAAAGATTAATTTAATATGTATATAAATTATAAACAATTATAGATTAAATTCAGAAACGGCAACTAATCTGGTACGGGCATGTGGGAAGAATGGGCGAGGGACGTCTGTCAAAATGTTTACTTAAATGGACACCACCAGAAGAAAGGAAAAGAGGAAATCCAAAAACAGCCTGGCTCGATGGAATAAAAAAGGCTATATGTCGGAACGAAATCTGCATCCAGGAGACTGGGAAAATAGGAAGGGCTGGAAATTGGCAACCGGAAGGCGTTTATATGATACAGTCAATGACAATTCGGCCTTCACGTTATTGGCCAGCCATTGACGTGAATGCCCATTTTTGCAGGCCAATAACGGCAGGCATTCACGTTAGAGCCTGTTGTGAGCGGCCAATGTTGTTAATATTTTTCAACATCTTTGGCCGGTCATTAATTGCCGGACAATGTCATGGATTATATAAATATCGTGATGATTGAATATAAAATCCTTGATTCTTTTTATTGGAAGAAAACGGACAAACACTAGGAACACAACTTATCATTAATTATTTTTTCCGCCTACCTCTATTCAAAGTATATATTTCCTGGCCTCATTGTAGGGAGCAAAGTCATCATAGTGACGTCATAGTACGTTATCAATGAACAATTTTTTGCAATTCCGAGACTAAAGTGGTCACTTTAGTCTCACTTGTTAGAAACTATATTAGACCCAAGGGATATAAAGGGACAGTTAAAATCCCACGGGATTTTAAGTACAAATAAAAACGTGCATCCCCGATGTCTAGCCAAGCATTTTAGAAGTCCGTCCTCGATGCCCAACCAAGTTTCGTAAAAGTCCATCCTAAATAGTATTTATTAATTTTGTTTGTTAGCTTCATAAATAAATTATTGAAAATGTCTTGTTATTTGAGGGAGGCGGAAATAGTTATTTGTATGCCAAGGACTGAAAGTACTACTTTGGTGGGCGAGTCTGACAATTGCGAGACGAGCGAAGCGAGGCAAGCAACAGACGAGTCCAACAAAGTAGTATTTCAGCCGCGGCGTACACAACATTTTTTAGACGACGCATAAGATCCTAAACAGGTGGCGTGCATTCGAATAACTCTTCATCGCTAATGTTTCCTTTTTCATCATCATTCATTGTTATTAATTAATTTAGACAAAACATCGGATGAAACAAATAATTTCAGAAAATTAAAAATTTAAGGTTATACAAAATCATCGAAGTGAAACTGTCAACTGTCAACATTGAAGTGGCTAGAGTCACATTTAAGGAAGTTAAAGTTGTCTACTCCAGAGCGTCCCGAAAGTGTTTTGCAGTACGGAACTATCACTTTCACTACATGGAACATTCAAAACGCAACTTTCGGTATGTAAACGAATACAGAACGAGCAACTTTCAGATGGAGTCGTCTAAAAAATCATATGTATAACATGGGTGTAAAGTGCCTTTTCCTCCCTTTTATCTTCGGGAGGAAAAGTAGCACTTTCCTCCCTTGTTATACAAATAGCTATTATTTTGGCAAGTAAGTGACCCACGGCACTTTGAATTGCTATTTCCTCATTTTTAGCGAAATCGCTGAGTGAAATATGCTTTTCAACGCAGGGTTTACTAGGGTCTGGTGAACTTATGCATTAAAACACCATGGGTTATACTTAAAATCTCAACATTATTTTTGAACTAAATTTTTAACCGCGTTCTTACCAAGCTTATAAAGACCATCTTCCACTCTACTAACAACAGCTAGAACATTGCGGAGAGAACCACGCGCTCTTTCTACGCCCGGTATGGGTACACGAACCGTGGTTACAACATGAACCTCAGAGAATTTTTGATTAGATATTTTCAGCATTTTGGTGGCTTGTTTCTCCAAAGATTCTCTTGATCTTTTACGCTCAGTGACAATGTTATCCTGTCGCTCGCAATTGATGCATTCTGCATCATTATTAACTTTTTCTCCAAGTAGTAAGTAATATTATGGAATACTGGTCGCAAACAATTCTGTCTTCGTACCAACCAACCAGAAGTAAACGGTTTTAAAGATTAAACTAACTTTTCCGCATATGTGAGATGCCCTGAACAATATTCAATCATAAAACGACAATTTAGAGAAATTTACTGTCAGATTCTAATAGCCATAAAGAAATGGAAACTATTGCGGTTAGAAGGAAACACAGACATAAACTTACGAAAATCAAAAAGTGTAACCAAATAACATCAAAAAACAATTTAAAACGATGTTATATGCAGGGCCGGCGAAAGGCTAGTTTAATGCCCGTGCGAAAGGCAAATTTTCCGCCCCCTCCCGCCTCGATTTGATGAAACACATATTTTTAAAATTTTGTAAGTTTTGCAATAACTGTTATGTAGAATCAATTTACAAAGTTAAAATAAAAATACTCAAAGAAAAACTAATACGTTACTATATTCACTTTCATAATCGTGAATCGTGTGTAAATTAAAATACAAAAGAACAGACGAAAATTATTTATTAAATATTAAAAAAACTAATAATGACACTTAAAGTTATAAACATCTAAAACATTATATTATAAAAATATGTCCTCAAAAAAGCATAAAAATTATATTATTCTACTAAATACAAACTAAATTTAATTAAAATTAACTTTTCTGGCTTTAGTTTGCGAAAAATCCTTAAGAATATTGTCAATATTAATATTCATCAGTTGATCAAATTT
The DNA here is from genome assembly GCA_963921935.1 of Galeruca laticollis. Taxonomy (NCBI): domain Eukaryota; kingdom Metazoa; phylum Arthropoda; class Insecta; order Coleoptera; family Chrysomelidae; genus Galeruca; species Galeruca laticollis. The sequence continues at coordinate 116,071,322 of OY998182.1, read as the reverse complement.
TATGCTCAACATAGTCAGATTAACACTGCTGTAACACACAGTAGGTAGCAACTAATTATTTCTTTTTGAATTTGAAAACACTACCTTGATACCGGCTAGACAAAACAATAAATATGAATTACCTGCAGGTGGTGCGACGACGCCTTTCTTTGTCAATAAAATAATACCGCCCGTCTGTTCACGCTCGGCACAATACATCATAAGCAAATAAACTGATTGATATATTACGCACTTAATTTATACTGGATAATAAATAATTTTACACATTTTCTTGTGCTCTAGTTTATTATTTATATTTTTTTATATTAGACACTTTTAGCTCTTGCCAGTTTTTTATTAACTATCTCTTGATTTGGCGCTCCTAGATGTTGGCGCCCCGTGCGGGCGCACGGTTCGCACGGGCCTTCCGCCGGCCCTGGTTATATGTTCAAAAAACCTTAATTTCAACACAGGTCAGTGCCCGATAACTCTCATAATGTGTTTTACTTAATGCCAATAAAAAATGGGACAACTCTTATAGCCTATTTTGGTCTAATTCTAGCTGCTTGAATTTGTCTTATGAATATGTCATATGTCAACATTGAATATTTGACATCTGTCAGACAATTCCAAATTCGAAAGTAATGATGGCGCATATAAATTTAGTGACGAAAGGTGGAATAATCGCAAAAAAAGACGATGGATGGTCAGTGAGGCAAACTGCGGTATTTTACAATGTAAGCAAGAACTCAGTTTCAAGAATTTTAAGAAGATGGCGAAATGAGGGAAGAATTAATAGAACTCCAGGCTCAGCACTTCCGAGAAAGTCAACTGCTTAACAGTATGCTGCTTTGATTAACCATTTAAGAGCATATCCATTTGAAACAGTTGTTCAAGCTGTTTCAGCATCCTGTCGCACGGACCGTCGCACAGTAGCACAGTCTGAATTGAAATGCCACGCAGAAGCAAGGAAACTATTATTAAACAATAGTCACAAAGAAGCAAGAATGGGATTCGCTTTAGAGCATGAAGGTTTGTTGGAAGTTATAAATAATGCTTGGGAAGAAATAACTGAAGAATATTGTTCCACATTATATAGATATATGACCAGTAGATTAAGAGAAGTCATGGAGCATAATGGTGGGATTACTAAATATTAATTGTTATTTTTTATTGAAAATTCAAAATTATTTAGTAGCCTTTGATATTTAATAATGAAAAACAATATTATATACACCTTAGTATTATTATCATTTAAATATACGACAAAACTATCCCGTTTTTCCCGGAAACGGAAAAATCGCAGTCACACTAGGCAACAACAACTGTCCCATTTTTTTGGCCGCAACTGTACATTCACAAATATTGATCTGAAAGTATAAAATATCTTTCTCACTATTCTAGTTCGTGCTTTAAATAATAAAAAATCAAAAAAGAAATTTCAATAGAAGAAAATTTATTAAAATTTCTTTTTTGATTTTTTATTATTTAAGGCCCAAACTAGAATAGCGAGAAAGATATTTTATACTTTTAGAGGTGGTTCAATATTTTGTGAATGTACATTGGCATTAAGTAAAACATTATCAGTCCCTCAAGTTTGTTTTAGATATCACCTTTATTGCTCCCCTATCTACAATAGATAGAGATTCAAAAACATTAATTAAATTTGGATTACCCAAATCTCGCGTAGTCATTGTGTATCGGGCTTCAATTAAATGAATTGAATCATCCTATGAGTTATTGAAATAAGCAGGAACATAAATACTTCCAAATTTTTATGGAATTTTAACAGAAAGTACTAAACATCACTTATTTTTTTCATTCCTTTGATGATAAATAAGAGGAGCTGGTAGGATTAATAGTTTCCTATATTTTCTAATAAAATCTTAATCTTAATCTGAATTAAAAGGTGAAGAAACCAAGAACAGTGAATCGACAAAAATAATATACCGCGTTAACAAATTAACGTAAAAAGTGACTGTTATTATTATTAATTATATCGGCCAGATAATTTTTACACATTGTGTGACAAATACTGACGTTAAAAATCACTTTGTTATCAAACGCCGGACGGATTTTTAAAGCAGGTAGTCGTCACTGCAAAACTACTATATAAAACAAGAGACATTTACAGTTTATTTTGAGCATCTATTTCCGATGCATCCGTTGGATGAGAATAGAACGCACATATTTTGCATCCTTCGGCGTCTAGCCGTATATACGGGGGAGGTGTCAGTAGTCTATAAATGTTAGGTCAATTACCTTTACTAGATTAAATTAGTTTAAGTAATTTTAGGAGTAGAAAGAAGAAAAAATTAAGCACCCCTGCGGTAATAACTGTCAATATTCAACTTAACTTACCAGATGCTGACGATAACAAAAATTACATAACTATCGAAGTAAGAAATTTTATAAATGTCAATCGTACTCTCTCGTCTATCAGTTGGGATGACAATTAACTGATAATAATAGCTGTATACGTTTATGCAAATGTTTCTATGACACGATAACAATATTACTTTTTCGCCCAATCTATCTAATATGCGAGAAAAGTATTGGTTTACACCAAAGAAAGTTGAAAATGTCTTGTTAGCACGATACAGCCTCCGGAGTGCAACAAGTCACCAATTTTATTATTGAATATTGTTCAGGACACCTCACATATGAACCCTATTAATTTTCAACTCACCAGAGCCAGTACAACGGGTGCTATGGTATTTGAAGTACGACATTTTTGCCATTTTTTGAAAAATTTCAGTTTGTAAGCACGATACAGCCTCCGGAGTATATAGAAGGGACCAATTTTATGATTGGATATTATTCAGGGCGTCTCAAAGATGAACCCTATTGATATTCACCTCACTAAAGCCAGTACAACCACTGCTATGGTACTTACAGTACCAAATTTTTATCATTTATGGAAAATTTTCAGTTTGTTAGCACGATATAGCCTTCACAGTGTATCCAGTCACCAATTTTATGATTGAATATTATTAAGGGCGTCTTATAGATGAACCTTATTATTTTTTAGCAACGGGTGCTATGTTACCTGAAGTGCCACATGTTTGGTCCTTTTTGGAGAAATTTCGGGTTGTTAGCACAATACAGCCTCCAGAGTGTATACAAGTGACCAATTTTATAATTGGATATTTTTCAAGGTGTCTCACAGATATACAATATTGACTAAAGTGAGTACAGCGTACAGGTCCTATAAATCCAGAGATACTAGATTTTTGGAGAAATTTCGGTTTGTTAGCACGGTACACCCCCGAAGTGTATACAAGTGACAATTTTATGATAGAGTATTGTTCAGAGCATCTCACAGATGCGGAAAAGTTAGTTTTAATCTGTAAAACCGTTTATTTTTAAATAAGAATACGACAGAAAGTAGAATTTTCCGTAACTAATTAAAACCATGGATCAATAGTGAAATACATGATTTTATAAAACACAATCGAAAGTTGTGGAGAAGATTTAAGCGTGCAATCAATAATGAAGATTTCTTAACTCACTTGAAGAAAATTCTCTAATACAATAATTAGTCGGTTGGCCAACGAAGAAATTTCGAGGAAAGCATTGCTAATAGTGGCAACCCTAAAAACTTTTTAAGCACATGCGTTCGTGTCTTTCTTCTAAAGTTGGTGTCCCTTTACTTAGGAAAAGTGATGGAGCAATATGCTCGTCTAATTATGAAACTTCCAAAACGTTATCCCTCAGTTTTTCTAAGGCTTTTACTTCTGAACCAATTGATGACATTTTGCCCCCAATATTTGGTGCTCGTATCTTAGAATCCTCTAACAGTATTGAATTTTCACCCCAGCAAATTACAGAAAAACTATTAAATATCAAAACGAACTCTTCTGGTCTTGACGGTTTGCACGCAATGGTTTTAAAAAAAATCATCCGCATTCGACCATTATGAATGCTTCTTTTACGCAATGTTCTATTCCCCATAATGCGCATTATTATTATTATTTTATATTCATTCTTTTTCGCTATATACCTAGTTGTTGCGGTTATTTGGCAAACTTGATTTGGTTAAACATCGTTTATAAATATTTGTTATTACTTGTCTACCTTATAACTTAGTAGCAGCATTTTTTTAATAAAGTTGATAAGCGAATAGTGTCATATGTTATCCATCCCAAATTAGTAACTGATGTGTTCTAGGACTTCCTAGTTTAAAAAAGACTAAAGCGCATTGTTATAAGCATCAAATATTGTATTCATAATGTCAAATAATGACAAAGAACCATTGCCTATAAAATTTGAATTAAAACGCTTGTTACATGAAACGTTACGTTTAATTCGTACCATCGAGAAACGTCGGCAATGAGATCAAAGTCTATGCAGCGGGCAAAGAAACAATAACCACTAACCGCTGTTGTAAAAGCTTTTTGTATCAATTAAATGCCCCTTTGTTAAAATATCAAACAGAATCTGATAGGCAAACAATAAACTGTCGGAAGAAAGTAAAAGACGCTTTTCAGAGTGGATGTAATACATTCAAAACTTTTGCCGTTGTTTCGAAACATTTTGTACCCTGTTATTGTTTTCTAAGCACCTTAAAAATTATTAGCTCTATACATGAGTTTAATTACCTTCATTGAAAAAGTGCGTTCGTTTTTACTTGCGTAAAAGGGAGAAATGTTGAAAAAGGAATTTTCAACTCACATATGTCTACTTAATAATAGTTTTTGTCAGGCTTTTATTTACAATGATATTTGTATGCTTATTTAACAACTAGCATGATGAAGGAATAATTTCCAATGTAAATAATCTATGAGAATAAATCAGACGATTAAATTATAGATTTGTATCAATATGAAGAGAATCGGACAAACTTTAGATATCAACCACCATCGAGAACACATTTAAAAATAAAGTTGTTTAATGTTAATCTTTTTGGTAACTCTGCAAGATTCTCAGCGTTTATTCTGTGTAGGAACGTTGGTAAACCTGAATAAATGAATTTCTAATATTTCACTACAATGGTTATTTGATATATTTCAGTCAAACGTGTTAAGGTGAGTTTACAAACATATCTTAGTCGAAGTTCTTTCGCTCTGACTTGGTTGACTAGTGTAACTTCTCTGAGATTCTCACGTTTTTTGAAATGATCCTCGGTGCTTAAAACCATCATCCCTTATTTGCAGTTTCTCGTTCACCTTTAAATATTTTGCAACTTATCATTTTTTAATTGTAATTCTAATTTGTTGCTTGTAATTAATTCTTGATATCAGATGCTTTATTATTAATTTCGAAGTGAAAATATTATTTTTTGGCAAGTTTTCTAACGAAACCCAAACGTAACAGCCCACAAAATCCATTATCTCGTTTTGCTTTCATTTTCCGTTTTTTCGTGAATGTAAATAATCATTCTTTCATATATAAAAACATATTATATACATTGTTAAAAATGTAGCAGATAGTTTCAACAAACAATAATATAACGTCAATAGGTGAATATCATTGTCGCTTAACCAAGATATCCAATATAAGTCGTGTTAACAAATTTTCGAATATATTCAGTTTTATTTATACCCTTTTTTTAATTATTTTGTGTACGCCTTTAGTTACTTATCGCTCAATTTACACACGACTGACACAAAAGTGGAACACATTATAACAAAACCTGTAACATCCTCAAACTACGAATTCATTCATTCACTATATTACTGTAGTTGGGTTTACGATTATTTATCTTCTGTTTATTTAATTCCTGTGTATTCTTTATTTACATAAGTTAAAATGGTAGATAAAATGTGTTGTTATTAATACGAAAATATACATTGTAGCACAATAAAAACGGTGCCATATACGTAAAGTATAAAATTACGAAATTACTAAATTTATCGTGATTGTGAAGTTTAAGTTTAATATTTTTTTATATTGAAAAATATATCATGGAATTGACTATAATCAGCGGTCCTTTATTCCTAACGAGTTACGAATTACTTAATATATTTTGAATCATTAGGCAACATTTGTTAATTGCAACTCAAATTCTTGTTTGAAAAATGTGCCTTTGCGAAGCAATAAATGCATTAATAGTGTAAGCAACAATTAGTAAAATTCAAAAATGAAGAAAACTGTATCAATTTTATGTAGACATGATAATGCTTTTCAAATTGATAGTTAGGAATCCATAAATATCAAAAAAATGAACCAACATAAAAATTAGACTATAAAAAGCTTACATCTTAATACTTTTACGTACTAATCGTCCAATTATTTTGGCTCGTTATTAATGAGAATAATAGCGAAAGTTCACGTCATCTTCAGGTACATCAATTATAATTATATCCTAGTAGCAGTCACCTGAGTTTATATAATAATTGTACGGTAACTATTATTATCAACCTTTCGATATTTGGAGCACCCGGTATAATTTATCTATCAAAATAGTAATTTTTCACCAACGATTTTCGTTTACATTGTGCATATGGAGACAGACATTTAGATATGCTTGATATCTTTATTTATTTTTAATATAAACGTATTAGGCAACCTGAATAACGTCTACAGTGATAGTATTTAATGAAACATCGTTTAGGTTGTTGTATCGTGCAAACGTTGAAATACTCATTAATTATGACTAGGTATGTACTTCCTACTAGTAATAATTGACATAGAAATTATTCTTAGCCCAACACTAAATTTTCTTAAATACCAAGAATTAGTGACAAATTTTCAGTTTTGAAAAGTTTCTCACAAAGCCTTGAATACGTGTCCAATGATAATAAACACTTCCGACAATTCCTCATAACCGAGGTTAATTACCCATAAATTTTGAAGATAGTGAGACGAAGATTAAATTTAGTCAAATTATTAGTCGTGAAATATCCGCTAATTATTTGTGATAGTATTGTGAAACCATAAAAAATATGTCAGGTCATTTTTTCCCTCCTAATTCTTTACAGAATGATACATATAAGATACTATCTCATTGATCTGGAGAAAGATATTTATCATATAGCCGAGTATACCTAAACATAGAACAAGAAATATAAAATTCAGTAATGATGAAAATGAAATGCCAAAGAAAACAAGGAATGCATCGTTTAGCAGAATAGAACTCAACAAGATATGTGGAGTAATTCAAATATGGTTTTTAAAGAGCTTTGAGAAAAATACTAATTCACGCACAGTATTCGATGGGAAAAATTAATTTGCGATAGTATTGTGAAAGTTAATGGGAAGGTTATAAACAACATCAGATACGCGGATGACACAGTACTAATAGCACTAGAACAGTGTTTAATAAAATGAGGCATGCATTAACCAGACCAGATCTTAGTCTACATCTTAAAATCAGAATGCTTAAATGCTACATATTTCCAGTACTATTATATGGAATGGAAGCCTGGACGCTTAAGAAGTGCGACACTGACCGGCTGGAAGCATTCGAGATGTGGGCATATCGAAGAATCCTCAGAATAAGCTGGGTGAGCAGAACAACGAACAAGGAGGTATTGAGAAGAATGGGAAAGGAGACGGAAATAATCAACACAATCAAAATCAGAAAATAGCAATATCTGGGCCACGTGATGAGAGGGGAGAGGTATACACTGTTGCAAACTATTATACAAGGAAAAATACGGGGTAAAAGAAGTATAGGAAGAAGACGCATCTCCTGGTTGAACAACCTAAGGCAGTGGTACAACAGTAGCTCTGTTGAGTTGTTCAGATCCGCAGCTTCAAAGATAAAAATCGCCATGATGATAGCCAACCTTCTTAAATGAGACGGCACGTAAAGAAGAAGAAGTATTGTGAAACCATAAAAATATGTCAGGACATTTTTTACCTCCTAATTGTTGACAGAAAGCTACAGATATGATACTATCTCATTAGCCTGGAAAAAGATATTTGTCATAGAGCTGAGAATACCTAAATATTGAACAAGAAATATAAAATTCCGTATTGATGAAAATTAACTGCCAAAGAAAACAAGGAATGTATCGTTTAGCAGAATAGAACTCAACAAGATATGTGGAGTAATTCAAATATGGTTTTTAAAGAGCTTTGAGAAAAATACTAATTCACGCACAGTATTCGATGGGAAAAATTAATTTGCGATAGTATTGTGAAACCATGAAAATATGTCAGGACATTTTTTACCTCCTAATTGTTGACAGAAAGGTACAGATATGATACTATCTCATTAGCCTGGAAAAAGATATTTGTCATAGAGCTGAGAATACCTAAACATTGAACAAGAAATATAAAATTCCGTATTGATGAAAATGAACTGCCAAAGAAAACAAGGAATGCATCGTTTAGCAGAATAGAACTCAACAAGATATGTGGAGTAATTCAAATATGGTTTTTAAAGAGCTTTGAGAAAAATACTAATTCACGCACAGTTTTTGTATTCGATGGGAAAAATTAATTTGCGATAGTATTGTGAAACCATAAAAATATGTCAGGACATTTTTTACCTTCTAATTCTTGACACAAAGCTACTGATATGATACTATCTCATTAGCCTGGAAAAAGATATTTGTCATAGAGCTGAGAGTACCTGAACAAGAAATATAAAATTCAGTATTGATGAAAATGAACTGCCAAAGAAAACAAGGAATGCATCGTTTAGCAGAATAGAACTCAACAAGACATATGGAGCATTTCAAAGATAGTTTTTAACACTCCGATGCACTACGGTGGTCTGTCAGAACAAGGGTACTGTTCACAGTACTGTTATATAACCAGATAATATAGAAATCTAGGGTTGTCAGTACCTTTCAGAAACATAAAAAAAGAATTTTACGATATGTTTTACAAAAACAACAATTTCGGTTTTTCAAAAATTCATCGCTTTGTCCTAATAGACCACCGTCGTATGATCTTGTAACTTAAGAATATGTACATCCATCTGGCAGCTAGAGGTTAAAGCCGCGTTTGGAGGTTGGTAAATATAACTAAACTGTGGTATATGGCAGAGTGTGTTACGGGAAACCCCAGAATGCTCAAACATCAGTATTTTAGGATGATGAAATTTAGTATACCATAAAATATGTCACTCTTCAAACGTACTAACCTTCTGTTAGTAATGTTCCTGTGGTCCACTATACGAATCTTTATATCAGAAACATTTCTGCAAATTCTCAAGATCAAAGAGATGTAAAAGAAACATCAGCTGTGGAAATGCGAGCTTTTATTGGTTTGCTATATTTAGCAGGCCTAGATTATGGATCTCGAAAAAATCTAAACGAATTTTGGGCTCTAGATGGGCTAGGTAGCGAAATAGTTACTGCGACTATATCAGAAAGGCGATTTAGACTTATTCTAAGAGTAATACGTATTGACGACAAAAATACTAGTGCTGAAAGACAGCAAACAGATAAATTAGCCCCTATAAGAAATATTTTCGACACATTTGTTCAGAATTGTAAAAGTTATTATTCTGTAGGTGAGTATGTCACTCTGGATGAAATCCTATTTGCTTTTTGGGGCACATACCCAACAAACTAAAAAAGTATGGTATAAAAGTGTTTGCTACTGTTGACGCTAGAACCTTTTATACAAATCATATGGAAATATATGCAGGACAGCAGCCACCTGGACCCTACAAACTAGATAATTCCACTGCCGCGGTTACACTGAGAATGTGTCAACCTTTGTCCGGTTCAGGAAGGAATGTAACGATGGATCGTTGGTTTGTTTCTTGCCCAGTTGTCGAGCAACTTGAAATAGACCACAGATTGACAATTGTAGGTACTATTAAAACCAATAAGCCACAATTACCAGCTATTATCACCAATGGAAAAAATCGTCCCGTACAGTCTTCTATATTTCCTTTGGGAAAACAGATGATGGCTTCGTCTTATGTCCCTCTAAGAAATAAAAATGCCTTGTTGGTGTCTTTCTTTCATCGTGATGACACAGTGAATCCAGTAAGTGGTAAGCCAGAGACAATTCTATTTTATAATTCTACAAAATGTGGTGTAGACATTGTTGACAAAATGTCATCTACCTATAACGTTGCAGGAAACACGAAACGGTGGCCATTAGTAATTTTTTATGGTGCTGAACGTTGGCAATGTCAATGCTTTTGTCATAACTAGATTCAATAACCCAGACGAAGATTATAGTAAAAATAGGAGGCTATTTGTAAGAAATCTGGAGCTTGAATTGATAAAGGAACACATTTGTTCCAGAGCCTCTAAATCCGGGTTAAACACATATCCAGACTTCAATTGCCAAGTTTACTAAAACTCAAGCTCTACCAGATCCTCCCCACAATAAAAGAGGGCAATGTAAATATTGTAAAAAGAGGAAAACAAGATATTTTTGTAAGTTGTGCAAAAATGGTTATGTATGGACCACATTTTTGCGAGTTGCAGAGAGTGTGTGGATAAAATGAAAGAAAATTGTAACGTGACTTAGACCTCTAATACTTTCTGCATATGTTTGAATTTTTGTTATATTTTACGTTCTTTAATTTCATAAAACATAGTTCTATTAGTCTTAAACGAAAAAATATCAGTTGTTCCTTTGTGTTTCTTTATTATTTTTTAAATAAATGTGTCAAAATAGTAAGATTTTCGTAATACTTTTATATTATATGGTAAGATTTGACATTTAAATTTTTTTACAACTGTTAACTGAAAAACCATTATACTAAATAGATTACAGTGAAATTTTCCATATAATACCATATTAGACAAAAATATTACGTCATCATTATTGGTTTTAATAGACCACCGTCGTGCACTCGTGTTTTTTCAAAGGCGTCGTGTAGTGGAGTGTTAAATAGCTTTGAGAAAAATACTAATTCACGCTCAGTTTTTGTATTAGATGGGAAAAATTAATTTGCGATAGTATTGTGAAACCATCAAAAATATGTTAGGACACTTTTCCCTCCTAATTATTGACAGAATGCTACATATATAACACTATCTCATTGGTCTTGAGAAAGATATTTGATTCTTAGAGCAGAAAATACCCAAACATGAAACAAGAAATATTAAATTCAGCAATCATGAAGTTAAAATGCCAAAGAAAACGAACAGAACTAAACAATGAATATGGAGAAATTCCAAAACGGTTTTTAAAGAGCTTTAAGAAAAACTCATTCACGCACAGTTTTTGTAAATAAAAAAAATTTCAAATCCAATCTTAGATTAGCTATGAAATAAAGCTCACAATGTATATAGTTTAGTTTAAATCCGATTCATTTATTTATTGACAATTTGTTCTTCTTCTAAATGTTGAATGTCTTTAAACGCCTACTTCATATTTTAATAACTAACCTTAGTCAATTTTCATTTTCTATACCTATGCTAATTACGTTTTCTTTTTGTTACAGCCAAACATCAAAAGTCATAATATCAAATTTGGGTCCACATATAAGATTTGAGGACATCGAACATCTCCTCAACGAACATGGACGCGTTATTTCCTGTGACAAATTGACATCGAAAGACCCAACTACACAAACCGTCGCCGTCACTTATGATACTACTGAGCAAGCTCAACAGTAAGTTCACTACTTTTTCTTTTCTAAATGGTTTACTTAAAATAGTATGATATTGGTACAACCTTTAACGAACAATGTTGTTTGCATGACCGATATTTGAGAAATGCATCTGTAGCTTAGTCAGTCTCTTGCTTACACCGTATTTTGTTTTTTCGCCATTACCTCCATTTCGCCAATATACTTTATTTCACTTTCTTCTAGGTATTAAAACTGTTATTTCTTCAGTCTCAACAGTCCACTACTAAACTGCGACGGATATATCGTTTTAATGAATAGGTAGCCAAAACTACTTCAAATTAGTGACTTTATTATAAAAAAATTTGACATCAGAGATATATGTTAAATTATCACCACTTGTCAATGAAAAAAACTTAAAAATAATACAAGGTGTCTTCCAACACACTCCCACCTTGTGCCATCATGATACAATCAACATCCACATCTTTCAGGAACTTTTACATCTTGTTATAGATACGTACTCCCTAAGTGTTGACTTCTTGGCCAACTTTTCGTCTATAGTTTCTGTTCAATTTTTTTTAGCCTTTTTTGCCACTGTAGGTTTGAGCGCAAATCTTTTGATTTATTTATTTCCAATAAAGTAATTCGTTGTACTGGCCTCAGCAATTCACCTGTGGCAGTTTTCAGCTTAATCAATTTGACTATTCCATCACGTCCAGGAATGTTATCGACCACCCGACCCATAGGTCTTTCGACTTTCTTTTAATTGAAATCTGATATCAAAACAATGTCTCCGAATTTGACTGTCTCATCAGAAGTTTTCTTTGAGAAAAGGGTGAGTTGGTCCAAATACTCACGCTTGAATCTATTTATTTATTTATATATTTTCGTCTACTTATACCGTTGGCTTTACATAAATCAAGATCAGTTACTCCAACTTTTTTGATATCTTGTAGGAAAAAGCAGGTGTGAGGACAATAAATCATTTGGATTCTCAGACATGTAAATGAGTGGGCGGGCGTTTAAAACTGCTTCACAATCACAAATAACAGTTTGTGATTCTCGTTGTTTCAAGAGTTTTACTTAACAATTCTTTCATCAGCCGTATAAGGTGGTCCCATCAACCTCCCCACCAAGCGGCTGTTGGAGGATTCATTGTCGACCATCAATCCACAGCATGCTTACTTCGTGTCGCTTGTCGTTTCTTTTTTAACTTTTTTTAAATGTTCCATAACTCATTTTTCTTGTTCTTCCAGGATCTTGAATGGCAATCTTTTATAAATAATGAATTAATTAACAAAGATGTTTTGATCGATTAGTGCGGTTTCAATTTGCCTATAAGTTTCCATCCTAGTAATGTACGAACTGCTACTAATCCAGTTTTTGTCCGGAGCACAGTTTTTTAGCTACGTGGGCTCCCACCAATACATCAATGGGTCCATCTCTCGTGTCTGTCCTTTCTATACCCATTTGCTTTAATTCATCCAACCAGGGTCCTGTTTTCACAGAACTGACGTAGTTGTAAATCAATGGTTGCTAGACTATAAAAGTGAGTTTTGTAGCAGGTATGACAGTTTCGTTTTGGGTCCCTTCAAAAAGTGAATGCGCAGCCTACTTCTTCAACCAGTTTTCTTGTGATATATGACTTATGAGAACCATTATCAACTATAAGTCTTACTCGTTATGATTTCAATTCTACAACTATTGTTTGTAGATAAACCCCTAGATAAGTGTGGTTAGTCAAATTATGTTCTTCAGTTCTTGGGTTTTCCTCTTTCGAATTTGAATCAGTGGATTTTGATGTCTTGATATCGTTTTAGGACACAATATGAAACAATGTTTTCCTTGACAACTACAACATTTTTCTCTAAAAAGACATATTCGAGCAATGTGACCAAATTTTGTGCACAAATGCCAAGCCGAATCTCTTTGTGAAACTCAGTTTCAATGCTTCCTTATACTGGTTAGTGTTAACTTTTACAAAATACACATCGTGGGACTCCTTTATTGAACAGTTCAGATGCGGTAGGAACAGATGAGGTACTATCTTCAGGCCTTCGTCTGTCTTTGAAACTGGACATATCAAGATTGATTATGTCTTCATTCATCACTTCTTGTCTGAGAACATTCATGAGATCATTAAAGCTTACCTTTAATTGCAGAGTAACTTTCAACTATTTGTATTACTCTAGAACCCGGAGCTATCTTGGACAAGGTACTGTAGTTTATCTTCTTTATATCAGCTATATCAATTCTGCTAAACTGACACAAAAAACTAAGCCAACCTTTTACCTCACCTCCAAACTTCATGAATTCAAGTTTAGTAGTCTTTATTTTGCTTTTGGTTTCTTGATTAACCAATGGATCAAAGTGACATTTGATTTTGTGGTATTCAAAACTCATTGTAATCATCAGTTCCACTTCTGCATTCATATTAGCTTCCTCAACTTCTGGTTGGACAGTTGATATTGATCTTCTGATTCCTCGTATGGAATATCCTCGGAATCCTCTTCATCAAATGAATCTCTGTATCAGTCTGAAAGCCGTCACTCGCTTCATTTTCTGGAAACACTTTTTCATTGTTTTCCTCTGGTGAAGTTCAGTATATGGATCGGGGACATCGCTTTGATGGACCAGCTGTTTCAATGATTATTTGACCAGGAATATCGGGATCGGCGAGATCGGAGCGCTTTGACGGACCACCTGGTTCATCAACTATTTGGCCAACAGGAGTAAGAGGACATCTTCTCAAATTGGATTCACTCTTAGTCTTATTAGGCTTACTCATAAGCTTCCAATCTTAGGATAAATATGTAATTTTGAAAGCTCTTTCTTTTTTTTGCCATGGATACAGCTGAAAGTGCTAAAGTAGCAGCAGAAGTTACGGGTGGATTCAGAATCCTAATTGCAACGTCAGCTCGTTGATTTGTCCCACGAATACCTCTCCACTAAGTAAGAGAATTGATGTCATGTATTCCTTCCCAAATGACCCTTTTAGACCATATAACTTCGGCGATTTTTAAGCCCAATCCCATTTTTGTAGCTCTGCGATTATAAATTCCATGGTATCTACATATTGTTTCTTCTGCATTCAATTGATTACCCTGGGAGAATGGATCTAACATGGCTACAGCTAAACATATTTTCCTATTTCAAAATCTTTTCTTTCACTCATTTTTTTCAGTACCATAGCTGCCTCCACTTTTCAGTAGAGATTGGGTTAACAACTCAGTTAAAACTTTTTCTAGTTTATTCAGTTCAAAGTGAATGACATGAATCAGAGTATTATTGGATTCAAGCTTCGTTATACGATCAACAATTGAATTCAAAATATTTATCATTTTGGCAACTTGTACCCAAAATATAGAGTCATCAAGTAATAGAGATTTTAGATGTTTTGTAAGTGTAACAGATACTTCTTCGTCGCTTATCGGAGCGCAATTACAAGTTTAGTCTAAAGTAAATTTATTTATCGCCCAAATAATCGCGAATTCAACATTTTTTTTCGCAAAACTGTTGAAAATCGCCCAATTTACGAAAAATCGCCCTAGTTGGTGACTCTGAGTTGAAGTGTTGCCCACCTAGAGAGCCAGCAATTGCATTCTTCTATCTTATTCATACTCGATGTGTTGTGCCCAAGCGTTGCGACTGTAGCGGAGAAGTGGGCAAGTGCAGTGGGGAAAGCTCCATTCTCGGGCACGCGCTTAGTATTTCAGGTCTAAATGATGTATGTATGTCTGCAACATTGGGTCGTCATCGTTTTCTAGATCCCTACTAGCAATATAGTGGACTTAAATATATGGTTACAAGTTTCAAAATATAATGCAGATATATAAATAAAATGTAATTCTGGGAAGCAAAATATTTATTGAGTAATTTATGATTGTTTGACCTTTAGCGATTCCATCAGGATCACTTAGATCTTTAGTAGTTTAATTTTAATAAGGGTTTTAGCATATTTAGTATATTCAGTAAAAATGTTGTTTTAAATCTATGAACTTCCCAGAAGGGAGGAGCGAATATTTTTTTTATATGAATGTTTGTAACTATTGACAAAAAACTTCAAGTGATATAAAATTTGGAAATCTCGCTAATCATCGTGTGTATTTTAACAGATCTTTACTATTTTTCAACTCATCTAAAAATCTGTATATTTTTTTATAATTTGATATGTTTTCAACTATGGTATTAATAATTTTTTGAATACCAAAATACCAAATTCTTTTTGTTTCTAACTATTACATAGTACTAGTACCTACAGCGAATTTTTGTTTCTCGAGTTTTTACCTAAATTGAGGTTAAACAATCGCCCCATGCTAATCACTTCCTGTATTTTTATTTATTCAATTTTTATTTTTGCAATCACAAACGCATTTTATCGACGTTTCGCCGAATAGTTCTATTATAGCTACCTCTTTATACATTTACGTGGGTGATACAATTACTCGTATGTTCAAGATATTGTATATATGCAAGTCATGCAAGATAAACAAATTACAAATATAACTTAAAAAATTAATAAACTTTGTGATGAAACGGACAGGTGCCAAATTTTTCGCAGCATATTCATAAACCGTGTGATATTGGGGTCGCTGGTGATAAGGAAGCTTTGTCGTCGAATCACTGGAATAAGAGAACGAAGCAAATCTTCCACCATACATCGACCGCTTTTGAACGCACGGTACCACACTTTCTCATATGAGAAACAAAATTTAAGACAGATCGATATTTTTATCTCAGATCACGCTTGAGATTAATTGACAAAATGAAGCAAAACGAACAAACTAATTGATAGATTACGCTTATGGTTTGAAAATATGCTATTTGCATTGGGTTGTTCTCTAGTGTTTGAAACGAGATAACTTTTTCTACACGTTATTATTGTTCATCGAAGGTGTGCTGTATTGGATTCAAGATCGGGCTGTTTGAAAATCACTCCTAATTTGAATCTGAAATTAATTGAGACAGCGGCATTATCGGGAATTAATAAAAATCTGTATCCAATTTGACTAATATGTATATTATGGCATAACTGATGTTCTCAATATATTAGGTACGTTCGTTCCACCAAATAGCTCCTACCTCCAAAACTAACGCATATCTCTCTATCTCTTCTCTAGATGTAGTTTTGTTCATATGGATAAGTAACTAGCAAAATATTCGACTTTAAAAACAATTTTATTTAGAATTTTACCGGTTTTTAACTAGGTAACACTAAGTCAACGTGTGACTTCCAGTAGGGCTTAGAATTAAAATAATGCCATCACTTTTGTACATATTTTCTGTCCTTGGCAGGGTCTCTGCGTAGAATTTCCAGTTTTTGTATTCCCTAAAATGTTCTAAATTGTAAATTGGGCTCTCCTGAGACGTGCAATCTCTTCGTTATATACATTTGGTGCGTTGGTTCTTCACCCATGGGTCATTAATATTTGATAAAGTTTATCCATAAACGCGACGGAGTAATAAATCTTCGTGACCATTTCAAAACCAGTACAGGATGAACCATCCAAGAATTATTAAAATATCGTGAACATTAATTTTTTTTCTATTTCTGTCCCGGGCAGGTAGCTTCACCCAATGTCAGGACGAGTTTAGGGTTTTTTCTATTGCCAAGAGATGGAAATTTAAGTTATTTTTATATTGAATATAAATAGTTAATCTTATATTGAGCCACAGATAAACTGAAATGTAAACGAAGCACGTATTTTTAAAAACAAGGCAAGATGTATTGACAATGAGTAACAAAAAAAAACAATAAAAATAGTTGCTTACGCAATATAATCTTGATGTGGTACTGAAAGGGTTGATCTCGGAGGAAGAACAATTATTGACGTTATTAATAACTGGTACAATTAGTTAATCACAAATATTGTCAATCTTCCACATACACGATTCTTCTTTGATGACATGCTCGATGCATTTCTTCCAGTTGTCTCTCTTCACGTCACATACTGCACGTTCAACCAATAGTTTTCTGTCATTTAGTTTAAACGATATACATTTTTGCGCAAATGTCCATTTTATTTGCGCCCATATTAATTCAGTTAACCACGGATTTTTTTTACCATCCACGAATATTTTTTTTACTAAATAAACTGCAAAAAATGTTAATATTGGGAACATATAATGACACTTTAATTGGCTACATAATTTTACTACCAAAAATTAAAGATTAAGTGAAAAAATAGTTTTCAAATAATTGTTCCTGTACATATTTCACGATTCTGAGTCGAAGACCCAAAAAAAAATATTCAACAATTACAAAGAACATCTAATTAGAAACCAAGTGACGAAAAATTGTGATGTAAGTATTTTTTATAACGTCAAAAAAAATTCATAAAGATTACGATTGAGCGCCGACACTCATCGTTCGTTTTGAACTCGAAGCCCCTAAAGTTTTTCAAATTTTCTTTAACTATTTCAAAGGACACTTAATTTGGAACCTATTTACAAAAAATTGTGATGTAAGTATTTTTTATACCGTCAAAAAAATTCATAAAGATTACGATTGAGCACCGACGCGCTTCGTTCGTATTGAACTCGAAGCCCCATTTTTTTTTAAAATTTTCATTAACTATTTCAAAGGACACTTAATTAGGAACCTATTAACATAAAATTGTGATGTAAGTATTTTTTATAACGTCAAAAAAAATCATAAAGATTACGATTGTGCGCTGACGCCCATTGTTCGTTTTGAACTCGAAGCCCCAAATTTTTTGCAAATGTTCAGTAACTGTTTCAAAGGACACTTAATTAGGAATCTACTAACAAAAAATTGTGATGTAAGTATTTTTTATACCGTCAAAAAAATGCATAAAGATTACGTTTGAGCGCCGACGCGCTTCGTTCGTATTGAACTCGAAGCCCCAAATTTTTTTAAAATTTCCATTAACTATTTCAAAGGACACTTAATTAGGAACCTATTAACATAAAATTGTGATGTAAGTATTTTTTATAACGTCAAAAAAAATCATAAAGATTACGATTGTGCGCTGACGCCCATCGTTCGTTTTGAACTCGAAGCCCTAAATTTTTTTGCAAATGTTCAGTAACTGTTTCAAAGGACACTTAATTAGGAACCTACTAACAAAAAATTGTGATGTAAGTATTTTTTATAACGTCAAAAAAAATTCATAAAGATTACGATTGAGGGCCGATGCGCATCGTTCGTTTTGAACTGGAAGCCCCAAAATTTTTTTAAATTTTCTTTAACTATTTCAAAGGACACTTAATTAGGAACCTATTAACAAAAAATTGTGATGTAAGTATATTATAATCATTTACCATTATACAAGGTAAATGAATATTAATTTTAAGTTCCGTGCGAAAAATTGTAACCCCGTCTAGAAATGAGTGCGAAAAAGCACTTCTTTACGCACGCTCGTAGAAAAATATAATTTTTCTACATTCATGCAAAAAACAACACTTTTGTGAAACACATTCATTGGAAAAAGTGGTTCTTTTTTGCACTAGTGCAACAAAATTTTTGTTGCACTCATCTGTCATTCTTGTCAGTTTTGTGATGATTTATGACAAACATAAACATTTAAATAAAATAAAAATCCAGAGCAAGTGTCTGATCCTGCTCTAATACAGCAATAATATATGTATATCTTACTACTTAGTCTCAACGAGTTACAATTGTTGCAAAAATCTTTGATTATTCAAAATTTAAATGGTCAAAGCGAAAACCAGCTATGATTAAGTACTGACAAGATGGAGGCCATAAAGATGCAAAAAAAGAAGAATGGTTAAAGTACATTCTCAGTTCTGACATGGTAAATGATATTTATTAAATATCAGAGTAATATTATAAAGTAACATCTTTTAAGTTGTATTGAATATTATTAAGAAAATATTATATTAATAATTACTAAGAAAATGAGTTTGAGTTCCTAACATATTATATTCTAATTTTCCAGTTTTCGCATGAATGTAGAAAAAATATTGTATGCAACTCGTGAAAAACGTGTTTTTTGCACTCGACGCGCAAAAAACACTCACTTTTTGCACTTGTTGCATAAATAACTATTTGTTTTAGTTTAATAATTTGTTTATATAGGTTCATTGCTCGATTGTAATTTAATTTTTAGTTTACTACTAGTTTTTCTAGTCAAATTGTGATTCCTATGTAGATTTTGATGTTTATTTTTCCATCTGTACACTGTACCATTGTCGTATGAGAAGGGTGGTAGATCGCTATTTTGGCGAACACTGACCCTTTATAAACTTTTCCTGATGTATAATAAACGTTATTATTATTTTCTTTTTTTATTCCCATAGATAACCCTTGGTTACTGCGTTTACTGCTCTGGTAATCGGCATCTTTATGATTTTTTTTGACGTTATGAAAAACACGTACATCACAATTTTTTGTTAATAGGTTCCTAATTAAGTGTCCTTTGAAATATTTACTAAAAATTTGAAAAAAATTTGGGGCTCGAGTTCAAAACGAACGATGCGCGTCGGCGTTCAATCGTAATCTTTATGAATTTTTTTTGACGTTATAAAAAATACTTACATCACAATTTTTTGTCAATTGGTTTCTCATTAGATGTTCTTTGTAACTGTTGAATATTTTTTTTTATTTTTGGGTCTTCGATTCAGAATTGTGAAATATGTACAGGAACAATTATTTGAAAACTATTTATTCAGTTAATCTTTAATTTTTGGTAGTAAAATTATGTAGCCTATTAAAATGTTATTATATGTTTCCTATGTTAACAGTTTTTTTTGCAAAAGTACAGTTTATTTTGTAAAAAAATATTCGTGGATGGTAAAAAAAATCCGTGGCTAACTTCACACAGGTCGATATGCCTCGCATAGTTGTCATTTCGTCCACACTTTATGCATATTCGCAATTTAATACAGTTCCGGTTTTAGTGCGTCATTAGGAAATTGTCTATTTTTTGAATTAATCCAATCATAAAATTATTATTAATGCCAACTATTTATTGGCAATGGTTCTTTTAACCTTAAACATTTGCTCAAACCATTCCTCAAAAACATCACCGGTCATATCCTCGTGGTAGTCACATGTACGTTTTGAAACAAAAATCCACCGTCAACAAAAACTTCTGAGCTTCCAGTGTGCAAGATGATTAGTCTTTGCCCTTTACCTGATTGTGGATTTAGACGTGTAGATAAACCATCCAGGAACGCTTGCCTACCGCTTGTAACTTTATCATCTTGCCAATATTTTGAAACCGGGTATCCCGCTTTTATCCATGTTTCATCTAAAATATTTGTCTGTTTTCTCTTCTGGCTTAGCGAATGTTTCGCAAATATTGTCTTCCCCATGAAACTATGTCTGTGTTGTTATTAAGATAGATTTTCTGGTATGTTTTGAATATATTATCTAAATCCCACCTCTTTAAATGAGCAGATTCTACGAAGTAAGGGTCGAGACAGTTAATTTAATCCTTGTTTTCTTGAATAGATAGCAAAATTTTGTCCACTGTAGGGATTTCTTTTTCAGTGCATCCAGTTCAATTTTTGGGCGACCTGAAGAAGTTTTAGGTGGTTAAAGAGTTTCAGTTTTTTTTCTTTAATAATTTCTAGACTGTCGATTTAGCAACAAACTCCATATTAGCAGTGTTTTAAATGAAACTCGCGGTTTCTAGTTAATTCCACAATATAATAAAAGTTATTGAAAATTCTAAAAAATTGACAATTGTTTCGATAAATCAATATCATCGTCAGAATGATATTGATTTATCGAAACAATTGTCAATTTTTTCGAATTTTCAATAACTTTTATTATATTGTGGAATTAACTAGAAACCGTGAGTTTCATTTAAAACACTAATATGAGCAGATTCCACGAAGTAAGCGTCGAGACAGTTAATTTCATATTAGCAGTTAATTCAACTACATCATCCACACGTGTACAAATATTCTTGATTTTCAACCAACAATAACAGTTTAGTGAACGTATGTACAAGTAAACTGATAAATAGCGCACTGTTTTTCCAACTTATCTAGTGTTTTTAGTTAAATAAAAATCAAATTCGGACACTATTACTATATTTACACAGAATTATTACACTGTTTACACTTATTATTAATTGTACAATGTTTATTTACGGTTGCGAAAATTTGCTACGTAATACTTACTCATTTACTAATCGAGATACCGAGAGAAAGAATCGCGAAATATTCTCGAGAATGTGTAGCTCAAATAGAGAGACTCACGAGGTATACACAGAGAGAGAGAGAGAGAGAAAGAGAGAGAGAGGCGTAAGGATAATAAAATAAATTACAACAGATATTTCAGTAAACTACTGTGATACAACTTGAGCGTAACTCAAAGCTGGAGCTGAACTAATTCACTTGAAGAAACATTCACGACTACTGGTTAAAACTGAAATCTTATTGTATCGTATGCCACCTATATCACACAGTATGCCACCTATATCACACGTACAAATCTTACAACATGAAGAGATATTTGCTTTTCTAGATAAGACTATATTGCCTCAATAAACAGAGAGTAGCTATATTTACTACTAATTATAATAACAATTTGTACAATAGTCGAAAGAGATACATACAAGAGTCAGTCCTTTTCACAGACTGGCAATACCGAGATTTTTGTGATGGGTCGGGTAAACTGGTTTTAAGGCGAACAACTCGAACTCTGCCATCCCTACCAAGAAGTGTGTCAATCACAAGAGCTAGTGGCCAATTGAGTGGATGGTTCATCTTTTACCAGGACCAGATCATTAGGTTCAATGTTACCAGTGGGCTTGAACCATTAAGGTCCATTTTGGAGACGATTGAGTAAATCAATCGATCATCTTTTCTAGAACTGTTGCTGAATCTGTGTGTACTTTTGCCAACACGATAAAGTGTTTTCTGCCCGAGTAGATACGTCTTTGTCATAGTATGCATTTAAAAGGAAGCCGATCAGAAAATGACATGGAGTATGTGAATTCAAATCATTGGGGTCATTCGACAAGGGATACAGGGTTCTAGAGTATGGTGTTAGGATCGTAGTGAATTGCTCAAAGGTGAAATTTTGCTTTCCAACAATTTTGTGCAGGTGTTTTTTGGCGCTTGGAATCGCCGCATCCCATAGCCCTCCCCAATGAAGAGATTTTGGGGGCATGCGTTTCCATTGTGTTTCATCGTTAGAGATAAATTAGAGTATCGCTTTGGAGGATGCAGGAGACATAAAGAAGTCGCGCAGTTCTTTCAGTTGGTTTCGAGCACCAACGAAGTTGGTAGCATTATCACTATATATCACGGAAGGATGCCCATGGCGAGCTAAAAACTGCTTAAGATCACCTATGAACGCGTCTGTGGATAAATTAGAAACGACTTCCAAATTAACTACTTTAGTAGCCATGCAAACAAATAGTGCCAAGTAAGCTTTTACAATTGGAGCTTTGCGTAAGCGGTACGTTTTTACCATGAAGGGTACATCGAAATCTATGCCAATTTTCACACAGGGTCTAGATGGGGATATTCGATCCTTGGGTAAATCTGTCCTAATTTATTGCGACATAATGGTATTAAATCGATGACACGTTACGCAATGACTGATGATGCGTTTTAATGCACGGAGACCGTCCAAGGGCCAATAGCGTAGCCGGACGTTAAAGAGGACATTTTGGGGGCCACTATGTCCTAACCGAACATGCTCATGTTTTTCCAATGCAAAAAGTAAGTTGAAGTTAAGTAGTTAAATAAAAATCAAATTCGGACGTTATTACTATTTTTAAACAGAATTATTACACTATTTACACTTATTATTAATTGTACAATGTTTCTTTACGGTTGCAAAAATTTGCTACGAATACGTGTATGATAGTGATGTGAGACAAGAATATTCTCAGAATATATTCTAGAGAATGAGAATATTCTCAGGTAGAAACTTCTGACAATTTTCTCAAAATTCCATTATTACTTTTATTATCACCACTCCTATGCACATTTTTTTAAAACGTTTACTCCTAATATAAATCGAAGTACTGCCGAGTACATGGCCGAAAAAATTTTGAAGAAATACTTTCAGATATAGAACCAGAAAAATTGCTCTAGTGGCGGACGCAGTGTTGCCAACGACACGGTAATTGCCGTGTTTTCAACAATACCTACGGCCACGGCTTTGCTGTACTGCCGTGCAATATATACACGGCTTTTTAGTTTAACAACTTACTTGTTATTAATGAAAATATTTTTGTGAAAAAAATACTAATACTTAATTAAAAAGCGTCAAAGCGATTATTTTCCACTAGAAATTAGGTTTTATTACTCTCTCGTAGATAAAAATAAACTTCATAATATGTATTTAGGGGAAATGAAATTGATATTAGCGATGACAGATATATTTTGGGCTAAAATGTTCAATTTTGAAAACGGATACGGGACAATTTCTTTTTAAAAATATTGCACTGTTTATTTTAATCATCGTATTTTTGCCACATTCAAATGCATCGTGCGAATGAATTTTTACGCAAGTCAATTTTATAAAAACCAAACAAAGGAATTTGTTGATTACAAAAACTATTGACGGAAACTTGTTAGCCAAACAAGAATTAGGAAAAAAATTTCAATTTTTGTACTGCATTTAAACCCAATAAAAGCATGATAAAAAAATGACAAAACCTGTAATGATATATAATAAAAACGAACCGGTTAATACCTTCAGAGTTGAATTGGTGAATTTCATCTGTCAGATTATTATAGTTATTTGTAAAACAAGTGTCACAATGACTCGTTTTGTAGTACGAGTGAAGTTTGCACAACGAACCGCGAAGCGGTGAGTTGTGCAAATCACGAGTACTACACAAAGTCATTGTGGCACAAGTTTTACACAATATTTTTTTATAATTCGCATTTATTTAATTATTTAAATAAAATAGAATTTCATATAATCCCTGTTTTTAAACTAGGAGAAGTGGTTTGAATTTAAGTTGGCAATTCTGTAGATTCCTAATTGGTCAGATCACAGATGGTTTTATTCAGAACTTCTGACTTGACATTTTATAACCGAATAATTGTGTAAATTGTAAACAAACTTTCATTTAAGCAAAAAGAGGATGATTATTTGTTTAAAAAAGAGCTTCTTCGTACTTAACAAAGAATTTTGAATTTTGTACAAAAATTACTTTATACCATAGTGATGTAAATACAAAGGGAGATATTTTGAGAAGTGCAGTAAAAATTAAGATATTTGGGCCGTTTAGAATCATCAACGCTATTGTTGAAAGGCAAAAAAACCTTATCTTATCAGTCAGTCATTAATAAAATACCTAAATATTAAAGCAGACCATACACGTCTTCTGATTAAAATCCATTGAATTATAAAATGAGCGAAGAAGAGGTTACAGCAAAACAATTACTAGAAGAAATTATAAAAAACCGAAATGAAGTGAAAAGCTATATAGATGCCTTAGAAGTTAGGCAACAAGTCAAAACTGAAGAATTAAAGAGAAGGGTAGAGCTACTAGAGAAGGAAAATCAAGAACTAAAAACAGAAATAGAAAACTCAAAAAGAGCCGAAAAGAAAAATAATATTATAATCTTCGGAATTGGAAAACGAAGCCCACTATTAACCTGCAAAGAAATTTGCGAAGAGCTCAAAAATCTTCTAAATATTAACATTCCTGAGGAAGAAATAAACAATTTTTACTTTCTGGGTAATAACACAAACAGCCCTCTAAAAATTGAATTTAAACGATTTATTTCAAAACAGCTTGTCATTAAGAATAGAAATCTATTGAAAGGACAGAAAATCAGCATTGCGGACGACCTAACACCACAACAAAGAAAAGAACACCAGTTATTATGGAAACATAGAATATTGGCAAAAAACGATGGGAAAAATAACTGCTTCATAAAAAACGGTAAATTATTCGTCGATGGGGATTCATACGATTACGAAGAACTATTGGAAATTGAAAAAACTAACGAACAACCAAAGTCAAATAGTACTCCTTCCACTCCTACAGTTCAAACAAACCAGCCAAGCAGCGCCCAAGAACTTGTGTTGAAACAGAACCTAAATAGTAACACCAAGATTCAAGTGAATCCGTCAAACATCTCCCAGGAACTTGCTTTTAATAAAAATAATTCAGATGCGCCACAAAAAAAAGGAACTGTAACATCAATAACTGTTAACACTAGGTCTCAAATACAGAAACAAAGAAATAACTCTACTGGTAAAAAATAAATACAATAAGTAATTCTCTAACTTCATTTTTTCTTTAAGGTATAATATAATCAGCGTTAGTTGTTTGTTTTTGTTGTCGTTTATTTTGTGTTTTGGTAAGATTATGGATCCTTATATACGAGATAATGAATATGTGCCACATAAGGCAATCGAAATTGGTAATATTAGAGATTACAATAAAACTACCACCCTAGCAGATAAAAAAAATTATAATTTCAATGTTTTACACCAAAATATAAGAAGTATTGCAAAAAATTTTGATGCCTTTTTAACTTACTTTTGTCAACTACAAGATACTTTTGATTGCATCATTTTGACAGAAACTAGAAATCTCACAGATCTGGATGCTTTTCATTTGGATGGTTATAATACTCTCTACAACGAGGGAAATATAAACATCTGTGACGGAGTAGTAGTTTTCATAAAACAGGAGCTAGATTATACCTTTGAGATAGGGAATATTGGACTGTTTAAAATCATCGACATATTTATTAATGTAAATAATAAAGTAATTAATTTAACAAGCATTTATCGATCCCCGTCGACAAGCGTTGACGTTTTCAATAGTGAGCTACAAGTTTTTATTTCTAACGTAACCAAGAATCACTCAGATTATCATTTAATTGTTGGTGATATTAATATCAATATATTGGAGGAAAACAATGAATCCGTAGATGAGTACCTTAACAATTTATACGAGTTAAATTATAAATCTTTGGTTAATAACATAACAAGACCTCAAAGCAAAACATGCGTAGATCATATTTTTATGAAAAATAGAACAAAAAATACTGAATTCATGTCTATTGTTTTGCAGAGCGATATAACTGATCACTACATGACAATTGCTAAACTACCGATATACACAGTATGTGGCGATTTCAGCACAAAAAACAGATTCAAACAACATATTAATTTTACTTCATTAAAAAACTGTTTACAAAAATATAACTGGGCACATTTTATGGCTATAGATGATATAGAAGAAAGTTCTACTTTCTTCACTAACCTGTTAAAGTCAGTCATTGACAAAAATAGTAAAATGGTGAAAATTTCTCACAATAAAATAAAACGTAAAGAATGGATTACAGATGGACTTGTTCAGTCGATAAACCACAGAAATAAACTATTCCATCAATTAAGAGCAAATCCAATGAATTTTCTTCTAAAACAGGAATATACTAAATACAGAAATACACTAAATAACTTAATAAAACAAGTGAAAACAAATTTCTATAAGGACAAAATTAATAATTTAGGTAATGACTCAAAAGCTCTTTGGCAGGTGGTAAATGAAATATTTCCGAGCAAACAAGAAACAATGATCAAACAAATTAGAAATGAAAACGGACAACTTATAAAAGAAGACGAAGAAATCGCGAACTGTTTTAATAATCACTATGCTTCAATAGGTAAAAATATGGCAAGTAATATCCCAACACCATCTGTTTATCATCTACAAAGAAAGCCGTATCAGTCGTCCCTGTTCCTTGCACCTACAACCAAATATGAAGTACTAGAAATTATAGACTCATTAAAATCCAAAAAAGCGCCAGGTATTGACGGAATAAAAGCTGAAACTTTGAAAGAAATAAGAAACGAAATAGCTCAACCACTTTCTCACTTAATAAATAAAATAATAGAGTCCGGATACTGTCCCACTAATTTCAAAATTGGTTTAATAAAGCCTCTATTTAAAAAGGGTTCTAAATCTGAGGTAATTAACTACAGACCCATATCGTTAATCTCAAATATAGCCAAAATTTTTGAAAAAATCCTTAAAAAAAGAATTATTCAGTACATAAATAAAAATACACTAATTTCTTGCAATCAATATGGCTTTAGAGAAGGTACATCTACGCAGGATGCAATTTGTGCTCTAACCTCTAAATTATATAAATATATAGACCAAACCAAACCAGCTTTATGTGTATTTCTTGATCTAGCTAAAGCTTTTGATTCTGTGGATCACACAAATCTTTTGGAAACTTTGGAAGATCTAGGATTCAGAGGAAATACCTACAACTTAATAAAAAGCTATCTGACCGACCGTTATCAATATGTTAAAATCAACAACTCTATTAGTAAAAAGAAATTAGTAGAATGTGGAGTTCCGCAAGGGACAGTGTTAGGACCAATTTTGTTTATAATATATTTAAACAATTTACTGGCATTTCAATCTAGTGGTGAGATGATCTCCTTTGCTGATGATACTGCAATAGTGTATAGTGCAGATACTTGGATGCAACTAAAAGAAAAAGCAGAAAGTGATCTTGTAAAAATTTTTGATTGCTTTAAACAAAAAAAGTTATCCATAAACTACGATAAAACTTGTTACTTACCTTTTACATGCCTAGCTTCTTTTTTACCTCCGTATAACTTTTTAACTATACAAGGTCACAATGAAAATATTGTATTGCATTCATCAAATAACATTAAATATTTGGGAGTAACAATTGACAGTCATTTACGATGGAATTTTCATAGTAATCAAATACAAAAAACACTACGCAGTATGTTGTTTAAATTTAAAAACTTAGCGAATATTTTAGACACTCATCAGTTAAGAAAACTATACTTTGCGCTTATAGAATCTCGTCTGAGATATGGGATATTGGCTTGGGGAGGTATTGCAAATACTCACCTTAAGAAAGTAGAAGTCCTACAAAAACAGTTTTTAAAAATAGTTTTTAAAAAACCAAGATTATTTCCATCTGATGTATTATATAAAGATAATAAAGTAATGGATATGCGGCAGCTATATTTTTTTAACATTGCAGTACAGCAGTTCAAGAGAAGGGGATTTCTGGTTTATGTAGATCATGCACATAATACCAGATACAAAAAAGAGACACCCCTAGAAACAGTATTTACTCTAAAAACTGCTACAATGAGATCTCTTGAATACTTGGCCAATAGAGTCTACAACTACCTCCCAAAAGAAATAAAGGATGTAAAAAGTGTTTTTTCTTTTAAAAAGAAAGTTAAAAATTACCTTTGGTTAAAAGAAAGATCTGCAATTAAAGATTTAATTGAACCTAATATGAGTTGAAAATATTGTAATGTAAAATTATTAAATGTATTTATTTTCGTCATATTTTAGTTTTAGTCTTTTTGTTCAATGTTTTCAAATCATAATCTCTGGGATTTTTACATTTTCAAATTGTATCTGTCACTTTTCTTGTCTGTTTTGTTTTTTATTTGACACTGTTTGTTTTACTCATTGTATGTACTTACTGTTACGAACACCGAGCTAACCATGCCTTAGTTTCCCCACACTCAGGCATTGCCTTAGTGGGTAAATCGGTTTGTTTGTCAGCCAGATATATTTTCATAAAATTATTTTATTTTGTCTTTGTAATCCTGTTTCTATAATTATTTTGTAATTGTTTATGATGATGAATAAACTTTTTTTTTTGTAATATGCTCTTGCGATCTTTTTATATTATATCATGAACAGAATTATTTCTGTAATACATCTTCACATAGATATCTGGTAATTTATCCCAAAAATCGAACGTTTTCTATACCTATATATTGATCCTATACAATATAAAAATAAACAATTGACAAATCATTGATGAATAAACGTTAGCGTACTTTATTCATTAATATTTTTAATATACAATCTTTTATGAGAGGAAATACGACAGAGTATATTTCGAACGTGGCCAATAAACCTTGAATATTATGATAGGACCCTACAATGGATCACAGTGGTTCACGCCGCGTGAACAACAGTTTTTAAAACACAAAAGGGGGCTGTGAATTTGTCGCAGCAGAAAACGTTGTAAATTCAATACAACAGAGAATTTTTCAGTGAGAAAAATGTATTTTCGAACAGTCCTGTATTAAAGTTTTTTCATTTATTGATAATTGTCCGACTTTTGGCCATGTACTGGGTCCTTGCCCGGTACTCCATTATTACCTACACTATACTTACTACTATCACACAAATCTACTCACAGAGGTACTACACAGAACTGATTCCAAAAATTATAGGGTACCTACCTGCCTTATCACAACTGTAATAGAAGTTTTTCGAATTAATTCAAACATGTGTAATATTATTATATCATAAAGGGTATACGGTAGCCAAGTAATACTTGAACTTACACTGTGTTTAAGAAACATATTTTTATTTTTATATATTCAAAAACGCAAGGTATTGTAATGTTTTTCTTATTTATTCTAACATTTTTATTACGACGGGTGGGATGAATTCATACACACTCACTTAATTTATTTATTCACTAAACTATTCACTAATTTATATTATATACACAATATATTCACTTACACTCATTTATATAAACACTTCACTACTTAGACTATTAACTTGTTCCCTGTTTATATCACGAGATCAAATAACAAACTCCTCCTGCCGCTGGTCGGAATTCTTTCTTCTGGATAATTCTAGATTGCGGCTCACACAAAAACAATCGCCTCCCTGGAATTGTCTAGATAAGACTGGAAATGTCTAGATAAGAATAGTCACAAAAAAATAAACCTAAACAGTTCGAAAAAATCCCGGCGAATTCGCCAAAATTTTAACTTTCATACATGACTTAGACAGAGTCGGATTCAGGGACTAAACCAGTGTGCTATTTCGTAGCAATACCCCCTCCTTAAAAGGAATTCCTCCTATAACTTCTGTGTAGCCGGAACTGGATGTTTAAATTGGTACCTGGACCCATGTCTGCATTTTTCGGTCGGGTACCGATAACGAGGTGTATAGCTGCAAATCAATATGTGGACACCGGTATCTTGGAAAATCACCTCTATCATGTTCCTGATAACTCGCCAATCCAATTGGTTGCTCTCTATCCTGGGCATTGCTAATTTCTCCACACGGGATTCCAGCACATGATCTCGAAGGTTTCGTAGCGCTTCACACACATCCCGGTAGGTCGATCGATCTGGAAATTAATTTCTAGTTACCAGGTAGAAGACGTACTGCGAATTGTGTTTGAGTTTCAGTGTCTTGCCAGGGGCTGGCATCTGAACTTCAAGTTTATCTAATTGTCCAACTTCTTTCGAAAGACGGTTGCCAACCCTCGTGCGTATTTGTTACTGGAGGAGACGTGTGCCAGTGAGTACTCTTCCGGGAGCGTGAACAAATCTTGTCTTTGTTCTGTAGTGACTCCGTATGTAGCTTTCCCGGCATCTCCGTATGCGCCCATAAATTCTTCGAAGACTGGATCAGACTCTTGTTGTAGATGGTTCACCCCTTCCTATTTGTCATGGTCTCCTTCGAATGATGCTAGTCGGTTTTGATGGAGTACTCTCGGTTTTCCATTGGGGATCTTGCTTATACGATAGATGATATCGTTCATCCTCTTCTTTATTAAGTATGGACATTTCTGTAATTTTGGAAAAAATCCTTTTCTCCTTGTCGGGTTGTGTAACCATAGTGTGTCCCCTTCTTTGAAATTGCCTTCCGTGGCCTGAGTAGCATACCGTTTTTTCATTCTGTCACTGGCAACATGAAGACTCGTTCGAATCAATTCGTGCACACCGTCCATTCTTCTTCTCAATTGGATCACGCGTAATCTTCTCCTGTTAGATCTTCGCCAGACCGACAGATAAACTCCAGGTCAAAAGGAAGCCTCATTTCACGTCCAAATAGAATTTTCGCAGGTGTTTCACCCGTGGACTCATTTATGGCAGATCGATAAGCCAACGCAAATAGCGAAAGATACTGGTCCCAATCTGGTGGCTGGAAACTACTTTGGACAGATATTTTCCAATGGTCATGTTCATTCTTTCGACCATTCCATCTGACTGTGGATGCAACTCCTGTTCTTCTTCATACCCAGCTTGTCACAAATTTCCTTGAATACCTGGCTCTCGAAATTTCTTCCTTAATTGCTTCATATTCAAGAGCAGCTGTTAATCCGTCGACTAATGTTTTGGGATGAGCTAAACGAAGCGTCCTCTGCATATCGGGGTCACGTAAGCCATCAATAAAGGCCTGGAAGCCCAGACATTCCATCATGTTCTCTGGTGCGGATGGATAAGCGAATCGATCTAGTCGGGCAATATCCACTTCATACTCTTGAAGGGCTTCGTCACGTTTCTGCCTTCGGTTCTTCAGCTGGGATTGGTACAAATATTCTAGATGTTCGTGGCCATATCGCATGTCCAACCTTTTCTTCAGCTGCTCGAATTCATCCGTTTCTTTCAGAGGTACCCTTTGAAGTACATCTAAGGCATCTCCTCGAAGCGCAATAGTTAAGTTCACTGCTTTCTCCTTATCGGACCAATTATTCACTCCAGCGGCTGCTTCAAACTGTTTTACATAATTGGTCCACGACATTTTTCCATCGAACGTTGCAGCCTTGTCTCTGGTGAAACAGCAAACGTTTTCTATCTTGGGAAGTATTTCTGGCTTGCAATGTTTTATTTGTTCGGCCTTATTAGTCCAACTACTTTGGACAGGTAATTTCCAATGGTCCTGTTCATTCTCTCGACCATTCCATCTGACTGTGGATGTAATGCTGTTGTCCTGGTCTTCTTCATTCCCAGCTTGTCACAAATCTCCTGGAATAGATGACTTTCGAAATTTCTTCCCTGGTCGTTGTGGACTTCCAAGGGCACTCCTTATCGGCTGATAAATTCTTTCACCAATACATCCGCGACAGTTGTGGCCTCTTTATTCGGAATCGCGTAAATTTCCACCGTTTTCTGTCGTCGGAAATGGTCCAGCGATGTCTAAAGCAATCTTTTCGAAAGGGCTTCCAACGTTATATTGTTTCATGGGTGTCTTTCCTCTGCGATGTGGTCCATTACTCGTATCACAAGTCGTACACTTCTTACACCAGTCCTTCACATCGTCGGAGCTGTTCATCCAATAAAACCTTTCACGGACTCAATGAAGGGTTTTCTTTACTCCCACATGACCTCCTGATGGACTGTCTTGTAACTTCTTCAGTACCTCAGCTACTCTCGTTCTAGGGATAACTAGCTGTCTCCTCATCTCGGAACCATCATCGTTTTCAAGGACTCTTTTCAACAGCCCTTCTTCCAGGAAAAGGGAGTCCCACTGAGCCCAATACGCCGTGAGTTTCGGTGAAAATCTTGACACTTCTTGCCAGGTAGGTCACCGATTTTCTTCCTTCCACTGCCGAATCTTCTTTAGGCAAGGATCATTCTCCTGATCTTCTCTGATCCTGGTGGGTGACCATTCTTCATTGACTACTGTAGTTTTTGAAACTGCAGCTTCCCTAGATTCCGCCTTGTTGCAGTGGGAGCAGTCTGTTGGGCACGGTCGTCTGGACAGGGAGTCGGCATTTCGGTGACTAACACCAGCTCGGTGTTCGATGTTGAAATCGTACTCTTAAAGTCGTTCAATCCATCTAGTAATCTGGCCCTCGGGATTCTTGAACTGCATCAACCATTTGAGTGCTGCATGATCAGTCCGGATTAAAAACTTCCTACCATAGAGATACTGGTAAAAGTGTTCCACGGACTTCACTACCGCCAAAAGTTCTCTTCTTCTGACGCAGTAGTTTCGTTCTGGTTTGGAGAGGACTTTACTGAAATATTCCAGCACTCGTTCTTGCCCTCCTTGGATCTGTGAGAGCACTCCACCAATTCCTACGTTGCTTGCGTCAGTGTCAAGGATAAAGTCTCCTTCTGGTAATGGATATCCTAATATCGGCGCCGAGGTTAAATGCCAAGGTTTCAAAAGCCGTTTGACAGTCTTCGTCCCATTGGAAAGCTCTTGCTTCTTCTGTAAGTCGAGTTATAGGCTTGGCAATATCTCCAAACTTCCTGATAAATCTTCTATAATACGTGCAAAGTCCAAGGAAAGGAAACTCCTAATTTGATGTTTGTCGGTTGGTTGCGGCCATTGCTGAATGGAAGCAATTTTCGCTAGATACACCGCCACTCCTTCATTGCTCACTATATGACCTAGATAGTTGACTCGGTTTTGGAACAGCTGGCGTTTCTCCGGGTTTAACATGAGCTGGGCAGCTTGGAGTCGTTTGAATACGTCTTCCAAATTCTTCAGATGCTCGTCAAATGTCTTCCCCAGTACTACGATGTCGTCCAAATAGACCAGGCATGTCTTCCAAGAGAACCCTCTCATGACATTTTCCATGAGTCTTTCAAATGTCGCAGGCGCATTACAGAGCCCAAATGGCATGACGTTGAATTGCCATAATCCAGATCCCTTGGTAAAAGCAGTCTTATCTTTGTCTTCTGGGTCTATTTCCACTTGCCAATACCACTTTGAGTCTTTCTACTAATTCACTTTTCTTACCGGACATTTCCAACTCACGTTCTTCCAATTCTGCTCTTAACTCAGTCACTTTCAAGTCACATATTTTCTTGGCCATGTTTACGTAGCATTTTATTTATATTATCCCACTTCTGACACCAATGTAATGTTTTTCTAATTTATTTAAACAGTAAATGGGTGGGATAAACTTTAAACACTTGGTGGGTTCACTTACTTAATTTATTTAAACACTAAACTACTGACTAACACTTAATTTATATATAGTTAACTATTTACTTAAATTTAATTTATATACACACAAACTTAATTATTAATTTATGTCAACACTTCACTGTTCGCTATTTCGGTGTATTCTTGTTTATTTCACGAGATCACTTTATCAACTAAACTAACTCTTCCTGGTCGGTCCCTTATATATTAGTGCCTTTTTCACTAGATAATTTTAGAGTGCGGCCTACACAAAAACAATTGGCTTTCTGGCATTTTCTAGATAAGACTGGTCACTAAAACAATGTCTAGATAAGATAATCACAATCGTAAACAATTCTAAGAAATCCCTGTGTGTCCGCCATAATTTCAACTTTCATACATGGCTTAGACAGAGTCGGATTCAGGGACTATACCAGTGTGCTGTTTCGTAACAGAAAGTTCAGTGAAAGTGTTATGAGTTTAAGAAATATAAAAATGTCATATTGAACTATTGATCATCAAGAGTATTGAGTGAGTATTCATTAGCAATGCTTACATATTGATATTTCTAAATTGTTATATGTTTTATTGTTCTACAGTGGTAGAATGTTTGTCTCCTTGTACTCACTCTCATAATTTTCTCGTAATCGTTTTTTTCTATATTTGTTCTTTTTAATTTATTTTTTTCTTGATATATTTATTTTCAATAATGAATAAAACGTTCTCATGACTATTTTTTCTTGTGTAAGTACATATACCTTTTACGTATGTGCTGTCTGAAAGACGAGGAGGGGAGATAGATGGAAGGGGCAAAAAAAATTATAGCCCATGGCGCAAAATATCATTAATCCGGCGCAGCATGAGACATTTCCCTGTCGTTTCGAGCAAAACAAGGTGCAAATAAAGTGCAATTATTTAAAAACCAATATAATCAACAAAATGAATGAAATTTATTTATTAACGCAGTATAAGACTAGAACTTTTCTATTTTAATAACACTTTTAATATTCATAAGCTTTTAATAATAATCTTTTTTTAGTCCATGGAAGTTTTCATAACATTCATTATATACGTGTCATTTTATTGTATAGGTACTAGGTTAATCATCTTTATTATAATTTGCTCCTGA
The DNA here is from genome assembly GCA_963921935.1 of Galeruca laticollis. Classification (NCBI taxonomy): domain Eukaryota; kingdom Metazoa; phylum Arthropoda; class Insecta; order Coleoptera; family Chrysomelidae; genus Galeruca; species Galeruca laticollis. The sequence continues at coordinate 116,036,158 of OY998182.1, read as the reverse complement.
AAAATATATCGTTTCAGATTCAGTAATTGATGAAGCAATATGTACAAAATTGGTTTGAATGTGTGTCAGGAGCCGTATAAAAATGTATTTTTCATAGCAATATAACTTACCGCGTCTGTACTGCAAATTACACCTTTAATTCCCACAAAATGATATGTTATGAAATCGTCACGTTTTCCACTTAATAATCACAGATTCAGGTGGTAAAGGCACATTATATAAACGTTCTTTATTCACCTGTACGTGTAATAACTGATTTTAAAAATATTTTTTTATGTTTGTTACAAGGTTAAAATATGGTTAAGAGCTATTTGTAACAGTTCTATTGAGAAAATTTGGATATTAGGACAAATAGAAGTAAATAAGCAATTAATATTATAAATAAATTAGTTTAAAATGTTCTTCACTGGTCTTCCTATAGATCTTATTTTCTTTTTTTAATGTACCATGATGACATAGTGCTAGTTGAATATTGGTTATGTGGGAGTGGCAGATGGGGTTGTATTCCATATTGAGAGCTGACAGATATCATATTATTACTGGTAAATCTGGGAGTGGAGGTGTATTGATGGCAATTAAAAAGCAACGTAAAATATTGAATTTTACTAGACATCGTTAAAGTTTTGAAATATTAATAGTTTTTTTTTAATTATATTTTTATTTTATTTATATTTAAACGGATACAATGTATATATGAAAATATAAATAAATTTTGCAGAAAAAAAAACAAATAAGACATTGATTCACAATGAAAATATACAATTTAAAAACTAATATGAAACAAATTATTAAACTTAAAGGTGGGATTTTGTGTCATCTTGTTCATAGAAGAGAACATATGCTTCTCCACTGACTAAAGATTTCCACGATATTAATAGCACTCTTGAATCGTTATATTCGTGCCACTGTCCCGTGTAGAGATGTCGGCAAAATGCTGTGTAGTGACCATTATAAGTGGTTCCACAGTGATTACATATAGCGTAGAGGTTGTACATACAAGGTGCCACATTATCAGCCGTGTAATGGTTCATATCAAGCCCTTCTATTGGAAAATCTATTGAATCATTAAGTTTTCCACTAAAACTTTCTGTTTGCGAAAAGCGCTTCAGGTGAATAACCAGTATTTTCGGAAATTTATGAATTGAGAATGATTTAATGCATCGTCTTCGTTCCTTACATTTCGAACAAGTTGGTTTCTCATCACAGTCGAGTGTTTCTTCTCTTGTAAACGAATCTAAACATTGTGAAAGTCGTAATTGACCTGTTCTTTGTGGTATCGGAAGGGATAAATCCCAAAAAGGATCGTAGGTAACTGAACAGTGACCACAGTGTGTGCACTTGATTGTTGATTTTAATTGACCGACAAAGTTATCCATAATCTTGGAGTTGTCCATTCTCGCATATCTTAACCAAAATTCTTGTGCTTTCTCGATATCACTAAATTTGTCATCAATTTCTGTTGATATGGGCTTTGGTTTTTCATATACCTTGTTGACATCTTCGTGAAGTCCTGCTAATACGTAACGAAGAAACTCATGTGCATCATGTTGAGTGTATCCCATGAACCTTGAAGTAAATCGCTGAATCTTACTTTTCAATGATACTGTATTAACCACTCTGTCTGAACCGTCTTCAGACCAAAGCTCTTGAATGACTTCAGCAAATGCTTTAATTAGTGTTCGTTTCATGCTAGATATGTTTATGTTAATATCTCTTATGTATGCGTCTTTCTTTAGATATTCTAATAGCCACCTTGTGTTTGATAGGCATTGGATAATACTATTCATGAAACATGTGTTACCAATATTTTTGAGGCCTTTGAGACCCAAAGAATCTTGGGGAATACCCTTTATGGATCTGAATGTGGAAATATTGTTAAAAGCTCTTTCGCAACTACTATCATTGTACGAATAATTTCGGATTCTATGATTGTCTTTCTCACTTGATCGGCGTGATAAGGAATTTGAATTGATGATGTTTGCTACTGAATTGGATGTAGATATTACGTATTTGAAAAGTGTTTTGGTTAGAGATAATCTATTGCGTATAGGAATCGCATCATTTTCTAGCATAGTCATCTTCTTCAGTATTCCTATGAATGGGACATCATCTGGCTGGTGGTTATCTGTATTTTTAGTACACTGAGGCCCAAAAGCTTGTTGGGGGCATAATTTATTAAATTGTCAACGCATGTATTATCAGAAGGCACACATTCTGAAGAAGAGAATGAAGATGTTAAATAAGAATTTCGGAAAAAAAAAGATCACATGTATTAGGGTATGTAATGTGAGAAAGTTTGAAAGTGGTAGAAGAATTACGTTTCTTATGATTAGGTTTCATAAAAAGTTCTTCTAGAGGCTTACAACGGGGAAACGTACCGAGAAAAGATGAAGCGTTTCATCTTTGAATTGCAATACTTATTTGTTGTATAAAGAACAAAGTTGCTCTTGAATCATTGGTTTCTACTGATATTTTTTTACCGATTTCTTTAATGAATTTTAAAGCTTCATGACCGAAAACACCAGAGGTTTCAATTGCTACAGGAATAAAAATGTAAATGTTCTCCAAATTTTTGTATTTATTGATTTTAAAAGTTTTGCCTTGTAAAGCTGCAGCGCCTGCGGAAGTAGATGTGGATCGGACATGGGACGGAGCCCAAGTGTCAGTGCAAGTGAAATCCCATATAACTGGTTTGCCGCGTTGCCATGGAATGAGGGTCATACCATCTGGACGTTTACCGTCGTCGCGTCAAGTACCTAACGGTTCCAACGAACAGGGAATCTTTGCAGATGCCATGCCTCGTTTGATTAGGTCATTTACTGCAGAATGACGTGTAAAACGGCCGGCACTTGATTTGCAGCTTAGGCCGTGTCTACCATATTCATCAACATCAGCTCCGCAACGACAGCGATGTTTTACACAAATTTGACAACCTAAACGGAGACCAATAGAAATACGGAAACTTTCGTCATCTAAAAGCGTACCTAATGAGGCCGACGATAAAGCGTTCAACCATGCTCCTGATTCCTTTGAAAACGCTGCATTCAAACGAGCCTTGTCTGGTAAATTGATAGCTTTCTGAAGCAGATTTTCTTTTTCGATGTTCATTAAAGGAATATCCCAGGATTTTTGAAAGGATTTATAATCATCGGGTACAACTTTGTTAGACTTTAATGACCAAATATTTTCTGCCTCCATTAATAAAGGGTCTTGTGTGTGGAAAAATATAGGCAGAATGTAATTAATGAAATTTTTTGAAGTATTGAATGATGACAAAAAAGAAGGAAGAGCTACTGAAACGATTGAGCGAATTCCTAAACCACCATATGAAACAGGTAGTGAAGCTTGTTTCCAAGAAAGGTCCTCTAATTTAATGTTAATTAATGACTCTAATGAATGACGAATGGCATTGTCAAAATTGATTAAGATATCATTATGTAACCAGGTCGGACTACATCTTAAGATATATGTTAATTTTGGAATTAATAGTCAATTCTTGAGAAAGTAATAAGCAATATGTGTCGGTAACCAGGATAAACGAGATGACATTTTTTTGAAAAAGGTTAGTTTTTCATTGAAAGCTGATAGAAAGGATTCGTTTAATAAAGGAGCACCTAATAGAAATAAATTTTGTCTGTTGGTAATTGTTATGCCTGGTGCTACAGAATTAAATTTATCAATGGTTAGATTATGGAGTTCAAGACCAATATCCTTGGAATTGTTTATTATATAGACAAGAGACTTGAACACGGAATTAGTATTACCACCTAAATAACCATCATCAAGGTACCAAGCATTGAATTCTGTGTCAATGTTGCTAATAAGTTTGTGTATCGATATGCAAAAAAGGAGAGGTGCCAAAGGGTCCCCTTGTTGGACGCCTCTTTCCGAATAAATGATGTTTCACTGCTTCACCCTTTCGACCCGAAACCAAATTGTAATGGACGAAGTAAATATCCTAATTTGTCTCTGATGTTTGAACAAATTATTTTCGCTACTAAACGACGATAAACTGTACCAATAGCAATTGGTCTGATACCTCCTGCTTTTTTAGTTAAAGCTAATAGTGACGCTCCGAATAAAATAAGACGAGTATTGATGTTTACTGTGTCATTTAAAATAAAATTACATAATTTACACAAAGATGATAAGAGATTTTTTCCTGAAGGGCCAGCACTGTAACTTATTAAATCTTGTAGATGTGAAGGTCTTAAAGAGTCTAAACCACCCGCAGAACTTGTTTTAAAAGAGTTTATTGTGCTACTCACAAATTCTTCTGTTATAAAAAATGGAATATGTTCCGATATCAGAGTAGGGAACGTACTATTAAGTTTCTCTACAGGATGTTTCGATTTTAAATCTGTTAAAGTGGCTGCACTGACATCAGCAAAACTGTCATCTGAAGCTAAGATTTTGATTGCGGATGTCAAGTCGCCGTCAGAAACTTTATTAATGACATTTTTAATTTTACTATTTTTTGATAAATTTATGTTTTTCCGAACTGAGAAATTTAAATGATGATCTATATTTTCAAAAGTTTTAAAATTATTCTTGATTATGGTAGAGTGGTAGTAAAAATAAGGAATTGATTTCGTCTACATCTTATAGGAGTCTACATACCTCCAACTATAAATATAGTGATTATATCGATTGTTTTGAAGTTTTTTTTTTTATTTTGAAATTTTTGCGCATCAACCCCTAGGGTTATTAGCGCCCAACAATAAATTTACACATTTAAGTCATGTACATAATAGGATTATCAAACTTTATACAGTAAGTTAACCGCTTTCAGGAAAAGTAACAATTTTTCAACGTCACAGTTTTCTCCGATAATGTCTGTGATATTATTTGGTAAATTATACCGCGATCTTTGATGGGCAAAACGGGTACACTCCACTAACACATGCACTACCGACACTGGAACCTGACATGTTTCACATATGGGTGCCGCAGAATGAGACATTAGGTGGCCGTGGGAGAAACGAGTGTGTCCAATTCTAAGTCGAGTTAATATTATTTGATCTCTTCTTTTGGCTGGAAGGAATTTCCAGGCAGCTACACTTTTTTTTACTATCCTCAATTTTGATGAGATCTAGACCAGCAGTTTTGCCAGTGACTGATGACTAACTGTTTAAAAAAAGTTTTTACAGTTCTTGATACTGAAGTGCAATTTGGATCTTGAGTTGCATTTTTGGCCTCGAGATCTGCCTTTTCGTTTCCGATTATTCCTATGTGTGACGGAACCCATGAAAAACGAATATCCTTATGAGCTTCTTGTAGATTGAACGGCTCTCTTCTGATAATTTGTACTAATGGATTCGAGGAGTACATTTGGTGAATGCTCTCAACAGAGCTTAGAGAGTCCGTAATGATCAAAAAATGACTTGGTGAATGTTTTTGAACATAATAAGAGTGTTTATAAAAATTTAATTGGAAGAAATTAATAGCTGCTCACTTCCGATGACGCGTCACTTTCATTGTCAGTCGATGGTTGCGAGTCGAAAAATTCACATTTTTTCCGAAGCTTGGTGCAGCGGGTTTTTATGCTTCTATCTTTCAAGTGAGGATGAATTTCATTTAACATATAGCAAAGTAAGGGTAAGTCATTAGTGGAATTTATATCAATTTGGTCGGGGTGTGGTGAACCGTAACTGTTTGCGAACAAATCCACCAGTTGGTCCAAATTTAGAACCAAGGGTGATTCGTGTGTGACAAGGATATTGTTTGTTGGATTTTTTTTCTTCCGCAATTTCAGGTGTTTCCCGGTCGGAACTGGTTCTTTTGATTGCTGGTTCGGATTTTTTTGGTGTGGAGGGTAAATCATTGGAATATGTTGGTTTTGTGAATTCACAATATATTGAGATGCTTCTACAGGATCTTTTGTACTGGGAGTTTTCTTAGAACTACTTGACTTATCAGAGGGTTTAGGTGGACTTTCTGAGTTATTTTCGAAAGTGCTGGGAGCGGTGGGTGCATTACAGCAGTTGACAGCAATATGACCTGGCTGTTTGCACTTGAAGCAGGTCAGTCCATCAACGGATACGAAAATTCGATATAGAGTATTTTCATAGGTTAATGTTAATGATTCAGGAATGTTACTTTCAGGAGGTACAGGAGAGGTGAATACCTGGCGCCGAAAACTAAAAATATGTCCGTATTCTGGGTTGGAAACTCCTATTTTTATGAAAGTTACTGGTGATACAAGGTTTAAACCCAACTTCTTCAATTCAATCTCTAAAGTCCCGTGTGGTATACTAGGGCAGACGTTGGATAACGTAATTCTGCTTGCTGGTGTAATGAGTCGTCTTGCCTGGATGTCTTGATTGTTGATTGTGATGCTAGAATATGTTGCCATAAAGTGATCAACCACTGACTTGTTTGATAGCTAAATACATACTCTGTTGTTGTTTGAAATTCTTGAAGCAAAAGTGATGTTTTTAGGAAGAATTTTAGCTCCTACGGCAAAAATGTACTCCTCTAATTTAACTCCATCAATAGAAGGAAATAGGATACCTTGATCTTTAGAGGGAAAGAGTGAGTTAGCTGCAACTTTTGAATAAGATCGAGAAGAACTTATTTGTGATTGGGTAAGAGAGGGACTTCTGTGGTCAGAAGCACTTCCTAAACTTGTCAGTTGAGGTTGGTTCGAAGAATGACCCCTGTGATCAGGGGGTTCCGCCAAATTTTCTGTCATGATTAAAATGATTTACATTGATACTCGCAGAAAGTTTCCAACTACAGTCCTGTCCTAATGTGGTCAGGCAAAACCTGGCCGATATCAAGGGAACAATAAATACTGGTATTATAAACAACCTACTGCGACTTATTTATATATTGATATTTCTAAAACCAAATATCTCTTATATTACTAGATGGAATTTATTGACTTACAGGTATATTTAGAACTGCCTATAAACTGCACAATAGTATACTGTTTTCACTTTAAACTCTTTGTTTATTCCACTTTGAGCTTGGAATATGTAAGAGCTGCTTTTAAAAGCTGGTATCGGTACTGTTACCAGGACCGGCCCCCGTTTTGAAGTTTTGCAACAGAATATTCATGATGTAAGTAATACCTACATTTGAGATTTCAATATATTAGAAGTGGAAGGTGTAAATATAAATATGCGGAACTAAATTAAGAATGTACGATTTTCTATATTTTAATAACTTTTGTTTGTACAACAATGTAAAAAAATTCCAAGATGAAACATTATACTTAATTATTGTTTCAAATGAGCACAGATGTAAATCTACAGTCAATCATGAACAGTTACCTGTAATAACAGAAGACTAGTATCACCCATCTTTAGAGTCAGGATTTATTGTAATAATATTGACCTTTACCATGACGTCATTAATATCTGATAACATAACCGACATAATTATTAAGTGGCATCTCTTTCTATTAACAGTGAAGAAAAAAACAAAATAATTTGACATTTGTCGGTTATGTTATCAGATATTAATGACAACAAGGTAAAGGTTAATAATTTTAAGTGTACTTCTTCCGAAAATAGTACTAGGCCAGTAGCACTACAGTTTGACATGGCTGTGTCGTGACGTAGATTAGATATTGGTTGAAATTGCTCGGACATCATCTAAGAAAAGAAAATATGAAGGTGCGCCACCTGAAAAAGTTGTACTATTTGCAGGAAAAATCATAAACTGCAAAAAAACGGAAAAATCGCTCATTTTTTCCGATATTTCTTAATATAACTCATTAAATATGCAAGATAGAGAAAAAAGTATACTTACGAATTTGTTCTTTATGAAATTCTCTACAAGATAGAATTGGTTTAAAATCGATATATTCAATTTTTTCGTTGAGAAATGGCGATAAATGCAAAAAAAGTAGCTAAAAAACGGGTTATTTTAAAGCATTTGTTTCGCAGATAAGAAATCATCCAATCACACTATAAATTGGGATTTAAGAACCTTATTATAGTATAAAACAATATGCCAAAGGCCGATTAAATTGGCCCGATAGTTTTTACATGAATTAATTGTTAATTAAATTCCGCGAAAAAATTAACGTCATTTTTGCGTTCAGGCCAGGCCTACATTTTTTAGTCCCTGCGCGTCCGCCATAATTTTAACTTTCATACCTGGCTTAGACAGAGTCGGATTTAGGGACTATACCAGTGTGCTGTTTCGTAACAATATTAATAACGAGTCATTTCAGTGAATTGGCAAAAACTTACAGGGATATGGGCAGAACAGATAAAATTGAATATAAAATACAACTAAATTATAATAATGAATACTAAATATAGCAAGGAACAAGAGAGAACAAATAGAAGAGTTTGGGCATGGCAACCTAGGTAAACAAAATTAATAAGTGGAATTTTTTTACAGCTATCATATGGTTAAAAAATCAGTACCTATCCAGAATTTTGCTTTGTAACGTTTTTATTCATTTTAAAATAGTAAATAGATACAAAGAATTATTTACCAAATATTTGTTTCGAGATTTCTTCTATTAACGCTAAATGTTTTTGAAATTCTGACTGGACCTCTTCTTTTTGCAACGGAGAGTAACGAGGAGCATAATTATTACCTTTATTTTTCATTTCCATCATGTTTCATAAAATACATGTAATATTTTGATGAAATTTTGTTGTGTTGAGCCCTGGTTTTACGTGAAAAAGATGGGATATCTTCCTCCAAAATCTTTTGAATAGCTGCGATAAAGTTTTCATAATTCAAACTGATTCCAGTTTTTTTCAGTAAATATGGCAAACACTTTAAATTTTTACGAGACATAAGAATGTTCCCTATTTTATTGCAAGAATTACATATACTATAAGGTTTTAAATTAGTTTTATGGTTGCTCACGGCCGTGATTTCATTGTAAACAATTAGAAGCTGTAGTAAATGACTGTCAACATGATGTATAGCGAAGACGATTTTGATATCACAAGCCTAAGCCTACTTGATGGGAGTTATGATTTTTCTAAGAATCATTGATATGTTGCCATAGACATGGTTTTTCTACAAAAAATTACTTTCCTTATATTTTATTTTAGTAATACTAAGTGAATTGTGTTGCAAAGATAAATATTTGAATTCAAAAACTAAATGTCTTCTTTGTTACTAAAGTGAAAGGAACCTTTTGTTTTTTTTTATTTTATTAAGAATCTTCGATCAATTGTCATGAACATCGCTTTTCTATAAAATCTTACTTTCCTTCTATTTTAGTAATACTAAGTTAATTGTGTTGCAAAGATAAATATTTGAATTCAAAAATGAAATGCCTTCTTTATTACTAAAGTGAATGGAACTTGTTGTTGTTGTTTTATTTTATAAAAAATCTTTGATAAACTGCCATAGACATCGCTTTTCTATAAAATCTTACTTTCCTTCTATTTTAGTAATACTAAGTGAGATGTGTTGCAAAGATAAATATTTGAATTCAAAAACGAATGCCTCCTTTATTACTAAAGTGAAAGGAACCTGTTGTTTTTTTATTTTATTAAGAATCTTTGATAAACTGTTATAGTCATCGTTTTTCTACAAAACCTTACTTTCCCTTCTATTTTAGTAATACTAAGTCAATTGTGTTGCAAAGATAAATATTTGAATTCAAAAATGAAATGCCTTCTTTATTACTAAAGTGAAAAGGACATGTTTTTTTATGTTTTATAAAGAACCATTTTGTTTTACTAAAGACTGGAACGTTTTTTTATAGTTTAGGTATCCTCGTACTTACCTATAAAAATGAAAGTCTTAGAGCATGACAATTAATTAATGTATTAGTTTTACTCGCGAAAAATATTAACAAAATAATAATAATAAAGACTAAATATTCGTTTAATAATTTCTTATAACTGCCTATGTAACCAGATATTAGGCACTATTACATTAGGTACCTACTAACTAAAAATTCACAAACCATTACCTAATAAATGATATGTCCTATCTAACTACATCACTAGTATCTTTTATTTTAACTAAAAATTATCTGTAACATTAAAAACGCAATTGTTATAAACAATACTTGCTTGGCTGTTAGAGTTGTTGTGTGTGTGTTTGTGAAATTCTGGTACCAGTCCATCGATAGATGCCGATGCCACACAGTCTTTACCTTTTTCCATTGACTTATTTTCGCCCCACATGACATTAATAATATCTTGATGATGTTCTATGTCCATTTGCAGGTAAGGTTTAATGGACTGGCTGTTACTGTGTCCAGTTCTTTTAATAAGTTGTTGCTCGCTTACTCCTTTTTTGACCAGGTTAGACACAGCTGTAGCCCTCGCAGAATGGTTCGTTATCTTTATTTTCTTGGTGTCAATATTAACCCTGCCCTGTTGATATAATTACCACATAATCTTAAATATAATGTAATGTTTTTCTTATTTATTAAAAGTTTTTATTACGGGTGGGATAAATTTCAAACACTCAGTATGGCTACTTACTAATTTATTTAAACACTAACTCACTAATACTTAATTTATATATACTTAACTAATCACTTAAATTTAATTTATATGCACACAAACTTGATTATTAATTAGCACTTTACTGTTCGGTGTATTTTTGTTTATTTATTTCACGAGATCACTTTATCAACTAACTAACTCTTCCTGATCAGTCCCCTTATATATTAAAGCCATTTTTACTAGTAAATTCCGGACTGCGGCTTACATAAAAACAATTGATTCTGGCCTTTTCTAGATAACTCTGGTCACAAAAACAATGTAATTACATTAGATAGTCGTAGAGTCGTAAACAGTGCGTACCCGCCATAATTTTAACTTTTATACCTGGCTTAGACAGAGTCGGTTTTAGGGACTATACCAGTGTGCTGTTTCGTAACATTACCCTCTCCTTAAATGGAAGTTCCTCCGGAACTTTTGTGTAGCCGAGACTGGATGTTTGAATCGGCAACTGGCCCCATTTCTACACTTTCCGATCTTATGGAAATAGCAGGGCACCGTCTTCATCGGATACTGATAACAGGGGTTGTAGCTGCAAATTAATATCTGGACACCGGTATCTTGAAAGATAATCTCTACCACGTTCCTGATGATTCGCCAATCCAACTGGTTACTCGCTATCTTAGGCATAGCCAGTTTCTTCACGTTGGATTCCAACTCATGGTCTCGGAGGTTTCGAAGTGATTCCCACACATCGCGGTAGGTAGATCGATCTTGGAATTCATTTTTAGTTACCACGTAGAAGACGTACCGCGAATTATGTTTCAGTTTCAGTGTCTTGCCAAGGGCTGGAATCTGGTCTTCAAGTTTTTCTAATTGCCCGAACTTTCGAAAGACGGTTGCCAACCCTCGTACGTTCTTGATACGGGCGGGGATGTTGTATGCCAGTGAATAATCTTCCGGGAGAGTGAACAAAGCTTGTTGTTGTTCCGAAGTGACTTCATATCTAGTTTTCCCGGTACCTCCATACGCGCCCATAAATTTATCGAAGGTAGGGTCAGATATATCTTGAATAAGGTTTACTCCTTCCTCTAGGTCATGGTCTCCTTCGAATGGGGCTTGTCGGTTTTGGTGAACTACTTTTGGTTTTCCGTTGGGGATCTTGCTTATGCGATATATAACATCATTGATCCTTTTCTTGATTAAGTATGGACCTTCCCAGGATTTTTGTAATTTTGGAGAAAATCCTTTTCTCCTCGTCGGGTTGTGTAGCCATACTTTGTCCCCTTCTTTAAAACCGCCTTCTGTGGCCTGCGTGTCGTACCGACTTTTCATTCTGTCGCTGGCAACTTGAAGATTGGTTCGAACTAATTCATGAATATCGTCCAGCCTTCTTCTCAATTGGATTACGTAGTCTTCGCCTGCTAGATCTTCTCCAGGCCGACAGCCAAATTCCAGGTCACAAGGAAGCCTCATTTCACGTCCGAACAGGATTTTCGCAGGTGTTTCACCCGTGGACTCATTGACGGCAGATCGATAATCCAATGCGAATAGGGAGAGATACTGGTCCCAATCTCTCTGATGGCTGGATTCCACCCACTTTGTGAAATAATCCATTACAACCAGTATGTACTTGCTACTATTTTCTGTCGTCGGAAATGGTCCAGCGATATCTAAAGCAATCCTTTCGAAAGGGTTTCCAACATTGTACTGTTTCATGGGTGCCTTTCTCTTGCGATGTGGTCCATTACTCGTAGCACAAGTCGTACATTTCATACACCAGTCCTTCACATCGTCGGAGCTGTTCATCCAATAAAACCTTTCACGGACTCGCTGAAGGGTTTTCTTCACTCCCAGATGACCTCCCGATGGACTGTCGTGTAACTTTTTCAGTACCTCAGCTACTCTTGTTCTCGGGATAACTAGCTGTCTCCTCATCTCAGAACCATCATCGTTTTCAAGGACTCTTTTCAACATCCCTTCTTCCAGGACAAGGGAGTCCCACTGAGCCCAATATGCCTTGAGTGTCGGTGAAAATCTTGACACTTCCTGCCAGGTAGGTCGCCGATTTTCTTCCTGCCATTGCCGGATCATCTTCAGGCGAGGATCATTCTCCTGATCTTCTCTGATCCTGGTGGGTGACCATTCCTCGTTGACTACTGTAATTCTTGAAACTGCAACTTCCTTCGATTTCGACTTGTTGCATTGTGAATAGTCTACAGGGCATGGTCGTCTAGGCAAGGAGTTGGCTTTTTGGTGATTCACATTAGCTGGATGTTCACCCCTGTCAGATTTCCCCTGTGTCTGGAGTTCTTGGGTTACAGGAGTCTTGGGGAGCTTAGACGGACTGCGTACGTGCTCTAGCTCGCCACACTTCCGGCATTTGATCTTCTTCGGCCTGTTGTCTGCCATACCTTTCAACAAGTTGACGATCTGATCAAGTTTGTCATCGTTATCTTCTTTCTGCATGGTTATCTTCTTTCTGCATGGTTCTACCTTTGTTGTACCGCGAGCTTTTCTTGGCTGCTTTGCATTTAGGAGGTTCTTGGTTTACAGGAGTCGTAGGACGCTTACACGAACTGCGTGCATGCTCTAGCTCGCCACAATTACAGCACCTGATTTTCTTTGGCTTCTTGTCTACCATACCTTTCAACAAGTTGACGATCTGGTCAAGTCTGCCATCGTCACCTTCTTCCTGTATGGTCCTATCTTTGTTGTATCCCGAAGCCATCGTCGCTGCTTCATATTCAAGAGCAGCAGTCAATGCATCGGCCAATGTTTTAGGATGGGCTAATCGAAGCGTCTTCTCCATATCGTGGTCACACAAGCCGTCAATAAAGGCCTGGATGCCTAAACATTCCATTATGTTCTCTGGTGCTGACGGATAAGCAAATCGAACTAGTCGGGCGATGTCCACTTCATATTCTTGAAGGGATTCATCATGTTTCTGCCTTCGGTTCTTCAGCTGAAATTGGTACAAATGTTCTAGATGTTCATGACCATATCGCATGTCCAACCTCTTCTTCAGCTGCTCGAAGTCGTCCGTTTCTTCCAAAGGTATCGTCTGAAGTACATCTAATGCATCTCCGCGAAGCGCGATGGTTAAATTCACTGCCTTCTCTCTATCGGACCAATTATTCACTCTAGTGGCTGCTTCAAATTGTTTCACATAATTGGTCCATGACATTTTTCCATCGAACGTTGGGGCCTTGACTCGGGTAAAACTTGAATCGGCAATATTTTCCTCTAACTCCTTGATTTTCTCGTCTATCGTTGTAATCTTATTCTCGATTTTCTCGTCCATCGTTGACATCTTATCCTCGATTTCAGATTTTAGGGACGAAATTTCATTTTCAACGTCAGCGGCAATGTCGTTTTTCATTAATAAAATATGGGCAGATATATCGTTCTTCAAAGTAGAAATCTTCTCGTCCATGTTCTCTTCCATGGCAGAAATCTTCTCGTCCATGTTAGCAGAAATCTTCTCTTCCATGGCAGAAATCTTCTCGTTCATGTTCTCTTCCATGGCAGAAATCTTCTCGTCCATGTTAGCAGAAATATTAGCAGAAATTGACGAGATTAAGGTCATTAAATAAAACTGTTTCAAGATCAAAGCCGTCATTTTCCAGTGCCACTTTAAGTCTTTCTACTAATTCACTTTTCTTACCGGACGTTTCCTATCACGATCTTCCAATTCTGCTCTTAATTCCGCCACTTTCAGATCCCTTAATCTCTTGGCCATTTTTACGTAGCAATTTATTTATATTACCCCACACCTGACACCAATGTAATGTGTTTCTTATTTATTGAAAGTTTTTATTACGGGTGGGATAAATTTCAAACACTCGGTATGGCTACCTACTAATTTATTTAAACACTAACTCACTAACACTTAATTTATATATACTTAACTAATCACTTGAATTTAATTTATATGCACACAAACTTGATTATTAATTAGCACTTTACTGTTCGGTGTATTTTTGTTTATTTATTTCACGAGATCACTTTATCAACTAACTAACTCTTCCTGATCAGTCCCCTTATATATTAAAGCCATTTTTACTAGTAAATTCCGGACAATTGATTCTGGCCTTTTCTTGATAACTCTGGTCACAAAAACAATGTTTACATAAGATAGTCGTAAACAGTGCGTATCCGCCATAGTTTTAACTTTTATACCTGGCTTAGACAGAGTCGGTTTTAGGGACTATACCAGTGTGCTGTTTCGTAACACTAAAAAAAGAATGAAACAAATCATATAACAAAATACATACACATAAGACAAGTTGGTGATCTTAATTTTCCATATTAAATATTGGTCAGGCAACGATTCATTGATGGTAATAAACAGGATATCAGAAACAGTAAAAGAAGAAAGAATTATTCACTAAACGCTCTGAAGTAAACTTAATGTTACCGGCTTTCATTGTACATATTAATTGTAAAATGTATTATTCTAACACGAGAATTATGATAATTCGAGAAGTTGTAACAGATCAAGATAATTAATCCGATCTATTTGTTGAACATTTTATTGTAATGCTGGAAATTGTTCTAGTTCTCCATTCCCATTTTCTAACAGCACAGTTTTTAAACCAATTCGATGATTTCCATTCGGTGTTAGAAACAAACTTTCAACTTTAATTTAATTACCACGTTTTTCAATCAACTTATGAAACAGTCTAACTGGACAAACTCTAGGATTTTTTGTATTTTCAATTAGCCATTTGCTATCAGATTTTTTTTTGATCCACCCTGGGCGGTCTTTGTGAAGATGGGGTTATACTCTATCCTGCCTGTGAAGTTGTTTTTGTTATCGAATTGTTTGGCAAAATACTCAACTTTCGCAGCAGCCAAGCTAACTCGTGGGAAGCGATGTAAAAGATTATTTTTTGTAAACCAGTTGGTGAATCCTCATCCCATATTTTTAATATTTGTTTATAATCTTCGCCTGTTAAAGCTGCCGCACATCTCTTTCTTTTTTCTGGGTCCTTTTGTAGCTGTCTTCTCTTCGCGTCGCGAGCTGTTTTAGCCCCTCTAAATTACATATCATTAAAAGGATCAAATTTAATCTGATACTTTTAAAAAAAGTTTGAAACTGTTTTGCTGTAGAGTGCCACATAACCTAAAACCAAACTAGAAAATAATTTTAGCGGTTCAATATTTTTTTGCGATTTTGCCTTTTTTGTCAAATAATCTAAAAGTACGTAGTTTACCTTAATGGCAGATTCTTTGTAATCATCAGAATTTTTCTTCTTCATCGGTATTGTTGGATCTTCAACATTGTAGGATCTTTTCACACAAAAAACTAGAAGCTGCCTCCATACGCTTAATTTCGACTTCTTCGCATGTTGGGGAGCTATATTTGCCACCTCTGTTTTTATGTTTTCAGAATGTTCATTTCCAAAACGAGCCATTTTGGATTTTAAAAAACGCGTGAAATCCGATTAAATTATGTGACGTTTAAGAAAAAAACATAAGTCATGCACTGCAAAATAATAGGGATATTTTGACGAAGCAAACCGATACAAATGTTCACCGGGTTTGAACTGGTTTGCTTCGCCAAAATAGCCCTTATGTCTACCTGTCTAGCCAACTTTATTTTGGCGAAGTAAGTTTCAAAATGAAACATGTCAGATTTTTCGACGTCGGCCACTTTTTGTAACATGTCTTATTTGCACGATACAGCCTCGGGAGTGCAACAAGTCACCAATTTTATGAGTATTGTTCAGGTTATCTCACAGATGAACCTTATTGATTTTCAGCTCACCAAAGCCATTACCACGAGTGCTATGATACTTGAAGTACCAAATTTTTGGAGAAATAGTTGTTAGCACGATATAGCCTCCGGAAAAGTTAGTTTTAATCTTTAAAACCGTTTTATCAATTTATTCTAAAAATATCGAGTCTAATTTGTGAAAATGTTTTTGTTTCAGGGCAGTAAATAAGCTTAATGGTATCGAAGTAGAAGGTAAGACAATAAAGGTGGAACTGGCTGTGGAAAAAAGAGGAAAACGAAATCCTAGGGGTCCTGGCGCTCCGTTTGGAGGTTTACCTGGACAAAGCAGACAAACTGACTTTCCGTTGAGGATACTTGTACAAAGTGATATGGTAAGTAAGTTTTATTATATACATACCTCACTAAATCAATATTACATTTTGGCACTTAATGCAAAAATTCGAAGGATTTCTATTTCATTTTGTAGGGTTTTGGATAGGAATTGAAATCCCGGGATAAATCCCGAAATAATTTAAATAAACTGCTATTTTTTTTGAAAAATTTAATCAAAAAAGCAAATACATAATAATTATAATAGTAGGGTAATTCCTGGAGAGATGACACACCTTTTTAATTTTTTTAATAAATCAAAATATATTCCAAAATATAAAGTCTCATAGAAATGAACGTTATCCATGACTAAATGCACAAAGTAAGATGGGAAACTTTTCTATTTTTAAGTTTTTTTGCCAAATAATAAAAATTCGAAAGATTCCAGGAAAAAACCAACTCACTCTATGGTCATGGGTGAGATGGCGCACACAAAAAATAGAAAGAAAAACGTTGACAAACTAAAAAATAAACAGTAACAAAGGCCTTTAATGGTTATTAATGTTACAAAAAGTATAAAACGATATATAGGTAACTAAAAAATGATTATATACCTAAAACATAACAAATAAGAACAAGAAGCAAGCCGAATATTACATGACAATATTTTCTTTTCTTCCACACCGCAGACAATGGTTTGCAAACGTGGTGCAATCTTCATGCAGCCATATGTGGCAACCAAGACACTGCAACCAGTCTTCTTTGCTTGTAGTTTTTTCGTAATTTTCTCCGCAGCCAATGCGATCATTTTCACCGTCAGTACCGCTGTCTGAATCGTTTTCTAAAATAATGCTTTCGTCGCTATTGGAGGAAATATCGCTATCTATTTTGTGCCGTTTCTTTGTTTTCACTTTAGATTCTACATGTTGCTTCTTTTTTCTTTGTCGATTAAACTTATAGCTTTCTTCGTAGCCAATTCTTGTCGTTTACAAATATTTTCAGAAGATGGTAGGACCTCTGCAAGCTGTCGACTACGTTTTCGAACCTCATGGACTTTAGACGTGCTAGGAATAGGAGAAATTACGTCTAAAATTTTACCAGGAGTTTCAGCATTACGTTTCGTTACGTTGGTATCAGTATCATTCTCGGTGTGAGCAATTTCAAGATTAATGTCATCCTGAGCTTGTTCATTGTTGAGAAAGGCATATTCTGGAATTGCGTTCGGGTTAAATGCAGCGATGCCTGTAGATCTAAAAGCTGAAACTGCAGCTAACAATTTCCCAAACTGAAGTCTGTTGATTGCTCTTGTTGGATTAGTTCTCAAGAATAAATTGCAGGCAGCATAATAATAACTTTTTAAAGCCTTAACAAATGCACGATCGAGGGGCTGCACAAATTGTGTGGTATGGCTGGGAAAACAGAGAAGTATGACTTCGTTCGCTTCTGCATATTCTAAAACTTCTACGGAAGAACAGTGGGAGGCATGGCCGTCCAAAATAAGAACCACTGGACCTTGAGGCTTGCGAGGAACAAATTGCGACTGCAACCACTTAAGAAAAAGTGTTGTATTTATGTACGCCGATTTTTCTGGCATATAAATTTTGGCCCCAGGAGGCATACCATCTTCATATTATTTTTTCATATTTTTACCCTTTAAAATGCACGTAGGGGTATGAATGCACCCTCCGCATTACAGCAGGATATTACCGTAACAGTTTCCCTTTTTTCGCCTGAAGTCACTGCAGCTACATTTTTGGAGCCTTTTTCCGCTATAACATGCTCTGGTCTGTTGTTTAACTGTAAGCCTGTTTCGTCCATGTTATACAGATGTTCAGGCTTGTTGAACAGGTCATGTTCTTCTAAAATATTGCCCAGTAACTTAA
Organism: Galeruca laticollis; assembly: GCA_963921935.1. NCBI lineage: Eukaryota > Metazoa > Arthropoda > Insecta > Coleoptera > Chrysomelidae > Galeruca > Galeruca laticollis. The sequence continues at coordinate 116,017,841 of OY998182.1, read as the reverse complement.
AATAGTTAGCAACATCTTCTTTATTCATACCGCGCGTTCGAGCAAGTGAAACACCCTCTGATTTCCGAACAGTCAAATCAGGATTGCGTCACAAGAATGATATAACCCAGTCAAAGCCAGCTTTTTCGTTTCTCCTGTTGAAAGTGTGCTTAATGCCTAATTGTTCAGCTAGTTGATAAGCCATAATACGCACCATAGTTCTTATTGGGGCAAAACCCTTTTTTTGCATCTTTTTAATATGCTCAACGATTTTTCTTTCATTTTCTTCCCCAAGGACTGCTTGTGGCCCCAAGCGCTTATTTTTATAACTTCTGTTCTTATTTTTCTCCGCAGTGTAGTACAAGGCACCTCAAATTGTCTGGCTGCTGCATTAACTCCCAAATTTCCACTGCTTACAGCTTGAATAGCTATTTTTAAGTCTTCTTCACTCCACGTAGCTCTGGCGCAGCTTCCCTTACGTTTATAGGTGGTCGGCATCTACAAAAGTAATAAAAAAAAAACCGAAAATTTTGATCTCGGGCGAGATGGCTCGCGCCAACTAACCCAACATCTGTGGGTGAGATGGCGCAGTCACGTGCTCCCTACTGATTGCGTATACTAATGATTTTTAAGGTTAGAATGATGCTACAGATATTTTGCTACCCCTTGGAAATACTAAACCGAAAATAATACAATGTATCAAGGTGTAAAAATAAATAATTTGTAAAAACAGCGCGGCACAATAAACACAGCAACCATACGCAAGGAACTTCTAGCGTGACTGAGAAGTCGGCTTGGCAATAGGAGGGGAGATATTGAACTGCGCCATCTCACCCGCCGCGCCATCTCTCCCGGAATTACCCTATATAATAAATCCACACTGTTTATTTTCGAAAGTAATGTCGCAAAAACATCAATTTGACAATTGTACTGTTTTCTAATTTAGATCTACTTTTCGAACAATTTAACCATGTTGAAGAAAAACATCTTTCAGATTCGACGTTTGTCGGCGGAATAGTTTTTAAGTAGCCAGTAGGCTAATTAAAGATTTATGCCAAGATTGCCACCTTCATTCAACAAGTCTATTTAATGTCTTTGTATTTATGCAATTGTTATTGATACCGGGATTCCAGGGGACACAAAATTTTGTTCCAGATCCCGGTATTGCAATCGTTATGGTCAAGCATATCTTTTTATAAAGAACCTTTTCCGCTAAAAATTAAAATTTTTCTTGGGCGCCCTATCAATAGGCACACTGTATAAAATATATTATCTTGGTTGTGAATATAATAATTATAAAAGATCATGGAAACTTAGCTAACTAATGAATTTTCAAAGCCTATAGAAATGATTTAAATAGCATTAATACAAGTGTAGCTAACTAGAACAAATTATTGCAAGAAGTTACAATTGCGAGGAGATATCAAAAAATCCATTTTCACGTTTTCCAGGAGGAATAAAAAAATCTAATTTTATTGTATTACCTAATTATTTTTCATTCCTAGGTTTAATAAATTTTGATTTTATTGTTATTGTAGTTATTTGTAAGCTAGATTACATTTAAAGTATTAATGAATTCGTATATTTATTCTTAAGAAAAAATACTAAATATACTGGCGCTCTATTCCAAGCTCATTTTAATATCGCCCAAGCTAACAACATAAGAATTGTTTAGTATCGAAACTACCCCTGACTGGGTTAGGAAACTTGAAAAATCCGGGAATTTTTTAACAACGGAAATCGTCACCATTTATTGATGGCGGTAGGCCCCGCAATTCCGAATTGTCTTATGATGTTAAACATCCTGTGCCTCTACCTCGTAATCATCGAATTACTGAACTCGTCATTAGGGATTATCATCTACGTCATAGTCATACTGGTTTGAGATCATTACATTATCTTATTGTGCAAAAATTCTGGATTCTATCAGCAAAGCTTGCCATAAACAATGTTTTATCTAAGTGCAATTCGTGTTTTCGTGTCAAACCTTCTTCAAACCCTGGTTTGATGGGAAATATTCCCAAATTCCGTGTGTTCCAATTACAACCTTTTGTGCATAGTGGTGTGGATTTTGCTGGTCCATTCAAAATCTTATTATCGAGACATCGTGGAGCTCGTCCAGTCAAGATATATTTACATTGCCAATTTGCTTTTACATCTTACCTAGAGAAAACCAAAATATATAGTTATTTCAATGTATACTTAATTATAACTTAATTCCTTAATTAGTAGCAAGTCTTCAGCTTTCTCGTTATGTTCTTCCTATAAATCATTCCATAACGAAGTTAAATAGCTGTAATTAACAATAACTTTTGCTTTTAAAACATCTCCTTGTAATGACTGGCACCATTTTTATATTTGAAATATTATACGTATCATTCTTCAAATGTTTATAATCTGTTGACAATACTAGTAATATTTATTTATATTTTCAAAACAGTGACCTTCCTCGTGATCTATAGAGTGATCATTAACAAGTTTACATAAACAAGCTGTTAGACGTACACAGCTACAATCAAATTTCATTTTGTTTTTCTACACTTCAAACATATTTTCATTAGAAAATAGTATATTGTTTAGAGAACAGTTTACCAAACGAGGCGCAGCTGAATTGGATAAAGTTCTCGTTGCAGAAAATGCTTTAGGACGAGTAAAACACTATACTTTTTCTATAACCATGACTTATTACATAGGATATACAAGAAGTTTAAAAGATTTGAATTATCTTTAAAGTGATCTCGACGAAATCTGCGATTTACCATGCTTGTTTTGGCACCTACTTTTACATTATAATTGAACGTTTTTAAACTTTTGTCATATATATACTGTATAAAATCCTAAAAATTACTGTAACATTAATTATTAATCTACAAACTTTGAATAATTCAATACTAAAATATGTATTGGGTATTTTAAAATTTATTTTTGATTCATAATTATATTAGAACAGTTATTTAAAAGGATTGGGCTGTCATCGATTTAATATCTGAAATTGCATACACTTACTTTTTTGTAAGCTGTTTGACCAGAGGTATGCTCGAGAATAAATTATCGGCATATATTTGATAGTTTTGGTCATTTATATCGTGGTACATTCTCAAGACAACATCACCTGAAGCGCCTGCTTCTGAAACATCTTCCCGTTCTCCAGCTTGTCCTTGAAAAACTTCAAAACAATTGCATACTCTGATGTACCTGCACGAACCCAAACCTTATAACCCCACTTTTTGGGCTTTTTGGGTAAGTATTGCTTTAGACCTGAACGCCCATTGAATGGTATAACCATTTCATCCACCGACATATACTTCTCAGGCTGGACGGTGGAATGAAAAGTATCGTGATGCTGGTTCAAAACAGGACGCACTCTAATCAGTTTGTCTGATTGTTTTCGCTAATGGTATCTTCATCCATAAAATGCAGATACCTCCGAATTTCTTCATATCTCTTTTGGCTCATTGCTTCTGAAATGAATGCCATTCGCAAGCGTCATTCTGATGACCAATAATGACGTATTCGTGGATATTTAATATAGGTCATCATTCTGGTAATTCCGAAATAAATTTTCAGTTCATTTTGACTAAGATTGAAGTTTACTTTATTATTTCTATGAGCATAAAGGTTGGTTTGAAACACAATTTCTCGTAAAAAATCTTCTGGAAAAAAATAATCGAAGTATTCCAAAGGTGTAACAAATTTTATGTTTGTCTTATGTTCCTTGGATACTTTTGGAATATCAGCAGAATAGCTGTTGTCATTCGTCAAAGTGCATATAGGAGTATTTTTGGTTTTGTTGCTCTGTTTATTTGCCTTTTGCGTATTTGCGACATTATTTATCTTTTGCTTATTTAGCTATGTTTCTTCCCCGTCAATATTATCTTCTTCTAGGTGCTCCGATTCACTGTCACTTGAACTTGTTCCTTCTGATTCTGGCAAATACTCTTCTTCACTTTCTGAAAACTCAAATTCATCTTCTGACAAGTCATTATAAATTAAAGACTCAAGTTCCTCTTCGGTTAATCTTCGCCTTTTATCCCTTAATTCTTTATAATCGATTCGCATCATATATTCATTCTTCTCTTTAATGCCCGTGTGTACAGCTTTCTCCTTTTCATGCAAAGACTCTACTGATTCATTTTTTTCATATTCAGCTTCACTGGAACCGCATAGGAGACTTTCCAGCTCATTTTTGGACAGTGGTTTTTCTCATAGTTCTTCCCTGTGCTAATTGATGGCTGCAACCAGGTTCACTCGACAATGAATTCTCTTGTTTATCCATAATTAGCTGTAATAGAAATAAGAAAATGCATGAAAATAGCTAAATAAGAAAATTGTATTTGTATATGTCCTCATCTTAGGACAAAAACTTTATTGTCATTAGTGAACATTGTCCTCTACAATAAAATCGAGATTTATGACAAATAAATATGAAATCGAGAAAATATTTATTTGTTCATAAAACTACACTAATTGGGACAACTGAAAATATTTTTACTTACGTTTTAAATGGCCTAATCAAACGGAACCACGATGTTGAAGTTGATATTTTCAGAGGCATGCACACAATAAATATCAGAAACATAGGTTAGAATACAATTGAAGGAGCTCCAAAAATTGTTAAATAACTTGTTATGTCGTCTTGCGGTCAATAGCGTAATCTTTAAAAGTTTTATGATTGATCTACTACGGTAAATTGCAGTTTACAGAAGTATTTAGATAATTTACAATGAAATATCCTCATTTGAGGACACGGCGCATGAGAGGGTTAAACACTTACTAACCATCCTAGACAACATATCAAAAATTTAGTACTACCGGACCGTTTGTAAGTTAACCCCTTCTTTAAGTACCTATTCAGTCTACTATCCATACACCTTCCAAAATACGGATGCCATAACCGTGTAAATCTTTGGCCATAACCTTGCCAGCACTCTGGCGCGCTTTGGGTGAGGTTCACCGTCTGCTGTTCACCTAATTGACTACTGATTGGACTTCGAAATTAGCTTTCTTATAGACAAATTACTGTTTTTTGACAATTAAAAAGTTGCACTAAAAAAACTGCTGTAACTTTTGATCGTTCTAAAATATTCACAGCTACCTTTTGAAGGATCATGTATTCGTGGCCCCGTTTGTGTGTCAGAGCGGGAAGTTATCAGCTAAAGTGTTATTTTTAAATTATGTAGTAATTATTTTTTTTGGTTTACAAAGCATCCTTCCAATTGCGGTCTGCAATTTTATTATCCTCTATAATTTTATGATAACGTCTGATATAATGGCATAAACGAGACCGCAGAAAAAAATCTCTTACTAGATAAAATTATTTTCAAGGTTTTAAACAACCAAAAAATGAACATCCATGTCAAATGCCACAATGCAATATAATCAAACTTGAACAGTTCAGTATTAAGTAGATTATCATGGCAGTTTAAGGTATGCCTCTAAGTAACTGATTTAATCAGCAAGAATTTTAGAAATTCATTTGAATATTTTTAATATCATTATGCAACAAAACATTGTTTAAAGAATTAAAAGAATGGTTTTAATCAAATATGATCAAAGATGATGTTTATGCATTCGAAATTAGTTGCTATATTGTGAATACGGTACTGTTTAGTTATTTTTATTGTTACGTGTCTTAATTTGGAATTTAATTGTATCTTATCGGTTATATTAAGTTGAGGATGGACATGATTTATTATTCAGCTTTGACAATTAAATGAAAAATATCTTAACTTATCTATCTTACAGTTAAGCTAACCTCATCACAAGTCAGTATTTCACTTCAATAATCGAAATAAGATAATAATGTAGTATGAAGGCATAATAACTGGGTTCGATGATCTTAGTCAAATAAAATAGATAGAGAATGTAAATACTTTCCTTCCGAGATACTAGGACAAGTTTGTTCAGCTTTTTAAATTTCAAAATTCAACTTAAATATTACCAACGAATGTGTCAATGTGTATGTATACCTCTCAATTCGGGATATCAAAGGTTTTGATGTTACCCACCAACATTTAAACAAATTATTATCTTTATTATAAAAATCTATATCTACTATTAAGAGTAATAATAAAATAAAAATATTACCAAGGTTAATCAACGAATGTGTCAATGTGTATGTATACCTCTCAATTCGGGGATATCAAAGGTTTCGATGTTACGCACGAACATTTAACCAAATTATTATCTTTATTACAAAAATCTATATCTACTGTTAAGAGTAATAAAAAAATAATTGGCATGCTAATATACTTTATTATATACAGGGTGAGTTACTCTTCACCTAAATATCCTGAATTAGTATTTGACGTCCACAAACTTCGACAAATGATTGTTTTTATACCGAACCATGAACACAGCAAAATGCAAGGAGAAAACTACCTTTCAATCATATTATTATCTTGAAGTATTACGTTATTGAGCCACGCCGTTTTGGAGACACAACACTTCTGGAACCGAAAAATATGGGAGAGACCTTATGAAGAGGGTTAGAGGCAGCAAACGGCACAATCAGAACTATAACATCTCGATTATGGATATTTCTAACTCACGTGTTTGTTCAGATATTTTTATTTTTGGTACACCTTTCCATGCCCCGTCGTACTATCTTCTTCCTTCATTCATTTATTCTAGTTTTTTGTTTGCTTTGTATCCATCTTTTCTTGCCATATTCAATTATTTTACTACATTCTACACATTTATTTCTGGTAGTAGTCGTCTTAGGTTGCTGTCTACCCCTTCTGTTTCCTTGATATAAATTTATTTATATTACTTTTCCGCCCAACCCATCTAATATGCGAGAAAAGTATTGGTTTACCCCAAAAAAAGTTGGAATGTTGAATTTTTTTTTGAGTTATTTTTACGTGTCTCAACAAGAACAACACGAAAAAACGGTTTTATGAAAAAATATCCTGTGTGTATGTCGTCGGCCACTTTTCGTTACATGTCTTGTTAGCACGATACAGCCTCCGGAGTGCAACAAGTTACCAATTTTATGATTGAATATTGTTCAGGACATCGCACAAATGAACCCTAATGATTTTCAGCTCACCGGAGCCAGAACAACAGGTGCTATAGTGCTTTAAGTACGACATTTTTATCATTTTTTTAGAAATTTCCTTTTGTTAGCACGATACAGCCTCCGGAGTTCAAGAAGTCACCAATTTTATGATTGAATATTATTCAGGACATCTCACGGATGAACCCTATTGATTTTCAGCTCGCCAGAGCAACAGGTGCTATAGTACTTTAAGTACCACATTTTTGCAATTTTTTGAGAAACTTCAGTTTGTTAGCACGATACAGCCTCCGGAGTATATACAAGTGACCAATTTTATCATTGGATATCATCAAAGATGAACCGTATTGATATTCAGCACACTGAAGACAGTATAACGGGTGCTATGGTACTTGAAGTACCAAATTTGTGTCATTTTTGGAGAATGTTCAGATTGTTAGCATGATACAGACTCCTGAGTGTATACAAGTGACCAATTTTATGATTGAATATTGTTCAGGGTGTCTAATAGATGAACCTTATTGATTTTTAGCTCACCAGCGCTAGTACAACGGGAGCTAATCTATCTGAAGTGTCACATTTTCGGTCCTTTTTGGAAAAATTTCGGGTTGTTAGCACGATACAGCCTCCGGAGTGAATACATGTGACTAATTTTATAATTGAATATTTTTCAATGTGTCTCACAGATGTATCCTATTGATTTTCAGCTGACTAGAGCCAGTACAGCGGGTCCTGTAAATCCAGATATACATTTTTGGTTATTTTTGGAGAATTTTTGGTTTGTTAACACGATTCATCCCCCGAAGTGTGTACAAGTAACAATTTTATGATAGAATATTGTTCAGGTCATCTCATAGATGCGGAAAAGTTAGTTTTAATATCTAAAACCGTTTATTTTTGTATTTTCTATTTTTTTTGCCAACTTCTAGATTGCCTTTATGTTTACTTTAGCATTTTATTGTACAGTTATTCCAATTTGTATATCATCAAGATATCTCTCAAATATCAATCAATTTTTTTGGTACATGTATATTTGATTGTATTAAGCAGGTTGCTGTTCTCGTTTTCTATTGCCCAATTAGTTTCGTAAAATTATCCAGTTTTTGTTTTATGTTGATGCTTTGTTAATCAATTTGTTTAAATTTTTGATAACAGCCTCCAGCCTTCTTGCATTCAATTTACTGCCGCCAATTTCTCCACAAACTAGTTCCTACATAACAAATTCCAAAAGCTGTACTTGCTAGTTTCCCCCTCAGTCCGCCCCTTATACTGTTTCAGTTATTTATCCATTTTTTTATTTTATCATGTTTGTATTGATTCTCTACTTGCACCATTATCTTGTATGCACCAATAACTTATTTGACTGATTATCAAAATATATTTACTTTCTTCGTAATTGTTGGATTTGTTGCTCATAAATTAAACAATATCTAGAAGGGCCCTTGACAAGTGATATGTAACCAGATAAACTAAAATAGGGAGATTATTTCAAGTTTGTTCAAATTCAAAATTATAAGTTTAATGAAGATAGGATATGCCTAAACGCCAATTCTTCAAAATCTTCAAAACTCAACTTATGTGTAAAAATAATTAAATTAGTCTAGGGTCTAGATCTTAAAATACTAACTAATATTATTCTTATGTACAAGAGTAACCAAACCAAATATAACATATTCAAGTTTATACAAAAATAACATTTGCATTTTTTATAATTCTACTTCATTTGGGAGATATACTTCGTTATTGAGTTTTTATTTAAAAAATTCATTGATTCATTCTAGTGATTCAGAAAAAATCATACAGATGGAGAATAATACTGTTTTAATAAATATGCTTTCTTTCAAATCATATTTTGCAGAGATTCGATTTTCTCTAAATAATTCCACAATATAATGAAAAAATGATGAAAATTGTAAAAAATTGACAATTCTTCCGATATTACTAAATGTCATCGTCTGAATGACAAGTTACATTTCATGCGATGCCTACCTGATGTTTAATAATTATTTGACGCTTCACGTTGGTTGCGGCAATATTGTACACACGGCTTAATACACCGCATGTTATATATTTCAAAAATTGACACTGACACTAATTGTCAAATAATTTCCGGCTATCAATATTTTTTATTTTATTGAAAGATAAATTCAATGTAAAAATATTCGAATCACTCTTATCTCAGGGTGGGTTCAATGCGCTATAAAAATAAAAAAATTATGATTTCAAAGTAATGTCCAAATCAAATATTGATTATGATTCCTGTTTATCTATTCAGTATTGTCGTATGGCTGTTTGTTTAGATTATACAGGGCTATTTACTTTCTGTCTGACGTTTACTAAATCTCATGAAATTATTTGTCACTAAATTTCTACTAAATGTCACTGTTAAAAAGAATAAAATGTCTGTTGAATTAAATAAATTTGATTTTAATCAAATTTTTCCAAATAATTATCAATGATAACCAATGTAAACTAAAATTCAAGAATAAAGACAATAATTACCAAATTGCAAATAAAACAAATCTTAGTTTCCCTTTTCATTAACAAATAACCAAAAACCTTATTTACCTCAAATACAAATTAAAAACTAGATAAATTACTAACTAAAACATCTAATATCTATTTACCGAAATATATTCAAATAATTTTGAAATGTCACTTGAGTTCGAAATGTCAAAGATCTGATCACAATACTTTTTATCTTCTTCTGATTGTTCAATTATTCGTAACGTATAATTTTTCTCTTTCTTAATTTGAGTTCAAATTTATAAATTTACTATTTAGATGCATCTAATATTTAATTTTGCTTAAAGGCATGACGTTTTCAATGAAATAATGCATTATTTTAAATTTTGAATGGACTCACCATTACTAGGAATTTGGACCGGAACACAGCTCGTACAACTCACACTATTCTAAATATAATTTAGAATACAGGATCTTCCACTGGTTTTTTCTGAAGCACAGATTTCCACTATTAGTTACAATATTCAAATTCTAATAAACTAATTTACAAATTCGTTGGAGAAATCTTGAAAGAGATGTTTCCCTTGCGGATATACAAATTCAACTCTTTTTTTTTAATAAAACAACCACATCACACTGTGGTTACACACTTTCTTCTTTTAAAAAAAACTAAATTTGTTATTTTCCCGCTAAAGATAGATTTAGATTCTTTTATTTATCAGCAAAATTCCCACAGTGACATCTGTTTTTAATTTTAAATATATTTTTCAATTGTGACATGTAAATGTCATCAGAAAATAAATAATGTGCCAAATCTTACGTATACTGGGGTTTTCAACCATATTGATTACATATATAATATTGGGTTGTTCAAAAGTGTTACATATGAAAATATAAAAATGAAATTCTTTAAAATTTAAAATAAGAGAACTGTATTGATATATATATATATATATATATATATATATATATATATGAATAGTAAAAAGAAGACGATATGATATTTCAAATATTAAAGCTTAGATATTATTAGCCCTATCGCCCTATGGACACCTAACACAGAACTAGAAGTACTACATATTTGTGATAAGAAACAAGAACTGGATTTCCTTGAAATTAGAAGACACTTAAGAGACAATATGAAGTCGTCAATGAACAGATAAATCTAGGGAGTTCTTCACTATTAAGCTGTCTTCTTAAGTAATAATTGTAAAGATCAGCTGATAATAGTTTTCCTGATTTCCTATATCATTGCACAGTTATACTGATCTTAAAGGGAAAAAAGATATCCAGTATATTCCCTTAAGGCTAATAATATCTATACTTTAATATCTATAATATATCTTCTTTTTTCTATTCATATATATTAAGTCAAACACAAGATAGCCAAAAATAATGGTTAAACATTATGTAGGCATCACAGGTAACTGTCATTCTGATGATGATATTTAGTAATATTGAAACAATTGTCACTGTTTTCAATATATTGTGGAATTATTTAGAAACAGTTAGTTTCTTATAAAAAGTAATATAAGTAGATTCCACACAGTAAGGGTAAAAACAGTAAATTTCTAATGGATTATATAAGTCAACAACTATTATAATTCTCTTGTGTTAATAAGTATTCCAGCTATACCGGAATCTGGGTGTGCAGTCATGTATTCATATTCAACTGCAGAATAATATATCATTTTGGAGTGATCTATTGTATGGTTAAAATGTAATTAAGACGTCAATCTGTTGGTTTGGATGGTAGATTTCTATTTTTATATTATATATCGAGTAATTATATTATACACTTTAAAAATCGTCCAAAGTCAATTATTGTGCAGTATTAAAGCGAGTTTTCTGTGTCTTGCAGGTAGGAGCCATTATTGGTAGGCAGGGTTCGACGATAAGACAAATAACACAACAAACCAGGGCGCGAGTGGACGTTCACAGGAAGGATAATGTTGGTTCTTTAGAAAAAGCCATTACTATTTACGGAAATCCAGAAAATTGTACCAACGCATGTAAGAGAATTTTAGAAGTTATGCAACAAGAGGCAAATAACACAAATAAAGGGTAAGATTATCATAATAGAATCATCTATCTAGAACTTACTTGGACTAGGTCATGTGATATAAGTTGTCGATTAAATATACTTCTATCATTGTTGCTTCTCCTGGGCCATTCCCATTCGTTTCTGACAATTCATTTTATTCAAACGCACTTATACCATTGAAATATACCTACATATACACGATATTGTACATAATGGTAAAGTTCAAGGTTTGTGACAACTTTAAGGTTACTGTTGAAGTCACTTATAGTTGACATTTCTTGTACATTCAATTGTGATATCCAACTATCTATACTCATTTTTTTATTGATCTACAGTTAAAAATAATCAAATATAGAATTCGACTTGAAAAGCACCAATAATTAATTGCCTTTTAAATTAAAACTGAATTTCAAAAACGATTAAATAAACTGTTTTTGAAGCCGAAAATAAAAAAAAAATGAACTGTTCCGTCAAGAAATTTCTTCCAGGTTTGATTCATGCGCTAATATCCTGAACTAATTATAAAGCTATCTACTGTTTAATTCCAGCTCTATGGTAAAGTAAAGAATCAGCCCTCATACTATCAATGAAAATAGAATATATATTCAGCATGGTATTTTCAAGGGCAAGCTTTATAAATATGACATAAGGAAAAAAGTGTACGAATGGTTATCCTTATTCCTACATAACAGGTCAAAACTGTTAATAAAAGAAATACATATATGTCTGATCTTATGATAAACACAAAGGGGTTCCACAGAAATCCATACGTTCTGTGTATAAATAAGCTATCTTCTGTTATACCAGAATCATTTACTACTCTCTATGCAGATGATTCAACATTTTTGTTTAGTGATAAAGACCCAAACATCTTAAAGGCAAAAATTGGGAATTCATTATTGAAATTTTCTGCCTGGTCCAGTGATCAATCTTTATTATTTAATACATCTAAAACGAATTTCATTTCTTTCCATCCTCGTCAAAAAGCTTTCTCTTCTGACTTTGATATATTGATTGGCAACTCAGACATAACAAAAACAGTAAATATGAAGTTTCTGGGAGTGTTTTTTGATTCAGATTTGTCCTTTAAAACTCACTGTTTAAATTTATCAAAGATGTTAAATTCTAAATGTTTTCAAATTAGAAATTTAAGGAAAACACTTAATTTAAATCACATTTCTTTACTTTATTTTAGTGAAATACGGTCTAGGATTAGTTATGGAATTTGTATTTGGGGAGTTCACCTCATGCTAAAAATGTTTTTATGTCACAGAAAATGGTTCTAAGATGTATTTCAAATATCTCATTTGTATCCTCCTGTCATCCTGTTTTTATCGACTTGAGAGTTTTAACTATGTACGGCCTTTATATAATGTATTTAATCACATTAATTCATAGAAATAAAGGCGATTATTTGCGGGGTAGTGATATTCATGATCATGACACAAGATATAAATCTGATTTATGTATACCTTACCAGCATAATCTGTAAGAAATCACCTGAAGTAATGGGAATTAAACTATATAATAGTCTCTAACAAAGTTTCAAAGATATTGCCTTGATGCATAAATTTAAAGAGAAAACTAAAAACGATCTCATTGACATGTGTCCTTATTCGGTTGAAGAATATTTTGGAAATACTCGTAGAATTTTGTCTAAACTGCAGCGCATACTTTGTTTGATTTTATTTTGTAAAGTATCTGTGTGTTTCTTGATTTTTATAATATTTTCTGTATGTGTACGTTTGTATTGCTAAGTTCTAATATAAGTCCTGGTTTTAGCTGGACTTTTTCATTTTAATTTGCTTATATTTGACCTGTCTTATGTCATTTTATATTGTGATATCAATAAACTTCATTCTATTCTATCTAATATGTAATAAATTACAAAATTAACCACTTTGAATGATTTTGGTATCATTAATCACTTTCAATAGAAAATGCTGTCTCACATTACAGTTTAAATTACTGCAGACAGTAATGCCAATGACTAAATATTTTGTAAGCCTCCAAACAAATTGCAATGAGTTTTATATTCCTATTACATAGTGTACTGTTTTCATTATATTTAAAAAAAGTCTTTCTATTCTTTAAAATATACATTTTCACTTAACATTCTTTAGTTGTGATGTACAGAATTTATATTTAATATCTGTAAGTTTGGTTTAATAATAATGAATAAACGTGTATTTCTTTATTTTTAGCGAAATTTCTTTGAAAATATTAGCCCACAACAACCTCATAGGAAGGATAATAGGCAAGGGCGGTAACACTATAAAAAGAATAATGCAGGACACCGATACTAAGATTACCGTTTCTAGTATAAATGACATCAATTCTTTCAACCTGGAACGTATTATTACTGTTAAAGGATCAATTGAGAATATGAGTCGAGCTGAATCCCAAATTAGTTCGAAATTAAGACAAAGCTATGAGAATGACCTACAAGCTATGGCGCCCCAGACAATGATGTTCCCAGGATTACATCCAATGGCGATGATGGCTACTGCAGGTTAGAATATATATATTGCATGATATTTTGAATTCAAACAATATAAAACGCCAAATTTTAGTACCACTAGAAATATAACTTGATCTAGTGTGAAGAAGAAAATGATTTAAATTTTTGTTTTATTTATTGTAGACTAATTTCTATCTCTTTCTGAGGTCAATGTATTGTACAGGACTAAAAATAACATTTAAGATGATTTTGTGTTTCAAGTTAGTGTATTTTTTTGAGAAATTAAATACTCTACTAGACATTGATCGATAATTTTATTTTTCAAAGGGGATTTTGTTAATATGGTTTGCATATTACTTTTCAGTATTGAAACGATAGGCTCTTAAACCTTTAAAACATTGATACTCTTATTGTACATAAACATTGACATTTGGTTTTCTTCATGTTCTGATAAAAAGGTGAAATGAATACCACCGGAAACCACGAACTTGTATTCAATTAAATTTTGAATTCGCTAAGTGAGTCGAAGATTTGCTGAAATTGAATAAGAACAAGTGGTATCTTCGGAAGATATCTTTTGTTTCCATTGACTACAAATGTTACTGTTACAGAATGAAATAGTGATCGTATGGTCCACAATGTCTGGGCAAGGAGTTATTAGATCTTACTTCATTGAGCAAAGCAGGCAATGTTCATCTACAGTACTGCATCAAGTTCTCACATAGTAAGATCACTTTCAAGGCTTAAAGTTTCATCCTTGGTAGCCAGTGTTCTCATCAAGTTAGAATATTCTACTCAAACCTTTTTGTAATATTTCACATTTTACCGAATTCTATTGTGAAAGCCTTTTGATATTTTCCTGAAGCACCTTCAATGTGTAATATGGATAATAATTACCCCACTTTTATAATAGGTTTATTGCTCTATAATTTCATTAGTTTTCTCTAGCTCAATTTTAATATTTTGGTGCCATAGCTGTTAATATACTGTTATATATGAAAGGATTTTAAGAGTTTCAGTTCTATAGATACATAATTAAAAAATGGAATATTGGTTTTTGTAAATGATTGTTATTTTGTAAGAAATGCGGTTCACCCAATTAGATCATATTATAACAGGCCAGTATTTCTAGCTCACAATTGATTTATGAACAAATACTTTTGTTTTTTTACATGGCTAAACTAGTTTCCAATATTTTTAAATAAATATTTTGATTCCAAAATATAATTGTTCTTGGGAAAACCAAATTTGTTAATTAGTATGATTTGAATAAATTGGAAAATGTCATCAGTCAGTCTGAAGGTTTTATTGTTTTATTTGTGGTATAATATCCTCCCTCATTCAGTGATTGTACATTTACTTCAAAATTCAGATAAATACTAACTGGATATATACAGGACAGCTTAATCATTAACACTTTTCTATAGTTCATTGATAACTTGCAAGGAGAATAATATTAAGTAAATATGAAAACTTACGCAAATTTATTGATTTACAATTGAATTGGGTGACATGTATCCAGCCGATCTTCTTCGCTATTAAAAAAAAGATATCATCATCAGCCTTTATCAATCCAGGACAAAGGCCTCTCCTAGATGTTTCCACTTTGCCCTATTTTCTGCAATTCATCTTCATTATGCTCCCATAAACTTGACAATCACATTTCTCCAACTATATTGTGGTTCCTTCTGTAGCTTTTTCTTATCTCTAGGTACAGAACTTTGGTGGTCAATCTATAATTGCTTCTTCTGGCAGCGTGCCAGCTCATTTCCACTTTTACAACTTTATTCCACAAATGACATCAGTAATTTTGGTTTGTTCTGCCCATGTGTTTCACTTCCTATTTCTACATGTAAATCCCAACATGCATCTCTGGGTTGCTTGAAGTTTTTGCAGTTTGGCTCGTTAATGTCAAATTTTCTAAAGCAGAAGCTAATGCAAGCAAAATACTCTGATCCAAAACTTTTTTTGTTTCAAACAAATTGTAAGGCGATTTTTACATATAGTGCTATGTCTTCCGAATGCTCTCCGGGCAAGTTTAATTCTGTTGTTAATTTTTTTCACTCATTATAATGACTCTGCCGAGATAAGTTTAACTGCAAACTGTGTTTAATTTATCCATATCAATAGTGATCTTTGTGGTGAAATAAAGGAATTTGCCAAAATTTTTGTTTTATGAGGTTCACTGTCAATCCAACAAGCTTACTTTCTTTATTTAATTTTCGAAGCATTTCTTGTAATTCTCTATCGAATGTATTGGAACAATTTAAGTGAAATTGTATCACCTTCTCTTACACTCTTTAAAAAGATATACTTCTGAATATTGTTAGTAATTACTTAGAAACTCTTGTTAGGTGAGCTGATAAAAACATAATGTAATAAAAATTTCGCTTTTTGGTAACTACTTTATAAACATACTGTGTCTCTATAACTATATTCAATATTAAAATAAACGTTTTTAAAGATTAAAACTAACTTTTCCGCATCTATGAGACGCCCTGAACAATATTCTATCATAAAATTGGCACTTGTATACACTTCGGGGGATGTATCGACCTAACAAACTGAAATTTCTCCAAAAATAACCATAAATGTAGTATATCTGGATTTATAGAACCCGCTGTACTCGCTCGAGTCAGCTGAAAATATATAGGGTACATCTATGAGACACCTAAAAAATATTCTATTATAAAATTGGTCACTTGTATGCACTCAGGAGGCTGTATCGTGCTAACAACCCGAAATTTCTCCAAAAAGGACCAAAAATGTGGCACTTCAGGTACCATAGCACCCGTTGTACTAGCTCTGGTGAGCTAAAAATCAATAAGGTTCATCTATAAGACGCCCTGAACAATATCCAAGCATAAAATTGGTCAATTTTATACACTCTGGAGGCTGTATCGTGCTAACAAACTGAATATTCTCCAAAAATGACAAAAATTTGGTACTACAAGTACCATAGCACCCGGTGTACTGGCGTTAGTAAACTGAATATCAATAGGGTTCATCTTTGAGACGCCCTGAATAATATCCAATCATAAATTTGGTCACTTGTATATACTCCGAAAGCTGTATCCTGCTAACTGAAATTTCTCAAAAATTACAAAAATGTCGTACTTCTAGTACCATAGCACCCGTTGTACTGGCTCTGGTGAGCTGAAAATCAATAGGGTTTGTCTGTGAGATGTCCTGAACAATATCCGATCATAAAATTGATCAATTTTATCAACTGTGGAGGCTGTATCGTGCTAACAAACTGAAAATTCTCCAAAAATTTGGTACCCCAAGTACCATAATACTTGTTTTACTGGCTTTAGTGAGCTGAATATCAATAGGGTTCATCTTTGAGACGCCCTGAATAATATCCAATCATGAAATTTGTCGCTTGTATATACTCCGAAGGCCGTATCATGCTAACAAACTGAAATTTGTCAAAAAATTACAAAAATGTTGTACTTCTAGTACCATAGCACCCGTTGTACTGGCGTTAGTAAACTGAATATCAATAGGGTTCATCTTTGAGACGCCCTGAATAATATCCAATCATAAATTTGGTCACTTGTATATACTCCGAAAGCTGTATCCTGCTAACTGAAATTTCTCAAAAATTACAAAAATGTCGTACTTCTAGTACCATAGCACCCGTTGTACTGGCTTTGGTGAGCTGAAAATCAATAGGGTTTGTCTGTGAGATGTCCTGAACAATATCCGATCATAAAATTGATCAATTTTATCAACTGTGGAGGCTGTATCGTGCTAACAAACTGAAAATTCTCCAAAAATTTGGTACCCCAAGTACCATAATACTTGTTTTACTGGCTTTAGTGAGCTGAATATCAATAGGGTTCATCTTTGAGACGCCCTGAATAATATCCAATCATGAAATTTGTCGCTTGTATATACTCCGAAGGCCGTATCATGCTAACAAACTGAAATTTGTCAAAAAATTACAAAAATGTTGTACTTCTAGTACCATAGCACCCGTTGTACTGGCGTTAGTAAACTGAATATCAATAGGGTTCATCTTTGAGACGCCCTGAATAATATCCAATCATAAATTTGGTCACTTGTATATACTCCGAAAGCTGTATCCTGCTAACTGAAATTTCTCAAAAATGTCGTACTTCTAGTACCATAGCACCCGTTGTACTGGCTTTGGTGAGCTGAAAATCAATAGGGTTTGTCTGTGAGATGTCCTGAACAATATCCGATCATAAAATTGATCAATTTTATCAACTGTGGAGGCTGTATCGTGCTAACAAACTGAAAATTCTCCAAAAATTTGGTACCCCAAGTACCATAATACTTGTTTTACTGGCTTTAGTGAGCTGAATATCAATAGGGTTCATCTTTGAGACGCCCTGAATAATATCCAATCATGAAATTTGTCGCTTGTATATACTCCGAAGGCCGTATCATGCTAACAAACTGAAATTTGTTAAAAAATTACAAAAATGTTGTACTTCTAGTACCATAGCACCCGTTGTACTGGCTCTGGTGAGCTGAAAATAAATAGGGTTCCTCTGTGAGATGTCCTGAACAATATCCAATCATAAAATTGGTCAATTTTATACACTGTGGAGGCCGTATCGTGCTAACACATTGAAAATTCTCCAAAAGAGACCAAAAATTTGGTACTCTAAGTACCATAGTACTTGTTGTTCTGGCTTTAGTGGGGTTCATCTTTGAGACGCCCTGAATAATATCCAATCGTGAAATTGGTCACTTGTAGTCTCGTGCTAACAAACTGAAATGTGTCAAAAAATTACAAAAATGTCGTACTTCAAGTAGCATCCGCTGTACTGGCTCTGGTGAGCTGAAAATCAATAGGGTTAATTTGTGAGATGTTCTGAACAATATTAAATCATAAAATTGGTGACTTGTTGCACTCCGGAGGCTGTATTGTGCTAACAAGACATGTAACGAAATGTGGCTGACGACATACACACTGGATTTTTTTCTAAAAACCGTTTTTTCATATTGTTCTTGATGGAAAATGTAAAAATAACTCAAAAAAAATTCAAAATTCCAACTTTTTTTTGAAGTTATCCAATACTTTTCTCGCATTTTAGATAGGTTGGGCGGAAAAGTAAAAACATTTAAACATATTGAAATATAGGTAACACAGTGGATTCTTAACAAGAAAATATAAAAGAATTTATATCAAAGTAAATATCAAAACATTGCAATTTTCAGACCTTTGTGGTGGATTTTTGATCAAAAATGCAAATTTAAATATTGAAAATCTGTTTTATCTAGTACGGTATCCGCCAAAATAAACAGTACCGAAACAGAGAGTGCTGTGGAGTTGTTTATGTAATATGGATTTGTCATATTTGACTTAATTGTCATTAGTTGATATATTAATAGTACGCTGCAGTTAAATTTGATTTAAAAATGGTTCTAACAACGGAAGAAAAAGTTTTTTTGGTAGAGCATTATTTTCGTTCATACGGAAAAGGTCGTAATGATGGTCCAAGCTTAGAACAGGTGTCAATAAAATATCAACAAAAATTTAATAAAGCAGCTCCTAGTAAAAGTGTGATGTTAGCTGTTGTTGAAAAATTTCGTCGCACTGGTAGTGTATTGAGTCAACGTAAAGGTTCTTCAGGTCGTCGAAAAACAGTATGCACTAACGAAAATGAAGGACGTGTTTTTAACCAAGTTGTGCAATCACCTCAAAGAAGTCTTGTAAGAACTGCATGTAAACTCAACATTAGTGAAACGTCTTTACGTCGCATGTTCAAATCAATTGGTGGTTATCCATACCGTATTCAAGTTGGACAACGACTAAATGCTGCGGACAAACGTTTATTTTTATTTTCGGTACTGTTTATTTTGGGGGATACTGTAAATAGTGCGCTTCTCCATTTTGCTAATATAATTAGAGATTAATTTAATCAGAAATCTGTAAGTAGGTGAATAGGCAAATTTGGATCAATTTCATGGATCATGGACATTCAGATCTTCAGCCCTTTCCTCTCTGATAAAATTTGAACGCCACTTTTCATATGGTTTATAATTATTATAAATTTTTAGATTAATAGTAGATAAATTTTTGATTATTCCAAAATTTATTTCTGAAATTCTTAATCAAATACTGAGTTTGACATTTAATTTCAATGGCATTTGCCTTAAAGAAATTTTTTTCTACATATTTGAAAATAAGTACTTCGCAGTATGTAATAGGATTATTCAAAACATTTCGCATTACTTAACCACTTTATGGTCTCGATCTAAAGCCTGTCAAATAAACTGCAATACCTGACAATTTATTGTGGAATTTTGCAAACCATTTTAACTTAATAAGATGTGCACTTAATTGTATTTTTTTAATAAAGAGAAGAAATTTTTGTAACTGTGATGAAAAGTGAATTATATGCAGTCATATTTTGAGATCAAAATTTGAAAAAGGAATTCAAAATAGCAAAAACATAAACAATCTTTGAGTGATCATTGAAAAATCAATTAAACATGTATAATATTATAAATTGGATTGCAGTTTATCCAACAGTTTACTTTGGGTGGAAAACAAAATAGAAACATCATTGTTTCACATCTCTATATTGTCAAGTATATATGAATCTGTTGATAATTTATTTGTTATGATTAGAAAATTGAAGCCATATAAGAGTAAAAAATTATTTTTATCTGGCATCAATTTTCAACAAAATATATTGCCAAAGACTTTTGAATCATTTTCAAAATCCTTATGACAAACAGAAATTATTGTATATACAGTAACACGTTGAAAAATTATTTAGTTTATCTTATTTTTTTATTCAATTTTATCCAAAAGTAATTTATTCAGTTTTGATTTAAAGTATATTGTATATTCAACTGTAATTGTCGTTAAATAATTTCTAATATGTCATTATAATGTTCTCCTTAAAGGAATTGGCTATGGTTCAAGAGGGCTTTACACAGGTCAGGCTCCTTATCCCGGTATGTACCCCGCAGGAACACAATCCGGTGGTGATACCCAAGAAACTACTTACTTGTACATCCCCAACAACGCCGTCGGTGCCATCATCGGTACCAAAGGATCTCACATTAGAAACATCATTAGATTCTCCGGTGCGTCGGTTAAAATTGCGCCTATTGACGAAACGAAACCGCAGGAAACGCAAAACGAGAGAAGAGTTACCATCGTTGGATCGCCAGAAGCACAGTGGAAAGTGAGTTATTTTAAATTTGGTAGAATATTGAGTTAACATTCATAGTGTATTCTCAACAATGTTATCCTGCAGTCTTCTTGGGAATGGCGTAGATTTTTTTTGGTAATTTTGTATCAAACTGTAAGTCTATGACGGTGTTTAATTATTCTGACGTTATTCCATTGCTGAAAAGTGATTTTTTCAAAAACGTTTATAATCTAAAGCGTCTTTCTTTATAAGTATCAGTTGAAAATATGTTCGATTTCCAATCAAACAGATTTTCGTCTAACTCGTGACCTAGTACCCAATGTTCAGAGAAGTATTCTATTACGTTTACAAAATGGATTGCACCTTTTGTTCTTACATATTGCATCAACCAACTTTATTATTTGCGTTTTTCCTAACTTTGTAAGACGTTAACTGAACCCGCGATCTGTCGATCCAGAGTCTAGGTGCTAACCACAGAGTCATCAACTCCCTACAAGTGAATCAAGTTACATTTAGAAAGGAACAATATATTCGTTGCTAGTGTAGGATTTTATCTGTCAACCAAATATGAATATAAATCTATCTACCTAGTAGACCAAGATATCACTTCCATGCTAATATTCAGGCGGAATAGTTGAATTTTATTCATTGGAAAATAGTTATTTTTAAAAATTGATTTATCGTTAAAGTGAAAGAGTTTGTTCAAATGAAACCTATAGAGTTATACCGCAGACTTAGGGAAAAAATTCAAAAACTAAACAGTGTTAAACCAGACTTTTTTGTAAATGAAAACTTAAAAAGTGATGCCCGTAAAAAATAATCCTAAACAGTTAATCAAAGTGAAAACCTCTCCAAGAAAAACCATTAAAAAAGGTACGTTCAAATCGAAAACTTCAAAAAGACAAAAACTAACAAACACACATAAAAACTGACACAAAAAAGTGTATGGAAAAATACTGAGAAGTCTAATTCATCAAAAGAAGAAGACGAATCACGTACCATCGCAGATCCACCAAACATGAAGCACACAGAATACACCGAAGAATTACAAAGAATCAAATCTAAAACACGTGATCTAAAAATACGAAATTTAAATTACCACTAAATTGTATTTTTAGATGATAAAGAATCAGACACTCTCAAACCAAATATAAATTCTAACATTATAAACATTCCCATAACCTGTCTTGACACAATTGACATATTAACCCTTAATAAGTGTATCGAACTTTCAAAACCGTTAGAAAAGTGTATAGGACAGACAAACTGACTCAGAAAAGTGTCTAGGAAGTCCAATATTAGAAAAGTGTCTAGGAAGCCCACAAGAAGAAAAGTGTCTAGGAAAAACTGAAAATAAAAAGTGTATGGGAAACCTAGAAACCGAAATTACACCAGAAAAGTGTATATCGAAGAGTACTACACCAGACCCAACACTGGAATTTTCAGTTACCACTTGCAGAGGGAAAATAACAGAGAGAACATCTACCCCAGATAAAATATCTAATTTAAATAAACAACAAAACCACATAAATATGAAAGAGGACACGACTGGATACAAATCCAGTTCATCAGATGAAGACTTGAACAATACATCAAAAAATCAACGATGACACAAGCTCTTGTGCATAAGCAAGTAAGCCAATCATGGGCACAAGATGTTGAAAATGAGCTAACAGACAAAGCAGCCCATGATAACTTTGTCTCACAATGCGAAAATATTACAAAAAAAAACGATAGTAACTAGAACCTTGGACATGATTAGTAAAAAGAAGCAGATGGAAGACATAAACGCAATAACCATAATCCCTGCAGAACAAATGGACGTTACAACACAACAAACAGAATTTGTTCTGCCAAAAAAAGTCATGTCCTTTAACAACATGATAAAACAATCAAAAAAACATACTGTTACCATAATGAATAACAGACATGAAACTTTATCTGAGGAAGAGGCGCCAGCGAGACAGCAACAAAAAAAAAACGAAAAAAAACTAAATTTAGTAAATACAATACATCAGACGACAGCTCTGATGAAATTAATAAAAATCAACACTAAATGTCCAAAACAAATTACAAAAACTGTCAAAAAAACATATCATCCTGTCCCCCCCCATCGTGATTGATGGGAATGTTCAGCGCACAAAGATATGGTGCTGGGACTCAAAGAATGTGTAACTAAATTAAATATACAACTAATTCAACAATAATATTCACAAAGGAGACCGAAGACTTCCACAGTTTAAAACAAATATTAAGATCTGAAAAAGTTCCATTTCATACCTACACTAGAAAGGATGAGAAAACTCATGCGTTCGTATTGAGAGGACTAGCTGAAGGTCTAGAAATGGACGAAATTAACCCTCTAGCAGGCCAATTTTTTTTTCTTCGAAAAATAACGTTTGGTTATATTTTTGGTGCCTAGAACACGAATTTGGAGTCTGATAATACAAAAGATTTATTATTTCCACTCCAGGTGGGAAAAAAGGTAGCCCGCCAAAAGGCGGGTTAGCCAGGGAATGGAAACTGAAACAAATTAGCTGTGTTGTTCTTTCATGTTATATTTCATAAAAGTAGTATGAATGTGGGACATTATAAATTGAGATTACAAGTGATTTATAAAAAAGTTAACATAAATGACTAACACTATGGTTTGGAATGATAAATTTGAAAACATTTTTTGCTCGATGAAAGGCACAAATTAACTTTACATTTGAGGCAATACATTTGTGTTTCCGATTTGCAGCCAGTCAATTTACAGGTGCGTTTACCTATTTTACGATCTAGTTGATCAGGCATATGACCAAAATCATCGTAACGTGCATCTAAACCCAATCCATATGATTTTTTAACACCTCTTGGAACCACTATTGCAGGACTTGTTACATTGCTTGAAGGTCTTCCCACTGGTCTTTTAGCTAGTTTCTGTTGATAAAAACATAATCCATTCGCAACTTGACAACGGAATTTAGGTAACTCTGGAGTCACTCTTTCCTGTGCTACTCCTGCTCCATGAATGCGTCTGTGAAGAAGGTAAGCATTAACCATTGCCATGTCAATGAAATGATAGAATAACTTCAATGAAGCACTTTGCGTCTTGAGACGGATATGGTACCGGCCAATCAGACCATCCATAAGATCCACACCTCCCATGTGATGGTTATATTCCCTGATAATCCGTGGGCAATCAACTTCCACAAACTTTTTGTTTTTTCGTTCATATCTACTTATTTTTGTCGGTGGTGTTGGTGTAACTGTTGCTGTTAGATACGGTTCTACACCAACATATGTAGATGCGAGTCTAACACTTTTATTATCTTTCCATATTACAGTGGTAATATCTACACCAAGAGCGGTACCTACATACTCTTCAGAATAGCCTCTATTCTTTGCCGTCATTGCGTTATCCTTCGGCAGCTTGCAGTTGGGAATACGATCTGCACGAATTGTACCTAATGCGTAAATACCACGACTTCTTAGATATACCAAAAGAGGTAATGATGTGTAGAAATTGTCTGTATAAATTATATGATTTTTGAAGTCTGGAACTGTCTGCGAAAGACGTACAACCACATTACCTGTTGCTCCTAAGTCTGGACTACCAGGTAGAACTACATTATCATTTTTGCCACAGTAAACTTCAAACCGATAAGAAAAACCGCTGGAATCACACAGTACAAATAATTTCATTCCCCATTTATGAGGTTTCTTCGGCATGTATTGTCTGAATGAACTTATCATCTTTGTAGAGCACATTTGTTCATCAATGCATAACCGAGCTAACTTCGGTACGGAATCAAAACGTTCATTGAGATGGTTAGATACTGGTCTGATTTTGAAAAGTGGATCGTGTTCGGGATGAGTTCGATCTTTCATTGTGGAAAAATCATTGAATCTTATATATTTACGAATTTCGTAAAAACGTTTGGATGTTATGATTGTTCGAATAGCTTCGAACGAATGTTCACCCCAGTATTCTTCCAAACTTGGGTATCTGTATACAGACATATAGACAAGTGTTCCGATGTATTGTCGGATATCTATGCTGCTTACCTTGAATTTTGTGTTGACGTCCAGTTGTCGTGCACCCAGATTGGTATAATTGGCTATTTTTGTCAATAGCTCGTCATTAAAAAAATAGTTGAAGCAGTCAAATGGTGTATGCAGCTCATTGAACCTCTCGGGTAATCTTTCATCACCTCTAAATACCACTGCATTACGATGAAGTTGTAAATGTTTCTTTCGCCACACAATATTCTGGAATTCTTTTGATTTGAGAATTATTTCACCAGGGTTACCAACAAATCCACCACCATTTGATGGAATATTTGGCCCACTTGCCTCTTCCACTGGTAATGGTGAACGTGGTCGTTTGACACGTCGATTTTTTATACGTTTGCATTCCGTAACAATCGCTTCAGATGATGGTTCTGTCTGAGGTGATTTACCTGCTGCAAATGATGGTCCTGCTTGAGGTAATACTTCTGCTTCAAATTCTCGTTCTTCAATTGATTCACCTGTTCTTTCTACTTCCGTAAGCTTTGCAGTGATATTACAACTAAGAAAATCAGCAGATGTAGATCTATCCATGTGCTCTACACATTCTTCTATTAGTTCCTCATCTTCACGTGATACTTCAAAATCTGGGTCTTTCACACTATCGTCGTCATCGAAGTCACCGTTCAAATCTGTCTCTGTTTCGGATTCAACATCGCTACATGCTTCCATAATTTGCCGAATTTCAGCTTCTGATAACTTTTCCAAATTCCACGTTTTGTTTCGAACATCATGATATCCAGGCAATCTCTCGTCTTTTCCGTTTGAAGACATTTCTATAACAATAAAATACAATATTACAATCATCAATCAGCAGCGGTCAGTTACTGAATATGTTAGAAACTATGCCAATCCCAGCCTGCCTGCCTTTTGGCAGGCTGCTTTTGGGGGTCACTTATGACCATTACTTCTTAGAAAATGCATGATCTGATTTGTTCATAACAAAAAAGAAGTTATTTTTTACTCACCAATAATTTTTTGAAGTCCGGAAAATAACTATAAATATTTCTAATATTTTCACCAATGTAACACCTAAACTACTTATAATTATTACGCCCAACTCTCACGATAGCATATGTTCAACTGACCGTACCTCTCAAACGAACGGTACGATCCCACTCAACTCATGACCAGTCTGTCAAATGAAAACAGACAAAAGGCTGTCGTGCCAGTTAAAACCAATAAAAATTTTACCTAGAGAGATAACTTGATTTAGATGGAGCCCGCCAAAAGGCGGTGCGGCCTGCTAGAGGGTTAAAGAAGAACTTTCACACTTATAAAATCAACATTAAGGACATATACCGGATGCTCACCAAAGCAAGGCCATTATATTCAGTTATCACAGAACCAAAAATAACATTGGATTACCTCAACAAAAACGTGAGGGTATTGGAGCATACAAGAATACAATGGGAATATCGGCGTGAAACAAAGCCGATAATCCAATGTCATATTTGCCAGCTCTGGGGTCATGCCACCTCAAACTGTGGCCGGGTTCCAAGATGCCTGAAATGTGCCGCCTCCCACATAACCCCCGAGTGTCCGAAGGAGAGGTCCAAACCGGCAAAGTGTGCCAATTGCAAAGGCAATCGCCCAGCCAACGCAATGATATGCCCGGAATACATTAAAAGAAGAGACTGGCTCTAAGCAAAAAGAACAAAAACAACAATCAATACAGCACCTAAATATATCCCAGCTACCCCTCCACCGACAAACCCATGGAATAATAAAAATACCCCTTCCCTCCAAGACTTTCCTAGCTTACCTACAAAACTACACCCTCGCCCCTCAACAAAGCATCTCTAGAATCCGAACTACTCCTCAAGCAAACACTGCTCCCGCTGTTGATATAAATAAATTAACTCAACTGAACTCGATGTTTCAAGAACTTCAAGCCACAGTCAATCTAGACGAGCAAACTAGGGCCGTTGCAGACCTACTACACGAGATGAAAGCAGCCACAAACAAATTAGAAAAATTCACAATATATAACAACTTTGTCGCTGGGATTGATAAATATGACATCTAGGCAGGTAGGTGGTAAAACAGGAATTCAAAAACGAAATCTTCTCAAAATAATATTTTGTAATGTAAATGGAGTAATCAGACACTTTCTCGACATTCATAAACCTGATATCTCCTTCTTAATCGAGACTCTTCTCAAATCTAATAAATCCGTGAATTTTAGAAACCCCGATTACAGTCCATATAGTCAAGACCGCCCCGTAGGTGTCGGCGGGGGCGGTCCTGCTCTATTAATAAAAAAAGACATCATATTTCCACTCCTGCAACCATACAACTCATCAATTGAGCATATCTCATCACTCATAGACAATAAAATCAAAATAGTGGAGACACAACAAAAAACTGATAGAATCAGATGTTTTCAACATTACAAGAACGCATAATAGGGTTCTCATAGTGGGTGACTTACATTGTAAGCACCCTCTATGGGACTCCTATGCCACACACGCAAACCCCAACGGAAGTACTCTCCTGAGGTTTAGTGATAATTCGGACTATAACATCTTCAGCACGGACGACCCCACCCACTTTCCCTATTCCGGTTACACCCCAAGCACAATAGACCTAGCTGAAGGTAGAGACATCAAATTGAAAACCATCCCTGACCTTAACTCCGATCACGACCCCATCCTATTAGAATTAAAAATAACACACCATACACTCACCCCCAATTAGATTACTCGATTACACAACCACAAACTGGACATTATACAGAAAACACATAAATGAAAAATTAATAATCACAGACAAAATTGAAAACCAAAGTCAATTAGCTAAATCCCATAATACCCTTCTGGACTATATTAAAATCATAAAGGAAAAAAATAAAATACGAAGAAGATGGCAAGTAAGTAGAAACGACATTGATAGACAAACTCTAAAAGATTATCAAAACATCATAAATACTTTAATATTTGAGCACAGAAACGACGAATGGAAATTGTTCTTAGAAAAGCTTTCACCAAATGACAACTCTTTGTGGAAAATAGTCAAAAAACTGAAAATTAGGAGAGAAGATATAAAAAAAATTGTGTCAAATGGTAGAACATTTACGCAAAAATCGAACATCGCAGAAGCCTTTGGAGAGTATTTCCAGGACAATTTCACGAATAATACAATAAATACACAACACCACCATAAAATAATACAAACTGTATCAGACTATTTACACAAGGTAAACAATAAATAAAACTAACTTAGCCACCACTTCAGAAATATTCAGTACCATTGCTTCACTTAAAAGTAAAACAGCGCTGGGACGGATGGCATATCAAACATCCTCCTCAAAAGCTTGCCTAAAAAAGCAATAGTACAAATTACGCATATTGTTAACTATATAATCAAAACCGGTATCTATCCAGACATGCTTAAGATTGCCAATGTTATCTCCATTACTAAAGCCAATAAATAATCATGTTATGTGGGTAGTTATAGACCTATCTCCTTATTAAATAATATAGCAAAGATGATTGATAAAATCATTCTTAAAAGAATGCAACAATTTGTTGACAAACAACATATTATACTCCAAGAGCAGTACGGTTTCAGAAGTGGACATGTACTGTTGCTAAAATTATTAGAGTATTCAATCACATAAGGGAAGAATTTTATAAGAAAAATAAAGCTGTAATGATTACTATCGACATTCAAAAAGCCTTTGACATGGTATGGCATGAAGGACTTTTATTTAAATAAATGAATCTTAAATTTCCTGAATACTTAATAAAAATTGTTAATTTATATATAAATAATAGAAAATTTTAGTCCTGCGTGAATGAAGGCTTAGCATGGCCATTCTCCATTCAAGCCAGAGTTCCGCAAGGATCAGTTCTTTCACCTTTGTTATATTCCCTATTCGCCCATGATCTACCCTCCGCTCACATTCATGAGAGACAATAAACTATCACTCGCATTAGCACATTAAATTATCTTGGCTACACAGTGCATGGCAGTACCAACGCCAACGCGCACATAATGAAGCAAGTTCAAAAAGCAAAAAGGCAATGAGCAGATTGTACCCACTGATTTGTAAGAAAAGTTGTCTCTCTACACCCAATAAACTGATGATGTATCGGCAAATCATAAGGCCTATATAAAACATACGCCGCACCAGCTTACTACACTGCCACTAAACATAACTTTCACACACTACAAGTGGTGCAAAACAAGTGTCTACGCATGGCAATACCCTACAAAACAGAATATCTAAAACTTCCTAAAAACTCGTGGTTACATGAACAAGCAGACTTGCCCACTATCAAGGACTTCATAACTAAAATTTCAAAAAACTTTTATAATTATTGCTTACCCCAAAATCTTCGCAAAACACTCAGAGCCGCTAGTCGCGCA
The DNA here is from genome assembly GCA_963921935.1 of Galeruca laticollis. Taxonomy (NCBI): domain Eukaryota; kingdom Metazoa; phylum Arthropoda; class Insecta; order Coleoptera; family Chrysomelidae; genus Galeruca; species Galeruca laticollis. The sequence goes on along the minus strand of OY998182.1, from coordinate 115,988,301 downwards.
GAAGACACCAGAGATAGTGGATGTAGGCTTCTGCATGGTAATTTATTCACATAACAAGTTGTTTAATTTCAAACAACCAAATACATCGAGTTAGAGGTTAACCTTGTTACCTCTAATGAACCAAACATCCCTATACACAAAACATATACCCTTCTAAAAGGAACATCTGTGATGTTGCTGTTTCTCACAGTCTAATCACTCTGTTCGTTTTGAAACCCTGTTTTTCAGCTGCTTTTCAGGGATAAACAAGTCGAAATAGCTGTGGAGTCATACTTATGAATATGGGACAAAGTGAGTTATACAGTGAATATAAATGGATAATACTCAAATACAAGGTGCCATATATATACCTACATACATAAACGATTGTACCAGGACTGCCAGAATATCCGCCTTGTGTATATATTTTTTTCTGAATACAATTGTTAATAACATAACATAAATTATTGTAAATAAAGACATTTTAAAACAAATAACCAAGATATCATGTAACAAAAATTGTGAAAACTGTTCAGTTTCTTGAATAAAGTAAATTTACAAGATGTTTAACAATGTTGTAAATGATAAGAAGCTAACATTATAAAGTATTCGACTAGCAAATAAAAAGAATGTAACTGCATAAAAAACACTGAATATGCACTGACATTCCACAAATTTCGAAACTTGATTGAAGATACTTTTAAGGCAATCCAGACAATTATTTGTATCACAAAGAGTGATCAGACAAATTGTAAATAGTATGTTCTTAAACATGTAAAAATCTACTCAATTTTTTAAAGAAAAGTACAGGTCCATGTCTAGGAATTATCAACAGGACAATTCAAATTCAATTGATTTATGATTGATAGTTACATAGATATGCAAACAAATGTAATACAAAGGAAATGAAATATTTTTACAAATTAAATATAATCATAAGACATCTATTTTTACTTCACTATACATAAATATTAGTGGAATCTACCCACAGTGCTATTTTAAGTTTTGTCACCTTTGAATTACATTAAACAAGGTCGAACTTTGCCACAAGGTTAAGGTCAGATTACTGTCATCTAAGTTGAATTAACTTTGTTGAAAAGGTAAACATATTAATTTTCATGCATTCATCATTACTACAATTTACATTACATGTGTCTATGCTACCTCAAATATCTACTGTACAGGGGCATTTTCTGACACTGCATTTTTCTTCACTTAAGCGAATTATGACCAAGATTATTTACAAGATATATGGAAGTTTTTTGCCAATCATTGAATTTTATTCAAGCAATTTTTTCAACATTAAAAATAATTCCATTTTATGGTCAGTCTGAATATTTCAAGACAATGTAAATAGCACCTATAAATTTATTTTATGACTATTTATCGGTTCTATAGTATAATAACAAAACAGATTTTCCACTGTGCCGACATTTCATAACAATTTGAATCCTTTATCAAGGCTACAAAGATATACATGCATCTGGTGATTATGAATTTTAAATAATCAATAAAAATTTTACAAACTTTAAAAGCTTAAAAACTCCTGCTCATGTAAAAATTTAAAAATTCAAATTTTTTTAAAAAATTGAAAAAAAAATCTCATAGCAGCCCTCAAAAATGTCTCTAAGAATTTTTAGTTATAACATAACCATAAACATATCTAAGGTTATAACAAATACTTGTTTGAAATTAATATAAGATTATGTCTTATAAAATTCAAGTATTATTAATTAATTTTAAAAGCAGTGTTTTAGTTTTATTTCTAGAATATCCCGATAATATTCTTTGAGAAATATATAAGTCTTACCTTTACATCCAAGTTCGTTTTTTTCTCGATTTCTTTGAGGCTGGAAATGATTTTGGGAAGGGAAGGGAGAATTGAGGAAAACACCACACTTGTAGAAATGAATTACTAGACCGAAAGCACTCCGTAAGGCAAAAATAACCTTTTCCCGAAACAAAAAAAATCTATTATTAACGAACAATAGGAATTGCAAAATAGATATCAGGACCGACTCACTCCGACTCTAATTAACTCCTTCGTTTTATTTTATATCTGACATAAATTACTGAAAGCGACGTTGCCAAATCCTCCCCACAAAATTCTTTTACTAAATCAAGTTATGCTATGACAAGCAGCTACTCAAATACATAAATTAGTATGCCTTTTTTTATTTGCATTACTTTTTAACAAATTTTCAATCAAACTTCCAATTTCATTTTTCCTGCAACTAAAGAGACCTTGTAAATATGGCAAAGCATTGAAAGTGTCCGCAAGTGAGCTTAGAATGTGACTCGATGTTTGGGGCAAGAAAAAATCAAAACAAACATATCTATTTTATTTGTTAATCTGAGATTATACCCTTAATGTTTGTAAAATTATAATTAATAAAAATATTGAGAGAATTTTAACACCAGTAATGACTGAAAATGCATGTAGATATTTTAAGATTCCTTATGTTAAGGGTCTTTAGGAAAAATTGAAACACATACTACAAACTGAAAGAACAAAAATCGTATTTTACCATACAAAAACGGTAGAGCTCATTTCAACCAAGAAGTACATAATGACTCATCCAAATCTGACCAAACGCTTGTCAGCTGGTGATCAGTGGCGTAGGGAAATTTCACTAGATAAGGGGTCGCATGAATAAAACTTGAAAAATTGAACAATTATTCTGTTCTATTTTTCAATGTTCTTTTATTTAAATAAACGGTTTTACAGATTAAAACTAACTTTTCCGCATCTGTGGCCCCGAACAATCTTCTATCATAAAATTGTTACTTGTATACACTTCGGGGGATGTATCGTGCTAACGAACCGAAATTTCTCCAAAAATAACCAAAAACTTAGTATATCTGGATTTATAGGACCCGCTGTACTCGCTCTAGTCAACTGAAAAGCAATAGGGTACATCTGTGAGACACCTTGAACAATACTTATTCATAAAGTTGATCAATCGTATACTCTCTGGAGGCTGTATCGTGCTAACAAACTGAAAATTCTCCAAAAATGACAAACATTTGTTACTGCAAGTACCATAGCACCCGTTGTACTGGCTTTAGTGAGCTGAATATCAATAGTTTTCATCTTTGAGACGCTCTGAATAATATCCAAACATAAAATTTGTCACTTGCATATACTATGGAGGCTGTATCGTGCTAACAAACTGAAACTTCTCCAAAAATGACAAAAATATCGTACTTAAAGTACTGTAGCACCTGATGTATTGGCTCTGGTGAGCTGAAAATCAATAGGGTTCATCAGTGAGATGTCCTGAATAATATTCAATCATAAAATTGGTGACTTGTTGAACTCCGGAGGCTGTATTGTGCTAACAAACTGAAACTTCTCAAAAAATGACAAAATGTCGTACTTCAAGTACCGTAGCACCTGTTGTAGTGTTTCTGGTGAACTGAAAATCAATAGGGTTCATCTGTGACTTGTCCTTAACAATATTCAATCATTAAATTACTGACTTATTGCACTCCGGAGGCTGTATCGTGCTAACAAGAAATTAAAGGAAAAGTGGCCGACAATAACGACGACATACACACAGGATTTTTTTTCTAAAAACCGTTTTTTCGTGTTGTTGTTGAGGGAAAACGTAAAAATACCTCAAAAAAATTTCAAAATTCCAACTTTTTTTGGGGTAAACCAAGGTTGGGCGGAAAAGTAAATGTACAAATTGTGTTTACCTTACAAACAATTCTATAATATATCGTGCAAATTTGACCAGTAAAAAATTTGCTTCATTTAATTCATATTTCTCAATAAATTTATATTGACAGAATTGACCAAATCACTTTTTATTATTATGAATGTCAAGTATAATAATGCCATCATTCACGTTTTAACATGACTTTAGTTGAAGAAAATTTTACATTTGATTATGAAACTGACTCTTACCTTGACAATAATGCCAACAGCAATCAAATTCGAGCAGTAATTGAAATTATATTATGAGCAGGTACAAAAACGCTCAATTTTTTTGTAGCAATTTTATTTATTAATTATTACAATGTATTTACTCCCTCCAAAAAATCTTCTTCTTCATTTTCGTCGTCTGTAAACCACAAGTCCTCCTCCTCATCCGACTTTCCTGTATTTACCACGAAGTTTAATCCGTCTTGGCTGTTACCGATGAGATTCTCCTTAAACATATAATCTTCGACAACTCTGTCAACGTGCCTGCAAATATTCTTCAAATCTTTTTTTGTGTTAATTTTTGGACATTGTCCATTTTAAAAGTGGCGTGTCTGGCAGCCACTTCATTTTTGACAAAAGCCCAATTTTTTTCGATGGGATTCAGTTCTGGATGGTAGGGGGGGAAGCCAAAGTACCCTAAATTCATGCTTTGCCATTTCAGTGTCCAATACGTATTGTAAATGTTTATTTTTATATTGTTTCACTATCTCATAATGTTCAGGCTTTGTGAGATCCGGGTTGTGTGCAATATTCCGTTCAACCAGCCACCTGATCATATCTTTCTTCAGTGTTGCTGTCGTAGGACCCCGAGTGATTGCAACATTGTGATATGAAGCGTTGTCAATCAACAAAACTCCTTTTTTGGGAAAATTTGTAATCAACTGAGCCATTTCATAAAGTTTATGTGGTTCATGTCATCGTGGTAGTCGCCACTTTTAGAACCTAGATAAAAACAGTTAGAATTTTACTTCACTGATATATTTTTTTATAAAAGTACCTGATTGAAAAATTAATAGTCCATTATTAATAAATATGTCCTTTCCTCCAGCGTGAACCATCATGAGTCGTCGCCCTTTCTCAATAGGTTTTTTGAAGGCATGTTTCATATCATGCATCCAACACTTCAATACACAGTGTGAACTATGGATGTACGATTCATCTGTGAAAATGATAGGCCTTCCTTCACTCACATACTGTTGTAGTTGCCTCAAATATGATATTCTTTTTAAACGAATGTCATGAAACTCTATTAGAATAATCCGCTTATCCACAGTTTTTTTTCCAACTAAAATCACAATTATTTGTTATAAAAATACAATTACTTATCGTTAATCTAAATACGAAAATCCCATATTTTTTATAACTCTACATAACGTAGTCAAACCTCCTTGAAAATCTATTCCAGCATCGAGAACTTTTTGCCGAATGCCTATAAATTAAAAATACATAAATTTTACTGAATATTTCAAACTGTATCTTTACTCACTTTTCAAAGTTGGTTGCCTCTTTTCAATGATATGAAAATCATGAATTATGTTTCGCCTTCACGCAAAACACTTTTTGGTTTGTTGCAGCTTCTTTTCTTTGGAGATGAAGAAAATGCTGACTTTTCTCCAGCCTAAATCGCTGCACTCTCCTTCACAACTTGGCGATGTGTTTTGTCGCTCATTTTGATAGTAGCTAGCAGTATTTCCGTAAACTTTGTCACCGGAATTATAACGCCACGTGCCGCTTCATTTTTCATAAATTACAGTGTATTCTTGAAAAACAACTGTAACGTCCAAAGAATGCTTGTACAAGTCATAATAAAAATGAAATTATGATTTCCTTGCCTTAACAGAGACTTAATAAAGCAGTTGTTGTTCTGAGAAGAACAGATTTGTTGAAAATGTAATGAGACACAGCGAAATAAATAACTAAAAGAAACACTTCTGAACGCTAACGAAGTTAAGTTAGAATAAACAAAACAACACAACGGCTTCGTGGCGTGGGTCCATGGACTGGTCTGACGAAAACTCGTCTATTGCGCATTTTGTACTTCTTACTTGAAATAGACTAAATTGTTTTTATTCCTCTATGAAGGACAAATTGCCAAGAGAGAGTATGAATCAAACCTTCTTTATAAAATAAATTGTTTGGAATGCGATAGATCTTATATTGGTCAAACCAAGCAAATGTTAAAAAACCGAATGTATGCCCACAAGTACTCATGTGAAGAAAAACATACAGACAAATAAAAAAACAGCATTAGCAACACATACATTTGAACAAAATCACAAATTTGACTTTGAAACCGTCAACATCTAGAAAAAGAGACTAACTATCACAAACGCCTATTAAGCGAAATGATATTTACTAAATTAAGTGAGAATACGGTAAACAAAAAATTAGACACTGACAACTTAAATAAAATTTACAAACACATAATTACGAATTATATCAAATTAAAAAACAATCAATACTAACTCAATAAATAAAATATATATATAATAGATAATTTTGGTTCTTTAACAATTTCGCTAAGAATTTTTCGAGGACACACTGTATTCAAAAAGCTGTCCCACACCAACATCATTAGTAGTTTTTTGTAGTTTTTGTTTATCAATGAATATGTATACTTTACTTTTAACATCCAAATATCTAGGTACAGTGCTTGTGTAGATTCTCAGTGAAGAAAAAGAATTTTTTTGATAATGTTTGAAGATTTTGCATTGCATTGTTTTACATGACGTACCAGAACTTCCTAAAATTTTTTCATAATTCTCGTTTATTTTTGAATTTCACAAGGAAATGAAAAATCATTTGTGCTCAACAGAGAAAAAACCTCACTAGGTAAGAGTGACACGTTAAGGAATTTTAAATTGTCAGCAATTTAAATTTTATGTAATGATGTTTCTTAGACATTTTTGAGGGACGTCACCAGATGCGTGTATATCTTGATAAAGGATTCAAATAAATCTGAAACGTCGGCATAGTGGAAAATCTGTTTTGCGATTATCGTACAGAACCGATAAATAGTCATAAAATAAATAATACAAAAGGATACGATCACAGAAATTGCACCTATAAATAGTAATATCTGTTTCTTGCTATATTTTTTCTCTAATGATTTAGCTGCTATGAATTTTCCTTTATTCGACCTTCAGTAAGCGACCTTTATTCTTGCTCTAAATAATTCAGAATAAATGTGTTCATATTCAAATTTATTCTGAAATCATTTAAATACAAGTTTTATCCATAACATTAGTGGGTCACTTAGAGAAGTAATTATCACTAACAACTTTCATTTGATAATATTTTTTATTTGCAGGCTCAATATCTAATTTTCGAAAAAATGAGAGAAGAGGGATTCGTAGCTGGATCAGATGATGTGCGATTGACCGTAGAAATTATGGTACCCAGTTCGCAAGTCGGCAGAATTATTGGTAAAGGAGGTCAAAATGTAAGAGAGCTACAACGTGTTACAGGTAGTGTTATTAAGCTACCTGAACAAGGGGCGTCGCCACAAGAAGATGAAACTACAGTTCATATCATTGGTCCATTCTTCAGTGTTCAGGTAAATAGAAGGTTTTTACATGAGATAATTAATATTATCATTCTATAAAAATATTAGTGTAGATCTCAGATAAGTAATTATTTTTAGTTTATAATTTTGTATCAGTTTGTTGCACATCTTTTTAGGAAACATCATACATTTTTAGCCAGCTCAGATGTACTTTGTTACAGCTGTGCAGTATACAGTCTGTAGGTTAATGCGATTTATAAGGTGAATTCATCATTCACACACATGTTTAGGTTGATTAGGTTTTTTTTATTTATTCAAGAAAAATAAAGCGCATCAACCTTTTAGGTTATTAGCACTACCAAATGTTACAATAATAAATATTAACTAGTACTACAGGTATAAGTACACAAACGATTATAATATTGAACGTTCATATGTTGTGCAAAAACTGAATAGTTCGTAGATAAGCTACTAGGTTTTCTATTTTGAATTCTTCTCCGAGCAAATGGTACATAGTAGGTGGGATGTTAAATGACACTATTTGCTGTGAAAACTTTGGACAGTCTATTAATACATGTGTGACTGTTAAAGGGCATTGACGCATTGTACAGCGGGATTTCGACATTAAATGTTCATGGGAAAATCGGGTGTCACCTATTCGAAGATGGGTCAAGATAACTGGTTCTTTCCTATTTTCTGGAACGCTCCTCCATGGTTTAACTGTTCTTTTCACTTCTCCAAGTTTATCGTGCTATTGGGACCACTGATGTTGCCAAGCGTTGTTAACCGATGCCTTAATATTGTATTTTGATGTCTGACATCGTAGCTCTTGTGACTTCGGTGGCATTAGGATCCTGAATTGCAGTTTTGGCTGCTGCATCGGCTCGCTCATTTCCCTCTATTTCTGTGTGTGAAGGCACTCATAAAAACTATATAACTGCTCCTGAATTGTATAGCTGGGATAGTTTCTGCTTAATTAGTATCAGTATTGGATTTGATGGATATGTCTGGCGCAAACTTTCAATTGAGTTCAATGAATCCGTTATTATGATCAAGTGTTTTAAATTTTCTCTATTGGCATGGACTAGAGCTTGAAATATCGCATACAGTTCTCCAACTAGAATGGTTGTAATATGAGGGAGTCTAAATTTGATTATCGTATTTGGAGTTACTAGTGCGGCTCCAACTACAGTATCCATTTTAGAGGCATCATTGTAGATATGGGTATATTGTTGGAAATAAGATATTTTATTATGATATTTTCCTCTAATTAGGGTATGGTTTGTTTTGTTCTTATCAAAACTTGTATTATCCATGGAAGAGGGGAGGCAATGAATTGAGGAATCGTTGGAGGAATAGATATATTTAGAAGGTTGAGGGATCTGTTAATTCTTTCATAAAGTGGTGGATCTGTTCTTTTCCTCTTTTTATAGTCAGCCGAATAACGATTGGAGAAGGTGTTGTCATAAACTGGGTGATTGGGATTTGCAGATATACTGATCACATAAGAGAGACTAAGGTAAATCCGTCGGAGGTGGAAGGGGGTTTCGGATGCTTCATTGAGAAAGCTCTCGGAGGGGCTTGAACGAAATGCACCCAGGCAAATTCTGATCGCAGTATTCTGGACTGGATTTAAAAAATTCAGTACTGTTTTTTTCGCTGACAAGTAGGCTACGCATCCGTAATCAAGACGTGATCTAATTAGTGAATGTTATATACGTATTAAAGACGTTGAATCAGTGCCCCAATTCCTATTCGATAGTATTTTGAGCAGATTAGAACTTTTGTGAGTTTTACAAATCAGGTCGTTAATGTGAGTTGTCAAAGTCAGCTTGTAATCACAAACCATACCGAGATATTTTATATGATCACAAAGATTCAAATTATTGTTGTATGACTTGAGTATAGGGTTGGAGAAAAATGGATTTTTGGAAAAAATGATGTATTTGGTTTTCTCTGTGGAGAATTGGAATCCTGTAGACTCAGACCAGGTTTCAAGATGTCGAATATGTTGCTGCATGACAGACGCCATGTAGTTTATGTTTTTACCCTTAATATATAAAACTAAATCATCTGCGTATAATTTCCCCTTCAATGGCCTTTTCAAGATTATTTAAAATATCGTTCATTGCGATTAAAAAAAAGTGTTACACTTATTATCGAGCCTTGAGGGGTGCCATTTTCTAGTTCTTTGTTATTCGAGAAATGCCCGTTCCATTTTACATGAAAGGATTGTTTATGTAAATAGTTTTTAATGAATGCAAGCATATTTCCATTTATTCCCCAATCGTCTGATTTTAATAAACCTTTATGCTTCCAAGCTGTATCATATGCACGTTTGATGTCAAAAAATAAAGCTAGAACTTTTTGCTTGTTAAGGAATGCTTCGTGAATGTCGGATTCTAAGTCCATTATATTATCAATTGTTGAGCGTCCTTTTATAAAACCGTTTTGTTCCCTGATTAGTAAGGAGTTGGATTCCAGGAACCAAACGAGTCGGTTATTAATTATTTTTTCTAATAATTAGCAGACTCAAGATGTAAGGGATATAGGCCTATAGGAATTAGCAGTATTTTTGAGGCAGTTTGGTTTTAAGATCGGTACTATTGTCGCTTCCTACCAAGTATCAGGGAATTGTTGTTGAAGCCAGTAATAATTGAAAATATTTAATAAGAATATTGAAGCTTGGTTGGAAAGGTTCCTTATGAATGCTGTTGAAATATTATCTCGACCGGGGCTACTATCTTTGACCTTTTTCAGAGCATCGTAGAACTCATTCAACGAAATGGAAGTGTTAAGGGGAGAATTATTGTTGGAATCGGTACGAATGGGATTGAGTTTTTCAGTGAGATGTTTATACTCAAGGAATTTACTGTCATAATTGGTATTACTGGAAAATTGTTCAAAATTGTTTGCTAATGTATCGGAAATTTCCTGAGTACTCGTTAGTTCTTGACCTCGTTCTGCCAGTATGTTGATATTAAAATTGGAGTAGGTACCAGATATTCGTCTGATTCTATTCCAAATTTCTGTGGGGGCGTAGGGATGTTTATCCAAGACTCTTTATTGGATCTTTTTATTATGTACCGCACTCTAGCTCTGAGATTTTTGAATTGTTGTTGATTTTGTATGGTATTATGTTTTTTATACTTATTAAATGCTTGTTTACTCAATTTTATCGCTTCTTTACATGCATTATTCCACCATGGTACGGTAGGACCATTGTGAGATAGAGATGATTTACCTATCGCTATATCTGCAGCTTTTGTGATGATGGACATAAATTTATTCAATAATTCACTATTGTCGATTTCGTTAAAGATAGTTTGATTTAAAAGGTTATCTACAAGGTTTTTATACAATGCCCAGTTTGCAGATTTTAACTTCCATTTACTAGTATGGTGATGTGATGTCTGGTTATATTGGTTATTTGTTAAAATTATTGGAAAATGGTCGCTTCCGTGAAGATCTGAAGGTACATTCCAAGTAAGGTTAAGTGCTGTGTTGGAATCGTAAAAGCTTAAATCAATGTGTGACAAATTACCATTATAACTGTTGAAGCGTGTGGGACGACCATCGTTTAGGAGTGATAAGTTATTTTGTTCAATTGCGTCGTATATTATTTTACCACGTGGGTCATTACAGGGGGAACCCCAATATACATTATAACCATTAAAATCTCCGACAATTAGTCTAGGAAGAGGAATCTGATCAGTAAGATTGGTTATGCACTCAATGTTAATATCCTTACTGGAAGGAAGATATATGTTACATATATTTAATTTGGTTATGTCTTGTATGCGAACTGCAATTGCTTCTAAATTAGTTACTAATGGAATTAAACATGATTCTATTTCTTTTTTAACATAAATTAATACGCCGCCGCTGGCTCGTCCCCTGTTTTGTCTATTCAAATATAATTATTTGTGAAAGAAGTTTGTTTCTTGTAAACATAATATTGATGGGTTTTGCTCTGATATTAATATTTGTAGCATTTCTAGATGCGAGTATACGCCATTGATGTTCCACTGCACTATATTATTGAACGCAATGAAAAAAAAAATAGAATTAATATATTTGATTTTCAGTAAGTTTCCTGCGATGAATCGCTTTCAGTGTCAATAGTTTGAGGATTACAAGCATGCTTACATTTTTTGCGAATTTTAGTACATCTGGTTTTAATACTGCAATCAGAAAGATGTGGATATATTTCGTCAAGCATTTTACACAGTGCTGGCAAGTCATTGGTGTAATTTTGAGAAATCAATTCGGGATTGGGTGTACCATAGCAGTTATCGAATAGATCAATGAGTTGGTCAAAGTTAAGAGGAAAACGAGAGTCGGAATCATCGATAAGAGACTTAGTGGGTTTAAGTAGTTCTTGTATGGGTTTTTTTGGAGGCTGGGTAACAGGTTTTGCAAATTGAGGTTCTGTGTTATTGTGAATTTCTGGAGAGTGTGGTCTGAGGATTTTATTTTAACTTGACCTCGAAGTGAATGGTACAGATATTTGTTGAATTGGATAAGAGGAGGATGTTGAATGTGATACTGTACTATTTTCCTGAGAATTTGGTAATGTTTCAGGTTCTGATGGCAATGTTGATAAATTTTAGTTATGAATATCAGTAGTTGGGGCATGTGATTTGGAGTAGTGGAGATTATTGTGCATTGAGATGCTATGTGACTAGGCTGTTTACATTTAAAGCAGGACATTTCGTCGATGAACAAGAATAAATGGTGGGAAATGTTCTCATGGGAATGAATCTGGGATATTTGTATCATCTTATAGAGGAGTCGAGTATACTTGACGTCGGAAACTACCGATATGGCCATATTCTGTTTTAGAAAAGCCCGCTCTTACGGAACTTACAGATGATAGCAAATTGAAGCCCATATTTTTTAATTCTGCCTCTAGAGTTTCATCGGGAATAGAGGGATAAACATTTGATAGTAAAATACGACTTGATGGGGTAATCAATCTTCTTGCTGATATAATTTCGTTATTTATAGATATTTTACCATCTTTTGTTAAATATTCTTCTAAAGTAGATTTACTTGATAAATATATGCAAATTCGGTTGTTTGAAATTCTTGATGCAAACATTATATTTTATGGTTGAACTTTAGGACCTAGTGCATATACATATTCTTCTAATTTCACACCGTCTAAAGATGGAAATATGAGGGCCAGTGCTTTTGATGGGTAAAATTTCTTAGACGCTGCTTGTGAGTAGGTAGGTTGAGAGATGGGATGAGTTATCGTTTGAATCCTTCTGTAGTCAGAAGACTCAATCGTTTCTACGTTCATTGTTGTTGATGGTATATTAATGGACATTTGTTTAAATGCGGTCCTGTTCGCTATTGAACAGTCTGGCTATTAAAACCGGCTGCCCAAGCGATACGATAATTAAAAACTATCCTATCTGATTGTGTTTCTGTATGGATTTGAATATATCATCAAATTATGGGGAAGAAAAACATAACTCACTGGTTTTCCTCAAAGTTGATAACGTTGTTGGTACACTTACACAAACTAAATACAAATTTGAATAGTTGTTCACTACTAAATTATTAAAATAGTAGGAGCTGATATCAACACACCAGTATGGTATAGGTATCAGGACCGAACTGACTGATTAGGTTTATCATTCACTTTGCCATATTTTTCCTGGAAATTTCTCTAATACAGGGCAGGGCATCATAATTAATAACAATATGTGGAAATGATAAATACTGAATTATGAGTTTATTATGATCTGACCACTATTTAGGATATCTTTGGACATAATTTCTGATTACGAGTATTCACTTTTAGTTAGTTATATTACAACAAAAACCTAGAGAATCTATATTTATGTTTCATATTTAACTTCATAAGTAGATAGAACCTACATTTATTACTATTTTTAATCGTACAATTAGCTAATACAAAAAAATTGGATCAGATCTGATCAAAACATCAATGGAATTTTCAATAATATTTGAATGTCATGGCGCATGAAGATTATTTGATACCCTAACATTTTTTCTATATCCACCTGCAAGCATATCTGATTCTCGTCGTGGTGACTGCCAATCAGCTTCTGCTAGTTTTCAGTAGACACAAAAACGAATTTCTAAAATAATGTAATGTAATATTGTATTGATGCTTCGTATCCGAATGAAAGTTTTTTGTGAACGTTTTCTTGGAAGCAGATAAAAAATAACTACTAGTATGACTCTTTTTGTTGTTTCTTGTAGCCCTGATGAAGGTGACGAATTGCACCGAAACATTGGTAATCAAAATAAAAGAGTCGATCTAGTAGTTATTTTTTATCTGCTTCCACGAAAACTTTCACAAAATAATACTGTATCTTTATGCACACACTATTAGGTTCATTTTCCAATGTGAATTAAGTCATTTATAAAAAGAACATATTTCTTATTTGTTTTAGTAAAAAATGACATATGCCCTATTGTAAAAATTTTCCTATTCAAAGTTTAGAGATACGTCCAATTGAGATTTAGGCACAGCAGAAGCGGATACATCAAAAACTGATACATCAAAAACTATGAAAATTAAGCAAAAGTAAACAACGTTTATTATATCAAAACTATCATATTAATATTATAAGTTAACGTAACATAGAATGATTGGTTATCTTTGGATATCATCGTCTTCAGTTCCTGCAAATGACCAATCTTTGAAGTTTCAATTGGCCAAGGTCCTTCATAAAGTTTGTAATGATCTGGCAATGTATCAACTCGCTTCGATCTTGTTGGAAGTGATGTCCACTCATCTTGAAAACCAAGTTTATAATTTATTATACCCCCTGGGGTAAATTGGTCAATGACGCAGGGGTCCCCAACTTTGTTCCCAGGCCAAACACTTTTATAAAAAACAGCTTCATATTTTAAAAAATCATCATGATGTAGGCAAACTGTTTCATAAGGCTTAGGATTTAGCCTTGCAGCCTGAATGATTGGCGGATATTCTGCCGGTACATAAACTTCCCTCTTCTTTCCCAATTTTTTTTTATAGACACATGAATGGAGTCTACCTCCATCTGGGTATGTCCAACCTCTAAATACTTTTGTTCGATTAACACGTTGTTTTTAATACTTAGCTCAAGAAGGGCATCTAAAGGTTTGGTGTTACGATTCTGATACCCATAGCCATCACTCCAAATTATCACTTTTTCGAGTTTTCTGGTATCAATCTCTTTTTGAAAATATTTTTCCGCAATTGAGGTAAACACATCGCTTTCAAGGCCTCCACATGTCCAGTGCCACACTCAGCAAACAACATTTTCAGTACTTAAATTATGGTATGTAAGATTGTGCACTTTTAACTTAGTTTTGTAGTACTTAGCAGCTGCATTAAGGCGAGGTGAAAGCAGAGCAGCTTGTAAGTCAACAATGTAACTTGGTATTTCGGGAAACTCTGAAACTGCCGATTTTTCGTTTTCTTTTTGAGATCGTGCTTAGTTTTTTTATCGATGTGTTTTTGGTAATCTCTTTCTTCTAAGTTACCATGTTTAAACATAGTGCACAAATTACACTGATCTTCTTTAGGGGTATAAATATCAATATTCATTTTATGAACAACTTTTAAAAACGTTTTCCAAGATGGCGATGGTTTATCTTCGGTTCTACACTTCTCTGCATAATGTCTATGCAAATTTCTAAAACTGTACCAATTTGGTTCAAGATAAGGCTTACTGGATGAGGATAGACAATAATGAGATTCGATCTTTGGCAACAAATTTAAGAACTCTTCAATGTCCTTTGCAACTGTAGTTCTTCGGTCTTTGAGTTCTGCTACGTTTTCTTCTGTCACGAGAACTGCTGCTGCAGATAAAGTGCTTTCATCATCTAAAATCCAAGATCTCATAGTTTTCTCACTGATGCATAAGGTGTTGAGAAACATTCTTTTGCAAACATGTCTTTTTATATTATGTTGAGGGTTATCTTCCTTAACAGTTAGGTAAAATGTAAGGGACATTTTTTTCCTTGAGCTTTCATTATCGATTCGGCGACGTCTATGTTTAGGGCGTACATTCAAAACGCTTCCTCTTACGAAAACATGTTTTGTTCCTCATGAAGTTAAATCCCAAAATCGTGTGAAGATAGACTGGCCTTTCCAGTCTTTGAATAACTGGCTCATATTCTCTGAAATAATTGATTCCAAAACCGATATATTCTTTTCCTGTAAGTCGCAGATGAGCATTCTTTTGTCTTTTACATTTATTACAGTTTACATCTTCTCCTTTTCGTTTCCTACTTTCTGTCATCCTCTCAGGGGACCTGAGAGGTAAGTCGTTCTTTCTCGATGATGGCACGGGCTTGACACTCCCGAGGTACTCCAGTCATGTTTGTGTCGTCCTGTATTTGTCGTCCTGTATTTGTCGTTAAATGTTGGAAATCTCAAGGTGTGAGAAACCGTACTAATGGATGCATGGCTCTGCCGAGTGAGTCCTCCAGATACTGGTCGCTCTCTGGATAAAACTTAGCCTTATCGAGATACCCAGGCCCTGCCTCAATGGACCGAATAATTCCTAAGTTACTGATGGGATCCATCTATGAGCTGACTTTCTGAATACCCCCTTTACACAGGTCTCATAAGAGACCTTGAACATATTCACCAGAAATATTTGAAAACCCAATATTCTATGTTAAATATTATATACTCGTAATCACTAGAAAAAGAAGACAGTTTTGAAAATGTATAACCTTTCACAATCGATAAATCTCCCACCTCTGTAATAGTAGAAACTCAAAACACTAAACAACTAAGAAATGGAACACTAATGATAGAAGTTAAGAATCAAGAACAATCTGAATAATAAAAATAATAAGCAAGTTAAATGATATGAAAGTTACAGTCGAACCTCATAGAACTCTGAACGTAGTGAAAGGAGTTATCACCTGTAGAGATTTATTGAACTGTGATACTTAAGAAATGTTGGAGAACAACTCGAAGGTGTGATACAAGATTAAATACAAAAAAAGATGGAAAATTGCACCATCAGCTACCTTACTATTAACCTTCAAAACCTTCAAAATCAAAGCTGGATACATAAACATAAGGGTTCGCCCTTACATTCCAAACCCCCTCCGCTGCTTTAACTGTCAAAGATTTGAGCATACATCAGAAAACTGCAAACATCAAGCCATCTGCCCCAGATGCGGAAAATCTCATGAAGAAAATCGTTGCCTCAAACGCGGTACAAACGATGCAAAATATTGAAAATGGAACTTAATATACAAAAAATTAGAGTAACGGAAAAAATACCATACTTTGAAGAAAAAAAATTATACGAATTACAAAATCCAGCTTCCAACACTCCTTTCTCAGAAATCAAAGAAAAAATCAGATGACTGAAATAAAACTGCTACTTCCTCAACTTTATCCAAGACCCCTAAACCCTACCCCCTTCCCCACAATCCCAACAAACTAACCCACCTTCCCTCCAACCTCTTAAAATTCCGCTGAAAATTAGTCAACACAAAAAACTTAATCCACCTCTTCCCAAAAATATCACAACTACTACCTCTAGCAGCAAAGCTACAAACGAAACAAATGACAAACATATTAACTTAAACAGAGAAAAATCCTGTTTATCCTCAAAAAGTACCTCTTCCAGTCACAACAACTCTAAAGACTGTAAACCAAATAAACCCAATAAAAATGAATAAGTTAATCCACTGGAACATAAACGGTATTAAAAATCACATACAGGAACTGAAACTACTTACCAATACACAGCATCCCCAGGTGCTTTCCATCCAAGAAACCAATCTTAAAACCACTGATCGTCTTAAAATAGCAGGTTTCAACATAGATACTGCACCGATTTCATCGGAGCCTCAAGCGGAGTAGCTCTACTCATAAAAGAAAATTATCCCCATAAAAGGATAAACCTCAACACCAACTTAGAGGCTCTTGTAGTCACCATCATCGGAAATATAGAAACTACCATCTGTACTCTCTACATTCCTCCATCAGCAAAAAATCAACCCAAATGACAACACAAATATAATACATCAGTTACAGTCACCATTCATCCTGACCGGAGATTTATATAGAAAATCTGATCGAAAATGGAAATCTTTATATATTTAATGATGGCTCTCCCACCTATATATCTTCCTCTACGTCATTACTTTCATGTCTAGACATTACACTATGTACCCAAATTCTCTCAACAAACTATCAATGGAGCACTCTAGATGATACACATGGGAGCGATCACTTACCGGTCCTCCTAGAAAACTCCCCAAATCCATGTATTAGATTAAATCACAAAAAACAGACGGGGAAAATTTTAAACTACAGTATAAGGCTCCCAACATCGACCTTATATGAACTGATGAAGCTGCAAATATTATTACTCAATCTATCATTGAAGCATATGAAAATTAGACACCAGAATTAAAAATCATTTCAAACAAATCTTCTGTGCCATGGTGGAATGGAGACTGTAGAAAAGTCATAAAGGAAAGAAAAAGTGCATTAAACATGTTAAAGCGTCAACCAACAAGCTCCAATTTCATATATTTTAGTCCAGAGAAAGCGAAAAGAATCATAAAAGAAGCGAACTTGTCTTCTTGGAAAAGTTCACCAACATCACCACCTCAAAAGACTTATTGGACAAAATAAACAAATTAAAAGGCACGTCTACCAGAAATTTATCAGGCGTAATAGAGAACAACGTATGGATCAATAACACAAAGCATATAACTCAGATATTCACCAATCAATAATCTACAATAGACAACTAATATCTTAGCCACCATATTGTCACAAAAAAAGCAAATATATACGGCAAATATGCCATACAATCTGCCATTCACAATAAATGAACTAACCACGCCTTGAAGAACAAAAAAGACACAGCCTCTGGACCAGACAACATAAGGATACTTGAGGATTTTCTGCAACGGTCAAAAGCACTTCCAAACTATTTTCTTCATTAACCACAGTTTTTTTATGAAGCATTTTAAATTTGTTTTTAACTGAACCAGTTTCCTTAAACTTCTTTAATAATCTTGCTACAGTTGTAAAATGGACGTTTTTGCCAGGATGTCTTTGGTTAAAAATATTAGCAGCTTCTCTTGAACATTTATAATTTTCTCTGCAAAATAGAACCATCTCTATTTTTTCTTCACGTGACATTATAGAAAACATTTTCAGTAAAAATAGAATTTGTAAATAGAAGTAAACTTTACGAAAACGGAAAATTACAGATCAAATATCACAATGATGTTACACGAGTATTCATTTATGATATCAAAGCTCGCTTAGTTATTTTAAAATTTTGTACTGCGGCAAAATTGCCAGAGAAAAATGGGCTCTAGGATGGTGCAATGTATGGAACTAGGAATCGCTATGAAATGTATGGCAGCCATTTTAATGATAGTAAATTATCTTTTATTAATATCAGCGCATTGGGTTTTTTGTCATTATGGTTTCAAAAAGGAAATATTACGCTATATAATAATAATTTAATGATTATTATTAATGTAAGTAGTCAATGTTTTGAAACTTTGATGAAATATTACATCAAAAAATTAATAACAGCTCTTTTCAATTGTAATATCACAATTAAGTTATTTGAAACCGCACAAACTAACAAGATACAAGGCATTGCTATAGAAAAGTTTCATGCACTCAAATATTTTCATTTAATTCTCTAGGAATGACCTAAATCAATATTTTCTGAATTGTTTTACCCTTACACATTAAACACTGCGTTACCCAAACTACTTCAGCAATGAAATTGGTGCAATATCATTTCAGAAGAGGGCCATGGCGAAAAATACGGTTTTTTTTTATTTTTTGTTTTCTTAACTTCAAATTTCATACGTCGCCATAAAATATCATTCTGAACACTTTTTACAAATAACTTTTTTCGATATTTTGCCATCTAACCCCATTTTTCGCATTTTCACATCATATTTTTCGAATTTGCCGCCATGACAGTGGCCACGTGACTAATATCAAAATGTATTTTTAGGTTATCGACCATGCAGGATCGATCGCATATATTAAATTTTCCTATATACAACAAATAAAATTTTTTCCCATATGTAGCGAACATTATGGTGGACACGATATATTTTCACTTAAAATTTTTCAGTCACTGTTACTAATAAAATTCAACTTTAAATTTTTGGAAGATTATCGAAAAAGTGGTTTAGGTTTAGGAGGATCATACTAAACTGGCAATTCCACAATAATAAGGCTGAATTTTTCCTAACCCCTATTAACAGTCAGAAAATAAATTAGTATGTTGTTGGACATACATCTATATATCAATATATAAAACATCCTGTAACCCAATGCTATATTTTATCTAAGATGTTTGGATAAAATCTCTATTCATTTCTTATGTCAAATATTTACAATTTATAAAATGATTTGTTTCAGTCTGCACAACGACGTATTCGGGCAATGGTTCTTCAGTCGGTTGCTCCTCCTCAAGGTAGACAGCGTCAGCCAAAACAAAAAGATGTCAGTCAGTCGGAAGCTACCTCATCCGAGCCACAACAGTAGTACTAACTAGAGCAACATTCATACACACTGCCTATGAGCATGGGTTTGTTAATGCATACCCTATTTTTACAAGAAACGTATCTCGATGCCTTCCACTTGTAGGATTTTCAAGCATTGACCTGGTCGCTCAACTTCGTATATTAAAACATAAGTATAGGCGTCGGAGAAGTTCCCAGTTGTGCTACACGTTGAGTTTATCTCATTAATCATTATTTTTTTTGTTTCTCTATAGTTTTTTTGACTAGTTAGTTTCATTAGTTATATATAAATATAATTTAGTTGACATATTTACGATAGTGGAAAGTTTGGAGAACTCTCCTGAAATAAGGTATGCGTCGAACTACGTGCCTATTAAACTACAATCTACCTCAAATAATCAAAATATATTAGATTTTATAACCACATAAATTTCCGTTATTTACACACAATAACCCATACACAGCATATTATATTTTACACATCTCAGAACCTACAGAACAGTCTATGAATTCAAACAGACTTTTACTTTCCAAAATACATATACTTAAATCGTTTATTTGAACTACTGTTTTACCTAAAATAAAACGATTTAAATATGAGTGTATTTGACGTCCACAGGCTGTTCTTTTTTTATTGAAATATGGATGTTTACCAAAGAAAAACCGTGCGGGGCATGACTCGATGAGGCATTTGGGTCATGTCCTAACCTCAATTCCCGATGTTCGACGACCAGCCAGTCACAGTTAAAAATATGAAAATCTGAAAGAACCTGCACTACATTGAAGAAGAAAAATATACGAAAGATGTACAGTTCCTTCAGAGTTGAGAATGTGGCTGTAACTATGATTTTTACAGTAATTTCAGTGTGAATGGGGAAAAAAGCTTTAAGTAACTTTTGTAAGTTGATATGGTGTATTTTGTGACAAAAGGTTAGGGAAATTGAGAAATCAGTATAACACTAGTAAAACTCTGAATTATTTCAAAAAAATTCACATGCTTGTAATTTAAATAAGGTGAGTAAATTCCTACTTTACTTTGAATATCTTTCAAAACAAGAATAATAAGATCCCTTCTACAATAAAAATATTTTAACTTGTTGATAGTGTGAAAAATACACAAATTATTTATAATAGTCTTTACTTTTCATATGAACTTATTGAATAATCTCAATTTCCTTAATCCATATTTACATCATAAAGTGACATCTAGCGGCAAGAATAAATAACAAACGAGAAAATGAACGAACAATGTACCGTGTGTGAATGTGTTTGTAAGAAAAGACATTTTTTAACTATTATATTATTGTTAGGCGATTTGTTGAAATAATGTTGTTTTGCGCGAGATATTGCTGAACGGTCTCTTGTATAATATATTTGTTGGTGTTGTGGGACCGTTTCGGAGTTATTCGAGCGTTTAAAACGGTAGTGATTGTTTTGCGGGAGAAGATAAAAAAATGTATTATAACCCAAGACGTGTAGGACGAGTGTGCGAGAAGGATTCTCGGCATGCCTTGTGTCAAGGCGAAGTAGTGTCACTTGTCCCTGATAGTACAAACTCGGGAAGTATAGAATGGTGTTAGTAGATAACGCCGTGCCTGATGCAATTTAATTTGGTTACTTCTATTGCTAGATTATGTATAAATTCATAAACACTACAACATCTCGAGAAAATTAGCCCAAAAATACGAGATGCCTATAAAAGTCATGAGAGAAAATTTAAGTCTATTTGATATAAAATATGTTGTTCATTGTCATGGTCCTTCCAACTTGTAAGCATTGTTCTTTGTCGAAATATTCGGCATTTGTATTGCAAACACCAGGTGATGTTAATTTACCTGATTTTATCAATTCCTCTGAAACATTTTTGTGTTTATATTGATGTAAAAGAATGATAAAGTAATCAAATCGAACTTTTCAAAACAGAACTGTGTGCCAAACTTTCTATATTTGAATATATGAGATAATTGAATTTGATGGTACCAAGCATTTTCAATTGATTTTTTAGAAGATTCTATCTGAAAAAATAGAGATCTTTACATTTTTCAAATAAACATTTATAAAAAAACACTCTGAACACAATAGCTGACAATATTAATTCCACTTAAGAAATAGTTTGGATATCTCTCACTGCCCTATATTATTTTTTCCTTCTTAGAGAATGTTTAATAGCTTTTTGTTTAATACCTTTTAAATATTTTAATAAGGTATGTGTGATAATAGTTTAAATAATCAAATATTTATTTTCTAACAAATTATAGGTGCTAGGTACCCCGTCTTTATGATCTGAAAATCGTTCTAATTGCCAACACCTGTGACATAGCGTTGGAACTTATTACCTACTGTTGAATATTACAAACATAAAGAAAAACATCTTTTTCTGTTTAGAACTTTAATTATTTAAGGTTATAAAAAAAACCAGGAACAAAATTTACATTTTCAGGTTTTTAGTTTTCAAAAACGGCAACATGGCTCTTAAATCAGCTTTCTAACTATCTTTTACTGATTTTGACAGTTAAGCTGGGGTATAACCATATCCCTAATTGACTGCTCGTTAATGTTTTTCTTGAAAATATTTCCATATTGCCATGCTTCCAATTCGTTTAGGGTTGTCCTAATTTTAATCTGTTTGGGGTGCTGCAGCCTTAACATTCATGAAATCCTCAGCTTGCATCAAAGTTACGATAAATGGATTATTTGGAGTTGCATTTGCTATCAGTCTCACTAAATCAAATGGTACCTCACTCTTCTCGACCCTCTTTCGTTTTTCAATATGCGCGAAATCTCTATCGCAATGTAAAAAAGGAATGGCCGGACATTAAAATTTTTACTTCTTGGAAGTATCCTTTTATGACCAAGTAGATCCACGTTTTTGTTTTGTCCGAATTATCGCTCCATACCACCAGTTTGTGTTTTCCTGTGAGACCACTCAGTACTGATTTTGGAACACAAAAGGTAATTTCATTCCCGTCTCGTCCAGTGAGTCCCTCATGCCATAGATGCATTAGTTCCTTATTCGTGCCGCCTACATGAATACAAAAATTATAACATGAGAGCTGTCGAAGATAAAACATTTCTCCATGTGTTAATGCTGGTAAAGATAACACTTGTTCTAGATAATTGAAATAGAACATGTGCCACTAAAAGGTAGTTGGGACGGGCAATAACCTTCTTTCATAATTTTCGTTGCTTGTCTATGGTGTAGTTCCAGTTTGGCTTTGTTTTCTTTGTCATTTGGATTAGCTCTTACTTTTATGTTTAATAGATTTTGCAGATTTCGTTTCGAGGATGGTGAAAACTTAGATGCGGAATTTTTTTTGAAGACATTGAAGTAGAAACGGCAAGTTATTGCAGAGTTGGGATTACACTGTTTATATGAGAGTGATATAATATTCAGTACTTGGATTATGTATTCTTTTGCACTTTTCTGTCCACTGTAGTGACTTTCTTCCTTTGGAAATAACGAAATATGCTGAATTACCAGGTCTTCATCTACAGGTGCAAATTTCCTATGTGTACTTTTGTTTCCTCGACACTCCACGTAAGTAAGCCAGCTCTCTTTTTGTGTTTGACCAGTTTCTATGCGCCGCCTGGTTATTGCAAAAATATGTAAGAATGTCTTTTTACATACCTGCACAATATCGCCTAAACCATTAGGTACTGTACAGTAAACTGCCGATTGCCCTCTACTTTCATTTGGAACTCCATAGCTTCCATGCCGTCTCCTTTTTATAGGGTATACCGTCAAGTGGCCCATGAGATAAGAATTTTGCTTGATATTATCAACCAGTGCATAGAGTTCTCGGAAGAAATTCACTTTATGTTCATATGGAATATTGGCACTCTTGTATTTGCACTTGCAGTCAACCTGAATTAAAAAGTAAATTAATCAAAAATGCATTTAATGTAATTAAAAGCGTGCCATCTTACCACTGCTGGCGGTGTGACCTTGGTATTAACGATTTTCTCATTGTTGCCTAAGTATTATTATAGAACTTAACGCAACCTTCACCACATTTTCTGTTTTTCTTTTTAGTCTTTAGAGTATCTTCCATTACAAACAAATAAAAATACACAGCGTGCTCGAAACGAAAACAATATATGCTGCAACAACTGCTAGTATTATTGTTTTGTGGTGGCACTTACCACGGTTTACACAACAGGAGCCCCAAGATTTGACACCTCTGACATCTTTGGTGTCATATTTGCACTATTATCTAATGCGTAGGGTACATAGCCCGCTTTATATGTTATTGGCAATGGCACTTTGCACTCATTTATAGAAACAAATGTAAATCATATTGTAATATTTTAAAAGGAAAATTCTAGTTTTAATTAGTTTCTAAACGTATAGGTTTTATACTTAAAATTATCTGTCATTTGTCATTCAATATTGTTAGTTAAAATTATGTCAGAAGATAAGAATTTGCTATTTTTCAAGAAGGAGAAGGGAAAAATAGAGATAAACAACACTTTTCAACACATTATGGATTATTGTTTATTTTTTCAAGAAATCTGTTGAAAGTGCCTACCTATATCCATTATTTCGTTTCCTTGACGTCTTGTCACAAATTTCAGTAATAAAATTTGAAAAATTGTCGTTTTGAATTTGGTGGTCTAGCATTAAGGACAAAATGAAGTAACCAATTGATACATCAGGAAATGTAAAATAACTATTTTTGATAAATATTGTTTGTTGGGGAGGATATTTTTTGTTAGATTTTTAAAAAATTTAAAATGTAGCGGGGTCGCTATTTTAAATATAAATTGAAAAAAATTGTGAAAAAATGGATATAAATTATTTTATTGAGAATATAAATATATTTATTACTTTTGTGTATAAAAAATAGAAGAGAAAAAAACTAAATCGTTTGTACAGATTTTATTAGAAAAAGTGTGCCAAAGTGCAAGAAATGTTACCAAGAGAGCTTGCTTTATTTATGAAGAAAATATGTTAAGTATTAAAAGGGTACATATATTTATTTTCGGATAAGAGAAAGATTAGTAAACATGAAACGCTCCCCATACAGTAACTTGCATAAGGGAAAGATATCAATCACACACTTAGAAGCCGTTACATAGAAAGTACCAAATAAGGAAGATTTTAATCTTTAATAATAAGAAAACAAGATCATCAATGTACAAACCAAACAGTTTCGAGTATAAAGTGTACAAATAAAAAACGCAACTTAGATGTCTACATGTCTTACCAATATCACATTTATAATTTAATTTGTATAAAATATTTGCTACATCAATGGAAATATTTTTAAATAAAGTTAATTTATAATTGTTTGAAGTGACTAAGATATTTGTAGCTACATTGTATAATAACAAATTCATGCAATCCATTTTTCACATACAGTAATTTTTAACATCTATCTGTCTATATAAAAAATCTAACGGTTAGTCAAAACTGTGTGCTTCAAGTAATCCAAAAATCCAAAAAATACTTTATCATTAATCATAAATTTCCCTAGTTAAAATTCAATCCATTTTGGCTTTTGATATTTTCTATTACTCGAAGCAGGAAAATATGTTCAATTTCCCAATTTTCTTTCAAATTATGACAGTAAGACATTGACCATTCAATTCAGCACTTCCAAGGAACATTTTTTAATGGAAAACTGCAGTTTATTCAAATTACCCCATATTATTGCAGTTTATTTCATAATTTTGTCTAGTTTTTGGTAACCATTTTGTTTAAAAAAATATATTCGAATATTTTTGTGTAATTTTAATATAACATTATTTTGGAGTCCAAAACATTCATTGCAAAAATTTCTAAATTGATATTTGTATTTTTATACACAATTTTTTATTCTCGTTAATCTTTGTTCCTTTTTGGATGTTTCGGATTAGTACTTCATCCCCAAAAAACAAAAGTAAATTTGCTACTTTACAGTTAATCTGGACTCTCCGGAGATAGCAAACAATTTAATGAAAATAAAATCCATATACAGATATCATTCTTAGAAAGAAATTAGATATGGTTGCTGGATTTATTTTCACAAAAATTCCTAGCTATCTATGAATGTAATATTGAAATATTTCAATAATCTTCTCATTCTGCCTCCAACTCACAGAAAATGTCGATCAATATCCTTTTAAAGTGAAGATATTATCTAACTTGCTGTATAGTACAGGTAATGATCAAAGAAGGAACACTTTTAAAGCCAGGCCTTAACCATCTCCTATTATGATAAAACTGCTTAATTGCCCCAACGCCCGTGTTAAAATGCTGGATATTTTTTATGTTCCATAAGTACTTATTTCAAACAAACATTTCTCAATCTGGTTTTAGGGGTATTCACTACTGTGATTGTCCTGTATGCTTGCAATTTGATATCTATCACATCAAAAGTCAACCTAAATAAGTTGATTCATATACACAAAAAGAGGAAATATACAGTTAGTCACTGAAAAAGAATATAACCACTGACTGACAATCCAATACATATTCAGAGTTACGGTATTTTCATAGTGCCTAACTTGAAGTCCTATTAAAACGATTGAATTTGATTTTATGAATGGTTGTTCAATGACAAAAGTTTGACCTCTATGCTGTGTCAGTAGTAAGTGTTGATACTGATTTTGGAGATGTTTAAATATTATATACACCCTCTCTATGAGGCAACCTTTTGTTTCTTTGTTTAAATTTAATATTCAATCAACTTATATTTGAAAGGTGAATCAGTCAAATTCAATCATCAAATAGGAAACAAAAGTTAATCTATAGTTATAGTTTTTTTTGGAGTTATGCATTTTTCATATTACTTTGTTTTTTTTTGTAGATTTCTGATATCCGTAAAGCTACTTTTACAGTGTATCTCAAAATGGACCTAAACGCATTTATTTCTATTGTTGTAAGAGAAAGACGATTTTTTACTGGTATGCCATTAAATCTATCCGACTCTTAAAATAACCGATATAGCAGTACGTTTAGCACTAATTTGGAATGCTCTGTATATATATTTACATTACGCTGGGAAGGTAACTCCTTGTATTAGTAAGTGTATTTTCAGTTTCAAAAATATAGATGCAGGCCCGTTTTTATGTGTCTCGATTATTTCTGTTTTTAAAAAAATTGATACATTTTTGAGTATTCATTCAATAAGGGTCTTTGAAATTTGTCTTAATGTTTGGTGTTGAAATACAGGAGTAACACTTCCATTATAAAAATCAAACTTCATAGTATATAGTGCATATTATATAATAATCATCAGGTATTTTTTTTATTAAAAGGGAGTAACTCTGTCGAAGCCGTTTTGGATCTAAATTTTCAAAAAATTCATGTAAAATTGGATGTATTTGATGGATTTCTGTACCTGTAAATTTGTCTTGTAGATGTGTCACTTTATTCAGTCAAAGCGTTTCGGCAAGAGATTATCTTCCTTGTACAGAATGATTTATATCAAATCCTCTGGATTCTCATTAAAAAATATAACGAAATAATCAAAAATTAATCAGAATTCAAGATATGTTTTGGCTAGTTACAAAATGTTTGTACAATCTTAGGAATCGAGCGGGGCCACTTGATGTAAGTCACTTTGTATATTTTTAATTACAACACTATAGTTTATAGTACATGTTACACTTTGCTAGACGGAGACTGATGTGCAAACCAGCCCGCTGTAGAATTAGTACCTTAGTTCTGGATACATTTTCATTCATTTTATGTATTCCAATTCAATTTTGCACAATAGACATATTCTTCATACAATTTTTCTAGTGTCATACTAAACGCATGCAGATGTACGTATTTTCAAGAACTACAACGAAGTAATAATAACTGACAGATAAAATACTCTGACCTGCAAAAGACCAGCCATTTAAAATTAAAATAATCTTAAACATACATTTTTTGTAAAGTACTTATCCAATTTTGATATTTTCATTAAATTACAAGTTATTTCTGCAGTAAGCACGAAGCTTGTTTCAGAATCTAATTAACAAAATAACCATTTCACCTCATGTTAGTAAACCCTAGGTAAGTTGCAACAGTAAATGCAGTGAGTGTGGACTTACCGTAGTTTCATAATTTCTGATAATTTTATTTGTTGTTGTTTTATTTCTATCATTAACCCTTCAGTACATGAGTGAAAATTTGATCCTAAAGGACAGGATATACTTTTAATTAAAAAAATTGTAAAAATGTAACTAAATGAACACATTACTTTCTATTTTTAATAAAAAAACCTAAGTTTTAATTTCTGAACACATCAACAATAATGTAAACATAAAATAACTTCTTTTGGTTGATAAATCTTAAATACCCTGTACAAAACTAATGATTCAAATTTCGTCAGCACACACAATCTGGAATATTCTAAACAACTATATTTTTTACAAATTTTGCATTGAAAACGCGTTTTGCGATCTTAACAAAAATTACAACGACCTCTTCTATTACCCTCGACAGCTACTGATTTAGGTAACTAGACACAGCTAATTCTTGATGCACGGCTTCGTATTTCTTGAGTTAAATATGGAGATGTAACTCTTTCTTTCATGTACTGCATTACCAATTGAATTCCAAGCTGTTTTAGAAATACCCTTCTCTGTTTTCCTGATGGCGATGAAGGATCATTACTCCTTTTTATAATAAAAGCGTTAATCGCAGACACGCTCCATAAATTGTAGAATATGACCATTGGTCATCCTCCTGGTATTTCTGGCAATATTATATTTGGCAGAAAGTTGATCCACTACATCAACACCACATTTTCTCGTATTATAGAAAGTAATCATTTCCGGTTTATTTTCTTCACCAGTGATTTCATCAATAGAGTCATCATGGTGCATCGTAGACAAAAGAGTAACTAGTTTGTTCTTTTTAGGTTTATAGGAAACAATGGTCATATTTTCGGTAAACTCGAACATACATGACTTCTCTGGTTCTGTCATAGAGATGAATTCATTCGGTATTTGCCGCTCATTTTTCTGCATAGTAACGACAAATGATTTACTAGTAAATTTTCTACACATTGTACTGAAGTGAACCAATTGTCCATGATAAAGTTGCAGTTTGATTGCACAATTGACTCAACAATTCTTTCAACTACATCATAGGCTGTGTTGCTTACTCTGTACGGACCCTCTACTTACCTGCATAGATCTCTAGGTTTATGGTGTAAAACGTTATAGCATCGGGAAGCAAAAAACTGTTAACCCATATAGCGCAGGCTTATTGGGAATATACATTCTGAAGCTGCAGCGACCTCGGAACGCATTCAACATTTCGTCGATGGTGGAATATTGTCCGATGGAATAACTTTTCTGAAAATTTCTCACAGTAGTTTCAAAACGTTGTCTAATGGGAGCGCAATTATATTCTCCTTTACGTTCCTCCCTAGTGTTTGTTGTCGAATCGTAGGCATCGAATCCAAAATCGGAATCTTCTTAAGGCCATTGTGACAGGAAAAATGTCTACTTCGGTTTCATCAGTTGCCCAGAACTCAAAAATAGAACTTCAAGCCCCATGGTATACTCCAGTCAAATATAGTAGACCAAACAATGCCGTCAGTTAAGTTATAGTAGTTGGTCTTACATCAGAGCTGTTTGGTAATGGTTGTCAATCGTTTCTATGTATAAGTTAGTGCACTCTACAATGCTCGTGATAATATCTGTGTCAAAAAATAACTCCCAACACTCTTTCTCCGTAGTTGCATTTTAAGCATCGCCAAACACTCCTGGTAGTTTCGATATTATATTATGATGTAGAGTTTTCACGTTTTTTGGCGGACACATTTTATTCCACTTCAACCCATCTTTGGCTTTATCTAAATTACCCCTTTAACCACCCAAAAGGCTCAGCGAAGGGTTTTCGATTTAACAGTGTAATCGCCTGTTCTGAATCGGTATCATGATCGTTGTGGTCACATGTTCTTTCATCTGCATCTGAATAATCAGATTCTTCAATACTTCTGCAGCCAATTAAACTTTTTTTCGTAGTGATCTGACATTTTTAAATCTAAAATAATACTGTTTCCACTTCTATACCTTTATATTTTTCAATAAAAAAACGGGTTGGGTCTATTAGAACGAAAGAAGCGATAACACCTAAACGAATTATTGCACAATACACACTTAATTATATCGTCTGACACTGAGAAGAAGTACTCGGTTCGGGAAAGCTTGTCGAAGTCATGTTTGCACGTTATGGCACATAACAAAAAGCTATGGGCCCGTGAGACCCGACCCGTTCACTGAAGTGTTAATTAAGATAACTGTAATATCCTGAAATAGAGTGCTATTGTACAAATTTTGATAAAATAACATTGTATTTTTTTATTAACAGTTATAATAATGGAAAATAACAAAATGTCAAGAAACTTAAATGCTACAGCAGCTGCCTTGCATCCCACAGGGTGTTTGAAATGGGGTACACCCATCATCTTTTATTAAATTCTGGATTAAAATATCCAATGAGAAATAACAAATGAAATGAGAATTTACAACAAGGTTATGTTTGAAATTATAGTTGGGGTCAGGGTATGAGATTTCTTTTAAGACATTGGAAGGTATGTTAACATTAACATAATCAGTCAGCTTTTGACTGAGTAGATGTACGTTGTAGTTTCTTATATCGAGATCGTACCAAAGTGCAGCTTTTTTAATTTCATAGTTTTCGAGAATAATTTCCTGGATCATTAAACTTATTAATTATCCAATCTAAGGTAATCATTAAAAATAATAAAAAAAGATGTAAACTACCTCAGTAATTATATATTTGTTGTTCATGTTTTAACTTGGGTATCAATATAAGTTTATATTTTACTTATGGTGAATACTATTTGTATACAACACAGTTTATAAAATATATAGAAATAGTTACGAGTTTTATGTCAGTGTGCCATTGCTTTTAAAAGAAGATTGATGGTGCAAAATTTCTGCATATGCGAAAAATAGTAATCGTTGTGAAATTTTGTTACTATTATGATACCATTCTCTATACAGGACATTTCAGTGTCAAAATCAAAAACCCTGTACATGTACGGGTATTTGCATTTTGACCATCAACCTGTATATTGTTATACTTCTACTGTTGTTTTTGGTGCTAACCATATAATATATTCCTGAAGGTGCTTGGTAACGATTTTTGTTACCTTTATTGTTAGGCCTTTAACATTAGTAGGAACATATGTGGATTATTAATACTACAGCCAGTAGAATTGCTGTTTTAAGTTTTTTTTATAGAACAAATATATACTTGTTAAAACATCTTATTAGAATCCCACAGAATTTAAGATGATTTTCTCAGGTAAAACAGCTCAGGTAATTTATTTGAATTGGCTTTTGGTAACATTACAATTTTTAAATATTATGCCAATAGTTTTTTTCTGTTACAATGTCCTGTAGATTATGGCATAATTATAAAATAAGCAAACAGTTGTCATGTGGTTTATGTAAATGTCAATAGTTTTCCAGATAATCCAAAAAAAATTGTTCGGTATGGCATACTTGAATCCAAAATAAATTTACACTGTCTAATATTTCAGTTAAATAAATAGTGTTCCCTTAAAAATGTGTTTTTTTATCCCAACCAATTATTTTATCCAAAATGCGTTTTGTTTTTGTATTGTTATCAAATGTAAACTGAACGCCCTTACAACAATTACGTAACATCAAATACAATATAGATATTGGTAAAAGTAAACAAAACATTAATAACTTTCAGAATTTAGCTCCGCAACATAACTTGAAGGGGATATAAGATTATATGTTTTACGCCAACTATACAAGACAATTTTTACGCCCCCTATTATTTTACATTTATATAAATAGGGATCGGGGAGGTGGATTCACCACAAATTAATCGGCACTGAATTTCATATAGTAAAACATATTAATATTATCTGTCAATATGTTAAAATATAAGTATTAATTAATTAGAATTATAACCTTTGCTTCTGTTTTTTGTTCACTGCGATAAAAAAATAAACGGGTTTAAAGATTAAAACTAACTTTTCCGCATCTGTGAGATGCCCTGTTTAGCATTCTATGATAAAATTGTCACTTGTATACACTTCGGGGGATGTATCATGCTAACAAACCCAAATTTCTCCAAAACTAACCAAAAACGCAGGATATCTGGATTTATAGGACCCGCTGTGCTCGCTAGTCAGCTGAAAATCAATAGGGTACATCTGTGAGACACCTTGAATGAGACACCCTGAAAAATATCCAATTATAAATTGGCCACTTGTATACACTCCGGAGGTTGTATACTAACAACTCGAAATTTCTCCAAAAAAGACAAAAAATGTAGCACTTCAGGTACCATAGCACCCGTTGTACTAGCTCTGGTGAGCTAAAAATCAATAAGGTCCATCTATAAGACGCCCTGAACAATATTCAATCATAAAATGGATCACTTGTATACATGCTGGAGGCTGTATCGTGCTAACAAACTGAAAATTCTCCAAAAATGACAAAAATTTGGTACCTCAAGTACCATAGCACTCGTTGTACTGGCTATAGTGAGATGAATATCAATAGGGTTCATCTGTGAGATGTCCTGAACAATATTCAATAATAAAATTGGTGACTTGTTGCACTCCGGAGGCTGTATCGTGCTAACAAGACATGTATCGAAAAGTGGCCGCCGACGACGACATACACACCGAATTTTTTTTCTAAAAACCATTTTTTCGTGTTCTTGATTGAAAATGTGAAAATAACTCAAATTTTTTTTTCAAAATTCCAACTTTTTTGTGGCTAAGCCAATCTTTTCTCGCATTTTAGATAAGTTGGGCGGAAAAGTAATAAAAATTTTTTTTATAACAACGGGAAACTAACAAGTTTATTTCAAAATTGACTAGAATAATTTCAACTGAAGAAAAGAAGATGAAGTAACTCCCTTACAAAAAGTATAACAAATTAATACTCAGTATCAAATAATACATTATAAGTTTAACTCCACAAATCAATATTATTACAAGAAAAAACGCACTCACATATAATTCCTTCTGGAACCTCAGAAGGATATGTGGCAAATCCTGGGTCTGATCTATAGCGCCTCACTATTATGGGAGCTATGTAGAAGACACCGACACTTGCCTTGGAGACCATCCTAAACCTAACCCCACTCATATAGAGTCAGAGAGGGAATCTAGAATGGTCACCGACAGACTTAACAACGTCAAGTAGTCATGGCAACAAGGAGCTACAAAGAGATCACTTGGGTTTGCTGAGTGAAATTAGTAATCACCACACACTATGAATGATCCCAGACTCGGTAGCTCCTCAGCTGCACGTAATAGAAACCTACAACGTCCTCCTTCCCGAGAGAGATGATTGGCGTAGGAGTGACAACTTATTTTCACCTGCTGTTCATGGACTGCTCCAAAATTGAGAACGGCGTAGGAGCGGGAGTTTACGGCGCGAACACAAGAGTTAAAATCTCGTTAAACCCTGGCAAATTCACCATAATCTTCCAAGTAGAGATTATGGCTATAGATCTGGGCGTCAGACAGCTGAGTAACAGACATCCGGTGAACAGGTCTATTAAAATAATCTCAGCCGGGCTGATCTAAAAGCACTGAGCTACAAACGAGTGAAATCTAAGCTGCTTTGGAACTGCATTCAGATCCTTGACCACTTGGGTAAGGGGAACAAAGTTACTTTGATCTGGGTCCCAGGGGAACAGTGACGTGGAGAGCAATGAAGGAGCCGACACGCTCGCCAGAAAAGGAACAGATTGTGCTTTCATCGGACCAGAACCCGTCGTTGGCATTGCAATAAGCACTAGTAAACTCTCGAAGAAAGCCTCCCAACAGGTCCTAGAATGTTGTAGATCTGATTAACGCCACGCTCCTCAGGAAATGTACACTGATAGAGAAACTTCACAGCAAGAACCTCGGAGTGTTCGACCAAGTGCGGCGACAATTAAGCAACTTATTAATAAGAAAAAAAATCGTATGAGAGTGAGTTGTCACTCTTACCTGCTTTGATGAGTATCAAAATTCTACTGGACTCAGCCGCAAGAGCCTGCAGCTATCCGCACTTGTGTTTTGTCACTAGCTGCTCAAGCCGAAGAAGGGAAGGCTCACTATTCTTATAAAATGTATTTTCACGGGAGCCCAGTAATCTGATATTACCAATGACACACCCGGTTATATAATTCCCCTGGGTTCATCAAGACCACCAGAATTGGGCTCAGGCAAGTAAAGAAACCGTATATTAACCCATTAACGGCTGGCGTTGCCATATGGCAATGAACATTTAAATCAATAAATACTTGTGCTGCTATCTATTATAAATCACGTTAAGTTCGACTTCGGTTGTATTGCACGTATCTGCAAAACACGTGCCTACTAAACGTCTATTGTTCATTTTGACATAAGACGGTAAAGGTGCTTCTGCGGTTAGTTATATGAAGACATCCTGTATGTGTAAGAGTAATTTGAAGCCGTCCTGTTGACATGAATAAGGATTGCTGTTGTCAGCAGTGAGTTTACTTGGTATGGTTCGCATCGGTTTTTGTCATTCTAATCCTGTTACTTGTATTATAAACATATTCAATCAAAGTTAGTAAAGTTTTGTATTTTTGTAAAATAAAAGTTTTTAAAAAATACCTTTGTGTATAAAAACATTTAACTGGCGCAGTCAGTAGGATTCATCGCAGTATTTTCGTGAAAAGCCACGGCATCGAGACCGATTTTCCGAATTTCACGTGAGTGTCAACTCTTTGGCGTTGGAACCTACCATTTCCAAGTGTAGCAGAATTGGAATCACTGGAGAAGAAAAACTTTGGGTAAGTACCAAGTACTCCTTTTATCATAATTCCTCTTTTCTTTATTCACTAAGTTGATATTAGCAAAGGGAATATCGAAGCAAATATTATTTTAAGAATTGATATTTTGATTTTTCTATGAGTGAAGCTCAATTTGATATAGATAGTTTGATTTCTGATTTTAATAGAATAATAACTGTGAGAAAAATGGAAGGTAATGCAAACCCAATAAATGTTTCAATGTTGAAATTATATATTGATATGATTCCTCCATATAATGGAGATGAGAGTAATTTAGTTAAGTTTATAAGTAGTTGTGATTTTGTAGTAAACGCATATGTAGGTGTTAATGACCAAACGATTCAGAATTATATAATTAAGGTTATTCAATTAAAACTAGTTGATAAGGCTAATATTTTGGTCGGCTCAAGAACCGAATTAAATACTTGGCCCTTGTTAAAAGCTGCATTGCAACAATGTTTCGGAGATAGACGATCATTAGAATGTCTTGAACAAGATCTTATAATGGCTCGTCCATTAAGAAATGAACATCCAATTGATTTTGCCAAACGTTTACAAGTTTTAAGAAGTCATCTCGTTAGTAGAATAAATAATTTTTCTGATATTGAAATGCCTTTACAGACTAAAGATCTGTACCGTAGACAATATGACCAAATGACGTTAAGAACTCTTTCAAGAAATTTATCGGGTAGTTTACAGACAATAATTAGACTTAAAAATCCTAGAAATATTGAAGAAGCTCTCGCGTATATAATAGAGGAAGAAAATTTCTCGTATTCTCAAAATAATTTTAAATATTTTGATAATAAATCTAATACTTTTAATAAACCTAAATCTCAAATAACTTATTTCAATAATCCTTCTTATCGAAATAATTCTAATGCACAGCATATTCAACCTTCTTTCCCAAATCACGGAAATACTCCCAGTACTTCCACACCGAGAAATTTCAATTCATCTAATCAAAATTCTCAAGGAAATTCATTCCCAAGTCAACCAATTCCCATACAATCACGTCCTGTCAATAGACACTATCCGTCT
Organism: Galeruca laticollis; assembly: GCA_963921935.1. NCBI lineage: Eukaryota > Metazoa > Arthropoda > Insecta > Coleoptera > Chrysomelidae > Galeruca > Galeruca laticollis. The sequence goes on along the minus strand of OY998182.1, from coordinate 115,952,793 downwards.
AATCGTCAAGTTTTTGGACCACCCAAAAACGTTTTTGCTCCCACGGGTCGAAATCCCTCTGGAGCCCCAGAACCAATGTCAATTAATACAAGAAATACTTTCGCACCTAGACAAAATAATCAGTTTCGACAGCAAATGTCAACTATTCCCCAAAATACCTTTAAACCAAGACAAAATCAAGCCAATTATATAGCTGAAGAACTATTTCAAGTAGATAACATAACCTTAGAAAACCCCTCTGACAATTATTTCGAAGAAACCATCGCGCAAACTAATAATAACGAGGAAATAAATCCGTTACCTAGTAACTCAAATCGTACAAATAATAATGATGGAAATTTTTGGACAGAGAGCCTCTTAGATCCTCCAATATAAACGAAATATTTTCTAATTCATATTCTACAGATTTACCATATATAACTATAAAAAATCCACCGATTAAATTATTAATAGATACAGGAAGCATGTCTAGTATGTTAAGTTCGGATATCGTGGAAAAATATTTCTCAAATTCTATGTATAAAGACCCCACTTTAATAATTTCAGCAGTAGGTAAAACAAAAACCGAATTCAAAGCAAATATTCATGCCTTCGCCGAATTTAATTCTAAAATTAAACTTAATTTCATAGTATATAAATTTCATAATCATTTTGATGGTTTATTAGGCTTAAATGAGCTACGTGCTTTAGAATTAGCAGTAGATTTTAGAAAAAAATGTATTAAGAAACAAAAATATAGAAATTCCACTTTTATATAAAGTAGATAGGAAACAGTTCACTATCTCTGTCGATGCAAACGAAGTAGTTGGATTACAAGTACCGGTTAGTCACTCAGATGGCGAGGTAATTGTACCCGAAAGGAAATATGAGGATTTATATTTTCCAGAAACGTTGACAGTCTCAAAAGACGGTTTTGCAAAAACAAAAATAATTAACAATACAGATAAAATGGTTACGATTACATTAACACAGCCGATTGAGGTTATTCCTTTTACAGAGTGGCATAAAAATAATTTTGAATTTTATCATTTAGAAAATATTATCCCAGATAGTAGTAATATAAATTTAGGTGATGATATTCATAATTTACTTAGAGTAGAACATTTAAATTCGGAAGAAAAAACAGCTGTTTATAAATTATGTGAAGAGCTCAGCGACATATTTTACAGAGATAATGAAAAATTGAGTTTTACTAATCAAGTGAAACATGAGATAAAAACAACTGATGAGATCCCGGTTTATACTAAATCATACAGGTACCCCTACGTATACAAGGATGAAGTCCAAAGGCAAATTTACAAGATGCTAGATGATGGCATTATTCGACATAGCCAAAGTCCGTGGAGTAGTCCAATATGGGTTATTCCAAAGAAGGAAGATTCCAGTGGGAAGAAAAAGTTTAGAATAGTTGTAGACTATAGAAAGGTGAATGAGAAGACTATACAAGATCGCTACCCTATACCTAACATAAATACTATTTTGGACGCACTGGGAAAGTGCCAATATTTCACTACTTTGGATCTGGCGTCAGGATTCCATCAAATCGAAATGGACCCTAAGTCAATACCAAAGACAGCATTTTCCGTCGAACACGGTCATTATGAATATACTCGTATGCCAATGGGATTGAAAAATGCACCGGCAACGTTTCAAAGAGTTATGGATAATGTTTTGAAAAATATTCAAGGTAAAATTTGTCTTGTGTACATGGACGACATAATTATCTTTAGCTCCTCTTTAGAGCAACACATTCAAAATCTAAAAGTAGTTTTTAAACGTTTACGGGACATGAAATTGAAAATACAATTAGATAAAAGTGAATTTTTTCGAAAAGAGGTAGAGTTCTTGGGGCATGTAGTCACCCCTGACGGCGTAAAACCGAATCCGAAGAAGATTCAAGCTATCAAGGAATTTCCAATTCCGAAGTCTCCCAAGGAAATCAAATCATTTTTAGGATTAGTCGGTTATTATCGAAAATTTATTAAAGATTTTGCGAAATTAACAAAACCTCTGACAAGATGTTTGAAAAAGGGTGTTAAAATCGAACATACACCCGAATTCTTGAACGCCTTTGAAATGTGTAAGAATGTATTGACTAATTCCCCTATATTGCAATACCCAGATTTTTCGAGGCCGTTCAATGTAACAACGGACGCCTCTAACTTTGCAATAGGAGCCGTATTAAGTCAAGGTAAAATAGGCAATGATTTGCCCATTGCCTATGCTTCTAGAACCCTTAACGCTGCTGAAATAAACTATAGCACTATTGAAAAAGAATTACTGGCTATTATATTTGCGTTAAAAACATTTAGATGTTATTTATTTGGGAGGAAAATTAATATAATATCTGATCACAAACCTCTCAAATATCTATTTAATATGAAAGAGCCAAACTCTAAATTTGTAAGATGGCGTTTATTAATTTCTGAATTCGATTACGAAATTCATTATAAGCCAGGTACATTAAATAAAAACGCAGATGCTCTAAGTAGAGTAGAAATTAACGCAATAACTGAAGATGAGGATCATCAACAACTGTATGACGAAATTGACTCACTAATTGGTGAACCAAGTGATATCAACCAGATAACCGAAGACTTTCTTCAGAATCTCATTGAACCCGCTGAAGACACCTTAGAAAATCAACTGGACAACATAATCAATACAACTAATGTTAACGATATAAATCAAGAAGAAATACTAGAAATTATAGGCACTACAGATGAACCACAAGTTCCTCAACAAGAAGAAGACGATGAGACCGTCCATACAGCCGCCGAAAATCCGACCTTGGAAATCCCATTTACAGAAAATGTGACAAATTCATACAATAGGCAAATAATAATAGTACAAGGTAAAAGTAAACATTTTTTCATTATAAATAGCAAACATTTCATTAATAAATCTCGTATAATGGCCTATCTAACTGATAATGTAGGTGATCTTAAAAATCAAATTATTAATCTTTTTAAGACTTACGTAGAACCGAAAAAATTATACTGTATTCATGTAAAAATTTCAACAATAACAGATTTAGTATCTCTTATTATAACTACATTACAAAATACATTCAAAAATCAAAGTTATAATTTAGTTATATCTAGAACGTTTGTGACAGATGTTGAAAACGTAGAAGATCGTGAAATGAATATCAAATATCAGCATGAATATAAAACATGTCACAGAGGTATTAATGAAACTCAAAACGCTTTAAGAAATAAATACTACTGGCCCGACATGAACGCTGATGTAATTAAGTATATAAATCTTTGTGAGATATGTAATCAAGCGAAATATGATCGGCATCCTCCACAAGTGAAATTTTCATTGACAGTCACTCCAACAAAACCATTCGAAACAATCCACGTGGATATATTTCAAATTTTAAGCACGAAATTTTTAACAATTTTGGACTCGTTTTCAAAATACGGACAAGCTTATATAATAGAATCAAGCTTAAATTCTGTTAGCGTTATAGAATGTTTAAGTATCTTCATATCGCACTTTGGTATACCGTATTCTATAGTTAGTGATAGTGGAACAGAATTTAGAAGTGAATTAGTTAAGGAATTCTGTAAATTACACAAAATTAGAATACATTTTACGACACCTCAAAACTCAAATAGTAACAGTCCGGTAGAAAGGTTCCATTCATCTATTTTAGAAAATTGTAGAGTTTTAAAGTTAAAACATCCCAGAATGAATATAAAACAAATTATGCAATTCGCCGTTATTGGCTACAATTCATCTATTCACTCTGTAACTAAAAACAGACCATATGATGTTATCTTAGGGGACACAAAAGCATTAGATCCCTTAGATCTTACGGACGAACGCATTGTTAATGATTATGTTAATGATAGAAAACTTAGGTTAGAAACTCTTTATAAAAATATATATGATAATACCGTGAAACAAAAAGAAAATATAATCAGTAAACGTAACTTAACCCGAGAAGACCCTAAGCAATATGTTGAAGGTCAGGAAATATTTATAAGAAATAGGGAAGCTTTAAGAAATAAATCAAAACCAAAATTTTTGAAGAGAACGGTAAAACTAGATATGAACAAGAAAATATTAACAACAAAAAACCGTACAATCCATAAATCAAAAGTTAAAAATCCACTTACTAACATTCGACTTCCTTTACAGAATGACGAAAACACGGGGGACAATCTTCCTAACCCTGATCACAACCCTAGTGTCTATAGCTCAAAGTAATGACGTCGAAATACAAGTGCTTGACACTCCTTTAGAATTAGGCAAAACAAAATTAATTGAAACAAAGCATACCTTTTTACATTTTATTGAAATAGATTTATTAGTTGAGCAGTTGAAAAATGTTGAAAATTTACATAGTAGATTAGAAAGTTATTTAAACTCTTCATCACTCAAAGATATAGATCTTATACAAAGTCTGTTCGAACATACGAAATATTTACTAAATGCAACTAGAATAAAATTAAGTAACCTTGTATATAAGGATGTTAAAGAAATAAATAACAGAAGTAAACGGGAATTGTTTAATGGTATTGGAACTATAAGTAAATGGCTTTTTGGAACTTTAGATCATGATGACGAAATCAAATATAATTCTGAAATAAAGCAATTAATTCAAAACCAAAACTCGATTTCGCACGAGTTGAAACTACAGTCCTCCCTCAATACTCGTCTTATTGATCACTACAACAAGACAATCACTAGTTTATATAAAAATCAATTATTACTCCAGTCTCAAGTCAATGAAATCTACAACAAATCTCAAGACATAGCCAGTCAGGTATTTGTATATTTTAGATTGCCCAATGCTCTAAATCAAATAATTCTGAATTGCCAAAATTTGATAAATTTCATAGATAACTTAGAAAATTCAATTATATTTGCTCATTTAGGAAGTTTACATACCTCCATTATTTCTCTGAATTGATCAATCGTGTTTCAATAATATATGGTGAATCGAAAATCGTCAAATTTAAAAATCCATACAATTATTACCAATTGGCCGGAGTTCAAGTCAAAGTTCAAGATTCTAGAATAATAATTGCTATCCATATACCCATTCTAATAGATAGTGATTTTCTAACCTATCACATTATCCCTTTACCATATAAAAACTCAATAATTGTTCCACGCAACCCCCTCCTTGTGCTTGGTACAAACTCACATCAATATGAAGAAAAATTGTGTCCATCTATTGAAAGTATCTTCTTTTGCCGACAACATGAAGAAGCCATCAACGATACTTGCGTAATTCCTTTGATCCGAGCCGAAACACCAACCTGCAGATTTGAAGCAGCAGCTTTGAAACACCCTGTAGTCGAACAAATCAATAGCAAATTTTTGTTATTATTGCCAACTGAAAATCCTATGAAAGCCGAAATTAACTGCGATAAGAATAGAATAGCTATAATCAAGAGTAACACTCTCATTAAATTAGTACAAGGATGTAGTGTAAAAATTGGGAAGTCTTTATATGAAAATACAGAAGAAAAGACGAATGGGAACCCTCTTTTATTACCAAAATTAAGTTTAACTCCCGAATTTGAAGTAACCACAAATCGACATCCACCTTTACAACTAGAATCAGTAGATCTCAAATCCATAAAAGACATTCGAAAGGAAGCAGATTCATACGAAATTTTAGAGAAACAAAAAGTGCACCCCGCAATTTGGAATATGCCTAGTCTAACATTGCTATTTGTAGGTTTATTTATTATCTATATTTGGTATAGAAGAAGAGGCCAAGAAGATGTTAGCCAGCCACTACAAGAGGACCAGAAACCCGAAAACAACCCCCCATCGGTATTGTTTTCGCCTAAGGAGGGAGGAGTTATATGAAGACATCCTGTATGTGTAAGAGTAATTTGAAGCCGTCCTGTTGACATGAATAAGGATTGCTGTTGTCAGCAGTGAGTTTACTTGGTATGGTTCGCATCGGTTTTTGTCATTCTAATCCTGTTACTTGTATTATAAACATATTCAATCAAAGTTAGTAAAGTTTTGTATTTTTGTAAAATAAAAGTTTTTAAAAAATACCTTTGTGTATAAAAACATTTAACTGGTTTGACAATCAACGTTTTCAGTGTACGAGAAAATAATGCACTTTAGATAAGAATAAGTATTATAACTACGAAGATTTTTTTTGCTAACATGTACGATGTACCGGGTGTCCATCTTTATTTTCCCTCATTTCAACTGTCCATAACTTCTAAACGGTTTGAAATAGCAACATGCGGTTTTCACCAAAATGTTCCATTTTCGCACAAGTTTTGTTTAAAAAAGTTAAGATTTTTTTATTCGTCTTGCCTACGTCACAAGAAAAAATGGCGGGTGTTTGACAATTTTTTTGTTGGGTTTTGTCAATGGAACACCCAGTATATTTTTTTGTAGTTTGAAAGAACCGGCCTTTACCTATCGTTGAGTAAAAAAAAATTAAAATCGGTTAACGAGTGACTGAGCAATTGATTTTTAAAATGAGAGATGCTTACTTACTACTTTTAATCATAGTAAGCTTTGGAAGTTTTGTCATTTTCATAAACTTTGGGAATTGTCAGTCATTGTTATTGTCTGTTTTTATGTGAAAATGGTGTTTTCAGAAAAAGCAAATGTTGTACTTACCTTTGCTAAAACAAAATCTGTGATTTTAACTCAGACGTTTTTTAAAGATTTTCATAAACAATCACCCAATTCAAAAACAATTAGAAGTTGGTTCCGCACTTATAAGGAAACTGGATCATTATCTCGAAAAAAAAAAGAATACCAATTAACAATTATTTAGATGACACCATAGCTGTATATGACTTTGTTAGGAGATATCCAAAATCGTCGTTAAGAAAAGTTGCTACCCATTTCAACATTAGTAAGTCTAAAGTTCATAACATTTTGAAAGCAAAAAAACTGAAACCTTATAAAATTTAAATTCAGCAAAAATTGAATAAGAAGGACTTCGAAAGCGTGTTTTTATGTGTAATATGTTAATGGATCTCAGAAGGAGTGCACCAAACGTCAATCTAATAATGTCTGTTGAAGCCACATTTCATTTAACTGGAGCAGTTAATAAACATAATTGCAGAATTTGGTCTGAAGTAAATCCGCACGAGTTTGAATAATATGAAAGAGAGGTAAATGTGTGGTGTGCTGTCAACAGCAATAAATTACATGGACCATTTTTTTTCGCTGAAAAACAATCAATAGAAATACTTATACACAGACATGTTGGAATTATTTTTTTAATCACAGTTGGATCAAGACGTACAATTAATTGGTAATTGGAATGAAATTTATTTCCAACAGGATGCCTCCCCCCCCATTTTTCTTTAATAGCTAGAAACTCTATTTCCAATAAATTTGGTGACAACTGAATTGGCAGAAGTGGTCCAGTAGAATGGGCTCCTAATTAACGTGACCTAACAGTTCCAATTTTTTTGTATGGGAACATGTAAAATCTTTTTTCTTCAAACGTCAGTAAATCTGTCATTTTTCAACTGTGTAGGCGACCGTAAAGTTTCATTTTTCCTCCGCCGGAGCTTTAGTTTTCACTTTCCCGCCGGCGGAGGGAAAAGTGTTATCATAGCAACATAGATAGATGTTGCTTCTTTTGCCTCTTGCATAATTTCCGGCGGTGTGTACTGCATTTCTATAAATCACTAATTTAGGAACTAATTGGTTGTTATTTAAGCGAACTTACTCGATAAAACTGCTTATCAATTCGGAATTAAAACGCAGCCGTAGACGCAATAATTGTAAAAAATAAATTAATATTGTTGACAGTGTCCACTGACAGCTTTATGTTACATTACTATAGCAACAACCTGTGCCTACTTACAGACACCGGTCTAAACCGCCTTGTTAACCCAATTATGTTTAAAAATTATTACTATCAAAAAGAGACGTTTTTCCATTAATTTGTCGACATTTGAAGAAAAACTAGCATATTTTATTTGGAGGAAAAGTTACTTTTCATGACTTGCTCTCTATTACCAGCCTCACTCCGTTCGGCTGTTAAACACGAGCGCGTCATGAAAAGTATCACTTTTCCTCCACATAAAATAATATACTATAGCGTATAATTCTGCACCACAAAATTTGGATGAATTAAAGATTAATATTCGGCATGCATTTAACAGCATTACCCAAGGTATGTTGCGCTAGTCTTTTACAAATTTATATGTAAGGTTAAACAAGTGTATTTATGAAGAAGGGCGACACATTGAACATTAAATTAATTAAAACTATCACTTTTTTCTTTGTGTCTTATTTTGAATAAAATTTAATTTTATTGTTGTTACGTTTTGTGATTAAATACTACTTTGCATCTCTCATTTTAAAAATTAATTGCTCAGTTACACGTTAACCGATTTTAAAAAAGTTTGCACTGAAGAGTAGGTGATGGTCGGTTTTTTCAAACTACAAAAAAATAGACTGGTTGTTCCATTAACAAAAGTCAAGAAAAACATTGTCAAACGTCCGCCATTTTTGTTATGACGTAGGCAAAACGAATAAAAAAAACCTAACTTTTTTGAACAAAACTTGTGCTAAAATGAAACATTTATTGAAAACCAAATGTTTGTATCTCAAACCGTTTAGAAGTTATGGCCAGTTAAAATGAGGGAAAATAAAGATGGACACCCGGTATTATGCTGTGAAACACATATATGAGAGCTTAATACAGGGATATATCAATGAGGTTTGGTCATATAGCTTTATAGTTGAATAAATAATGACTAAAATTCTGCTGTTGTCAGACAAGGGGTCAAAAAGGAACACCAAAAGTGTAAACCTAAAATTACTTTTGTTATGTAAAAAGTAAATCGAAATATGGCTATTGTTTCATGTAAACTTCGTGGTGAAGTGGTAGCATCTTTCACTTTTTTCTTTGTTAATTTTTGGAAATCTAATAACCGTGTATTTTGTTTATTTTTACGAGGGGTTTTACTCTAGAACAGGCTCTTCACATGGTTTATGATGACAATTTGGTCACACCTGCCATTTATATAGAACCTCCAGAGCCAAGTGTCTTTACAGACGAAGACTCAGCGGTCGAGGATGACGGGGGTCTGGTAGATAATCTCAGCCGGGGACAACTGATGGCTCAGGTAGAAATCCTAATAAGAGAAACGTTTGCAGAGGAAGTTTGATGACTGAGAAAATTTAGAGGTAGACGAAACTCTAGAAAACTATCAACCAATTGAGCTAAGACCAGGTAAAGAAAAAATTAAATGGATTAGCAGGGATCTTGTTTTATCAAATAAAAAATTCCATAAACAAAAGTATTTGAAAAATTTGGAATAGTGGAAACATTTGAAAATTTATTGACAATGATATTATATATTTCCTAGTTCAAGAATCCACTAAATATGAATTGTTCATGAATTACCCATACCCAAAAATCTCTAGCGAGGAAATGAAATGTTGTTTGGCAATTTTATTTTTGTCAGGTGATGACGTGTTACCAGGTCGCAACTTCTACTAGGAAACAAAAGACGACATCAAAAAGTATATGGTCAGTAATGCAATGAGGCGAGATAGATTTAGACAGATCATAAGATGTTTTCATTGCTGTGACAATACGAAACCAAACAACTCTGATAAAGCCTGGAAACTTAGGCTATTGATGGATAAATTGAAAAATAAATTTTTAGAAAATTGGGCTCCAGAAGAGAATTTGGACTTTGGTGAGTTTATGATAAAGTACTTTGGATCCCACTCTTGTAAGCAATTTATTAGAGGAAAGCCAATTCGCTTTAGTTACAAGATGTGGTGTCTCAATGCATCCAGTGGTTATTTGGTCAATTTCGATTTGTACCAAGATAAGAATCCCAGAGGGAATCAATCTTATGAAAAAGAGTTTGGGAAATGTGTATCTCCTCTAATTAGCATGATATACGAGCTTCCAGTAAAAGAGCGACCATACAGATTTTATTTTGTTAACCTTTTTACTGGTTTCAACGTTTTGTACTATCTGAGACAACGAGGGTATGAGAGTACTGGTACTATTAGTCAAAACAGAATACCAAAATGTCCTCTGCTTCCAAACAAAGTATTTGCAAAAAATAAAAACCTTGGAGATCACACGGCTTCTATTGATAGTGAAGATGGCATAATGGTTGTCAAATAGCTGGATAATAATATTGTTTCAAAAGTATCTACTTGTCATGGAATTCAGTCCATTTCGAATGTAAAAAGATATTGTAGACAAAAAAATAGAACTAAAATGATTCCTAGACCCTCTACAATTATATATTCGTTACATGGGTGGAACGGATCGTTTTGATGAAAATGTTTCAAAATACCAAATTACCATGAGAAGAAAAAAATGGTGGTGGCCTATCTTCACTTGGCTCCTAGATGTGGCTGTCGTCAATGCTTGGATTGTTTAGAGGGATTCTCATTCGGACAAGATTTCGCAACTAACATTTAAACGGGAAATTGTGCAAACTTACCATTCAAGATATAAAGTTCCCACCAAGACCAGTGGTAGACCATCAACTTGCAGATCAAGTGTCTCGCTAAACAGAGTGTTAGACAACATATGGTAATTAGATTACCTCTTGGTTAACACTGTTGAGAAAAAGAAAAGAAGTTGTGCAATTATATGTACAATGTATTCCAAATGCGATGTCGGCCTATGCATAGATTGTAATTTTATTTTTCATGCGAAATAGAAATTGTATACCCTAACCGGCTAGCGTTGCCATATGGTAACATACTTTTTTCCATGAATAAACGATTTTGATTTTTTTTTGTAAATTTCTTAAGACACCTATTATCATAATTTCTTAGAAAAAAACCTCTTTTAACGAAAATGGAATACTTCGCCGTTAATGGGTTAAACTGCAGCTTTTCTAGGAAAGTTCCAGAATTACATTAAGCTTACACTTAATAATCAATACGGGACATGTGTTCAGTAGTATCGTACCTTGCAGCTCAAACGTCGACTTGTTACATAAAATAGTTCAATTACTAAATATATATACACAAAAAAATAATAGATGGGATCACTGACTTACAAATAATTTGTTAGTGTCTACCTAAATGTCAAAAGAGAAACAATAGTTACCAAAATAATGTGTAAATCTACAAACTATAATTTACTGATTTTCCAAGTGGTCCTTGAAGCTACCCGGAGGCATTCTCGATGTTATCCCGTCTGTTTGCCAGTACAGGAACTAGCTCCAGAAGTAAAAAAGGAAGGGAATAAAACATGAGTAGAAAACTCCAAGAAGTAGTTGAAAATATTGAAGAAGCAGAAAGGAAAAAGAGAAAAATCCCTAGAAGTACTGTAATCAAAATGGAGAAAATCTGTATCCACCAGTAAAGTGATGTCACAAGCAACAGCCAACATCAAAACATCTAAACCGTGCACCAATTATAAAACGTGAAACTTGTATATGAGTCCTGATAATCCAGGATTGAAAAATTACTTTCTTCAAGATACTGGTTTCACTGCCCCACTTACAGGGTGGACAGCAGGGCACAAAATGAATGACTCTGACCACCTACCAGACAAAGGGAACCGCCATAGCCCTACCATGGAAGACGGAAATAGTATTTCCTATCCAACTAATCAAAACTACACTTGCATGCATAGATATCGGCTCACTGTAAACTATTGACTTTAACTATATGTTTCTTAGAAAATATTCATAAGATCAAAAAAAAATAAACAATTTAATATGCTTTGATATGAGTTTAAGTTTATTGAAATTTATTGCGGGTTCTTGGGCTTAAAATTGTTAAATTAATGCATGATACAAATTAACTATTTTTATTAAGGAAGTATAATATATTAACAATTATCTAAATTAACACTAATTTTTAATAATGGGCATGACTCCCTCTTGCTCTAATAACATCTCTCATACGATTAGGCATTGATCTAATCAAGTTAAATACTATTTATTGTGGGATGTTAAGCCACTTTTCTTTTACTGCAACAATAATTTCAGCGATTGAGGTTGGGGCACGAATTCTTCGTTTTAGCTCATCAAATAAATGTTCGATCGGGTTTAGGTCGGGACTGCATGATGGCCAATCCATAACCCGAAAACCTATTTCTATAATAGTGTGCGCCCTCGCATTATCATGCATAAAAATAAATTCATCCCCAATGTAGTCGATGTAAGGGACCACATGCTCTGCTAAAATGTCCTCGATGTACATACCACCCGTTAAATCTCCTCTCCCGTTACCACGGTCATGTTTACGGATGAAAACAGGGTCGATTGGTGCTCTCATAGAAATTGCACAGATCATGCAGGAGCCACCGCCATAAACAATCCTCTCTTCAATGCAGCATTCTGCAAATCGCTCTCCTGGTCTTCGATACACTTTTCTTCCTCTGTCGCTACCATAGAGGCATATTCTGGTTTCATTTGAGAACAGAACAGATCCCTTTTGTTCCAATATTCAATTCAGATGATCCGTACAAAACGCAGGCGTGTTTGACGATGAGCTGGGGTAAGTTTTGGACAATTCGTAGGTGTTTTAGGGGTCAGGTTACTTTCCTGCAGTCTTTGTCTCACTGTCCACATATTTCTAGTCATGCCTCGTATTTCACGGAGCTGTTGTTCTACTTTAACCACATTTAGATGCCGGTTTCCTAATGATGTCGATACAATAAGACGGTCATAATGATCCGCTGTATATCGTTTTTTGCCTGTTCCGGGTCGTCTATTAAAGGATCCAGTCTTCTCATAACGTTTGCATACTCTTAGAAATACTGCACATATCATATTGAGTTGTTTAGCAACAGCTCGCTGACTAAGTCCATTTTCTACTAATGCCATTACTTGGGCAGTTTTTTGCGGTGTAGTATGCATTAAACTAACATATATGAAAACTAATCAAATTATGGAAAATGAATAATGTGCAAATTTCAATTGCAAAGGCAATAATTGGAATCTGTCATAAGTTTGTTATTCTTGTTAGAATCACCATATAAATACGTTCTATTGGTTTACCAGTTGTTATTCGTATAAACGATAAACACTCTTGACACATTTAAACTCATATTGAAGCACATTAAATTGTCTTTCAAACAGTATATATTATTTTTTCAACTGAAAAATATTTTCTAAAAAAAAATATAGTTGAAGTTAAAAGTTTATTGTGAGCCGATTGCTATACATGCAAGTGTAAAAAACTCTCATGTGAATAAATTCGCGTGTCTTTGAATTGTGTCTCATGTTTAAAATATCTTATGTGACAGTCTACATTTTGTTGTTCATCAAAATCTCCTATGTGCCTGACACACACATAAGAGGTTTTAATAAGAATTTACTTACAAATACTTGCAATCTCCTATGTGATCTGTCAGACACTGATTAAACGGAGAGCGCTATAGTACGTCATATATGCATGAAAGTGAGATGGGCACAACATTCGCTTGCTAGGTGAAGTGCAACAGTGAGGTTATTCATCAGTATAATTTCAACCTGTTTTGCGTAAACACTACCTAAACTGTACCAACCACGTTGTTATATTAAGTTTTGAGTACATAGTGAGTGTTTCTCGTTACATTAAAAATGAACAATATGAATATTCGTAATAGCCGAGGACTGAGAATGCTGAATTTAGTGTTAAAGCCTCAGTTATCTACCCAAAATGACGACGAAAATTGTGTTTGTGCTAGCGTTGATTCAAATAACTCTCCACCACATTTCAACGACGTATGAATTAGGCCAGAAGATCCCGTATTCACATCTGCTGTACGTTCGAGATCACATTCTTTACTCTCGCTTGATGTCGAAGTGCCGCTTGTAGCTACTGAAACTATCGTACATTCAACCTTAGATCCTGTTTATGATGTAACTAGCAAAGTAGAAAATTGGAATGGAAGTGTAGAAGACGATATCCAAAGTTTTGTAGTTTTATCACAAGTACCATTGCCTAAGCCGTCATCGCCTAACTCAAATGAGATTCTGCCTTTAATTGATAGCGACGATAGTGTGGACGATCCACACTGGACTCCACTCTCGAGAAAAAGGAAAGTATATCAACTTCCTTCATCACATAATGAAGATGAAGTACAGTTGGCATCGAGAACAAGCGATACAAGTTCTCGGGAAAACATTCCACTGTCTACCGACGATGAAATTGAGCATCAACTTGGAGCTACGCAGATGAATAAAAAAAAAAAAAAATATCGTGCATGTGAACCGTAAAGCTAGATTTTCAGGAGGATCTTACTTAGGATTTAAGAAATTAAATGATGACAAATATAAACCATGTGTTGAAAGACCTGCACGAATTATGAAACCACGTTGTTCGTATATAAAGACCACAAATCCAAAATCAAAAAATGCATTTATGTGTGCACTAATAACAGAAAATGAGCGTAAAACGACTCACTCGTATTTCTGGAATCTCAAGATGTGGGCTGAAAAGAAAGCGTTTGTAAAAGCAGCTGCAGTTCGTAGAGGAATAAGACGTCGACGGAGCAAAGATCAGATGCCTACAAAAAAAGTGAAAGTGTGTAGATTATTCTTTCTAAATACACTATCTTTAGGTGAAGACAGTTTCAGACGCTGGACCAAAGAATCATGGACAATCAGTGAAGACGCTGATGATTCACCTGCTTGTACAATCACCGATGTTACTGAAAATACGATAGTAGGTCTCGTACCAAAATACACACATCGCACAAAAACAGTAAAAACTTGGTTAGATCTAATACCAAAAGTGCCCAGTCATTACTGTCGAGCGAGTTCCATAAGGTGTATGTGGAGTCAACTTTTAGGTCGGAGAAACATATGCACGACGTTTTCGTTGTATGGTGTGAAGAGCATAACTATCAAGCAGCAAGTAGACCAACTTTTCTAAGAGTTTTACAGCAAGAAAATATAGCAATTCATCATCCACGTAAGGATCAATGTGATACTTGCTGTAGTTTCAAAGCGGGTAATATTTCAGAGCAAGAATATAACAACCACATCATTAAAAAGAATGAAGCTCGCCAAGCAAAACACGATGCTATTAATTCGGCCAACGATAAGGTGGTAGTGCTTACGGTGGATGTGCGGAGTGTCTTGCTTGCTCCTAAGCTTTTAGCCAGCGCCTTATATTATAAACTTAAATTACAATGACATAATCTTACTGTCCATGACTGCAGAACAAAAAAAGTAACTATTTACTTTTGGCATGAAGCTGATGGTGGTGTAACAGCGAATGCATTTACGTCCTGTTTGATTAATTACATAAAAACCTAGCAACAGGAACTGAAAGAGTGATTATCATATCTGACGGATGCGGCTATCAAAATAGAAATCGAGTGTTGTCCAGTGCATTAAGTGATGTGTCCCAAAAAACAAACATTATTATTGAACAGCTATATTTAGAAAAGGGACATACCATGATGGAGGTGGACAGTGTGCATTCAACAATTGAGCAGTACATAAAACCTCCCATTTACGCACCCAGTGATTATGTAGCCAGAATGCAACAAGCTCGCCCAAGGAACCCTTATAATGTTCAATCAATTCATTACGACTTCTTCCTCAATTACGAGGTACTCCATTCAAATTTCAAGTCAATAAGACCCGGTAAGAAAAAGGGAGATCCTGTTATGGTAGACATAAGAGGCCTCAAGTATCTGCCAAATGGGTCTGTGTTGTATAAGTTGCGACATAATGAGGAGTGGATTATCTTACCACAGCGACGAGCTACTTCCCGTGAAAGTTGTCTGCCAAAACCCTTATATCAACAGCAGGTTGCAATTACAGAGAGCAAATTCAAGCAGCTACAAGAACTCAAAAACGTTATTGACAAGGATTATCACCCATTTTATGACTCGCTTTCTTTTAATCCAGGAACATAGTACCTTCAAACTGAAACGAAAGTTTTGTATTCAATAAAAATGATTAAATAAGTTTATAAAAATTGTTTTGGTTTACTTCAAATCACTTTAAAACCTCTCATGTGATTAGAAAATTGCAATTAAAATCTCAATATCAAATTCAAAAGGCCTTAGCTTCGACTGTATTTATTATGATGCAATAACGTTTCATTCATTCATGTTACTCACTGTGTTCGTTTTAATGACTAATAGAACAAAAATATTTTTAAAGAAACACTTTACAGGGAAAGTTTTTTTCGTTTTTCTATGAAAGTCACTTTTAACACATCGGAGGTTTTAAATTTGCAACGACGATATACCAAACATTTACAACAATAATATCAACTAATAAAATCGTACTCATATCTGAACCTTAACAACCAAAAATACAATACAGTAGACTTACCAACAAGCAACCGAAACCAGTCCAATGACACCGAATCAAAATTATTTGACTTGATTATTGACACAACTCACATCATGTAAATCGAAATTCGACGTTCAGCTCAACTGTGTACAAAAATATTCATTCAGCAGGTTGATGATCCATTCAAATAAATATCTACAGTTTGAAAAAGTTAAACAAAATCACGCTAATCACTACAACATCGACAACAAAAATACAGGTAGAATTAACTAGAACAATACAATTTTATTTTTCTTGTACAAGTTAAACTGGAAAGTCAAGGTACCATAGTGAATTAGAATAACTTAACATTTGGTGATGTGATGGTTGTAACGTTAAATTTTTTTTTAATGAAATTTCATATAATTTTTATATTATAATTTTATTAAACGTTATATTTTTTTTAATGAAATTTCATAAAATTTTTATATTATAATTTTTGTTACCAGCAAGCGAATCCGCCACTGGCAAAGTTTTCGAATTTTGATGTTGAGAGAATTAAAAATTCGCTAGATAATTATTTATTTACGATTCCCATCAAAATATCGGAATATTCAATCACTACTTTTCTTGCTTTATCATTAGGTATTAAATCTGATTGAAGGGAGAGGACAAATTTGTTTTTCGACGTTGAACATCGGTTGTTGAGTTGTTTCTAGGACAGAAATTTTGAGTTCGTCGAGGAGGAAAGAACGGCAAGTGTGACCGACCTAGTGTGTGCGGGCTGTGTGGAGTTTGAAATTGTGGAAAAAGTCTTTAGTACTGCCTAGCCTAGAGTTCGTATTCAGCTCCATACATTTTAAATCACGAAATAAGGCCTATGAAGTTGATATTTTGGGTGTGTGCCTTTTGTGTCTCGTTAAGCGACGATAGGAAATTTTGAGGTCGAGTTAACCGCCATTATTGCAGTTTTTTTGAGAAGTTTAGCGTTCTCTTTTGAAATTTTATATTCCTGTCTGCATTGGATATTCCCGAGGAACTGAAGTCAATTCAGAAACCGAACACTTGGATGTATTCCCGATAATTAGGAGATAGTATATATTAGGAACTGAAATAAAAGAAGAAACCCTCGCCGTTAATTAGGAGGGTTTTTAATTTTGGTCTTGGGTATCACTTGCTTTTGGCCTATAGGAGGCTTACACCTACTGTGGCGTTGAACCTGGGATATATGGAAATGGGACGCTGGGATCACTAGAAGAACACTGAAGGGATGGCATGGAAGGACGTAGGAAAAAGGGTTACATTATTATTATTGCTACAAATTAATTTGTTTCTTTTTAATTAACTACATATTTACATATTTATTTTGTTGTAACCGTAACATATTTTCCAACTTTGGTTTATCAATTCTTAATTGAGTGATGGTTAAATATTGTTATGTTCTAACTTTTTATTGAAAACACTGACTAAAGCATAGCGCTTAGGATCCTAAGAGTTACACTTCTCATTTGAACCTTGTGTAATAAGTGTAATAATCATCACTGTACTCATGATAATTCTGAGTTAATACGAATTCTCTTATACCTTTTGGTCTTCTTATTTTAAATCTAGGTAATATATATTATGTTTTTATCTGGTTTCGCTTTGTACGATTCAGGTAATATGAGTATGCGAAACTTTGCTATTCTTTTATATTTCTTGTAACAAATTAAGTTAAGTTAAATTTTTGTGAACATTTCCTATTATTAATCGAAGAAGTCACCTGACCTATATGTTTTAGGCATTGAAGTGATTTTTTTTATGCGCACGAACCTGATTTTGTTCTTTTTTTAAAAAAATTTTTGTTAGGTAATCAATTTAGCAATAAATTTTAGTAACGGAGTCAACTCGTCTTTGTTTTTCAGTCCTTTCTTAGTAAATCTTCAGGAACTGAAACTGAATTCTTTGGACAGAAGCATTTACTTGGCGCCCGCACTAACATCTTTTTTTTGTAACTGCTACTTTTAATAGTTTAATTTATTCTCGAATCCCCCCGTCTCCACTGGAGTACTAGTCTACTGGCACGGGATACCTTCAACTGACAGTTATATTCTAGAGGCTAAAATAGTTGCATTCAATTTTATGGTTTTGGTATTTGTTAAATTAACGCGAAATTCATTCGTCTTGGAATTAGGAAGTTGTAGGATCTCTTTTATATTTATATATAGATTTTATTTTAGTACATTATATGGTATCCAAACTTATAGCCCAAAATAGACATGAACAGTTCCACAAACTATCCTCACTATTAAATGTTCCCTAATGGAGAAAGAAGAAGCAACCTCTTCTCACAAGTTATCGGTTCCTAAGGCAATTTGAAGAAAGTATGCATAAAAGTGAAGTTCTTCCTTGTTACAATGTGGACTACACATTATTAGAAATTAATGTGCCAATATGTTACCTTCATACAGATATGCCAAATGTTACTGCTATAAATTCTTTTATCAACAATAGCTTACAGAGCAAATGGCCAAATGCAGATTACATATACACAGATGAGTCAAAAAATACAGAAGCCACTGGATGTGCTTTTTTCCATCCAAACGATAATGTTTCCAAATTAGTAAAACTCGCAAACCCGATGTCTATCTATTCAGCAGAACTAACAGCAATATTAAAATACATAAATAATCATGAGAAAACTAATTTCGTAATTCTAACTGATAGCAAAAGTTCTATAGATTCTATAAAAAATAAATATATGAAAAAATGAATA
Organism: Galeruca laticollis; assembly: GCA_963921935.1. Lineage (NCBI taxonomy): Eukaryota > Metazoa > Arthropoda > Insecta > Coleoptera > Chrysomelidae > Galeruca > Galeruca laticollis. The sequence continues at coordinate 115,933,857 of OY998182.1, read as the reverse complement.
TATATGAAAAAAAAGAAAAAGAAAAAATTAAAAGAAAAAAAAGAGAAAAGAAATGAAATAAGAGAAAGAGAAAAAGAGAGAAGAAATGAAATAAAGAAAGAAAAAAAAAAGGAAAAAAAGGAGAAAAAAATGTAATCCCACCCTATACCAGCTTAACTTAGTAATATTATAAGAAATGTTTGTTTATTTAAAAAAAACATATGAATGTATAAAAAAATATGTATATATATAAAAAAATATATTATACTGTATTAGATATAGTACTAACAAAAAATATAGCGCTGGCCAATTGGTCTACGACTAAGGCCAATAACTAAAACACACACACACAACATCTGGTGCTCCAAACAACTAATCAGTTATTACTAAATTTCAACAAGAAATTACTTTCTTACATATGTAAAAAGATAATCAATTATAGTCTTGTGTTTTACTTGAGTAAGATTATTTAAGAAAGGTCACAAACTTAGTTATCATGTCGGATCGTGATTGCTAAGTAATCTGTAAAATTAAACAAATAATCGTGAATATCAGCTAAATAAGTAAGAGTGATTGTACAATGTAACAAGGACACTGACACTTCTGTTACGTGGAAGATGAAACTGCAGAGCACACTCTCTGTACCTGCTCTGAACTGGAAAAGCTCACTCACCTATGACCTTAAACCTTATATTGCACATCGAGGTGGATGTGTATTTCGTTATTATCGAGAGATAAGATTGTTCAAACTAAATTTCAATACATGAATGAAACTTACTAACTTGGATTTTATACTACTTTAGTTTTAGAAAATATTAATTAAAGCAGAATTGAGATGTCATTGTCATAACTTTTCTTGGTTTGGATATCTATATAATAAAAGATTCTGATTAGAAAAACTAGAAGTGCTAATATCCCCCAGCACTTTTCACCCACGGTTGTGAACCATTTGCTAACTTTCAAGTTCAAGTCAGTAACGGTTAGACTGCATGTGTATATAACAATTAATAAGATATAAAAATTACCGTATCTTCACATCAATGTAATAAAATTTATTGAAGTATAACAAAGGCGTTAACAGGAACTTAATTAGAATTAGGACAATTCGAATCCGGCTTGTTGCTCTATGGCTGATAATAGTTTGTTTCTTAAAGTTTCTTCATCTGTGATGATAGGAATTTTGAGTAAATTTAGACAGGTACTTGCTGTGGGCATTCTATTTTCTATTCCAGAAGATTGTATGCAGAAAGGGGGATTTAATTCCTGAAACAAAGGCATGGCATATAGTACACATTTCGATTTTATTGTGGGGTATAAATTCAATTTTATCGTTTTAAAGCTTATCTCAAACTACATAAGTTGACGAAAATACACTATTTTAAATGTCCTGTGGAGTTAATCCTATTTTTATCTAAATGAAATTTGCAGCAAAAGCAATGGCGGTATTGCCATGAATCTGAAAAAACATTTATCTTCAAATAATTTTTGAAATTATATAAATTTAAGAGAATTTACAAAGCTTCCAAAGTCCTGAAAAATTCGCAAAGCACATAGTACCTACATTGGCAACAAAATTCTTATTGAGTGCATTGATTTGGGGAAGCAATTTACAAAAGACATGTTTGAAAAGAATGAGAGAACAATCAAAATCAATTCCATAAAAAGTTGAGTGAATCAACATTAATTTTGAAGTAATAGATACTGTGGAAGATAGATAAAAACGTCATAGGAACAGAAAATGAATGTGTAAATAACAATTTGAAAGTAAAGAATTTTGGCAGTGAAAATAAAAATTATTATAGCAAGAGGTTAATAGTTTTAGGAAAGGAAAAAGGAAGGGCAAGGTTAGTAATTGGGACCAGTTGATATGGTAAAGGTTTTTAGCCCTTGTATAACAGTTCTCAAGAATCGATTGTTATAAAAATATTGGTAACAAAGTGAAAGACTTTGAAGAGAAAATGATAGAAATGACGTCTCATTTGGTGAAGAAAGGACATGACACAGTAAAAAAGTAATAGAAAGTGGAGGAAATGGATAAGAAAAAAGCATTGTAGTAATATCAGGCATTAATTTTAAAGGGGTAAAATTGAAGAAACAGTCGTGAATTTTGTTAATCAAAATTTAGGAAGCAAGATTTGAAATAGAAGCATATAACATAAATGAAAATATATATGTAGTGTAACTACAAGAATCAAAGGATAAACGAGAGATTATGAATAACAAACATTTATTGTAATGTTTTTTACAGAATTGTAGTTTTAAACAATTATTATGTTGATCATATGTACATTTTTTACCAGAAAAATTGTTAACTCATTTCTCAGAATAGGAATTATCACGATGATATGAATAATTAAATTTTTTAAAAGAAGTTTATAGTTCAATTTATTGCACACTGAGAAGATCCGTCTTATAGAACTGCTTAGAAAGAAATACATCCCTTTCCAATAATTTTTTGCAAAATATTGTATGGAATCCTGGTTAAAAAGCACGCAGCCGGAAAAAATTATTCATTTGGATAAATATGTGGCGGAGTAATGCCGTTTTTTTTACGCTATTATTGTTGTTTTAATGTCATCAAAATGGTGTGACTACAGACTAAAACACATTCTGACGAAGCAAACTATGTGGTAACCATGGAAAGAAAATTAATATTAATTAGGTGTTCTCCAAATAGAAAGGTTTATATATCTGACAGGCAATGAGGATAAGTCCACAGCATAATCTATGTCTTTCATTAACCAGTGATAATTTAAAATATAAATCAGAATTGCGTACAATCTGGGTTCAATATACCTCTTAGCCATATTGTTTGAATGTTTGTATGAGTTGTGCACCTACTGGGTAAGATTAAATTTTATTATATATGAGATTATTATTTGAAAAAAAAACAAAATAGATTATATTTATTTACCTTAAAACCAAGTAAAGGTGGTCTTGAGCAACTGGTTACAAATTTCAATAATTGTTTCTTCTGAACTTCTGTAAACCTGTGTACTATATTCCAAAACATAGTAATAGTTGGATGATCTACTGTAAAGTCTCCTAAAAAGATTTATTATTAATTGAGGAGTATTGAATTGTTTGTTTTTAAACTTATGATTTTAAGATGAATTATTCCGAATTTGTTCACAATAACTACAGCATTGAAAAATTTCCAGCTTTGATAGCAATGTTGTTAACAGTTAAAAGAGGTAATTTATATAAGAAGCCTAAGTATAATCCTTGCTTATTCAATTTGGAGTTATTTTAGAATCCACTTCTAACCTATATTTAATTAAATTATTTTAATGGAATATAATTTAAAAAGCAATTGGCGTAGTCAGATTTTTATTACAAAATTCCTTTCACCACAAATCGTTCACATTGCCATACTTTCAGGAGTTATAACTGTAGAACGGAATAAGCTATTGACTTCGAATTTTCACTGTATAAGATCACTGGTGTTCTACTTTGTATCAATAATGTTGCCGGATGTAAAATAAGTCTATAATCTAAATAAAAATTATAATCATACTTTGTTTCCAAAATTAATGTTATTGTAACTTCGTTGCTAAGCAATATTTTTTCATGAAATTTTAATGGTTTTTATTTCTGACTACTACAAATTCAGTGGTGTAGTCAAACTTACCAAAATTGCCTAATAAACTTTTGCCGTTTTTGACAAAGAAAGAAAACTTAGAGTACCTTGGAAATTAAACTAAAGTTATGGAAATTTGTGTAAATATACAGTTTTTGATCCTTAATATTTAAATTTTTTTTTGGAGATTGATTGAAAAATGCGTATTTTACAGGGGCATTTTCATTTTAAATCGGTCACATTTGGTTGTCAAGTATGCTGCAGAATGCTGTATAAAAGAATTATTTTTGTTTTTTTTACAGACTAATTTCGAAAAGGAGTAAAACTGGAAATTGAAATAAATATTGAATAGACCAAAATTTTAAAATCAGTTCAGCCCTCTAAGACCTTACCACAGAATATGCTCTTTATAAATCATTACAGGAGTACATCGAAGCAAACTTGTCGACCTTTGCATAACTGAGATCTCAATAGAGGGTCCCATGAGGAAAGGTCGAAATATACTGTTTTTTCATTTATAGGAGTGGAAAATTTAATTTAACAAATTTGTATTTTATGTTGTTACTTATAGTGTAAAAAAATCAGTCAAAACCTGATAGTTTGTCTCACTTATACCATTGACCCACAAAGTCCCAATTACAGAGGTAAACATTGTAAAAGTCTAATAAATCAAATCTCTGTAAAAAGGTTTGAAAATTCATAGTAACTGTCTTTCAATGCAAAAGTGTCGCGACTTCATTATAATTATCAATAGCAAAGATTTCTCGCATATCCACTATCCGAGGTCCAACCAGGTTTCACTGTATATGTTCTCACTGAAGCAAATCAGTAGATAATTTCATTCAATACAATCTTTGCACTAAGTAATTCTACAAATTTTCTGTAACAAATATATTTCCACGATGACAATCTCCTTGAAAGATAACAAAATGATGAGAGCAGTATGCCACTGGAAATTTTATGACTCCATTTACGCAGCATTGCCAAAGCAGGAAAATGAATGTATTGTTGTCCTTTCGTAGCACATTGTTAGATAATTTAATGAAGGCTTCATAACAATCTCGATATTATGAATGAGATGCAAGGTCTATTATTTTTCTAAGTTATTTGTTTTCTCCTTGCAATTGGGAGCCATCAGAGATGTCTGTATTGTCGATAAACATCGCGGCATATGGCCATGGAAGTACTTGTATTTTCCTTCAAAGCCTTTGTTTTGATATAATTATTTTCAAAACACATGATGCGGAAAATTTTATAAATTACGACATGCGTGTAATGTATTGTGTAGATGGCTCCTACTATCACGTCTCTTTGTTTATATACATACATATATGTCATTAAACAGAAAAAGAAACATCAAATGCGAACGCATTTGAATACATAAAATAGTTTATTATTTTATAATAGTGATGCAGAGCTGAGAGATTTCATCAGGGGTTTGTAAAACGTAGTGTTCTACGTGATTACATTTGTAGAAGGAAAATATCGTAAGATAAAAATTATAATATAAAAAGAAAATAACTATACCTCCATATGCTGTATGAGCACACAAATCACTAACATCTATTTCTTGCGTGTCACCGCCAATAATGACTTGCAATTCGGTATGACTAAACAATTTTAACCATGTTATTGGCACTACACTGTTAATACCGTCTCTGAAAGCAGTACACTGCCGTTTTAATTGACTGTTTAATTTGACATCAGCTAATCTTTGGATATATTCTAATCTATTTTCATTTGTGACGGGAATGTTGGCTCCATTTGGTTTTAAATCCATAATCTGAAAATAGTAAAGTAGAAAATGTAACATTCACAAATATATGTGTTCAAAGCACTAAGTTAACATGGCTGTAAAAAATAAAATGAGTGAATACAGTTTTTTAGGTTATTATTTAGAATGCCTATGTGTATGCATTGTTTTTTCTTGTTTCATATGTATACTTGCTATTGCCTTTCCACCCAACCCTATCTAATATCCGAGAAAAGTATTGGTTTACCCCAAAAATACGGGAATTTTCGATTTCATTGAGTTATTTTTTCGTTTTTCATCGAGAAAAACACGAAAAAGGGCTTATAGAAAATAAATTTTATGTGTATGTGTCATCAGCTACTTTTTGTATCATGTCTTGTTAGCACAATACAGCCTCCGAACTGTAACAAGTAACCAATTTTAAGATTGAGAGTTGTTTAGGACATCTCACAGATGAACTCTATCGATTTTCATCTCACCAGAACCAGTACAACGGGTGTTATGGGACTTGAAGTACCATATTTTTGGATAAATTTCTGTTAGCACAATACAGCCTCCGGAGTGTATACAAATGACCAATTTTATGATTGGATATTGTTCAGGACATTTCACAGATGAATCCTATTGAATTTCAGCTCACCGGAGCCAGTACAACGGGTCCTATGAATCCAGATAAACTATATTTTTGGAGAAATTTCGGTTAGTTAGCACAATACAGCCACCGGAGTGTATAAGTGCGGAAAAGTTAGTTTTAATCCTTAAAACCGTTTATTTTCTTCATATTCTACAAAACATATATATACATATGCAAGTGCAACAGAACCCTTACAATTTTATATCAATTGAGTTTCTTCATCAGCTTTTTGAATGTTAATAATTGTTCAAAATTCATCATTGGTACCAAACTTTTTTTTAAATTTCATTTTTACTATTGTATCAACTATGTTGGTTATTAGTGATAAATATTATTTTACAAGTTTTTAATACAATAATTTCAATAAGATATCCAACTAATATGTCACAACTTTCACCTAATATCGATTTCAATGTGCTTGATATATTGTTTCTCACTTGTGCGGCTTTATATTTGGGACACTCAACCACAATGTTTCATTGTTCTTTGCTTGGATCATGTAGTACACTTAGGCATTTCGATATTGGCAAGTAAATGTTGATGAGTCAGTTTAGTGTGTCCTATCCTTAGTCTTGTCAATAGATCTTGGTTGGACCACCTGCTTTGTATTGTATTCCAGGGTTATACACTAGGCTTCACCTCACGTAATTTTGATTTAAAATCAAGCCACTTATGTTGCCACCCATTTATCACTTTTTCTTTTGTGGTATGCTTCAAATTAATGATGGTCATCGTGTTTAATACAACTGCATAATCACTTTCTGCTGCTTCTTCATTACCCTGGATTCCTATGTGGAAGGGGATCCACATACATTTCATTTATTTGCGATAATATGTTTGACAAATCAGGTACATATGAAGTATAAAGCAAAAATCTAACATTTACAGTGCCGGATTAATCATTAGGCAAAGTAGTCAACTGCACCAAGAAAATAAGCGTTTATTTGAATTTTTTTTCTGAAATTCCTTAACAACATTATTATTGCTTTTTTTTGTTTGATGCAAGTCAATTGATGAAATACTTCAAACCATCTAGTATCAAGTAGTAGAACTAATAATAGCTGTATTTGATGATATAAATATATAACATTGAAAAAATGCTAGAGATCGGTCTTACGATACTCCTTCAAACATGTCTGGTTGTTACACTGGTCTGCCAGCGCATATTAAGAAAATAAATCGTCTCGCACACTCCGTTCCATGTGCAGCGTCTTCACTGAATTTGGTTGGAGTATGTGCTGCGTTGGAGCAATCTCATTATTCGGATTTCTACAGGAACTGTACAAGTTTTTTTCGGCATCAACTCATCGTTGGCCAATTATACTCAAAAATATCGAAAAAGAAGATGAATGTAAATAATACTAGTCTTTAGTTCTGAAAAAAGTGACCGACATGGGGTGGTGTGCAAGAGCCGATGCCACTAAGATACTTTCAAAAGGCTATAAGAGTTTTCAGAAAGCATTACAGTATATTGCTAACGATGAGTCTCAAAACATCGCAAATGATTCCCGAGGTTAGATGTCTATGGCTGCATCGAATCAATGTTGTCAGCATATCTTTACAAAAACCAATTACTGAACTTCGAACAGCAGCCGATCTTTTAAAATCGCTTTTAGATTTTTTGCTTTCACAGAGAGAATTATTTGACGACTATGATATAAAGGCAAATGAAAAAACTGATACCAAATACAGTGATGAAAATCAGCATGTACGAGGAAGAAAAAGGCATAATGATGACGGATCTACAGAACAAGTTGACAGAGAAGTAAAAATTGAAACATATTTGCCAGTGCTAGATATACTGTATGCAGAATTGTCTAGACTAGAAGCTTATCGGGAAATTAACTCACTGTTTGGATTTCTAACAGATTTCTTGACAAAGTCCAACGATAAAATTAAAGAGGTTTGTACAAAATTTTATGAACATTATTTTGAGGACATTGAGCCTGAGTTTATAAATAAGATGGTGCAGTTCAAGTACTTCGTCTTACAATGGAAGGATGCGGGGAAAGATAACATTGTATCTGCCAAGGAATCATTTAAATTGTTTTTTGATAATATGGTACAAACAACTTTCTCGAATGTAATCATAGCGTTAAAATATATAGAAACCTGATGTTAACAAACGCCACTGGTGAACGAAATTTTTCAAATTTAAAATTAATAAAAAACTGTCTTCGTTCAACAATGTCTCAGAACCATTTAAATTCATTGTCAATAATGGCCATTGAAAATTATGTATTAGAAAAGGTCAACTTCCAAGATGTTTTAAACGATTTTGTTTCTAAAAAAGTTAGAAAAGTCAATATTTAAACTTATTGTTTTGTACAAAAACAATAAACATCTTGGAAGGTAACTTTTTCCAATTTGTACTCCACAAAACTGTTTCATTTCGTTTAATGTATTTTATTGTATTTAACAAAATTGAATTTAAAATAACCACATTGTGTCTCATTTCTCTTTCCTGACCCATCATGAAATCTAGATTCACTTATATATAACCTATTCATTATTACCATTTCAATAAAGCTAACAAGTCAGGTAAGACGATGTTGCAGCATCAAGTCAAAGTAACCATGTTGTTACAATCTCACATAAGACATTGAAGTAATATGATTCCTGGAGTTGATCATCTGGAAGTTGCTCACATCTCTCCATCAACTTGAAAATACCTGATTGCATTGCCTAGGAGTCCGGACAATGTTAATGCGGCCCTGAACATTTAGTGTACATCTATGGTGAACTGTCAAGCACAGGAACTGATTGTGTTCATACATCATCATTAAATGTATTGATTGTTTTCACTCAATTGAAAACATATAAGAGATGGTTATAGGTAACGCTCTCTTAATATTCTTGTATTTCTATTTTTATACTGTCATTGAGAAGCAGATTAAATTTCAGAAAAGCCAAACTTAAGAACGTAGTAGTAGCTTTTTCTACCCTAACTTCTGAGTATCTTGATTGGTTAAATATATAAGTTGTTACAGCCTCCCCCTTTTCTCCACGCAGAGTCCGTCAAGTAGAAGCAAGGAAGGAGAATGGCTACTAGCAATAAGAACATGGTGTCTGTCAAATTAGTCGTCCTCTGGTAGCTCTGGTAGTGGGCACTTCGGCCTCGTCTATGGAACCGGGATCATTGGGAACATTCGGAGAAGTCTTCAGAGGACGGCCTATTATACGGATGGTTCAAACTGGAGTGGGCATTTCTCCAGCATCAGGATCCTCACGATAGAGGGTCAGCGCGGACGCGTGATGGTTTCCTAAAGGAATTGCCAAATTCTGATGTGAAGACACTTCATAAGTGATAGGACTAACAACTTTTGTAATCACGTACGGTCTATCGCGGGGTGAATTTCGAAGTAAATGAGTCTTTCGCTTTATTGAGCACGTATCCTTTGGTACATCCGCTCAGCACCATATCGGCCAGCTAATGGGGTGTTTTGATACTAGTCAATACTAGTTACCTAAGTCATTACAGCGACAAGTTGCATTGCTTTACATTCCAACTTCGAAGTATATTTGAAAAGAATCCCTTGACTTACAAAATACCCTCTTTCAGACCATCTAGTACAGTATCCGCCAAAATAAACAGTACCGAAAATAAAAATAAAAATTAATTTTTAATTTCTGTAATGTAAGTGTTCAAAATGTTCACCATTTCGACGCAAACAAGCTTCATATCGATTTTGTAAGTCAATAAACATATTTATAAAAAGTGGTTGATGTAACTGCCGAAAAATATTTTGTATTCTTTCCCGTAGTTCGGCAATATTCGCCGGCGGATTTTCAGAGTGAAATATTTTGTCCTTCATTATGCCCCAAATGTATGCGCCAGGTGGCGTCAGATCAGGTGAATGAGAAGGATATTCGAAGTCTGTTCCCCGAGAAATTATTCTATTATCGAAATGCTGACGGAGTAAGTCTAAGGTGCGCACAGCTGCATGGCTCGTTGCACCATCTTGTTGGAACCATTGTGTGCGAAACTGTAGATTTCGTGCACGGCAAAAGTTATTTAGATCTCTCACAAGAGGTATAATAATTTTTTCTCTATAACGCTCTTGGTTGACAGTAAGTGGATTCTGATTATCATCTTCAACGAAATAAGGACCAATCATTCCATGACCAGATACCGCGCACCAAACGGTAACTCGAAGACTGTGGAGTGGTTTCTCTACAATGACATCAGGACGTTCAAATCCAAGGAATCTGGTTGTTTGTCGATTAATATAGCCGCTAAGATGAACGTGACTCTCGTCTGAAAACCATATGTTTTCAAAAATTCGGGATCTTCGTAAATTAAACTCAACATGCGACCACAGTAAATTTCTCTTGCACGTTTGTCCGCAGCATTTAGTCGTTGTCCAACTTGAATACGGTATGGATAACCACCAATTGATTTGAACATGCGACGTAAAGACGTTTCACTAATGTTGAGTTTACATGCAGTTCTTACAAGACTTCTTTGAGGTGATTGCACAACTTGGTTAAAAACAAGTCCTTCATTTTCGTTAGTGCATACTGTTTTTCGACGACCTGAAGAACCTTTACGTTGACACAATACACTACCAGTGCGACGAAATTTTTCAACAACAGCTAACATCACACTTTTACTAGGAGCTGCTTTATTAAATTTTTGTTGATATTTTATTGACACCTGTTCTAAGCTTGGACCATCATTACGACCTTTTCCGTATGAACGAAAATAATGCTCTACCAAAAAAACTTTTTCTTCCGTTGTTAGAACCATTTTTAAATCAAATTTAACTGCAGCGTACTATTAATATATCAACTAATGACAATTAAGTCAAATATGACAAATCCATATTACATAAACAACTCCACAGGACTCTCTGTTTCGGTACTGTTTATTTTGGCGGATACCGTATAATCAACAGAATTGGCGTTGGGATCTTCAAATGAATCGATAATAGTTCCTAAATCCGGATCGTTCATTTGTTCTAATCTTAAATTACTAGCGGTTTGCTGAGGCAAATCAATCTGCACATAAGTAATTTCGGCATTTTCTATTGGTGAGCGCGATAGCATGCCTGCCACCACATTTAGACGTCCAGGCGTATAGTTGATTTTCAGGCCGTACGCTATTAGAGTGAGTGCCCATCTCGAGAGTCGTCCAGACGGGGTTATAATGGACATCAACCACTTTAGAGGTTGGTGATCACCCTGAATGTGTATTTTAGAATTTTCAATATACCCTTCCCAGACGACAGCTAAGGCTTTCGATTCTATGGTACAGTAATTTTATTCGGTTCTTGTAAGCAGGGGAGTAGCGTAATCAATGGGCCTTTCCCCTGGTCCCTCCCCCTGTAGTAAACAAGCTCCAAGTTTGTAAGAGCTGGCATCAGTTCTTTGGGCGAAAGGTAGATTAGGGTCGGCTTGTCTTTGAATAAGGATAGAATAAAGGAGAGTTTTAAGTTGGTAAAACGCTTGTGGTTGATTGCAAGTCCATTTCCAACGGACATTCTTCTTAAGAAGATCGGAAAGAGGTTTGGTAATATCAGCAGAGTTTTAAATAAAACGTCTAAACCATAAAAACGCTTGTAGAAATGAGGTAAGCTCTTTCACGATTTTACAAGCGGGTCTGTTGACGATAGAGGACACTTTATCAGGATCCGGTTGAATACCAAAAGAGGTAATAAACTGACCAAGATAGAGGACCGAATCACAACAGAAGATGCATTTCAACCAATTCAGACGAAGCTTAAATGTTCTTAGACGGGAAAATACTTGTTCGAGGTCATAGAAATGCTCAGAAAATGTCGGAGATAGGATGATATAATCTAGGCACGCTAGTATATTGACGTCTGGCAGGCCTGAGCGGAACTTATTCCACCACCCTTCTTCGAAACTAACACTACGGGCGAAGCATAGGGACCTTCATGTTCTTCTATGGTACCTTCAGGCAGCAGCTTGTCAATTTGTCTTCTCAATTGCTCCTTTTTAGCCTCGAACATTCGATAGGGAGGAATCGTTATTGGATGATCATCAGTTAGGGTGATCTGATGTTCCACAAATGGTGCAGGCTCTTTGATGGCACATAAAACATCTTCATTATTAGATAGCATATTATAGAGGAGTACCTTGTTTTTTGATTCAAGAGAAATTTCTTCATCTTCCCTTACTTTAATTTTAACAAGTCGAACCAAATTTGACGTTTCATCAGATCTAGGGTTATTGTCACAGAACGTATAGTGGGTAGATAATTCATCACTATAATACCGGCATATCTAGGACGATGTTTGCTGTTTTAAGAACATCAGCGCCTAGGAGTGTCCTGTTTTGCACGTGTTCAGGTATGGTACACAAGATTAAGGGTTGTTCTCGACCTTCGAGTACAACAGTGACCTTGTAAAATATGGCATTAACTATAGTAGTTTTACCATCAACCAAGGTCATATCCAGAGACTTTGTAATGTAGGGAACATCTTTTAAAGTAGCTGAATCAAGGAAACAGTAACCGTAATGAGCCTGGATGGTAATTCAGGTTGACGGACTTGAATAAGACTGTGTTTGTGCTTGAGAGTTTTTGGGTTGTAAAGAGGCACAAAGAAATTTTGCTGAAGTTGAAACATAACTTATCAGTACGTTTAGGGCAATTGGATTTAACAAAACCTGGAGTTTTACACCCATAACAGAAGATCTGAGAATTTTCTGCAGAATTCGCAAAACTGAAATTTGAGGAAGACGATTTTTACTATTAACAACATTAGAGACATTTTGAGCGAGATGCTAGTTTACAACAATCGTCTCTTTGGTGTCCAACATTTTTAAAATATGAGCATTGCTTCGATTTTCAAATGTTATTTAAAATACTTTCAGATTAGGGCGTGACATTTTTAGAAACTTGCAGATTTTGTTCTACCACAGGGACTACTTCAACAAGTTTTCTGTTATCTGATCTCTCGATACCTTGTCTCTAATACATGCATTAAGGTGACCAAAGACCATATCGAGTTGTGCGTGTTCTGAGATGACAGATCCATTCTTAAGGCGTGACAGCAGCGCACGAACCTTGCTTACAAAAACAACTGTTTTTTTCATTTGTGGCTTGTTCACTAGCAAAAAGTTCAAGATACACTAAATATGCTGGTTTTGGATATCCATAAGCGTGTAGAAGAGCATCCAAAGCTTCATTGAATGTACCAATAGAGGATTTTACTCCTTGCCACCAAGTTGCAGCTGCATCAGTTAGAAGCATACTGAGCCCTTTTTTGAGTGATTGTCAGAAATGTTTAAACATTCTTTATACACCGTTATAACATCAACGAATGTCTCGATATCTTCGTCTTGTTTACCCGCCAAACGACTCTTACATGCAGAAAAGTTGGAAGTATTACTGACAGTTTGTTGACATTGATTGCTGTTTAATCCTTGTACGCTTGCAATGAGATTTTGTAACATATCCGGTGTCGTTACTACCTATTGTACTGCGTCGGTTGTATTCGGCATAATTGTAGCTTTTCTTGAACGTAGGTGCATAAAGTTGGAACTGACAAAAACAGTCCACGTATGGAATGGTTTTCAACCCGCGATTTCGCACACTAAACATCTATCGATTCTGTGAATCTTGAAAACCGCTTTACATTATGGCGCCAGTTATAAGAGATGGTTATAGGTAACACTCGCTTAATACTCTTGTAGGTTCTGGTACTATTTTTAAAAGATGACACAGATTGATAACATTTTATTTCTATTTTTGTACTGATATTGACAACCAGATTAAATTTCAGAAAAGCCAAACTTAAAAACGTAGTGGTAGCTTTTCCTACCTTAACTTTATATAAAAACATAATTCTGACATCCTGATTGGTTAAATATGTAAGTTGTTACAAACATGAATTACTTACCCTAGTTTCTCCCAAATCGTTATTTACTGTAGTAAAATCCAAACCTAAGTCACTTATGTCTCCACTGTATTCTCTCAGATATATTAAGTTTCTATATAATACAGGATCTAGAGATTTTAAATAATGCGCAGGTGCTCTATCTACTAGCAACTTCGCTAAGAAGAATTCTGCCAACGGCAAGTCCACTAATATGTTTTCGAATATAGCCTAAAAATTATATGTCGATTAATAATAATGATACTAAAATATAATGCAATTAATAGTTATTATAAAAAAAATAAGTCAATCTCAGTAAAAATGATCTGATGAAGTTTGTAAATCAAATATCTTTAAGGAAGTGTTGCAAAAGTCAATGTCCAACAGACCTCCCTTAAATAGTTTGAGACATAACTTTCCACGTGAGGTATTAGCTTTAGAACAGAAAATTTTATATTTTTGTTCGTTTGAAAACTATCCACCACAGTATCTTAAAAACTCATTGCAACAAACAAAAAAGCGATGATCTGATTGTCACATCAACAGCCTTCACTTGGAGACCATCAGCATATTTTTTTTTAAATTAAACAATGTATTAGAACATTACACTTCATCATATTTGGTTCAACAGGATTTGAACATATACTTTACTATAGTATACAAGTTAATGGTAGACATTTTAAATATTTCATTAAATAATGATTTATCTTTTGTTAGTGTTTACTTAATTTTTGAGGAATAAATATTTGGCAATTACTCTCTCACAGCCACAATCAATCTCGCCCGATAAAACATTTGATATTATTGACAAAATTGAGATGGTTTATTACAAAGGATAATTTTTTAATAAACACAGTATATTTTGTATAATTCTTTCAATCTAATGATTATATCTGTCCTCCACTATAATAAAAAAAATGCAAATTACCTTTCCAACAAGTCTTCCTATAAAGTAATAATGGTCAGTGAAATTTTCTACTATCAAGTGAACATTTGGGTTAGGATATAAGGTGTTATCAGCTGTTAACAGGAAGTACCCTCTGTTAGGATCAAATGCCGTTTTCAGTACCTCATTCAAGAATTCTTTGAATATTCCACCACCATCTATGCCCGCTTCTTCCAATCCAACATTATTTATAAACTGTATTCTTAATGTATGTTTTAGATCCAATTCTAAAAATGATATTAGAAAGTTATATTAATTAATTTTGTTTCATTATTAATTTATTTACAATAAAATAAACTAATAACGAATCAATTGAGAACAGTTGAACTGATAATCATCTACTACTATCAATAACTATATTCTAAAACAAAGATTCACGTAACATATATACTAACCGCTTTTTTGGGAAATTTTATCAAATGCATCTTCATAAATATGTGTTCTTCTTATTACAACTACATTTTCATGCATCAATTCGTGATGAAGTCTTTGATAATCATCTTCTCCTAAACTACTTCGACATAAATCTCTAAGCAGTAATACTCTAGTGTTAAAATTTATTAAAAATGGAAGTTCTTCTAAAATTGCCAACGAACGTTGTTCAATAGTTGAAAGTGGGGGTAGGTGCTCATCTTCTGTAATTAATATATGAAAATATCAACTGTTACATTGAGCTTATAGTAAGTTAATATATACAAAATAAAGTAAAAACGCATTAAAATCTAAGATTGCTAAAAATAACTCTCCTCCAAACATTTTTTTATAAATGGCTTCCACCTATCAGATATTTTTGTTAACAAAATATTCACTTCCCAAACACTTTTTATAACAGGATCCTCGTTTTTTAAATAATTTCGTTGTCGTCTCCCAAACACTTTTTCCATAACACTGTTCCTGTCTCAGGGACACTTTATTTAATGATGCATTTTACAATATAGAAAATTTGTCAGCGATGATATAAATCGGCTCTTCAAATATACACACATCAACATGGTCTAGGGATACTTCAATAAATTTTATACAATTTATTTATTTATCTGTATCTCGCTTTTATTTGTTATACTCTACCCGCCAATGCCCTCGGCCAAATTTTTAACAAAAACACATTTATAATAAAAATAAAATAAATAATATTAAAAACCTGTCCTTGGTTAAGTTTTTCATATGGAATATATTTTAAATAATAATGAAGTTTATTGTAATTTCTTACAAAGGGCTATCGACCGTGGTGCTTCAGCCCATTAAATTTACATATTTTATAATACATAAGGACATATCAACATTGTTAACTTAAATAATAAATTTGATGATGTGAAATAAAAGTAATTCATAGTTTCACTGTGAAAGTTCTTGTATACTTTCCTATAGTGTATTCTCTGGAAATTTGCATCTTGATATTCTGTTTTCACTGGTAATACAGTATTTGTTCATAAGGAGGGAGTGTGCTCTATTCGTTTTTCGCAAATTTTTCTGCATGTTTTTGTATACGTTCATTTAGGGGTGTGATTTTTGTTAGTTCATATAATAGCTGATTTGGAGGATTATGTAGCGTATTCCTTGGATGGCGGATTTTCGTGATTTTTCTAATTGAGCATGTTTCTGCGACCCGTAGCATATGTCTGGTATAAGACCGTGTGTTCAGGAGAATGATACTTTCATATTCCAACGTAGGTCTGCATATCAGTTGGTAAATTCTGCTGCCACTTTCAATGTTGATTCCTCGGTTTTTGTATGATAGGGAACGGAAATGACAGGAATGGGTAATGGTACTTTTCTTTATATTCCAGCAGTGAGCTTTGAATTTTAATTTGCTGTCCAGTATGCCTAGGTATTTTACATTGGGTTTTGTACGAATATGTTGATTTTGAAGGGTGATAGTAGGGGAAGAATTTTTCAGTCGGTGATGAAACAGGATTAATTGTGATTTCGAAGGATTAGGAAGTACTCTCCATTTATTAAACTGGTAAATGCCTGAAGATTTTCTGCTGCTTGGTTTGTATTTTTAGCATGACAAACAAACACTGTGTCGTCTGCGTATTGTAACATGTAGCTGTCTTTCTTGAAGTGTTCTGGATCTTTATTATAAATATCTGCACAGAATATGTTATATATTATTGGCGACAGAGGAGAACCCTGTGGCAATCCTTCCTCATTTGTAAATCCCTTTGAATATTTGTCATTTATTTTAACCCCGATTTTTTTCTTATTTATTATGTTTGTTATAATTCTGATTAGGTACTCCGATACCTTCATTTCATGAAGCTTGTATATCAACTCAAATGCCCCAGACACTATCAAACACTTTTTGTATGTCTACGACTAATGCCGCCGTTTTTCCTCCCTTTAGCGCCGTTGCTTGTATATTATTAGTGGATGACTAGTCGATGTACTGTAGAGTTTTTTTGTTTGAAGCCGAACTGGTATCCAGGTATTTTATTTTTGACTTCTTTGAGGAGCTTTGCTATTATAATTTTTTCTAGATTCTTGCGTAGGTTGCTAAGTCGATAATTTTGTACTCTTGTATTGCCTGTATTATGTCTTGAAATATTTATTATACTTCCTATTTTCCAACACTCGGGGTAATTGTGATTTGTTAAGCAGCCTTTACGTAAGCTTATAAAATGGTCTTCTTCGTCTATGGTTTGAATAGAGATTTCTACATTTCGGTTAGTGTATTAGTGCATCCATTCTTGTATATTGAGGTAATTTTGTTGATTGAAGTTGGGATGAGTACACTCTTTATAGGTTTCCTCATAATATGTGGCAAACATATCTAGTTTTTCTTCGTCAGTTATAAATAGTCTGTTATTTTCTTCGATTATTGACTTGATATTATTGGTTTGTTGTTCTGCTTAACTTAGCAATTTTGTGCCAGTATGTTTTTTCCTTCTTCTTATTTATTTCGTCACAAGTTTATATCCATTTATTTGTTTTTGTATATGTTTATTAGTTGTTCATTTGTGTTTTGAACTCTGGAATCTGATTTGATTTATTCTCTGTGTAGCCTTCTTTTATCAGTCTAAATATAAATGGTGGCAATTCGTGAGTATAAGTCTGGATTATTCTTTTGCAAACGAATATTATCTAGCTTGTGCTTTGTTAGTGATTAAGTTTCATATTTGGGAGAGAATGTTGCAGTTTTTGTATGATATGTTAGTATCTTTATATATACGTGTCTCTACAAATAGTGTACAATTGATTTTATTCGTTTCAATGAAGTTGTTGATAACATGTTTTCTTTTTGTATAGCTGTTCATGTTGGAGTATAGGAATTTAAACATTTTGAATGTATTGATAATTTTTGTGTTCATCGATAGGTCTTGCAGGTAATTTACTCTCAGGGTCAAACATTAATATGTACATACATACAGGAAAACAGTACAGGAAAACAGTATCTGAGTGTCTATGTTGAAGTTATTTACAAATATTTTTCTTAGTTTTTGTATCAATTCTGGTATATTTTCATTCATGTGTTTATCATTGTTAAGGGTGTTAGTGTAAGTATTGATAATGAAATCATGAGTTGTAATTGGGTTGTGAATTTTAGATTTTTTAACTTCATCTAAGTTGAGCGGATTTTTTATTTATTGGTTTTACAGGGATGTTTGGAATGCCTTCAATAGGGTTTGTTCCTCTTTTTGGACAGCGAAAGGACCAGGCTTGGAGCCACATGAGATGCATTTGGGTTCCAGTGTTGAGGTTCATATATGTGTGGGGTGATTTGCTACATTTAAAATGTTTGTTGCAATTTATTGTTGATGGAGAAAAGAGGCACATGGGTGCAGCATTAGGAGCTAGACTTGGGTAAACCGGGTAGTGATATAGTTTAAAAAATATTCCATTAGAAAGGTGATGCTCAGAGGTTTGTTGATTTGGGGTAATAATTCTAATTAATTTGGTGGGTTTTCCGGTGTTTTTAGCGGCAATTCTTTTGCAGTACCTATATTCTAATTTGTTTGCGGTGAGATGTGTGTACTTATAGCAGAATCTCCAATTTCATATTCAACATTAGCTACAACTACTGAGAAAGAATCTTGTTCTGATTGTTTTTGTGGAAGTTTATTAGTATTGATTTGTTTGTAGCTTGATACTATGTTGTTATTTTTTCGTTTTTCTAATATTTCTATGACCCTATTTTTTCATTATTAGTTTTTAGAAGAAATCCTATTTTTGTTTTGATTATTTCGCCATTGTTAGAATTCGGGGATTCGACTTGCCATACATCTGCAAATGACGTTCTGTTGTGGTTTGGATTTGTTGTTGAAAAATAAAATAAATTATCGTATTTCTTATTTGTAATAGTCTTAATTTTATCTGATAAGTTAATTATTTTGTTTTTGTTTTGATTTATAGGTTCACTAATGATACTGGATGGTTTTTGGTGGTGTGGGTTGCTTTTTACTGTACTAACTGTTTGTGTTTTAGTCTGTGCGCTTGGTGTAAAACCTTTAAATTCGTCGATGGCATTATTCTTTTTGTTGGATATGTTTCTGGGGTTATATGGTCTTTTTCGTTTTATTCATACTTTTGTCCAGGTTCCGTTGTTATCTACCTCCATTTCAGAGTAGGATCCATCACTTTCTGAAGACATCGCAGTTTCTGTTTAAACACACAGACTATATTACTATCAAATGGGCAAATAAACGTCCGTTCTCTAGCAGGGTTCACAGAGTACTGATATTTTAAATGTATCTTTAAAGTAAAAAGCATTTATTACTTAGTAAAATTCAATTAAATAGGGAGAGAAGACATTTAACAGAAGGGCAAATGTTAAGGGCTGTAGGAATGTTACAAAGTGGTGCTACTCAAGCTGTTGTATCAGAGCGCATAGGTACGGCTCAAAGTGTCATTAGTCGACTCTGACAAAGATATCGTAACACAGGTAGTGTACGTGAACGACATTTGGGCCCACAACGACTAACAACCCCAAATAAAGATCGTTTGTTAATGATACTTGCGCGAATAAATGTAGCTGCGACAGCTTCTGAGTTGGTTTCTGATCTCCAGGGTGTTCATAACATTTTAATAAGTGCCCAAACTGTAAGAAGACGTTAGCATGAAGCCAATTTACATGCCAGAAGACCTCTAAGAGTTCCACCTTTATCACAGCAAGGTTAGATTGGGCTCGAGGACACAAAAACTGGACATCAATGGTCAAGGGTATTGTTTACCGACGAATCCCAACAATGAACAAATGAAAATCACTTAACCAGGGTTTCAAAAACCAAAAATATTCACCTCCTTCAGAAACATTATAAAATAAAATAAAAAACTACTAATTATTGAGACTACAAATAAATATGAATCAGACAACAGATGAAGATAAAGAACACAAAACAGATAATAATCAAAGAAAACGAAGAAAATTCAACAATACAGTATCCAGTACAGATGAAGAACATGAAATCGCTCAGGAGAACAAAAGAAAAAAGGAATACCCGAAAACAAACACCAACAAAAAAGCAGCACTACATGCCCTCCAATCATAGTTGACGGCAATGTTTCGGCTCACAGATATATAGTGAACAGGCTAAAAGAGTAAATCAAAAATACATTCGAGATTATATTTACTAAATACTAATAATTCATCGATTATATTTACTAAATCAGTTAAAGATTTTGATAAGTTAAAACAAACACTACGAAAGGAAACATTCCCATTCCACACCTATTCCAGGAGAGAGGAAAAATCCCACGCATTCGTCTTGCGGGGTTTAGCAGGGGGATTACAAAATATAGATATAAAAGAGGAAATAGAGAAGACGTATAAAATACAAACTAAAGACATATATAGAATGAGTATCAAGGGAAGTCCTTTGTACCTCGTTGTTACTGACTCTAAAATAACTGTGGATTTTCATAACACAAATGTCAGAGTTATAGAGCCCACCAGAGTACAATGGGAGCATCGTAGGCAAAATAAACCTATAATACAATGCCATATATGTCAATTGTGGGGCCACGCAACCGCAAATTGTGGAACAACCCCTCGATGCTTAAAATACGCCGGACCCCATCTAATGCCAAAATGTACCAAAGACAAGATGAAGTCAGCCAAATGTGGCAACTGCAATGCAGACTACAAATGCTGCTGACGTCTGCCCTAAATACGGTAAAAGGAGAATTTACGGATACCTGGAACTTTCTGGTGGATAAAAAGTTTTGAATAAAGAACAGAAGGTTGCCTTTAACGTTATATTGCTTTAATGTGTTGATTATCGCTGTGCTGGATATAGTGTCAGAAGCCCCCTCTATATAAAAAATGGCTGCAATCATATTGTGTTTATCATTCATTGTATCAGCTATATGTGTTTGAAGAAACACACAGTATTTATTTGTAAAACGGTGAGGTCTGAAGCCCGGTTGGGCGTCAGAGATAATTTTATGTTTGTAAAGAAACCGCAAGAGTCTTTTATTTATCATTTTTCCATTAGTTTGTACATGGTGCAAGTTAATGAGATGGGTCTATAAGATTGAGAT
This sequence comes from Galeruca laticollis, assembly GCA_963921935.1. Taxonomy (NCBI): domain Eukaryota; kingdom Metazoa; phylum Arthropoda; class Insecta; order Coleoptera; family Chrysomelidae; genus Galeruca; species Galeruca laticollis. The sequence continues at coordinate 115,912,641 of OY998182.1, read as the reverse complement.
AATGATGAAGGATGGTCGGGTTTCTGATGGGCAGGATAATGGAGTTGAGCCATTGTTTTGCAAAAGTATGTGATGTTCAGATCATGTGATAAATTTCAAGAAGTTTATACAGGCATGGTGTTGTAAGTTTCTTGATAATAATGTAAGGGAAGTCATCGGGACCCGCAGCAGTGTTTTTGCAGGAATTGAGAGCAGACGATAGTTTGAGATAGGTGAACATCTTGTATTATTGTTGTTGACAAGGGGAGTGGTTGGAAAATATTTACAGATTCTTCATTTAATTTTGAACGGAGGAAAAAGTCAGGAGACATTTTTTATGTAAAATTTTAAGCTCTACAATTTTTGATGGAAATTTATTTGTCTAACTCTCACAGTTTTCGAGTAATTGCGAAAAAATAGTTATTGAAACTTTTTTTAACCCTTGCCGGAGGTTGCAGGCACTAAAACCTTTATACATTGTTATTGTATCTTTGATGTATCTCTGACATTATATAAAAATGCAAAGTTGGTTCAAAAATTTTGATTTCAGATCTTCTTTTATTGGAATATAAATATTTTTGATCTTTGCTTTCTTCCTAAGTGTCAACTCAACTTGATAAACATAACCTTCCCATTTTATGCTACCTTAATTTATTTCTATTTTCTTTATTCTTTCTTTTTTCTATCTCTGTCGAACTATTTTCGTTTCTCTTCTGATTCCGTCCCACTTTTTCCATTTTTTTTCTCATATTTATATGGAACTATAGAGTCAGCAAAAATACAAATTTATTGTTGTTGTCTTTCAATACAATATTGTTGAAAGTTTTATCTGATGTTAGCTAGAAAATATCAGCCAAATAGCAGATACAGTCTGTGATGGGAAAATCCATTTGAAAAGGTGTGATGTCAGTGATTATATTCTTAATTTAAAATTCTAAGCAAACATTCGCAACCAACATTATTAAAACAAGTAATATATGATGAAAAAGAAAAACAGTTTTTAAATAGAGAAAAAAGTTCCTAAATATATATACCTTCATCGTTGGTTCTATAAAATGTCGAGAATTTTTTCGACAAATAATCTTTCCGAGCCAAATCCGGCGGTATATGAATTTTATCAGCTGTCCAAAAACCAGGTGTGCAAAATTTCTTCCTTAAATCTAACGTATAAAGCATCCTCACACAATGCAAACACACTTTATACAGATGAAGAACTTCGGGAGTGGTTGGTATAGAGCTAGATCGACACATTGGAAATGCAACTTCTATCAATCCCCTCGACACATTTTTTAATAATTTTGACATTAAGAATAGATCATTCTGAGAAAATGTGTGACTTGTATCTGAGTTTTCTACAAAAAAGTGTTAGTAAAAATTATTCAAACTCATTGATTTCATAATTAAATTAAATAATACAAAGAAATAAAACTTACCACTATCTGTTAAAGTTTCAGTGTAAAATGTGAACATATCACAAAAGACTGACACCACAGTATGATAATCTCTCCAAGCAACAATACTTGATATTTTAGATTGGAACTGATCTTTGTTGTGATTATTTAAATAAGCCCATAGTTTTGTTAAGTAGGTACTACTCAAACCAAATTTATAAAGTAAACTGAAAAATATTGAAACCTCATTTATTAGTTTACGTGAATTCAATTGGAGTAACACATGAGAATCATCAATTTCTAACAAACAAACATATATATCTTTGCTTAGCTAAAGGCGTAATTTTGGAACTTAATCAGATCGCAGGCCGTAGGCAATAAATAAGCAAGTAGTAGTGAATAAAAAAGCCACAAATTTATTGACATTTTTGTCATTTATTAATTACAATAGCATATAGTAAAAACCAAATAAAGTTGCGTTTACGTCACCAAGCGTATTTCTATCGCATGTGTGGCTACATTTCTATCAAAAAGTGCATATACTTAAATTTGTTAATTAATCGGTTCTAAAGATAACCCAATCAATAAAAAAACTTTTATACCAAAATAATGTATAAGCAATATAAGCTTTATTGGGTTTAAACGTCCCTCGATGTAAACATTTGTGTTAAAATTTTCATAAAGAAGCCTCCAATTATTGACGGTAAAATAGTCACTGCCAGAAATAATGTCATGTTGCCGCGTTGTATGTGACTTTTCTACTCGTGTATGGTCATCGATTTTTGAGGTTATAGTTACGTGCTTTATAAAATTTTCTTGTGAGAAATATTTATAATCAAAACTGTTTTGTATTCAAAACAACAAAGCATTTTCTTCTGTGATTGTTAAAATGCCCAAACAGCTGAATAGCCGATGCAAAGAACTTGTGGCTTCAATAGTAAATTATTTTGAACAAGAAAGGAATTATAATGGTCCTTTGTTGCCCTTAAATGCTGTACAAGAGGTAGGTAATACGTGAATAAAATATCCTTACTTTACTATACGAAAATTTCTATTATTTTAGCGTGTAGCTGCTGCTTTAAAAATCAGTGTAAGAACAGTAAGCAAAATTTGTTAAACAAAGAAAAAACGTTGCGCTCATAAACGAGTAACAAATACAGAAACTTTAAATACAAGCTCTATTCGTGATACCATTTACAACATGTACCAGAGAAGTAAGTATAATTACGACAATTGTATATTTAACATATTTTTATTTCTGTATGCTTTTAGAACAGCACATAACGATTCAATCATTGTGGTCCCAACTAAAAGAAAAAGAATTATTTAATGGTAGTACCACTTCTTTAAATAGATTGCTCAAAGAACTTGGGTTTAAGTGGATGAAGGATAATCTACGACGAGGACTTATGGAATTACCTAATGTTGTTTTGAAAAGAGTAGAATTCTTAAGATATTATAAAGAAGCAAAGGACGAAGGTATATACCAATTTGTGTTCATCGATGAAACCTAGATATTTCAAAATGGCATCATAGGTCACTCATGGCAAAATGAAAATATCAAGAGTGTTAAAACCACTAAAACTGATGGCAAAAGGTTTGTTGTATTGCAAAACATAAGTGGTTACTTAAACATTATTTAAATAATATTATTACAGATATATTATACTGCATGCTGGAAATGAAAACGGATTTATTGAAGGTGCTGAAGCAATATTTTGTTCAAAAACCCAACTTAATGATTATCATGGCAAATTTCTTGAAATGGTTTGAATATCAGTTGCTGCAAAATTTAGAGAATCCTTCTCTAATTATACTTGATAATGCACCTTATCACAGCATGTTATTGCATAAAACTCCAAATACAGGATGGTCAAAATGTGCTATTCAGGAATGGTTGACAGAAAAAAACATTCCCTATTCTCACATGATGTTCAAAACAGAACTGTTGCAAATCGTTTCTCAGTAAATATACAGATATATTCTTACTTATTGCCATTTATTTTAAACATTTTTTTTGTTTTTTTTTAGAAATAAGCCACCAATCAAGTATATAGTGGACGATATGGCAGAACAGTATGGACACAAAGTTTTACTTCTTCCTCCTTACCATTGCATATTCAACTGTATCGAATTAATTTGGGGCATAGCAAAAAATTACTACAATAGGCATACTGGTAGGGATGGTAACAGTGCGAATAACTGCCTGAACATGTGGCACGAGGCACTGCACATGATAACTCCTGATATGTGGAAAAATTCTATACAACATACTGAAAGAGAGATATTTAAATGGTATGAGAGGGAAAGAATATTTGATCGTCCAGAAATTAGTCCGATAGTTATAAATTTTAATAGTGAAGAGAGTGACACTGATGTTGAATCAGATGAAGAAAATGAACAAGAATTTGAATCTGCCTAGTTTCATTTCACAATATGTTGATTTGTTTAATGTTAGTTTTTGTCTTTGATAATACGTTCATTATTAAACATATTTTATTTTATTGCTTGTATTTTTATTATATTTATTTATTAAAAGATTTGGTTAGTCAGTAATAACCTTACCACTTTTATTCCAGAATTCCTTACTTTGTGAAATCTATTCATTAATTTAATTAACAAAAAACGTAAATGAAAAAACTCCACACTATATTAAACGAAAACTATCAAACTTTCGATAATTTTGTAGTTTTCATTTATAATATTGTGAAATTTCCTACATTTACGTTTTTTGTTGACTTCAGTTATTTTCTGTTAATTTCCATATTTCGTGAACACTCTGACAACGCTACAAATGTTCACAATGATGAAGTAAACGCAACTTTATTTGGTTTTTACTATATGTACGTATGTGCACGTACATTAATAATTCCAATTATTATTGTTTCTAATTAAATAAAAATCAAATTCGGACATTATTACGATATTTACAAAGAATTATTACACCATTCACACTTATTATTAATTGTACAATGTTTCTTTACGGTTGCGAAAATTAGATACTTAATAATCACTCGTTTACTAATCAAGATACCCAGAGAAGAAGAATTGCGAAATTGCATTTTTACTATAATAAAACAAATAAAAAATTTCATTTAGCACTATTAAATTATACAATTGTATTATAATTAAATAAATGTTAACAGTACTGTCATTTAATTCGTTCAATTTTTTTATAAGCTTTGGTGGGATATAAGTACAGATAGTAGTGCAATTTAAAAAAATGTAATTAAAATTTTATCCCTAAAAATGTTAACCTTTAAAAAGCTCTCCATATAGTTTTTTCTCCCTCAATTCAGGGAGAAAATCTCGAAGTTGGATGAGAAAACGCTTTCTTAGATGAAACTTTGGGAGGGTAAAGGAGGAACATGTTAGGGCTTGTTAGGTATCAAATGAAAGCAAATTTAACCATAAGTTGAATGCAATATAGTTTCAAAGAAAACCCACTTTCTTGGAGGAAACTTTGAGAGGTTAATGGAGGAAAATGGAAGCATTGCAATGCATGCAAAGTATCGAAATCCTTTCTCACAAAATACAAACCGCATTCCAACTTTTTGTACAGCTAATAAAACATATTTTGGTTAAAAAAATCACGCAAACCTTCAACTTCCCTAGCGTTGTCATATAATTACAATTTCATGTGGTATTTTTTCAAGCAGGTTCTGTGCAAATATGCCTCCAAAACAACAAGCCATTGGTTGATCCCCTCAAGCAAAAAAGAAATGGGTATTTCGAGCTTCAGAAACGTGTGAGCAACGGGATGCAAGATTAGATACCGTTCGAGTTAGAACTGCACAAACACGTTCATCTGAAACAATTTAGCAATGCGAAGTAAGACTGGAAACCCTGTGAGTCAGTACTGCCCAAGCCCGTTCGTCTGAAACAAGTCAGCAACGCAACATAAATCATAAGGACAGTCATTACAAGTTTGTGGACTAAATTTGGAATATGCGTGCTTCTCACTTGGACAGCTTTACGTAGCCTTCTCACGCGTCGGGAAGCCTTCTGACTTATTCTTTTATATGTCAAATGGAAAAATAAAAAATATTATGTATCCAAAAGGATTCAATAACAAGTTGAAAACTAAATGTGAAAATTGTAATACATTTGTCAAGTGAAATACACATATTCTTAAACTGGAGATGTTCTTTCTGAAAAATTGTCTAATTCAACAAATTAATTTTACCAAACAATACTTACAGATATTTTCTCATTGAATCCTTGTACACCAACAATAAATTATGGCATAATTTCGTATAAGCCAGCAATACTTTTTCATCATTACTATTTTTTAGAAAATAATTAATCCACTTCTTAACTTTTCCATATTTATTGAGGATTTTCATAAAATCTGAAAGTAAAAGTCTTTTTTCTGTAGTTACAGGATCTTCTTCCTCTTCATCATCACTACCTTCATTTGTTAAATCTGAAGAAGGTTTTAATTCATGAATATTAGTACTCAGCTTTGAAAGTACCTGTATACTATCATAGTCTGGTTCTAAAAAAGAAATTCCATTATAAATGTTTAGAATTGGACCGCGTTATGCCATACTTGACCAAACGCCATGTTTGTGTATTAAGAAAAATGAATTTAACTTTATAGCTTTCTTAAAAAACTCTATAGTTTTTTAGATCTTGTTATTCAACAGACTGTTAAAAACATTAGAAGAAATTTTGTTATGTAAACATTTATAGCTTTAAGCTGATATAAAGCTAAACTATCCATTTTAGAGAACCAAGATAAAAATAACATTATGTTAAAAAAATTATACAGGATTTTGCTAGAGTTCCTCATCTTCATGGTCAAAATCCCTCTAATCCTCTTCAATATTAGTACCACCAGTACATTTTTTGTAAAATTCTTGGCATCCGTTGGGAAAAGGTTAAGCAAAAATTTAAGATAGTCAAGTTATTTATCTGGTATTGGCTTCCCATTTGGCCATTGTAACATAAGTGATTCTATCAAGTTTTTCCGGATTTCAATTCATGCCCTATCAAGTTTCTTTTCTAGACTTATTTCTCAAGCATGTTTTTGAAAGTAATATTTAGTATTTTTTTTCTGATTTCAATCTCATTGACCTTGACCCAATTTATTTTATTATTAAAGACATCTACCTTCCTAGTTACGAATTTTTTTCCAAGTAGACAATACTAAAGAAATTTTCCATCTTGTGAATGACTAGAGGATTTTTTTTCAGTAGATGTTCATTATATCAATGTAGTCTGCCGGTGAATATATTCTTTGTTGGAGTTTGAGGGCACATCCAATATTTCCTAAATCTGCATCATTTGGTAGAAAGCTATGACCAGATGTTAAGATGCGTAAAGTTATTCTTTCCAGTAAAGGATGAGTATCAAACAAGTCATTTTAACATCCGCAAATTTGCGACTAGAAAATTAGATGTTTACATGCCATTATATCCCTATATTCTACCACTTGCCTAAATAAACACACCCCAATTTCTTGAGCTCTTCGGCCGGCCTCACCTTCCAATCACACATTTATTATTTTTAGCTGTGTGTATATGCCCAAATTGTAAAGCCATAGTGGCGCTTGTAAAAAACTACATTTGTTGGGATACAGGGAAGAGAAAGCGTTTTTTCCATGTCTATATGATTATCTTTCATATTTTTATACTTATCTCGTTCTTCTGCTGTACAAGTGCTTACCAAAATATCCTATTTATCACACAGATTGCAAGTGCATCAGGTGAGAAAATGTCGCAAGGTCGTGTTATGCAAAATAAATATACCCCGATTTTATGCGAAAGTCACATAATCATCTATTGTAAAATGCTGACAGTCACTTAATCGGTTTGGCGTTTGGCTTAGAATGGAATATTTGCTAAAATATATATTTCTAACTGATTTTTTTGCAAGTAGGTAAAACCATTACACGTTAAGTGGTAGTATTATTACAATAAACACGAATTTGGCGCTTGGTCGAGTGATGCACAACACAGTCCAATTATAATTTAGATGGAATAACCCTCAAAGGCTTGTTCAATATACATATATGCAAATGCCATGTTATACCATTTCAAAATAAAGTCAGATTCATGAACTTCTTAAGACTAGAAAAGTTCACTTTAAATTGTGAATAAACTTAATTATGACTCACCATAATCATCAGGTTCTAAATCCAGTATACAGTAAAATAAACTATGACTCCCTTCAACATGAAATCCACTATTAAGATAACGAATCAGTTTTTCAAAAGGCAAATCTTTGGGTTGACTCTTCATAAATGGAATCAAGATGTTCTTTACATTGTGTGTAAGATTTGGTTTCAAAAAATGTATGCAAAATTCCGACAGTACTAAGTTACTCAAATAGTCACTGTTATTAATAAATTTAAAGGGTTTTTGAATTAGAACGATGGTTTCATTCAAGTGATGGCTTCCGCTTTCTAGTTGCTTTCTTAGATGTCCAAAATAATCTGCAAATATATTAAAATAACATTTATTTTATGATTTAATATTTTAATATAGATTTTATGGACTCATAATGTAATTATAGCAATAGAAAATTGAGATGTCACAATTTAAAATAAATTAGAAACAATTTATAGAAAAAGAAAAATTTTAATTACCCATGAACAATTTTGAAATGTCCTTTTTATGAAATTAGAGATGTTGCCATTCAATAGTCAAAGGTAAATTCATAATAAATAATAAAATTATAATAATCGGCATATAGCGTGGGGCTAATAAAAAAATAATTAAAAAAATCAAGCAATTAATTCAATAAATATTAATAATTAATCAAAAAATATATAATAATATATATAATTAATTTTTTACTTCTAGAAATACTAATATTGTGTGTAAAATTAATTGTTTTTATTTTTGTATAATTCTAACTGAAATCTCAATGTCAATTTGATTGATTTGAATTTTTGGATTAAAATAATAATCGGTTTGTTTATTTTACATTATTCATGACGAATACATTTCCCCAACATATTATGTATAAAATTATATTTCCATTCAATTCATTATGAGCATGGAGTCAAAACTACAATCTTATTTATAAAAGTTTTCAATATATCAGAATAAATAAACTGTGACATTTAGCATCAAATAAGAATTAAATGTGGAGTTATAGTAACTGTAGTAAACAATTTTTAAGCATTCCTCAAAGAAATCATAGGTGTAAATAGATTCTATGAACTAACAGTGTATGATGCCTCAGATTAACAAATAAAATAGATATGTTTGTTTTGACTTTTTCCTGCCCCAAACATTGAGTCACATTTTAAGCTCACTTGCGGGACACTTCCACTGCTTTGCCATATTTATAAATCCTCTTTAGTTGCGGGAAAAAAGAAATTAGAAGTTTAATTGAAAATTTGTTAAAGAGTCATACTAATTTCTGCATTTGAGTCGCAGCTTTTAAAATTAATTAATAATACTTGAATTTTATTTAATAAAGGCATATTCTTATATACATTTTAAACAAGTTTTTCTTATAACCTTAGATACCTTTATGGTTATAACTAGAAGTGGCAACATTGCTCAAGATATCAGTACCTGCTAATGTGTCAATAGTAATCTATTCAGTAGTTTTGTCCTTGTTTAATTACCATATAAAGAGAGATGCAAATATCGTCAGAGTGTGATCGATGATCATTTTAAATACGCCGTAGTATTGTAGTAAATAATGTCAAACGTGGTTTGTTTATACGAGCGCCATTACGACTAGAGAGTAAACATTTAGTTCTTTCGTTTTGATGTGTTTTTCAAGACTTATTAGTGTGAAAATAAACTTTTAAGTTAATTAATTTAATGTTTTTGGATTATCATGGTTCGTCGGTGCCAAGTTTGTCAGAAAAACAGCCGAAATAAGCAATGCTATGTATCTACAATACCATCCCCACTTTTTGTAATTCATTCATTATTTCACACTGGCGTTTAGAATTGTTGTCCGCAAAAATAAACGTGTTTATGAATGAATAGCCCTCTCTATTATTATTATTACTCCAAGTATGATGCTACCATGTTTTTTAGATCTTATTCCTCAGCTTCTCACCATCTACTCCTGGATGTAAGCCTTTTTCATAGTTTTCCATTTTTTCTATCTCAGGCTGGTTGTTCCCAGTTTCTAGCAGCCATTTTTCTGATATTGCTCTCCCATCAGCGTTGTAGTCTACCTCGACTTCTCTGTGTTTCTAGTGGTCTCCATTGAATTATCCGTACTGTCCATCTCACTGGGTTCCGTCTGGCTAAATGGCCTGCCCACCTCCATTTAAGGCCAGCTACCTCCTCTATTACGTCCTTCAATTCAGTTCATCTCCTAATTTCGGATCCTATCTTTCAAGGAGATGTTCGCTTTCTGTGCCACTTTGAACTTATTTACGCTGTGGAAAGTAAAAAAGACATTGCTTTTATCCCATATGTGGCAACATGTAGATTGCAAAAGTGATAAGTTTTCCTCTTTAAATTTATAGAAACTTCTGGATTTTTAAATATATGTTCCAGCTTTCCAAATGCGGCCCAGGTCAGCGCTATTCTTCCCATCACTTCTGCCTTTTGGTTTTCTTTTCCCAAGGTGATGCTGTGTCCCAGATATATATAGTGAGAGACATTTTCTAACTGTATATTGTCTACTGTAACACGGATGTTGACGTGTATTTTGGATTTCTGGATATTTAGCTTTTCCCAATGCCATTTAAGCCAGTTCTTTTGGGTCACTTGAAATGAGAACAATATCGTCAGAGAAACGCAGGTGACTAAGGAACAGACCTTCTAATTTGATACCTTTTTTTTGCCATGGTATTTTCTTGAACACCCTCCAGGACCAGTGTGATTAATTTTGGAGAGATGGTGTTGCCTTGCCTCACTCCTCGTCCGATGATTATATAATTTGTTCTCAGATTGTCATTGACCCTTACATGCATTTCTGCATTGTCATAAATATTTCTATTAACGGCTGTGTATCTACTATTCATTCTGGCATTGTTCATGGCTTCTAGAATACATTGTGTTTCAATGGAGTCAAAAGTCTTGTTGAAATCCATGGACACCAGATGAAGTGGGATGTTGTATTCTATTGTTTTTTTAATTAATATGCATAGGGTTTGATCGATGGTACTATAGCCATTCCAAAAGCCCACTTGTTCTACAGATTGGTAGAAGTCAAATTTATTAGTTAAGCGGTTTGTGAGGATCTTCGTATAAACTTTGTACAGAACAAACAACAGACTTATCAGACCATAGTTTCTCATATGTGCTATGTCTCTTTTTTAAAAAAGGATCACCTCTTCTGATTGGTACCATTTCTCTGGTATCTTACCCACGCGTAAGCACGGATACAAAAGTGATTGTATAACCTTTTCTAGTGTGCTGCCTTTGTGTTTTAACATCTCCGCCATAATATGATCTTCCCCAGGACATTTTCCAGTTTTCATCTTCTTCATCTAATTTCCTCAATGGTTATCTCTGGGATCTCTTCAAAACCTACATTCATTATGTTATTCTTTAGTGTTGTGGGTGTCGATTGTCGTGTACCAGATTTATACAATTCGGTATATAAATTCTCAATGACTGCAACAATCTCTTCTGTACTTGTAACTTCTATATTCTGTTTGTTTTTCAGTTTAGTAATTAATTGTTTACCTTTAGATAGTTTGGTTCTTAGTACTTTCATGTTTGCATTTTTTTCTATGACACACCAAATTTTGTTTGTTCTGTACTTCCTAATGTCTTTGCGGATCTCTTTCTTTACTTGTTCGTTCTTTGATACATTCTCATCTTACTGTTCTTATTTCCTCCATTAGTTGGATTGTTCTCGCGCTAATTCTTTCATCCGAAGGATCTCGATTTTTAGCACATATATTTGTCACTGATGTTTGAATGCTGTTTATAATTTTCTCATTTAATTGGTTTATTTTTATGTTTTGGATTCATTTTCTGTCAAGTCTATCATTAAGTCCCTTTTGGTATTACATATCATTTTCTATTATTTCTTTGTTGGAAATCTGTGTGGTCTCACAAGTTTATTTCTGAGTAGTCTGGTATTAATTTTTATTTGTGCTCTGACTAAACTATGGTCAATTCCAGGGTGAAATATATTTAAGACTGAAACATCTCTGTCGATTTTCCTATTGTTGCTAATTATAAAGTCTATCTCATATTTAGCTCCTCCAGGTCCATTTGATTTGAGCAGGTTTTATATAGAAGCTATTTAAACAGTATAGTCCTTCAAAGTTCAACAAACTTACAAGCATTTCGCCTCTGCTATTTCTCTCACCCAAGCCATATTTCCCAATATATTTTGTCCAAAAAATATTTCTTTAATTGAATGTTCTTGATTCTGTATCATTCCTGCTTTGGCATTAAAATCTCCTATTACGAAAATAAACTGTGGTTTCTCTCTGTCTTTCTGTTCTGATATCTTCATAGATTTGTTCTACCCATATATATATATATATATATATATATATATATATATATATATATATATAACAAAAGTTCTACCTGCGGCACTAGTTGGCACATATACATTTATAACTTGAATGGTGCATCGGCTGTTCAATTTTATTACGACATATATGTCTTGATCCAAAATAGAATGGAATTTAACAATGTTATTCTTTATTCATCTATCAATTATAAACCCTACGCCCATAATATGAGATAAATTGAAATAAACACATGAATTTAACCACTACTTTTTGTGTTTTTTCAAACTGTAAGATTTAGTGGAATTCATTTTTGTTTTCATTAAATAATTGATTTATTGTATATCTCATGTAAAAAGATAATAAAATTAATAGTTATTTATAACATATTTTATAAATATTTTTCTAGGAAGTCTCAACTGATAATATACTAATACAAATAACGTGCACAATTTGCTTTGTTTATTATATGTTTTAACGAGACTTATTATTTTATTTTCAGCTACTAACCTTTTGATATAAGGTAGCTAAAAGTATGGGCATCTGTTGTAAATATGTACAAGCACTTCATTACAATCATGCTTTCAGAATTATCAATAACATTTTTAAGACATACAAGTAGAAACCGTTTTATTAACCAAGAAAATGATACATCAGCATTCATTTGCTGAAGAACATCTGCTTGACAGGTGACTAATCTCTCTCCAATCCTTAACTGGAACAAAAAATTCGTTAGAAATCACATGATATTAATGAGAATTATACATTTTTAAACAAAATTGAATGTAAAATGATTAAATAATTTTGCTCCAGAAATAACTATATGTAAAAGGGTACGTTGTGAATGGTATGATAATGAAATAAATTCTTTAAAAAAATCAAGAGATTTGTCATATAAAAGGACTATAATTACAGGTATGGCTGCTATTGGGTAGGATATAAAGGTATAAAAGAAACAAAGTTGTGAGTCTAATATGATCAAAGAAAAGGTTATATATTGAAAGCTTAATAGATAGCAACAAAGGAAATGGATAAAGGAAAGGGTGAGATGATACAAGCTGTATACTTTAATGATTAGTGGAAGATGATAATTAATTAGCAGATTCATTTAATAATTATTTTGTACAAAGTATAGAACTAATAATAGCTAATAGGGACAAACATCATGATCTGAATTGAAGGAATCATGATATTGTTGATAACAAAATAATTCCATTATACAACTTTCTCAAAGTAACCCAACAAAAAGTAAAACGTTTAATATAATAATAAATTTGCAAAAAGATTATTCAACAGACGAAATTAACAAAACCATTGTGCTGAAGGGCCTAAATACAATTAGTGATAAATAGACAGATATAATAAATTTAAGTATTGAACAAAGTAAATTTCTTGACTTGTGGAAAACATCACTTATTGTATCTATACAAAAGGTAACAAATACAAAAAATGTAATGAATTTAGACCAGTTAACATGTTGCCTCTTTGTGAAAAAGTAATAGAATGATATATAAAGGAACTACTTCTAGAACATATCAACAATAACAATATTTTCAGAGGCCGGTCCTGGTAACAGTACCGATACCAGCTTTTGTAAGCAGCTCTTACATATTACAAGCTCAAAGTGGAATAAACAAAGAGTTTAAAATGAAAACAGTATACTATTGTGCAGTTTATAGGCAGTTCTAAATATAGCTGTAAGTCAATAAATTCCATCTAGTAATATAAGAGATATTTGGTTTTAGAAATATCAATATATAAATAAGTCGCGTTGTTTATAATACCAGTTTTTATTGTTCTCTTGATATCGGTCAGGTTTTGCCTGACCACATTAGGACAGGGATGTAGTTGGAAACTTTCTGTGAGTATCAATGTAAATCATTTTAATCATGACAGAAAATTTGGCAGAACCCCCTGATCACAGGGGTCTTTCTTCGAACCAACCTCAACTGACAAGTTTAGGGAGTGCTTCTGACCACAGAAGTCCCTCTCTTACCCAATCACAAATAAGTTCTTCTCGATCTTATTCAAATGTTGCAGCTAACTCACTCTTTCCCTCTAAAGATCAAGGTATCCTATTTCCTTCTATTGATGGAGTTAAATTAGAGGAGTACATTTTTGCCATAGGAGCTAAAATTCTTCCTAAAAACATCACTTTTGCTTCAAGAATTTCAAACAACAGAGTATGTATTTACCTATCAAACAAGTCAGTGGTAGATCACCTTATGGCAACATATTCTAGCATCACAATCAACAATGAAGACATCCAGGCAAGACGACTCATTACACCAGCAAGCAGAATTACGTTATCCAACGTCTGCCCTAGTATACCACACGGGACTTTAGAGATTGAATTGAAGAAGTTGGGTTTAAACCTTATATCATCAGTAACTTTCATAAAAATAGTAGTTTCCAACCCAGAATATAGACATATTTTGAGTTTTCCGCGCCAGGTATTCACGTCTCCTCTATCTCCTGAAAGTAACATTCCTGAATCATTCACATTAACCTATGAAAATACTCTATATCGAATTTTCGTATCCGTTGATGGCCTGACCTGCTTCAAGTGCAAACAGCCAGGTCATATTGCTGTCAACTGCTGTAATGCACCCACCGCTCCCAACACTTCCGAAAATCACTCAGAAAGTCCACCTAAACCCTCTGATAGGTCAAGTAGTTCTAAGAAAACTCCCAGTCCAAAAGATCCTGTAGAAACATCTTAATCTATTGTGAATTCACAAAACCAACATATTACAAATGATTTACCCTCCACACCAAAAAAATCCGAACCAGCAATCAAAAGAACCAGTTCCGACCGGGAAACACCTGAAATTGCGGAAGAAGAAAATCCAACAAACAATATCTTTGTCACACCCGAAAAACCCCCCCCAAAAAACACCAAGGCCCGATTTTGACGCATTGCTTAAACCAGCAAAAGTTTTCATAAATTCTCACGAACCACCCTTTGTTCTAAATTTTGACCAACAGGAGTCCACCCTGGGTGTATTCATAGACATAGAAGGCGCATTTGATAGAAACACTTTTCCTAAAATAACAAATGCACTTTCCAACAAGAATACCCCCCAAACCATAAATGGCTGGATATATAACATGCTCTCAAAAAGAGCAATCAAAATCAGTGTAGATGATGTAATCATCAGAGGCTTGGTTGTAAAAGGTTGTCCACAGGGAGGGGTGCTCTCACCACTACTATGGAACATGGTCTTAGACTCCTTGGTCAGCCACCTCAATGATAACAACTTCTACACAATAGCATACGCAGATGACCTAGTGATTCTGCTAACAGGAAGATTCGAGGAGACACTCAATATCATAGAACAATGGTGCAGAGACCATTCGCTGTCAATAAATGCAAAAAAGACTGAGATGGTCCTCTTCACGAAAAAAAGGAAGCTTGCAAAACATCAAGCCCCAAAGCTCCTAGATACCAAACTTAATTTCTCTTCAGAGGTGAAATATTTAGGGGTCACCTTTGACAGTAAGTTAACGTGGAACTCCCACTTAGAAAACAGAGTTAAAAAGCATATATTTCTTATGAGCAGTGTCGTAGAACCATCGGCCGCACCTGGGGAATGTCACCAAGGGTTGCTGCCTGGATCTACACTGCCATCATCAGACCTATGCTAACGTACGGCGCGATTGCCAGGGGAGCTAAGGCAAACCAGCTGACAGTCGTCCGTAAACCGGACCAAATCCAAAGAACAGCATGCCTCAACACAACAGGAGGCATGAGAACCACACCAACAAGAGCTATGGAGGTAATCCTCGGTCTCACTCCCCTTGACATATACATCAAGGAGGTTGTTTTGATGACCATGGCACGTCTGCGCTCTACTGGTATACAACCTGATGTAGGATCCGGTAAACTGAGACGTAACTTGTGGCATGAGGCCCTCAGGGAGATCCCACTGCTGCAGGCCAATACGGACTCGATTACACCGCGATATGCCTTCAACAGGCTCTTCAAGGTAATCTTTAAAAACAACTCACAAGACCTATTGGAGGAAGGCGCAATCCGCATCTTCACAGGCGGGTCTAAATCCAATGTGGGCTCAGGATGTGGTATTTTTTCCATATCCCTGAATCTAAACATAAAATGGGCAATGGGGTGCAATGCAAGTGTTGCTAAAACAGAGCTCACTGCTATCTGCATCGCTGCTAAAGAAATTACCAAAAGGAAAACCACAGGTAATAATATATACATCCTTACGGACAGTAGACAAACACTACTAGCCCTGAACAGACCACGTATTACATCAGGCCTAGTACTAGAATGTCACATGGCCTTAATCGAAGCCTGTAACAACAACGCGGTCACTTTAGGCTGGATCAAGGGCCATGAGAAATCGAGAGGAAACCGTATTGCAGACTCGCTAGCCAGGAAGGCAGCCTCCCAAAAACTCTTGGGACCTGGCACTTTCATTGGTCTATCGGCGTCAGCAATGGCCAACCTATTAAAGGAACACTCCCTTAATAAGTTTAAGGGTAGATGGGACGACGCAGAAGGCTGCAGGCTTGCCAAGGAACTGCTACAGTATCCGGATAGCAAATTAGCCAAAAAATACGTGACTATGAACAGGCGGAACCTACGAACAACCACGGGAATTCTGCCTGGTCACTGCCACCTACGAAAACACCTTCACAGACTGGGTCTATCTAACACCCCACTTTGTAGAGGATGTGAACAAGAAGATGAGACTGTCGAGCACATTCTTTGCGAATGTCAGACACTCTCTCATTTAAGGTTTCAAGTATTCGGCAAGCACAGGCTAACATACGCCAATATGAGGGAACTTAATTCAGGCGACGTTATCGCCTACTTCAAGGAAGTAGGCTGGATGACGAGCTAGAAGGAAGTTTGAACCTCAGAAGGATGCACAATGGGCCAATTGTGGCCTAAGTGCTGTGGGGCGACCCACCCTTCAAACCTTTACAGATTACCTGGGGACAAAAAACTACATATCTGCAATGTTTACATTCCATCTGACAGACTGTAAAAACTTTTTTAAACAGTTAGTCATCAGTCACTGACAAAACTGCTGGTCTAGATCTCAATCAAAATTGAGGATAGTGAAAAAAAGTGTAGCTGTCTGGAAATTCCTTCCAGCCAAAAGAAGAGATCAAATAATATTAACTCGACTTAGAATTGGACACACTCGTTTCTCCCACGGCCACCTAATGTCTCATTCTGCGGCACCCATATGTGAACCGTGTCAGGTTCCAGTCTCGGTAGTGCATGTGTTAGTGGAGTGTACCCGTTTTGCTCATCAAAGATGGCGGTATAATTTACCAAATAATATCACAGACATTATCGGAGAAAACTGTGACATTGAAAAATTGTTACTTTTCCTGAAAGCGGTTAACTTACTGTATAAAGTTTGAAAATCCTATTATGTACATGACTTAAATGTAAATTTATTGTTGGGCGCTAATAACCCTAGGGGTGATGCGTAAAAAATTTCAAAAAAAAAAATAACAATATTTTAATTGAAAATCAGTCTTATTTTAGAAAGAAACATTGTTGTGAGTCTGCAGTACAACTGGTTGTCTCAAAGTGGAAGGAATCTGTAGATTCAAAAAAAGTTATATCCACTGTTTTTATTGATTTTAAAGGAGCGTTTGAGACAATAAACAGGGACTTGTTAATCATAAAACTAAAAAATATGGTTTACTTGGAAATGCATAAGAATGGTTTAGCAGTTACTTGAAAAATCATTACCAACAAGTAAAAATAAATAATTGTTAGTCCAGTAAACTTCTTGTGAAGTATAGAGTCCCTCAATGAACAGTATTGGGGCCTCTTCTTTTTATTTTATATCTTAATGTTATTGCTAAGTTCAGTGATATTCCATTAGTTTTAAATTTATTTGCTATGACAGCATACTTTCAGTGGAGGATGAAAATGTGGAAGAGACGATGAATAAAATGCAAAATATTATTAAACTATTAGCATTGTGGCTTATTGACAATGATTTATATGTAAACACAAATAAAACAGTAGTGATGTTATTTAACGCAATAAACGTAATGTTGCATGTGATATTAAGTTGTTCGGTCAGTCCTTAAAGCTTGTTAGTGAATACATTTAGTTAGGTGTTATTACTGACAAAGATTTGAATTTGAAAAAATATTACACACAAAATTAGCGAAAAAAATCAATTATTTTAGGAGAATAAGTTCAAATTTATCTGTAATGACAAGAGTTATATTATATAGAACTATAATTGCACCACATTTTTGAGTATTGTACAACAATTTCATAATATTTAAGCCAGCCTGAGAAGTCTAAATTACAAATTTTGCAAAATAAAGCAATGAGGGTTATTTCAAGAGTAAATAGGTCGACTGGTATCAAAGGCATGCTTGACCGTTTAGGATTTATGAGTGTTAGTTAGCGAATGGTTTTACAAAATCTGATTATTATTTTTAAAATAATTCATAATATGTTACCAAAATATATGTCCAACAAAATTACTTTTGTCAGAGACATACATACTTACAGTTGAATTATTGGATCTTCGTGCGTCATTAATATCTGATAATATAGCCGACAAATGTCAAATTATTTTGTTCTGTTCTTCACTATTAATAGAAAGAGATGCCACTTAATAATTATGTAGGTTATGTTATCATATAGTCTCTATTTTTACAAAGGTTATTTGACATGTAATTAGCACATAAAGTATACTTATTTTAATATTTTAAATTAATTTGAATTTCATGTTCTGAAGCTATGTGATAATCAAACAGAGCAAAATTTAATTCATATGATTAAAGAGCAGTAAACACATGGTAAAACCCTGTCATATTCCGTTTTCTATGGGGATTGGCTGGGTGAGTTCTCCATAATTTTTTGATTGCATTTTATTGGTACTATAAATGTTTTCTATAACCTTAATTAGCTTGTGAGGTATATTTCTGTCATAGAGTAAGTGTAGCTGAACTCGATCAAATGCTTTTTCCCAAATTAATAAATCACAAGTATGCAGGTATGTTGTATTCAATAGATTTTTCGGCAATTTACTTTATAACAAAGGTGTGTACAATTTTCTTATTTTAAAACATTGCTGTTCATCTAAGTAGGAAACTATACTGTTAACTTTATTGATAATTATTTTAGTTATTAATTTTAGTGTTGAATTCTTCAAGTTTATGCCTCTGTAAATGTCAGGTAATTTTTTATCTCCTTTCTTAAATATGGAAATAGAGATGCTTGTCCGCTATCCATACTGCGTACCCTGTGATGGGCAAAGATATTTTTAGCCAGTTTGGTTGTTGGACGAAACATTGTCAGCGTTATTTAAGCTGCTTGTTGGGGATGCCAGCTAGACCAAGGCTTTTTCGGTTCTTTAGTTGTCTAAATGCCAATTCTATGTCTGTAATCTCTATTAACTTTTGTTAGGTCAGCTGTTGTCCGCAGCATTTAAGCAGCTTGTTGGGGATGCCAGTTAGACCAAGGCTTTTTCTGTTCTTTAGTTGTCCAAGTGCCAATTCTATGTCTGTAATCTCTATTCACTTTTGTTTGGTCAGCTGTTGTCCGCAGCATTTAAGCAACTTGTTGGGATGCCATCTGGACCAGGGCTTTTTCAGTTCATCAGTTGTCTGAGAGCCAATTCTATGTCTGTGATCTATATTCACGTTTGCATTTAACTTTTGATGTACCTAATTTTGAGTAGATGTCATACCTCCAAAGAACGAATAGATTGAATATGAATAAATCATTGTAATTTGCACTATCCGTTTTTCTTATTAAATTATGGGTGAACAAGCTCCACTATATTTATAGAATAAAATTAAATAATGGAAACATGTGCATAAAAGTATACTTACTGTACTTTGACACATAACTTAAACTTTTAGACTTTTTTTCATTTTATATTGCTGAGATAATAAACAGCTTGTCTCTGGATATTCAAGGAAATTTAAGAAGGACATGCGTGTATTTATAATGAATTGTCACTTCATATGATTAATTCGTTAATTTTGTATAATGTAATGTAAATTTATGTTTAGATCAAGTATACTGTAATCATTTAAATTGATCATTTCTGTCGTCATAGCTTAAAGGGCAGTAAGTCGTAATTTTTCAGATATCGAGTTAGATATACTGCCTTTATCAGTAAAAAAGATTTTTTTTTGGTCTAAATTTCTTAGCTGTATGTCAATCAGAAGATCTATTTCTAATAATCAAAGAAGCAGTATAGATGTACCATATTCTATTTTTACTAAATAAAACAGTAGTAGTTATTTACCTTACTGCAGTTTTTCTTATTATACCTATACAGCCTAGCAGTAAACAAGTGTAATAATGTACTTTAACGTAGCAAATAATAGGTTTAAAAAGTATTAATTCATAGAAAAACAAGCAGTAAAATACCAAACTGCATTTTATTTTATATCAATGTTTCTAAATGAGAGCCCCCGATAAATTGACGATTTTAGTGGTAATTTAACCAAATCAAATTCTGAAAGTGACATCAACCTTTCGTCCAAACCAACATCCAAATTAATGATGTAATATCAAATATTTCATATGATTGTACGCAGCAGTGGCAGGTTTTCATGTTATTTTAAGACACCAGGTGTACTTTTTTCAAGATGACAGCTTTGAAAATGGCCGAAATCGCTTTGCTGGAATTTTAATAAAAATACACACTTAGTACTCGTTTTTCATTAACTCTAATTTATATCTAGTGTGTACACCATACTTAGACAATTCTATTTTGAATCCGTCCAACACAACACAGATATACTCAATTTTCTTAAAACTCACACAGAAGACATACCAGGATTTATTAATATCATGAATACCATATACATTCACAGTTCAAAAAGAATGCAAACAAAAATAACAAAAAGTAAATGAAAGTTCAACTACCAACTCCGAACCTCTGCAAGTGATCTTTCATCCTCTCAAGAAAACCTTGGTTCTCAACATTCAAATTCAATTTCAGTGGAACCTTAACAGGTATTATACCTGTTATGAAATGTTAATATCTCAATTATTTGTCTTCAAGAAACTAACTTCAAAAACTCTCATTATGTTAAACTGAAATTTTGTAAATGCTTTCACAAAAACAGAACCAATAGGGAAACAGCTAGTGGAGGAGTTGCCATATACATCAGTGATATGTTTGAAGTAGAACCAATACCCCTAAACACCTCTCTAGAAGCTGTAGCAGTTACCATTAATAGCAACATGAAAATCTCAATATCCAACCTTTACATATCACCCAGTGAAAATCTCACAACCCCTCGAATAATATTAGGAGATTTTAACAGCCATAGTCCATACTGGGGTTCCAAATATCGCTCACTAAAAGGAAGAGTCATAGATCAACTACTTGACAACATAAACATTGTAAACTCGGGCGAACCCACAAGATTCAACATCTGAAACAGAGAATCTTCAGCTATCGACCAAACTTTATGCAATCTGACTGTACAAGCTTCCTTAAACTGGGATATCCACCCTCACGTGTATGGTAGTGATAACTTCCCCATTCTTATTACCTGTACCTTTGACTTGGCTAAATTATACCTTCTTCAAGTTGGAAACTCGACCATGCTAATTAGACACTCTTCACAAATCAAGTAGATCAAAACCTCCGTGACCTTCCTGATACAGCTACTTCAGATATATCTCTGGGTTTATCACTATTCTCAGATGTATTATTACAAGCGGCTCACATGGCAATTAGTGAAACTAAAGCATTGAAAATTCATACACCAGCTCCATAGTGGAACAACAAGTGTGAAGAAGCTATCAATAAATATAAACGAGCCTTTAACAATTCAGACAACAGCCTACTACACAACATCAGATTGAGTACAAGAAACTTAGGGCCAGAGCTCACTATCAAACTAAACAAAGCTTCTTTGAACCTATGTCTAGATGAGGAGGAAGAAGAAAGCCCGAATTAATACTGGTTTCATTATAATTTTAAGATCTGATCTCAAATTTAGTTGATAAGTACCTGTTTTGAATTTTAATATGATCTCCATTTAGATTGCTGTTACTGCATTAGTAATAATTTATATTATTTTTTGAATGTTGGATGTGTTTGCTATGTAGAATTAACGCTTTTTTTTCAATAAAATGTTTGATATCCATCTATTTGGTACTTCTTTTATCAAAGTTGTGCCAATCATTAACCACCAGCATGTAGGTAATACCACTATGGTATTACCTATAGGCTAGTGGTTATAACTTGCTTCTTTTTTTGTAACTAAAAGCAGATCAATTTAAAAGTTAAAACCACAGTAAACTTACTGCCCTTTCATGTAGTTATCTAGAGTGCACTTACCAAACTTGAGAGCAGTAGGTATGTACGGCACTTACTGCTGTTTAACTTAGTGCCATAATTAACTAGCATAGTTTGATAGTAAAATAAAACAGGTTTTCTTAGATTTTGTTCAGAATTATATAAAATGTGGTTTTCCAAGGTATCTAATCTTGTAGAACACCTTCTTAGCTTTCCAATGATATAATATACATTACTAATATACATTACATTTTATACTTCATTTATTGTCACAGACATACAACATTAAATTGCTTATTTAAAATGCATTTTCCTCGAAAGTAACATTACCTGACTTACTACTCTTTAACATATTACTAAATATTTTATTTATATATGTATTCAGATTACATGAAAGAGGAGATACGTTTTGCATACTGAATGTTGCAAAATAATTTCATATATTAAATGCGAAATTGTCTAAATAAAAACATTTTAATATTTACCAATCTAACTCTATCTTGTTGAGGATCATAGAAAAACAGTAATTTGGATAGGAGTATTTGAAGACCTGCTGTACTTTCTATTTCGTCGAATATGTTTCTTTCTTCTTGTTTTTTGATTTTTCTTACAATATAACTGCGAATATGTGATTGTAATAGTTCTGCACTTTGTAATTTCAGTCTTTGTTCCTGGAATAAGAATGTTTGAAAATTTATATATTAAGATTAGTTACATTGAAATTACCTGTCTTTTTCGTCTTTCTTCGTGAGTTTTTTGTAATAAAACATCTTTTGTCATTTTTTTACTTGCTCCAGACAAATTTTGCTCGGGTCTAGATTTGGAATTTCCTTCAAAACTGTAGTTCATTTTAAACGCTAAAAGAAATTGTTTTAATAATTAATTGCATATATATGATTTAAAACTTACCCATTGTTATTGCTTTTGGAAAAAAAATATGTGAAATCTTTCTTTTGATGTGTGATGTATTAACCCGATTTGTCACTAATATATTATTTATGAAAGAAACCCAGGAAATAATTTTCTCTATTTTATTATTAACAATAAATAGCTAGTTATTTTTTTAAATATTGTTTGATATAAATACAACAAAAGAAATCGATAATTGAAACTTCTAACCTTTTTTACCAGTACCAGCTGACTTATGACATTGACAATCAAAATTTATGTTTGGATTGTCATCGTTTTCATCATCATCAGATAATCGATTTTACAACATCAACGAATTGAATAATGAATAGATGGTTATCTTTTACTTCTGACTCAAACTTCAATTTAACAAATATAAGTAAATGCTTTCATACATTCTGAAATGTTAATGGATTTACTGTTGTAAGCCCTGGTTCACAGATAACATATACTTTCACATATATCTATATTTTCTATGAGCATACTAATAATCATATAACGCACCAACCGAAGGGGAAGAAGATGAAATCTAGAAAAAATATTACGAAGAAATGGAAGAAAGTGTTTAACACATAGATGTATAAACATGATGCCAAATAAAGACATCAAAATTGTGATAGCTGTGATAGGTGACGCCAATGCCAAAGTCGGCAAAGAGGGTATGGATATGCCACTAATTGGAAAACACAGCAAACACGACAAACAAATGATAATGGAAAAAGACTTGTTCATTTTGCAACGGAGATGGGGCTCGTTATTGCCAGCACAAAGGAATCCACAAGGAAGCCGGATTAGCGCCCAATGGGAAGTACTCCAATCAAATCGACCGTTTCCTGATACAAAAACAATCAATGAAAAGAGTAGAAAATTTTAGAACTTATAGAGGAGCAGATACTGCCACTTTTTAGTAGTCGCGAAAATAATACAAATCAGTGAACAAAGAAAGGAAAGTCAAAAGTGCAGACCAAAAAGAAGGCTACAGTTGGAAAGACTCATAGGTAACAAAACAACAAAAATAAAAGACAAAGAAGAATTGAAGAAACCCCTACGGCAACTACAGAAGCACAATGTTAACGACGAACGGAATCATTAATAGGAAACTATAAAGAAGGCGGCAATAAACTGAAAAATGTGAAGAAATTAAAAATAGAAACCAAGTTAAACAGAAGATGTTACAAACTGGTACATATTAAGACAAAATGCAGTACAAAGAACAAAGAAGACATGTAGGGCAAAAAACGAAACGGAATGGAGAACAGAATAAAACTTGTACCTTTTAATTTATTCATTCCTTTCAAAGTTTCTAATTTTTTATTCAAACCTTTCATCTCTATTAAGACTGGCCTGTTCTTGTTGCTGTTTTTATTTCCTAACCTTTTACATTTCAGAATATCTGTTTTAGCATCTACTGATGTGTTATTGACCTTCCTCATTACATCTTCTAATTTGTTTTATAGTTGTACCTCATCTTCTTCATTGCCTTCTTCTATTCCATATGAATTATCAAATTCTTCTTTCTAAAAATTTTCTCTATCGGGGCTCACTTTTATTGCAATAATTCTGTTTTTTCTCTTAGGTCAATATTTTCCATCCTTAATTGATAGTTTTCCTTCTTTAACTGTGCTATTTGTCGGTACATTTCTCCAATTTTATGTTCTATCTCAGCGTTCTCATTCATACTGCCACATATTATTACGTTTCTATGCCAATGATACTTGTCATATTCCTTGTAATTTCTAACATTATTTTGGTTTCTCTGATAATTTCTAAAATTGTTGTGCTGGTATTCCGAATGTCGCCTATTATAGTTTCCGCGCACATTCACGTAACTCCTATTCGGGTTGAATCTATTCTATTGCTGAAAATTGTATAATCTTTTCCTGAAGTGTAAAACTTGTTCCCGTTGCTGACCAGCAGTCCCATCTATTGACATCCGTTTTGTTAACACCTCTTGTGCTGTCGAGAAATTTCCCGCTGCTTTGATTCTTTTTGTGGTGACCGATGTTGTATTTACCGTTAGCGATATTACTGTCGCCTCAGTGGTGCATTTCTTTGTTAATTCCGCCGGCATTTTTCAGCTATATATGCTGATTATAGTTTTTCTGCTAGTTTTTCCAGTTCTGTAGCCTAGCTTGTGAGTTCTTTATTGTTTTGTCGTCACTTATTTAATTTGGCTAATAGTACACTCGGGCTGTCTCCGTGGATTCCTTTTTAAGTGTCTCTATGATTTCTAATACGGTATTTTCTGCCGTGATCAGACTTCCGGCCTTATCTGTTAATCTTGTTTTAACGAATAATATTGCATTATTCTCGTTACCAGTCGAATTAAATTGTAGTAAACCTAATACATCTAAAAATGATTGCAACTTTCTTGCTTCAACATTGAATTCATTCGGTAACACCTTGCTCGCATAATTAAAAAAATCACTCATACTTCACGCCATTTTCTCGCTTTTGCTTATTGTTGCTAATACCTCAGAGCTAATCTCTTAATAAATTATAACAATTTAAACTTGAACGACCTAGACGCTTTTGCCTTTGATTTTTTCGAAATGTTTTTGGCAAACACTTTGCTGAGTTTTATCCAAATTACTCCAATTTTTACTAACTAACTTAATAAAATTATTATAAAGAAGCAGTAAATTATTAATTATGTCTATATGACTATTCGGATTTTTAGGTATTTCCTTTTTCAAAATCCTTTCCTTAATGATATCTTCAATTATTATATTTAACCTATCTTAGAATTGCTCCCAAGATATGGACATTAGTTATATTAACACTTTGGTACATTTTAGAAATAAAATTTGTTCATAAATTTAAGTACCACTACTACTGCTATTATATACAGTAAAACTGTATGTTGATTGCTTTATCATGTACTATATAGTTGTTGTTAACTGCTCCATCAGTAAGTTTTGGTTTCGTCGCTTTACCACAACCACCCATAGTTAACAAATTTGTTTACCCATGGGGTCAATAAATACCTTTAGTTTGCAGGATCGCCATGTGTTGTATCTATAGTGGTGTATTAAAGCATGACAGGATAGCCATGTGTCGTATGTAATGTTGATAGTACAGATAACGAACAAAAATTTCCAGATGATTCCATGAATTAAAGTAATTGTGGACTTACCCCAATCTGGATTATAGGGTGGAATTAAACATATCGACAAGTATCACTGAGTTTTATTTGCACACTAAATAACACTTAAATTAAACTAATACATGGCCTATAATTTATTAGAATGGTCAAGTTCAATTCGTACCAATAACATACATTCATTAGTAACAATAAACAGAACAGAATATTAATTGATTCCTAGATGTTTGCGATTCTTATTTTTATAGTAAATATTTGCATAATGTTTTAAAATGTGTTTACAATTAGATGAAAATAAATATTACTAACATGTGTTTTGTTTATTATAATATAATCAGTTAAACAATTGTTTGAGTTGTATCCACATCGACATTATCTGAGTTCATATCAGTTCGTAAGAATTGTTTTGATCTCCCGGGTTAATAACCACTACAGGTATAATGACGGAGAAATATCCCCACCATTGAAGGAGCATAATACACAGAGAAAAGGACGGCAAATTCCCTGGAGAAAATGAAATATATAGAACCAGAGTTGATAAAATATAGCGGAGACGCATTAAAGGCGAATATCTACCATTTAATATCGAATATATGGGAACAAGGGACAATGCCAGGCGAAAGGTGGGATACAGCAATAATCGTACCAATTTACAAGAAAGGTAAAAAGGACGAATGCAGAAACGATAGAGGGATCGCGCTACTGGACCCAGTGTATAACATCGCAAAGGAAAGGAACAATGAGGAATTTTCCAATTGAACTGGAAGGACAAAAAATAATGAATTTCGAATAATCCAAAGCTATGTATATCTTGGTGTAGTTATCAATGGCCACGGCGGAGGGAATTTAGAAGCAAGACTGACGAAAAGAACATTCAACAAGATAATAGATTTAAGGATGTCTCCAGAAAGACAAAGTTACATCTGTACAAAATAGTAATAAGACCAACAGTAATCTACGGAAGCGAAACATGGATACTTAACAAAACAGAGGAATAGAAATTAGATATATGGGAAAGGAAACTAATCAGGAGCATATTAGAGAGGGGAGAGGAAAAATTATGGCTAAGAACGCATCTGTATCTCTAAGAATTTGAAGGGTGGGTGACCCAACAGCACTTAGGCCACAATTGGCCCATTGTGCATCCTTCTGAGGTTCAGACTTCCTTCTATCCCTTCGGAGAACGAAAAGTGCGTCAGTGAGTAGGTCTTAAAATTCCTAGGGACATATATGACGGTCCTAGGTTGCCGACTGCTAGGGAAGCTGAAAAACAAATCTTTTGGATTATTTAGATCCAAGATTTTAGTTTGTATCATCCAGGGTGTCTGGATAAGTGCTATTGTGTCCTGCATCACATCAAGGTGTCGATATAGTGTTGCCGAAGCCACATTTTAGTGCTGAAGGTTATACTGAATGATTCTTACCTTGTCATTATCTATCACTACTTGATGATGATGAAGTAGGTTTTAGTCTGTTTGGCCAACTCTACGTCCTCCCTTGGAGGTGGGTTGACGTTGCCTATGCCTTTGCTTAGACCTGTTAGTTCTGCCAAGAGACTGTCGGTCGCTCTCTTAGGAGATGGTTCGACAGTCCCCGCAGAAACAACAGCTCTTTGAGGCTCCTCAGATGGGGGAGGGGGATCCATACTTGATACCTTATCACTCTTCCATTTCGGGTCGTTTTTTTTATTGTAACGATCACTGATGTGATCGCGTATCTCAACCTAATAGATCGTTTTTCTAGGAGTCCCATCTCCTCGTCTCCTATGCCGAAGGCGAAGACGTGCCCTTTGGGGTTGACCTTTCGCTTTGCGGTGAAATGAAAACCACGCATCCATCCGAAGGTCTGAGTTTTGTTTTGTCCAGACGACGTAGCACATCTTCTTTGTCACCCAGGTTAGCGTGAGCTTCGCTAGGGACCCAGAGGGTGGCTTTTGACAGCTGTGGGAGTTGTCGACGTACGCCACGTCGAGCACGGTTTCAGTCTTGGAACCGTGTTTTTTAGCCACTCTGTTACCGTCTTAATTGTTCGGTACCAAATTTTCCAAGTTTCCTTGGATGGGACCAAGATAGCGATTTTATTTGGAACGATAATGGGCGATAAACAACTAGGACGTATGCGAACGGCACTCTTGTTTCGGTTGGAGAGCTAAGAGTCGTGGGTCTATTTGCGGAACGTTAATCAACCGGAAAGGTAATTAAAGGGCGCCAGAAATTTTAATTCACAGGAAAAATTTCAAAAACTGCGATAAGAGAGAGAAATTATAAAAAGTGAGGTATTTTTAGTAGTGTATCTGTGGAGGTTTGGGAAGTACTCACTAAAACGCGGTTTATTAGGTTAACCAGTTTATTAACAGGTTTTACCAGCGTCAGTGAACAAAACATCAAAAATATTTACAAGATGGGTACATGCATAACCTGGTACCGCAAACAAAATTAA
The DNA here is from genome assembly GCA_963921935.1 of Galeruca laticollis. Taxonomy (NCBI): domain Eukaryota; kingdom Metazoa; phylum Arthropoda; class Insecta; order Coleoptera; family Chrysomelidae; genus Galeruca; species Galeruca laticollis. The sequence continues at coordinate 115,884,132 of OY998182.1, read as the reverse complement.
TATATACATAAAAACAATAAAACAAATTATCACTAAACACTACACGGTAATTTGTTCGAGAAATAAATAGTCTCCAAGAGACAACAAATATACAATTCTAAATCCTATACATACACAAATGCTAAATGTCGCATAGTATGCGAACTAAAAAATTAGTTTATAAACGAAATTATTTTCCGTTTATTCAAATAAAATGTAGAGTATTATATTATTAAATTACTTGAAAACAAAAAAAAAACACATAGGCTTTGTGAAAGTTATGTCAATATCGGGAATATAGCTTAATTTAGATTTGACGTGCACGCCGAATTTCTTAACGATGATTCTATAAAACATAAACAAAGTTCTCTAAAACAATGGCAATATTAGTAATCAATAAACTCGTTATTGTAATAAAATAGTTCTGACCGTATAGTTCTTTCGCTAAAGAAATAGCGTGACACTAAATTAATCTTTCCACCATTGACTAAAAACGGGTGCGATTACTCCAGGTAGGAGAGATACTAAATAATAATTAACGATACCTGAGTCCAAATGTTTCCATCCAATCACCAAATTACTACTCAGGTGATGATACTGGTATCAACGCCGGAGGCGTGGTTTCTCGATTAGGTCGATTTAAAAAAACTTACGATAGTACTTGTAATAAGTAATCTACCCTCACCGCGTGATGGAACAGATCACAGACCCTCGGTAATTTAATGTCGGTAATAAGCACTATAAACATATACTCCGGTAATTTTAATTCAACTATGAACACAGGAAATACCGATACTTTGGTACGATACGATAATTTAATCTTAAAAGCTAAGAAAATCACCACTGCTTCGCTCAAGTAATCTTCGTAGACTCTATCTCGATAGCGGCACTAAATAATGATACGATAATTCACGCTGACACTACAAGAATTTTTTCAACTACTTGCGTTGAGAATCGGTCGCTGACTGACTCTCGTGACGAGATTTTTGGGGATAGATAGCCTTCTTTTTGAAATTGTTTCTGAAAAATAACTGTAAAATTAGTTCCAAAAAGCCATATAACAGCCATAAAAAAGAATGGGGCAGTGAATGCACAAATTACGCTGTCTACCCAGAATTTCATAAAAGGTACATTCCTTCTCCGAAGGTAATTCTAAAACTATTGTGTACTCACCGTACCCCTTTTTAGGGCGGTATTAAAAGTACAATAAATTGTCACTTTGTTCAATTGAAAATCCCGATTGAGCCGTAATAAACCTTTTTCGGCGTTCAAAGATGTATTATACTCCGGTAATTCTATGTTTATTAGTAGTATAAAACAATCTTCTACATAGTCCGAAGAAAATATTGTTACGCCAGGGCCGCACTGGGAAATAAATTCGAATATAAAAAAATTAAAAACGTTACAACTCTAGCGTTTCGTCATTATGGCAGGTGACTCTGATTATTTCGCCAGAGTGCGACCATGACCTACAAGTAGGTGGCTTTTTTTGACTGCTTTTTGAAATAACGGTTTCGTGCAGAGTCTCCATTAGCTGTTTCTTGACAAGGTCTCCATTATCCCTAATTATTTTACCGTATGGGTCGGTCATGTCTGTAATAGCTACCCCTAAATGTTTGGTAGCTGCTTCTCTGTAGCTCTTTGCTTTGGTAGCCATCCTTAGCCGCTTTCCTCTGGAAGAGATCTCTTCAGAGGTTCTGGAGCGGATGCGCTTCTTATCCTGGGGGGGCAACGCGTTCCGTGCCCCTTTTGGAGGAGGAAGTGGCATCGCCGCCCATGCTTTTTGGGATAGGGAGGGGCGAGTGGTCTCTGTGGGAGTCTCTTTTCCTCGACGGTGCTTTTGTTTTGGAGATGAGCGTTCTCACCCATCTTCCAATTTTTTTTAGTTTTTGAGGATCCATTCTGATCCCACGAATAGCTAGGGAAAGTTTGTGTCATCCCTGGCAGAGCCCTGCATGCCAGGGAAAGGCTACTTCCAAGGGGGCTTCACCTGGTACCTCCAGGAGAACGTTCGCGGCCGCATTCCCTGCGGCCATTCAGTAATCGGCACGTTACCTTATACCTTAACTTGGGTTTTGTTGTAGTGTTGTTTGGTTGATCAACACTGCTGCTACTAGTGATCAACAGTGCTAACGTATCCAGCGGTGCCACGAGGAGACATACACTCGATGGTTGCATTTCTCCATTGGGCTGCAGAAAGCTACCCACAAGCAAACAAGTAAGCAGCAAGCAAGCGAATAAGCAAACCAACTACGAAACAATGGCCAATTTAGAATAAACCCCGCCAAGAAGCACGCGTACCGAAATACAGAATTTATTTGGAGAATCATATGAATAAAATAATAAGATTCAAAAGAATAGGGTGGCTGGAGCACGTACAGAGAATGCCAAACTTGAGAATGTCAAAAAAATGATGGATATAGAACAAGCGGAAACATCAAAGAGAGGCAGACCAAAGAAAATATTTACACTTTCATACTTTTTATAAAAATAGTCTAGTAAATAATGATCGTTGATTATATTTACTGACAATATTTATCTATAGTTGTCGACATCTTTACGTGGAAGAATTACTGTCATCCGTTGGACTAAACGGTAAAGTTAATATTTTTATTGGTAGCTTTTGTAAAATGGATAGGAAATTGATTAGATACATAGATATATAAATATTAGATTTCATATCATACTGCTTTGAACGAGACTGGTACAGCATGATATATGGTGTATATATGGGCCGTATATAACTTGGATTGAAAGTAATAAACTTTAGTGTTTTTTCATGTTTTGTCACGTAAAACAGTCATTTACGAAAAAGTACTTTTACGATGTTAAAGGTATTCTACAAAGGAAAATAATTAATCAAAGAGTCTTACGGCAGTGGAAAGTATTAGGAACTCACTATTAGCGGATGACATTTAGATATTATAGTAATTTTTCTTCTGTTTACAGTTAAGCTTATACGTTTTCTATACTTATTCCAAAAGTAAGTCGTTAGTTTTAGTAAATATTAGAATTTACAGTAAACCCTTAAACATGATTGTCCCACATTGAATATCTTCAAGGTACATTATTTACGTGCACTAGACATATCTTTTATTAATATTTGCAAATAATATTACTTAACCTATAAAATTTTTAATACAAATACTGTTGTACGTCATCAATGACGTTGGTCTTACGTCATAATACTACCAACTAATTAAAACGTTCACTGTTCCAATGCTATTTTGCCGCTAATCGTTACACGTCGCCAATAAAAGGGGAATATAAAATCAAACCAATTATCCAGTTAAACATGAAGGAATGTCTGGGCATCCATGCCTTTATTGATGGCTTACGTGACCCCGATACGCAGAGGACGCTTCGTTTAGCCCATCCCAAAACACTAATTGACGCATTGACAGCTGCTCTTGAATGTGAAGCGGCAACGAAGGCTTCGGGTTATAAAAAAGTTAGGACCATCCGAGAAGAAGGCGACGAGGACAGATTTGACCAGATCGTCAGTTTGATAACAAGTATGATGGACGCAGTTCGTGCAAGCGCCCCAGGACTCCTGCAAACCAAGAACTCCAGTCACAGAAAAACTAGAACGGGTCGGCTACGAGGGGCAGCACCGACCCATGATCGTTCCAAAGACCCTCTCATACTGATAGCTTCTGTCAGATGTTGCAACGACATTGTATATGTAGATGGCGAAGTGAATGGTAGGAAATATACTCTGATGCTGGTAGACACTGGAGCAACTAGAACCATTATAGGACCAGAGAAAATAAACTCCAAGAAGAAGCTTTAACCAACGAGACTGCGACTGCGGACCGCCGCATGTGAGAGGGCCAACGTTCATGGGAGACACAAATCCAATTGGGAATTGGTGCTGAAAAGTTCACGCATACGGTAATCGTAGCTGACGTTGAAGAAGGCGTGATTTTGGGAACGGACGTAATGGATCTACATGGTTTCCTGCTGGACTTTAGAAACAGATCCATCAAAGTGGGTTCCGAGGAGGTATTCCTTCATCCATATGAAGGCAGTACTGTTGAAGCTTTTACATTATAGTTACTTTGTTGATATACTCTAAGCTCTACTTAGATAGGTGGATTATAACATAATATAAAATAAACGGTTTTAAAGATTAAAACTAACTTTTTCGCATCTGTGGCCCTGAACCATATTCTTTCATAAAATTGTCACTTGCATATACTTCGGGGGATGTATCGGTCTAACAAAACGAAATTTCTCCAAAAATGTAGTATATCTGGATTTATAGGACCCGCTGTACTCGTTCTAGTCAGCTGAAAATCAGTAAAGTACACATGTGAGGCATCTTGAACAATATTCAATCAGAAAATTGGTCACTTTTATACACTCTGGAGGCTGTATCGTGCTAACAAACTGAAATTTCCCCAAAAATGACAAAACTATCGCACTTAAAGTACTATAGCACCTGTGGTACTCTGGCGCTGGTGAGCTGAATATAAATAGGGTTCATCTGTGTGATGTTCTGAATAATATTCAATCATAAAATTGGTGAATTGTTGAACTCCAGAGGCTGTATCGTGTTAACAAACTGAAATTTCTCAAAAAATGACCAAAAGGTCGTACTTCAAGTACCATAGCACCCGTTGTACTGGCTCTGGTGAGCTTAAAATCAATAGGGTTCACCTGTGACATGTCCTTCACGATATGCAATTATAAAATTGGTGACTTGTTGCACTCCGGAGGCTGTATAGTGTTAACAAGACAAGTAATGAAAAGTGGCCGACGACAACGACAACGACGACGACGACGACGACGATGACGACGACGACGACGACATACAGGATTTTTTTCTAAAAACCGTTTTTTCGTGCTGCTGTTCATGGAAAACGTGAAAGTAACTCAAAAAAAATTCAAAATTCCAACTTTTTTGGGGTAAACCAATACTTTTCTCGCATATAGATAGGTTGGGCGGAAAAGTGATATATACTTGATTGATGTCAAAAACGATTTTTTGATAAAAGCATTTTTCTAAAAGTTACAGTTTTTCCTTAGTAAAGTTAATAAATTGAAATAAACAGTCAGGTTCACGGTTAATAACTTTAACAAGTACGGTGCTGGCAGCTGTACAGGAAGATACCGTTCTACCTGCACGAAGCGAAACCATGATAGTAGCGCGACTACAGGGAATCATGGAAGAAGGTACACCGGTTATGATGGAGCCAAGAAACCACGACGAAGAGGTTGGCAAAGGAGAACTAATTGGAAAAGGATTGGTTACGTCGGCGAAGGAGATCCCAGTACGTGTGATAAACGTGAACGATTACCCAATTACCATCAAGAAAGAAACTAGGATTGGATCCTGCGAACCAGTGACGTCCATAGTTCGAGAAACAATGACCACTGACAATTCTAATACCAGATTCGAACATATGTTATCAGTAGCTGGTCAATACTTGAATCGAGCTGAAAAAAAAAGAGAATGAGAGAATTTCTCTTGCAGTATCGAGACCTATTCGTACCAAAAGGAGAAAGACTAGTAGAACATCAGCTGTCAAACAAAAAATCGATACTGGTAATGCCAAGCCTATTAGGCCTGGCGAAGATCTAGCAGGAGAATATTACGTGATCCAATTGAGAAGAAAGATGGACGATGTGCACGAATTGGTTCGAACGAATTTTCAAGTTGCCAGTGACAGAATGAAAGAACGGTACGAAACGCAGGCCACAGAAGGCAGTTTAAACGAAGGGGACAAAGTATGGTTACACAACCCGACAAGGAAAAAAGGATTTTCTCCAAAATTACAGAAATGATGGTAAGGTCCATGTTCAGTACCTTGACAACATGCCATAGTGCGCGCTTACGAATAAACATTGCAACAGTGTAAAACAATGCTGTGTTTGTTCTTCCTTTAAAACTTCTCGGTGGTGGGGAAGTGTAGTGGGTACCACGCCGTCAATTTGCTGACCAGTACAAGCAGTGTTGCCGATTGGCGGATAATTATCCGATTTGCGGATAATTTGAAGGGTTGCCGGATATTTTTCTCACCCTGTCGAAAATCGGATAATTAGGATCCGACTGAATGCTAAAATTACGAGCAATAGTTGGAAATGCAAGGTTTCATTATAGACTTGACAGCAGCGATATTTCGTGTTGAAGGCGTTGAAACATAGGGTTGATATTCTGTGTAACGAAGATTTCTATTGTCGAATTTCCTTTATTCCATGAAAAGTACAATTCTGTAGTACATGATGAGTACATGTTATCCCATCGCAGTGTCTGTCACGCGAGAGATTCCGCTATTCACTATCAGATGTCGCGAGTAGAGCGGTTCTCCCCACATTGAAGTCCACTTTCATAATATTTACCTACGCAATTGATTATTGTTTTGGTTGTTTAATGTTTTGAAGTGAATAGTGAATATAAGTTTTAAAATAAGTTGTTCTAAATAAAAGCATTGCTGGTTGCTTAATTTGCACATCCTAAAGAAATAAAAAAATGGACAAGTGGCTTATTGATTATAAGGTAAAACTTTAAAAGTTCGCAGATAACATAGAAGTATTAAAAAAAATTGGTATCAAGGGTTTTATAATATGCTAATATACTATTTTTTGTTGTGGATTTTAGAAAAAGGAAAAACGGATACCAGAAGTAATAATTAAGCCGTCTTCAGATGTTGTGATCGGGAAAGGAAAGCCAAAAGCAAATGATCAAGAGAAACCAGGTTGCAGTAACATTGCTACCACAACGTGTGATACACCTAGGGGTGACGATAAATGGAAGGAACCTTCGACGTCCTTTGCGACAGAGACAGAACAATCCTGTGGAAATGATTTTGTGAGTATTTTCTCATAAAGGTACAAATAATCTACTGTTTAATAAAACAAACAAATTTGGAATAGATAATTCAGTTTTACATTCGATTATTTTAGGCTGCAATTTCTCAACCAGAAAAAAAAACGAAAAAAATTGGAACTCCTGGAAAAAGGGAAAAGAAGACTGGCTTTGTACTTTCTTGGATCAATAATCCCAAATTCAAGGGTTGGTTGGAAAAGTCTTCAAAACCAGCAGGTCGAGGAACAGCGTTTGCCTTTTGTAACGTGTGCAATATGGATGTGGTAGCTCATAAAACTGTCCTTATTAAACACTCGAATAGTGAAAAACACAAATTAAATTGGCAAAAAGTGTCAACTAGCACCAAGATAACAGAACTTTTCACAGAAAAGAGTGAAGACATTGCCGTAAGAATCGCGGAAATAAAACTTTGTGCCCTGTTAGCTACAAATCAATTACCTTTTTTGTTGATGGATACTTTGTGCCCACTTTTAAGAACTATTTTTCATGATTCAAAAATTGCACAAAAACTGAGTGTAAAAAGAACCAAGGCCACTGCTATTGTATGCAATAGTTTGGGAATCAATTTTCTAATAGATTTTCACAATAAATTAAGAGAGTCAGGATTCTTCTCATTAATCATGGATGAAACGACAGATATTTCTGTCAAAAAGCAGTGTGCTTTTTCAATCATATATTACGATAATAATGTAAATATGATTAAAACAAATTTTTTTGATCTGGTTGAAGCTAATGGTTCCACAGCTGTTGATTTATTCAACATTTTAAAAAATTGCTTGATATCGAAGAAAATTCCATTAAAAAATTTGGTAGGGTTTTCTTCGGATACCACTAATGTTATGGTCGGAGAGCACAATTCTGTTTTTGCTCTTCTGAAAAAAGAGTTGCCTCAAATAATATGTATCAGGTGCTCCTGTCATATGGCACATTTGGCAATTTCGAAAGCCTGTTTAAAACTACCAAGGCAGGTGGAAGACCTACTTCGTAATGTAGGCAGTCATTTTAACAGGAGCTCCTTGCGTAGAAAAAAATTTGAAGAGTTTCAACATTTTTTTCAAGTAGAAATACATAAAATACTCTCCCCAGCCGTAACAAGGTGGTTGTCGATAAAAGCATGTATTGACAGAGTGCTTGAACAATATGAGCCACTAAAACACTATTTAATGGAATCGGTGCTTGAGGACCCATCACACACAACTGACAGTATGTTAGAAGCAATGAAGAATCCATTTACCAGAGTTTATCTGGAATTCATGTCGTATTCTTTGGGGCTTATGACTGATTTTAACATGCTGTTTCAGTCTGAAAAGCCTTTGCTCTACAGAGTTAAGCCAGAAACGATAGTATTATTAGAAACGTTATATGCTAATTTTCTTGAGCTATCACATATAAAAAAAGCCAAAGATATTTTCAAACTTAATCATGAAAATCCGGATTTTTTCCTACCTTTAGAAAATATTTATTTGGGGATGGCAGCAACAGAATCCTTTGCAGACTTAAATAAAAATCCCAACTTTCAAAGAAACGATATTGTTAAATTTTCAACGTCAATTTTATCGTTTTATACTGATCTTGCAAAAAATATAAAAGAAAAATTCAATTTTAAAGAACCAATTTTCGATATTATAGATATATTAGATCCAAAAGTTGCACAATCTTTTAAGACAAAGTCTTTAAAACATATCATTGACTCATTTCCAGTTTTGAAAGACCACGTTGATCCTCAGGCTTTGGACAATGAGTGGAAAAAACATGCTTTATTACATTTTGAAGATCTCCACATAAACATAAAAGATTGTGAGCAATATTGGTCAGAAATTTTTAACTTGAAAAATAATGCCGACGTTTTATTATTTCCTAATTTAAAAAAAACCTTATCATTACTGCTTGTGTTGCCATTTTCTAACGCGAGTGTTGAACGAATTTTCAGTAATGTTTTTAATATAAAAACAGACAAAAGAAACCTATTAAACACTTCTACTCTAAGGGCAATTTTAGCTACTAAACAAGGAGTAGATAACAGTGGGGGTTGCGTTAAATTTCAACCAACAAAACAAATGTTGGAGTGTAAGATTTGGCAAGATAAGCAATAGTTGAAAGAAAAACATTTCAAGTTGGTAGGTGACTTAATATTATTTTTTCATTACAGTTACAGATGCTTTTTTAGTTTGAACACAAATCAGTATTTTAGGTAAAATGTTCCTTTTTTTCTATGAAAAAATAAATATAAAATAACAAATTAGGTACGTGTAACTTTCGTGTTTTCCTGTTATTATTTTTCAATGTATTTTAATCAAAGATTTTTTAGTTTTAATTGAAGTATATCAAGAAAATGTATCTTTTTTCTATTAAGGTATAAATATGAAATTACAAAATTGGTACACGTAACTTTTTTGTTTCTTAAACCTTTTTTTTTGTATTTTAATGCTACCAAAGATTTTTTAGTTTGAATAGAAGTATTTTAGGTAAATGTAATTTTTTTCAATATTTTTTTGTGTATTCCAATGATACCAAAGATTTTTTAGTTTGAATAGAAATATTTTCGGTAAAATGTTCCTTTTTATATAAATAAATATGAAATAACTAATTTTTTTCATTATTTCTATAAAATAGCCATTCCTGCCTTCTATTTGGGTACGAAACCTGAATATATAGTAGTGATTTACTATTTTTGATTGTTTTCAACATATCGGATAATTTCGGACAAAATCGGATAATTTCGAGTTCAGAAGAGGATATTTTCATTCTCATCCATTGGCAACACTGAGTACAAGAGAACAATCGAACCACGTTACAAGCGAGCCGTTACAATAATAATTTACGCATTTCTGCACTCTTGTATTCATTTTAAATATATATTACTTTTCCTTTGTAAACTAAGTTTGAAGTTTAGTATTAAAGTTTTAGTTATACAGGGAAGTTTTATTAAACGATAGAAGTGGTCGAACCAGGCCTTAACTACAGTTCACGTTATTCAATTACAAACTTAAACAGTCCATACTTAATCAAGAAGAGGATTAACGACATCATCTATCGTATAAGCAAGATCTCCAATGGAAAACCGAGAGTAGTCTATGAAAACCGACTAGCGCCATTCGAACAAGACCATGACAACGAGGAAGGGGTGAACCATCTACAACAAGAGTCTGACGCAGCCTTCGAAGAGTTTATGGGTGCATACGGAGGTACCGGGAAAGCTAGATACGGAGTCACTACAGAGCAACAAGATTTGTTCATGCTCCCGGAAGAGTACTCACTGGCACATAACATATCCGCCAGTAACAAACACGCACGAGGGTTGGCAACCGTATTTCGAAAGATGTTTGGACAAATAAAAAAACTTGAAGATCAGATGCCCGTCCCTGGCAAGACACTGAGACTCAAACACAATTTGCGGTACGTTTTCTACCTGGTAACTAAAAACAAATTTCCAGGTGTGGGAAGCGCTACGAAGCCTTCGAGATCATGTGCTGTAATCCCACGTAGCGAAACTAGCAATGCCCACGATAGAGAGCAACCAGTTGGATTGGCGAGTAATGAGGAACATGATAGAGATAATCTTCCAAGACAATGGTGTCCACATATTAATTTGCCTCCCCCCACGTTATTGGTACCCGGTGAAGACGGTGCCCTGTTATTTCTATACGACCGGTAAGTGCAGACATGCGTCCAGTTGCCGATTTAAACATAGAGTCCCGGCTACAGAGAAGCTCCAGGTGGAACTTCCTTTTAAGGAGGGGGTAATGTTACGAAATCGCACACTGGTGTAATGCCTGAATCCGACTCTGTCTACGTTATGTATGAGAGTTAAAATTTTGGCGAGTACGCCGGGATTTCTTCGAACTGCTTAACATTATTTTTTGCGACTATTCCTATCTAGAAATTTCCAGTGAGGTACATTGTTTTTGTGACTAGTCTTATCTAGAGACTTCTAGGTAGGCCGTGTGTGTGTGAGCCGCATTCTAGAATGATCTGGAATAAAAAGGCACTAATATATAAAGGACCGACCAGCGGGAGAAGTTTACTTGAGAAATTGATCTCGTGAAATAAACAGTAAACAAGTAAATATAAATTCAGTAGTGAAGTGTTTATAAGAATTAATGTAAGTGAATATACTGTATATCTAGTATAAATTAGTGAATAGTGTAGTGAATAAATAAATTAAATGAGTAGACATATCGTGTGTATTAATTTATCCCACCCGTCGATATAAAAACGTTAAATAAATAAAAAAAACATCACAATAATAATTAAAATGTCTGTATTGGAGCATCTAATTAAAATACGTGACTTTTTTGGGCGGTTGCAGGTATGAAACACAATTTTTGTGTCTGTTTCTTCGTGGCCATTACAAGTATAGTGCTCAGAAACGTCTTTCACCGTATTTCCTTGCACTATTCTATATTCGTAGCAAATGTCATAGTTTAAAAATATTTTTTGGGTAGGTTTTTTGAGAGCACGGTTGTGTGGTTCCGCCCAATCTTTGATTAGAAATTGTACAAAAACTTTTTTGAAATTAATATTTTTAATTCGGCCATGAAGTTGTTGGGTCGTTTTGTGTTAGGTCCTGCAATAACGTAAATTTTGTCTAATCTCGTGCTCATTATTTTTTATGCTAGGCTGAGGGTACGTATCAATGGCGCTCATAAACTGGCGGCAAACAGGGTAGTTGCACAGATCTTTTTTACGCTTATTTCTACAAAATATCTACGGTATTATTAAATAATGTCACTTTCAACATTTCTAGTTACAATCGAATGAATTCCGGGCAAAATAAAATCACCTTTATTAATATATCTCTATTTAGAACTATAGAATAGCCGAAACGGTATTTTTTCGACATGAAAAACACATTTTTAAGCGTATTGTATCAACAGTAAAAACACAAGAGCTTTTTTTTATCGGATAAATTTCTCTTTGCAACGAAACAGTTTTGCCAATCACTAATTTTACGAGAAAAACTGACATGATAAAATCGCGACACCGAAGGTGGAGCGATTTTATCTAATGTCAGTTTTTCGAGCAAATTTAGTGATTGGCAAAACTTTGAGTTAAAGAGAAATTTATCTGATAAAAGAAAAGCTCGAGTGTTTTTTGGTAAGATAAATGAACGATGGACAATCCCATTCATGTATAATAATTCCCATTTGTGAATACAAAAATCGTAGTTTGCTGTCGGCTAAATAGGAAGGAAGAGAGTTTGCAAGTGGATAAAAATATCGGATAAATTACGTTACCGTTACATCAGTAAAGGAGCAAATGTCTACTGGACCAATTGTATATAATAATTGTATTTTTAACAATTGTTCTTTCTAAACATTATGTTTCTACTCATTGTTCATTTAGTTTGTTAAATAAAGTTTAATTGAATTGAGTTTTTTATTCATGGGATTGTCTTACCAAATACCACGCGAGCTCAGATTTAGCAGGATATTTTTTCCGGTGGTTTCCTCATACTTACTTTCATTGGCAATTTAACTCGATCTGTTCAGGCAAAATCACTCGAGCTACGCTCTCGTGGTGACCCTGTATATCCTTATTGTATTTATTTTTTTAGGTAGGTAATTTTGTCTTCTCTTAGGTGTGGATAGGTGTGAGTGAGGTGAATATATTTTTTTATATATTAATAGTTTGTTCCTGTTGTGACTGGCCGAATGACGAGTGTCAAAGCCAAAAAAAAAAATACGCTCTCGTGATTTTGCCAGAACAGCTCTCGTTAAATTGCCAATGAAAGTAAGTATTCGAAAACAACCACAAAAAATATCTGGCTAAATCTGAGCTCTTGTGGTATTACCCCCGAATATATGGATGAACAACAACAATAATTATCTTTATTAATACAATAAACTTCAGAATATATGGATGAACAACAACAATAATTATCTTTATTAATACAATAAAATTCGATTATTTGAAAGTACAATTATTAAATACACAACTGTTATAAATTGTTTGCTTTGGTGTACTGATTTGAAAATTTTCTTCTGTGGTATTCGCACATGTGGAATATTCATTTTGATTTCTCCGACTCGAGGATCGTAAGAAATTAATAAGGTTCTCATGATGTTCATGGTCAATTTGGAGATACGGTTTAATTGAAGAAGATGATGAGTGTCCCGTTATCTTTATAAGCTGTTGGTCACTTACTCTTGCTTTTGATAATTGAGACACTGTACTAGCGCGATTTGAATGATTGGTAATTTTATTATTTGTGATGTCGAGTCCAATTTTAGTGGCAGAATTTTTGGTCCAAGTAGAAATCATATTGATACCTAGTGGAACATTTTTATACCAACCTTTAGAATTTGTGTTTTTCCAAAAGGGGTTTGGAGTTAAAAAAAGTCGATCGGATGTTATGTGTTCATTTCTTTTTTGTAAGAGTAATTTTAATAATCTAACGGGACAAATACTTCCATCCATTTCATTTTTTACTAACCATTTGCTGTCGGTCAATTTTTTCGATCCACCTTGTGCCGTCTTCGAAAATATTGAATTATATTCAAATCTATTTGTTGGAGTTCCATCGTGGTTTTTTTCTTCTATAAAACGGTATATTTTACAGTTTACAGGTTCTCCTCCCCTCCAAGCTAATTCATAAGAGGCTATATGAAAAAATCTTTTTTGTAGTCCATCTGGTTCTTCTGCACTCCACAATTTTGCTATTTTCAGTATATCTTTCTTGTCCAATGCTACAGAACATACCTTCCTTTTCGCTGGAATAGCTTGTAATTCTTTCCGTTTACTATTTCTCGCATCACGAGCTTCTTTAAAAGTTATGTCGACAAAAGGATTAAATTTAATATTGTACTCACAGAAATATTTTTCTTGTACCATCTTCGCAGTCGAATTCCAAATTGATTTAATCGCATATTCTTTATAATCATCTCCATTTTTCTTTTTCATATTATAGGCCCAATCCTTTAAAATATTTGCTACTTCGTGTAATGGAATTATTTCGGACAATTCATACTTTAGAACTTGATAAAACTCCATAAATTGTCTCCAGATTGAAGCTTTTGTGTTTTTTGTAGATTGCGGTATAGATTTCTCGATATTTGTCGTAATTTGCTCAGTCAACACTTCACCAAAACGATTCATCTTTTGGGTTTTTATATCAACAAAGTCAAATAATTACCACACCAATTCAAAACAAAAGCACTATATGTTTAAAATTCAAAAATCTGACAGACTAATTGACAGTTTTGCAGTTTTGCCAACACTTAATTGCTGTGAAATTATAAGTAACCAAACTTGCGACTCATTGTCATTGTGTAAAAGTGACGTCCGTTTACTAGATATTGAGGAAGAGAAGTTTTTATCCGACAATTTAACTCATGTATAAAAAATCACATATGCCACAGTGCAATTGTCACTTTGACAGCGGCAAAAGTTAGCTTTAACTTTTACAGCGATAAATTAACTCCAATGTTAAAATGTCATATACCTGGAAATGTTATTGTCACTTTGCCATCGATAAAAAAGGTGCATCCTTTTTTATCGCGATAAAAACTTCTCTTCCTCAATATCTAGTAAGCGGACGTCACTTTTACACAATGACAATGAGTCGCAATTATTGTTGTTGTTCATCCATATATTCTGTCGTTAATTTATCTTGCCAAAAAACACTCGAGCTTTTCTTTTATTAGATAAATTCCTCTTTGACTCAAAGTTTTGCCAATCACTAAATTTGCTCGAAAAACTGACATTAGATAAAATCGCTCCACCTTCGGTGTCGCGATTTTATCATGTCAGTTTTTCTCGTAAAATTAGTGATTGGCAAAACTGTTTCGTTGCAAAGAGAAATTTATCCGATAAAAAAAAAGCTCTTGTGTTTTTACTGTTGACAAATACACTAGTGGTTTTTTCACTGTTGTTCAAATTCAAAACTGTTTCCTTTAGCAATTTGACTCGAATAACTGTCAAACTAAAAACACTCCACCTGCGGTGTCGTGTTTTTAATAGTTGACAGTTATTCTCGTCAAATTGCTAGGAAACAGTTTCTCATTAAACGACACAAATTTACCCGATAAAATACAAACCACGTGTGCAATTATAAGTGACAAAAAAGGATGCACCTTTTTTATCGATGTCAAAGTGACAATAACATTTCCAGGTATATGACATTTTAACATTGGAGTTAATTTATCATATAAAATTGACGGCATAGTAATAGTATATTACGTAACGTGTGTTGTAAGAAGCATTTTACGCACGAACGGAAAAGTTACGCACGAAGCCGCGTAGCGGCGAGTGCGTAATTCCGTGAGTGCGTAAAATGCGTTACAACACGAGATACGTACTATACTTTACCTACGACCCTCTTGTACTTGTGTTTATAATTTTATTAAGGTATTTAAAGTACAAGTAAAAACGTACATCCTCGATGCCCAGCCAAGTTTTATAGAAGTCGATCCTCGATGCCCAGCCAAGCATCTTGGAAGTTCATCATCGATGCCCAGCCAAGCATCTTGGAAGTTCATCCTCGATGCCCAGCCAAGTTTCGTAAAAGTCCGTCCTAAGTAGTATTTATTTTTATTAAAAATGTATGTAGAATTACCGGAATTGCATAAAATAGCGTATACACCTCTCGACTAAAGTGACATTAATCCCTTAGGTGGATTACTTCCCTCAGGAATCAAACACCAGCCGCGGGATTAAATGGGCCACTTTAGTCCCTTGGTGTATAATATACTAATTGTTTACTAATATGAGATACATTCAGACAGCTAAAAGATGCGATTTGAATGAAACGGAACCAATTATCATATAATTCCAAATAACTCTTATGTATTAAATGCAATCTCATATCTAATAAATGTTATCTACCATTTATATATAGAATAAAATTCAACGGCAAATATCTAAGTAATACATTTTGAATAAAATGGCTACGTCTATTGACAGTTGCTAAGTGGTTGCTATGGAAGCTGTGCGATTTACTTTACAGCCGTGCGTTTTGCTTTACCGTGCGTAATAGACGTCTTACATTGATTGCTGACTGTGTGTTTTTGACTACTTACAGGGGTGGTCGTAGGTAAAATATGTTATCTTTGAAGGATATAGTATTGAAACAGCTACATTTTAGGTTGTATAAAATGACCACCCCATATGACCCTATGTACCCCCCTTTTCTAACGGAATAGATGTATTATAGTTTTTTAAGGAAAGGCAAAGTTAACTGAATCAACGCCATCAACATAGATAAATACTTTTAATACGGGGGCCATCAAGTATTCGATTAACTGGGGAGGGGGGGGGGGGGTAACTGCCGATTTAAAAAAAATTCTGACTTCCGGTATTTTTTGACGGCACTGGGTTTTAAAGCATTATTTTTTCATTGCCTCTTTAACGAGAATAGTGCCGTCATGTATAATGTAATCAAGAAGTACCCCCTTTTCTACGACATTTCAACTCACCTGTACCTACCGTGGAAAATTGATAGAATACTGCCTAAAGTGTCTATCTCGACCAGTACTTCAAGACTATATATGACTCGTGGTGTATAAAATCACCCCCTGATAATTTGCCTGGGCTTCTGGTCTATACGTCTTAGCGCGAAAGATTCCGAACTTTTATGATTCATTGCCTCGACTAAGAGAGGAAATGTCATTACGGCATTATCCCTGTTTGCTGGACTGCCAATTCGCCAATTCTTTGGTTTAGGTTATGTTAACAATTTTATTAGGCAATCCAACCCACGTGACTTTTTAGCTGTCAATATGGCGGCGACGGTCAAACATTGGATTCAGTACCTTCATTCACCCTTCATTTATGTTTATCTGCAGAGTTTTATAGTTATAAAACGGTTTACTTTGTATTTTGTGGGGTTTTAAGGTGTTTTGTACTGTTTGAGGACAATTTTCCTATTTTAAGATGAAGAGTGCTTATTTTAAATCGTTATTAGTGTAAAATTCAGATGTTGAAGAAACATAAATAGTTTAGCTAATAGATATATTACCTATGTGTAACCTTCTGCAATTAAATCAGTGATGTATTTTATTTTTTGTAAATAAATGTAGAACTAAGTTAGCCTTTCATTAATTGTAAGGAATTATATATGTATTTGGAGTTATGTAATGAGTTTATAAATGATTGTTTTATGTCAATGTTGTCTTGTGAAATTGTTTCTATGGCCTTGGGGGTTTTATTTTCTAGCTTTTTTGTTTTTGGAAAAAAATAAACTGTTATATAAGGTGTTTTAAATGAAACTCACGGTTTCTAGTTGTTATATGAGGGTTTTCTTTTTCGATTGTCCCCAAAGTATGTGACATTTAATGCATTAGAAAAACAATTATTTTACACTGCAAAATAAAAATTTTATTTCATTTTGACATTTGTACATTACAATACATATTTCTAATATTAACATGAGTAAAATCAAAGAACTTTAGCCTCATTGTTCAAAGATTTTGATCTTATTGACAAAGCTATGTAAAAATATATTACTATAATAACACTTAGTACATAAACGTTATACGTATTATGAAGAGGCAAGAATTATTACTAATTACGTACAAATCAGAATAAAACATTCATTAAATGTTGAGAAATAATAAAAGTTGCAAAGTAATATTCACTAAATGTTTAGCTTCAAAACTAAAACATAAATACTTAAGCATCATAGACACCCCAGTCTCCATAAATTCAAAATGATCATCTTGGGACTGTTGAGGCATTTCATCAATATCCATGACCTGTTGACAAAGTAATTAATTATAACAATTTTCAGCAACTATCAATACATAACTTAACATTGCTATTACTAAAAATTAACATTCTTTTTATCAAAATAAAGTGTGCAAAACATGCTCATCGAGTATCTTTTCTTGACCAGGACGATCAGTTATACATATCCCAATCAACTGTCATTAAGCTCTTGAGATAATTTACATAAAAAAGGACTACTATTAACTATTTTTTATCTTAGTGTCAGTCAGTTTTGTCCTTTTATCTCTGCGATTCTTTCGGTCAACATCTGCAGCCCTTTTTTTACTTTCTGAGACACATGTCCCATATGTTGAGATGGTACCCAGTCAGGGTGTTCTTTATCTTCTAGGACAGCAGGTTTGCCTAAAATGAGTTAATACCTACTTGAGAACCAACTACGTAAACTAGGAGCTAGTAGAGTTGATATAATATTTAATAAGAAGCCTAGCAGTTATAAAGTGTCTACAGCAAACTTTCTGGTGTTTCAATATAGATTCGGTCGGATCGTATTTCTTTATTGCTGCAATCCATGCAGCCCTGCGAAGTTTGGTCAAATCGTTTTTCTTCGTTAGAAACCTGTGTTTTGTCTCTGCGGGAACGCGATAAAACGAAGCTTCATCACGATTAGAACGGCTTCCACAACCAACTATAATACATATCGAAGACAAACACTACACTATTTAAAAACCACAATTTACAGCCAATAAATAGAAAGAAAATCAATTTAACGTGGGTTAAACAATCACACTCTACAGTAACTTTGTTATTTGGTTGACCGTCGCCGCCATATTGAATTTATTTTGACAGGTCGTTGGATTGCCTAATTGTCATTGTGCTTTCGATATTCCTATAACTTTCCATGTATTTCATGGGGTGTTGCGTTTTATTACTTAAACGTAGCTCTGTTAAATAACTTTCTTGGTGAAATGAAATTAGTTTGAGATATTTCTTGTACTAATTCTGGACAAATTTGAGTGAAGACGGCGCTTAATTTATGTGTAATATACTAGGCATTTTCTTACCCGTTTTATTTTTTATTTCTATTTGCAATATGTTACAGCATTTTTGTTCATTCGTTTGATATGCATAAAAGAATTTAATATTTTCCATACCTTTAAAACTAATTCTTAGTAACCTAAACAACACTACATAACCTTACAATTTCAAAACTTCCTAAATTACTCGACTATCCTGACGATCAGACAACCCTGCAAAATCGTGACGACATAAATGATCTGTGACCTGTGACGTGCAACGTCGTATTAAAAATTTTGTTATATTTGGTTACTCAAGGTCGTTTTTCTATTATTCTTGATAAACATGGATATTTGTCACATAACAAATAATCCTTAATTCTCATTAAAATCATGAGTACTACTTTTCTCGTTGTGGATGACCTATTTACCCCTTTTAGGGTTTCTGCAATAATTCGATTATTTATAAGTCTCGACGTGCGGCATATTGATTTGCGAAGGCGTCAAACTTCTGATGTTCTGAAATAATGTAATGCTATAAAAGAAAGACAAATAATTTTTTATAGAACCATACGTTTTTAATCTTCATTGAGCAACATTTGAAGCTGCATTGTTTTTGGTGATTTTGTGAAAAATCGAAGATTATGTATGTCCAAAACGTCAGGATTAAATGATACACATAGAATCCTGAAAAACTCTACGCCATATACAGAGTGATTAGTTGAGAATGTCCAATCTAAACTGTAAATTCTAGACCCTGCAATATAATAATTCCGCTTCGTACAAACATTGGGATATAAGGGACGACAGCAGCAAGAAAAAGGCTGGTTCAAATGACAACCTTACCTGCGCGTGATATATCCTGCAATAAAACTAACGAGGCTCTGTCGGAATAAACAGTTTTCTCTTATCGGCCAACAGCTTATGGTGGAAGTGCTGATAAGAGATAGGGCAACTTTTTGTTTTCGAAGTGAGAAATCTCTTCTAAAGGCCGATGAATTCGTTTACGAATTAACGGCATGGGCACGCAGAAGGCAACGGGAAACCACTGCGTTAAAGACTCAAAAGAGTATTCCTAGTAAATCATTATGACAACTAAAACAACAAAACTAATAATCATGGTAATCGGAAACCAAGATCCGACAGGAGAGGACAAGCGGAGGATTACGGGGTCTTTTCGGTCGTCACCCTGTGAAATCCCTGTAAAAAGAAACAAACACTAAGAACGAATGAAACATTATAAGAGGAATTGGCACCTGGAATGTTACAAGCAAGTTTGAACCAGGGAAAAATGCACAATGTCTGTCAAGATATGTCCCCATACCGAACAACTTAACTACCTGCGGGATGGTATATTATTCCGGCAACAACGACACTCAACATAGAAATAGAGTAGCTCTAATGGTAGCAGAGAATATTGTATAGTTGGCGCAAAACATATAGTGTAGCAATGTAATCGTATCCTGGGGTGGCCAACCGGTCGATCCCGATCGACTGGTCGCAGGGCTGCCGCATGTACCTGATCAAACATCCGTAGATTGGTTCTTAAATTTCCGTAGATCCAGAATAGAGCTTCAACGTACAGCATGCGGTTATCTGAACTTATGAACATTTGATCCTTGAACGCTCAAGTAGCGCGCCGGTGCAAAATTTTGAATTTGTTTATTGGACGATATACAATTTTTCAGCTTTAAAGATATGGCAACTGTAATTGTTTTAAATTTTTTTTTGCATGGAGTAGTCGACTCTGGGTAGGTATTGGTAATCAATGAGTTTCTGGTGCTAGTTTTGTTTATATTAATTGAAGAAAAAATTCTTACTACTGTTGCAGAAATATGAGAAAGAATTCTAATGTGATTTGTTAATTTTACTAATAAAGGAAATGTTAGTTCATTATTTGCATTTTTTTAAACTGATACATTGAGCCAGAAGTTTTCAAAACTATCCGAGAAACTTAATTCACATTTTCACTTATTACTATAGGAAAATGGGTAGCCGAAGCTGCAATAAATAGAATTAAATAATGAATATTTCAATTTTTTCGTCTGTTTTTGGTTATATTCATGTAAGTTAAACAACCACAAATACAGATTGGTGTATGTCAGGTTATCTACTCTCCGCACTCTTCGTTTTCGTAGTAAGTATTTTGTTAGTGGGTAATATTTTGAGAAATAATTTAATCGGAGAACTCGGAGCAAACAGTATACATAGTAATTATTATCATTGTTATTGAATATTCCGTAGATTTTCGAGACTTTTCGGAGATTCCGTAGACATCTTCTGAATTCCGTAGTTCTACGGAAAATTCCGTAGAGGTGACAGGCCTGACTGGTCGATCGCGAATATGAGCCCAGTCGATCGTGGCTAGGCAAAAAATATATAACGTAGAACGGACTGCGCAATGTAATGACCAACTACTGCACGCATCATCTTGTATCATTTTTCAAACGTCGTTCCGTCTTTTTGTTATCTATGGTTCCGTCCAGTTATTTCTCCTCTCTTCTACGCAGTACAGCTCTCTTTTGTTTGTTTTCGGCACGCGATTTACAATGGCCGAGAAGCGTGTGGGAGGTGGGACTTTAAAAGATAAACTTTACTCGTAGGTCCTATTATCAGTTTATATGTTTAAGTGATACTAACCTAAGAAAATTGTTAAATGTTAAAATGCCAATAATTACCTAAACAACTTTTTGTTTTTGTGACCTTACTTGTTTTGCTCCTGTACCCTTCAATTGAGAAAGCCGATAATTCCCGAACTTTAAGCATACATGCCGCGTTCTTGTCAATCGCGCCCACAGAACTGGGAAACGGCGCGCTCTGCTTACTGGAAGTCCATGTGGGCGTTCCGTGTCTCAATTGACATTGTCATTTAATATATTTAAGCCTTATTACAATAAATAAATAGTTCAATTCAAAGTGGAGTTGGTCGTCGAATCATGAATAGAGTTTCACTGTGTGCAGGTCACGTATTTTTCATTACCTGTAAGCGTTTGACGACATCGGTTATCATAACATATGTCAGTACATGCCACTTCCCTGTGTCTCTTTATTTTTTGCAGATATGTGATAAATGTGCTCCAAAGAAATCAAGAACTTATCACTTTCACCAAGAATGGGAGTTTGACTACTTTTTTACTATGGTGAAAGAAAACTGCTGCTGCCTAATATGCAATACATCTGTGGCAATACCAAAAAAGGAAATTTAGAGCGACATTTTAACACAATGCATAGTAAAAATCAGACTGACTTTCCACCTAACAGTGAAAAAATAAAGAGTAAATTGCAAGCAATGAAATCGCAATTAAAGTTTCAAGAAAACATGTTTTCTGGGCCTACTGAGCAAAGTAAAGCTGCAACCGAAGCTTCTTTTCAAGTAAGCTACAAAATTGCACAAAAGTGCAAACCTTTTTCCGATTGCGAATATATCAAGAAAATTTTCGAAGCAGTGTCAGATTCGCTGTTCGTAAATTTCAAAAATAAAAACGAAATTAAAAAAGCTATTCATGGTATACAGCTGTCCCGAAATACTGTGATGCGACGTATAGAAACGATAAGTAAAAACATAAACGAACAACTACAAAAAGATATCGTCCGCTGTGTTGCTTTTTCACTACAACTTGACGAGTCAACAGATATCACTGATACTGCTCAATTACTTATTTTTATTCGGATGGTCTTTGATGATTTTTCGACTAAAGAAGAACTGCTAAGTACGATTTCCTTAAAAGAGAAAATTCGTGGCCTTGATATATTTACGGAATTCAAAGCATATATTAGCCAGATTAAGCTAACTTTGAATAAACTCGTATCAATGACAACTGATGGGGCTCCCCGCAATGACAGGTATTCATAATGGTTTTATTGCTCTTTCATTAGCTACCACTGCATAATTCATCAACAAGTACTGGCCAGCAAGAGACTAAACACAATACATGTGATGGATATTTCTTTCAAGATTGTGAATTGCATAAGAGGAAAATCTCTCCAAAGGCGACTCTTCAAACAGCAATTAGATGAGAAGGAACCAGAGCACACTGATGTAAGGTGGTTGAGTCGAAGCAAGTTTTTACAAAGATTTCGGGATCAATTGGACGAAATAATAAAATTCCTTGAAGAGAGGGGTGATGATTGTCAGCAATTGCGTGATTTAGAATCGAAATGTGGTTTAGCATTTTTAGCAGATTTTACTGGAAAACTGAGCACATCTAGAACTACAGGGCAAGAATAAAACATTAATAGAAATGATGAGTTCTATTGCAGCATTTCAAAGTCAAACATCGTCTATGATTGTTGAGATCGAAAAGAAAAAATGTCAGCAATTTGTAAACATTAAAGATCATATGGAAAAATATACTACCTACAATTTCATTCCTGACCAATACACGGCAGAAATTGAGGCAGTGGCATCAGACTTCAAAATTCGCTTTAGTGATTTCAAAAAAATTGAGAAGTAGGTGGAATTCATCAGTTATCCGTTTAATAATTTCATTGATCATAGTGATATCTGTGAAATGGCTACAAAATTTGCAGATACATTTAAAGTGGACCACATGATGATTCAACATGAAATTATTACTATGCGCCGCGACATATTTCTAAAAACAAGGTCATTCTCGGGTCTAGATTTCTGGGCATTGGTTTCCAACGAGAAATATCCAAATTTGAAGAAATGTGTTGAACAACTGCATTCAGGCTTTGGTTCAACATATTTTTGTAAAACAGCATTTTTCTACTTAAAACAAACAAAAAATAAACACCGTTCTCGTTTGACAGACGCTGATACATTGGATTCTTTGAGGTTGG
Organism: Galeruca laticollis; assembly: GCA_963921935.1. Classification (NCBI taxonomy): domain Eukaryota; kingdom Metazoa; phylum Arthropoda; class Insecta; order Coleoptera; family Chrysomelidae; genus Galeruca; species Galeruca laticollis. Next base: position 115,860,837 of record OY998182.1, on the reverse strand, counting down.
CAATTTCCAACAACAAACCTGATTTTGCTCATCTAGCGGAGGATGTTTACACGCAATGCTCACACTGAGTATTTACCAACTAAGAATAATTTTCAGTTTTATGTTTACCTTAAAAATTAAAAATACTACATAATTGTGTACTGAACTATGCTGTTTCATTTAAAATTTTACGAAGTACATAATATTATTATGTAAGTGGTAGATCGCACAGGGTTTCGTGAGTCAATAGTAGATATTCGGCCCTATTCAGTAACTGGACCGGTTTAGCAGCTTGTTGTGTCTTAACGATCTCGTTAACGAAATAAATGACGGGAATGTAACCTATTTTTGATATATTATATTTGTGGTGATTTGTCATTTTTAGCAACCCAACATAATTAACAAATTTGTGAAACAGTGCTTATTTAATTAATTTTGAATGGCTGCTTTGGTAAATGCTGTAAATTTTTTGAATTTTGGTCTATTGAACGAAGTGGTGAACATAAATCAAAGGTAATTCAATTGAAAGTATATTTGTATGTCTGATTTATCATATTAAAATGATAATGTTATTTCAGGCATCATTTGAGGATCAAAAGGCGACGATTGAGAGATTATAGTGATCCATTTCAAATGGCTAGTGTGGAATTCATAAAGTTTTTTTAGAGTTCCAAAAGATTTAGCAAGGCATTTAATAAATCTATATAGACCCTTTAGTCTATCACAGCGGTTAACAGCTGTTCCAGTAGAGCTGAAGGCACTTTCAACACTTATTCGAATGCAATAACACAAATTGTCTTGATCGTAGGTATTAGCAGTTTTAAATTTTTTTGGAAATGGAAACTACCAAAGATGTGTTGGTCATGGTTTTAATATTGGCTTGAGTCATAGTACCCTCAGCAAAATCCTGAGTGGCTTCACGGATTTTATGATTAATCAGCTTCTGAACGAGTGGATTATCTTTTCTAGAACAGAGGCTGAAAGAAATGTAGTGAAAGAGAAGTAAGAGGAATATGCTTTATATATTCAGTATTTATTGTTTGCTAATTTAAATATTTTTAGGTTTGTACAGAAATTTGGATTTCCTGGAATTATTGGTGCCATAGATTGTACCCATATTGCTATAATTTCACCGCAGGAAGATCCAAATCGTCCTGCTCTTGCATATTACAACAGAAAAGGATATTATAGTATTAATGTTTGAATGGTGCGTTAGCAAGATATTTAATTTCTACAGGTAACCCCAACATTTTTATTTTTCAGATATTTGATGCAGATTTAATAATTACAAATTGTAATGTGAGGTTCCCTGGATCCACTCATGATTCAGCTATTTGGAGTTTGTCAGTTGTGCGACGGCACTTAGAGGAAATATTTAGAAATGAAGAATTGGTGAATTCATGGTTAATTGGTAAGTTTAGAGGCATTAATAATAAATTAAGTAGATATATACGAATACATTTTATAGGTGATTCTGGGTATCATTTACAACCTTGGCTTTTAACGCCTATTTCAAATGCTGCCCCTAGAAGCCAAGAAGAAAGGCCCATATAAGATCTCGAAACACAATAGAGAGGTGTTTCGGAGTGTTGAAACAAAGATTCCGCTGCCTGTTAAAGCACCGAACCCTTCATTATGATCCTGTCATATCTGGAAAAATAATTCTATCTTGTGTCATTATACACAACATGCTTCGAAAGAGAACAGTTCAGGAACAAGTTGAGGAAGTAGAATATGATGATTATGATATTGAGAATATATATGATGCTCAAAGGCATAATAATGTACAAAGATGTGAAGGTATGATTTTTATCGTTAAGCAATGCCGCTTGAAATATTAAATGAGAATTAAGTAGTACCTATATTATTTTTTTTCAGATGATTTATGGTTGCAACAGGGTCGAATCATAAGGAACAATTTAGTACAAAACCTCTTTCAATAAGAATGAAAACTTTACTTAATGAAGTAGAAATCTGAAGTGTGAGATTATGTAATTGGAAATATCAGTGAGAAATATTTTTGTATTGTATGTAAATAAAACATCAAAAATGTTGGATTTTTGTGATTTTTTTTAGGTATAGATATAACTATACGTTCTCTACCTATTTCTTGAAATTTCGAAAGTCCGTGCAGTATATGTTTAGTTGTTTATGTAGTAACTAAATGGAATAGAGGATAAATTAAAAAAACATTTCAATTGAATGAAGAATATAATAATGAAAAAAAATTATTAGTTACGCTGGAATAATAATGAATGTACAACACTGTTACACTGTAACTTTCAAGAAATAACACATATACAAAACATACAGAACACATAGAAATAAGAAACAAAACAGTTCAGTCAGTTCAGTGATATTTTAACATTTCGGCCTCGACTAATTTTTCCTTAGCCCTTGCAGAAATTAATTTTGCCTCTGCCATTTTTTCCAAAGCTCTTGATGAAATAATTTTAGCTTCTGCAATTTTTTCTTGACTCTGAGCCATTTTCTCATAAATTATATTATGAGTAGTTAGTGCAGAGCCTATATTCATCAATGCGTCTGCAATTTTATTTTGAGTGAGCTGATTTTGTTTAGTTGAATCAACAAGAGCCTCCTGCACTTTTTTGAACTCCTGCACAGCTTCAGAAACTAAATTGGTTGTATATCTAGAATCAGTTTCTAAAAAAATGAGAAATATAAGTGTAGCATTGAAAAATTTTATAAATGAAACTTACTTTTCCTATCATCCTTCGTTACTTTACTTTTTGGAGTTTCAACTGGTGTAGAATTCCAAAAGGATGAGCAGGGTTCCACTTTATTCTCCAGAAAAGTAAAAGTTATATCTGCAGGTGAATTATAAACTTGTTAAATCAAATATTCATTAGGAAATATCAAATACTAACCATTACTCTCATTAAGATCTACATCCTTTCTACTTTCTGACGTTAAAGCGGGCTCTTCATTTTGATCATTCATTTTGATATAATCTGAAACATGTTCCAGATAAAATGAAGTAATTATACAGGGTGTCCCGGGACTAATAGGAAAAAAGTTAGGAGCGTATAATCTGAGCCAAAATAATGTTAGTACTTCATATAAACTTTTTCTATTCAGGCCCTCGTTTTCGAGTTATAGGCCTCCAAAGTTTTAATTTTGAATTTGGTTTTTATTTTTATTTCTTGTACTAGTTATTTGATCTTTATAAAATTTACGGCAAAGCTATAATATACGTGTTTGTTTATTTTGGCAAGGTAAACAGATTTACAGTAGTACCTTGAAGCCAGGAACGGACTACTCGCAATGGTTAGTGATCCAAAAATTTTGCAGGGACGGCACACCCTGTATGAAATTATCGAAACTCACTTCCCCACACATTAAGCTAGCGAAAAGGTACTCTTGTTGGAATTCGATAAAATGAGCCGTTTGGCTAATATTTACAGTTTTATGAATGCACTACGTACCAATTAACGCATTCACCATTTTTATAAGTACACAACGACTAAAACTAACTTATTAATACGATGTCCAAGATTTACCTACAGTACTACAAAAAAATAATTTAACGATAGCAGAAGATAAAAAACATTAACGACTTATTAATTGGAAAGTTGGTGAAAACTTATTAAAAGTATTTTTACCGTTTATCAAGTAACCATAGGATTAGTTGTCAAATACTGTGTAGAATAGTTCGTAGTCAGTACTTGCCAATAATTCATAAGTCCTTAATTTAACAGTTACAATGGCAGAATTCACTTTTATTGAGTACGCTGATATGCATTTAATGTATGGACTGGTTTCTCGAAACTGTTTAGAGGCCAGAAGGCTTTATGCAGAACGTTTTGCAAACATAGCATTGCCAGACAGACGAATGTTTGAGCGTATTGATCCCAGGTTACGAGAAACAGGTATGAATAAGTAAATGTAATTTTCCATGTATACAAAACAAAGTCTTACGTTTTATGAAATTTTTTGCCAAAAAAAGTTGGTGAAGGTCCAGTACGAAGCGTGTGTACTGTGGCAGTTGAACAAGACTTGTTAAATGCAGTTGATAATGAACCATCAACAAGTTTACGAAAATAATCAAGAGAACAGTTGTTCATCGCGTCCTAAAAGAACAGCTGTTATATCCTTTTCACATGAAAAAAGTACACAGTATGACAGTGGCTGATTATCCTTCACGACTTGAGTATAGCCAGTGGTTTCTGCGACAACAACAAGCAGACAATAAATACATTTATTAGTAACGTTCTCTTTACGAACGAATCCGATTTCACCAGAGATGGAGTCATAAATTCAAACTAGGAGCCAGCATAGATTCATGGTTAAAGTTTGGGCAGGAATAGTTGGCAATCATTTGATAGGGCCATACTTTATTGACGGTACTTTGACCGGTCAGAGATATTTGGAGTATTTGCAAAATGATTTATGGAACCTGTTTGATGATGTGCTACTACAAACTCGTAGGAATTTATGGTTCATGCATGATGGGGCCCCTCCTCATTCTAGTTTAGATGTATGACAGCATTTACACACAAGGTTTCCTAATAGATGGATTGGTCGTGGAGGCCCCTTTCAATGGCCACTGCGATCAGGAGACGTTAATACTATGGATTTCTTTCTCTAGGGTTATGTCAAACGTAAGGTATACGCAACACCTGTGCAAACAAGGCAAGATTTAATAGACAGAATTGTGTTACACTGCAATGTTATTAGAAATAATGTGGAATTGCTTTTTTAAGTGCAAAGAAACAACCTTCGTAGACTTAGAATGTGCGTGGAAGTGGGAGGAGCTCATATTGAACATTTATTAGAATAACATTAGTTTTTGTTGTTGTTTAGAAATTAGTTTTAGTTCAATGTTTTATAACTTTTGTTTTTTGAGGTTTTCTTAATGGTTTAATAATGTTGTGTTCGTAATTTTGATTAAAAGCAACTAATTACGTTGTTTGCGTACCTATTTAATTCCCATTAAATAAGTTCTCAATGTTTTTATCATCTGCTTTCATCAAATTATTTTTTTGTAGTACTGTAGGTAAATCTTAGACATCCTATTAATAAGTTAGTTAGGTAAATGTGTACGTAGCGCATTAATAAAACTGTAAATATTAGCCAAACGGCTTATTTTATCGAATTCCAGCAAGATTACCTTTCCGTTAGTTTAATGTGTGGGGAAGTCAATTTCGATAATTTCATACAGGGTGTGCCATCCCTGCAAAATTTTTGGATCACTAACCATTGCGAGTAGTCCGTCCCTGGCTTCAAGGCACTACTGTAAATCTGTTTACCTTTCCAGAATAAACATACCTGTACATTATAGCTTTGCCGTAAATTTTATAAAGATCAAATAACTAGTACAAAAAATAAAAATTAAAATCAAATTCAAAATTAAAAGTTTGGAGGCCTATAACTCGAAAACGAGGGCCTGCATAGAAAAAATTTATATGAAATACTAACATTATTTTGGCTCAGATTATACGCTCCTAACTTTTTTCCCATTAGTCCCGGGACACCCTGTATAATAAATATATGTTACCATGGTCATAATGATTTTCAACCATCTCCACAACAACTGATTGCTGAGTTACCTTTGGGTCTGAAAAATTTTACAACACTTAGATTATAGATACATATTATTAACATTTTTATACACACCACCAAGAGATTCTGGTAAAGAATCGTCTCCTAAATGAATTTTTGATAGAAGAGATAAAAGACGTTCTTCTAAATCACTCAGCTGTTTAACTGAATGGGGACCACCTCCTGTACCCATTTCTGCTACACGTAGAAGTCGACTCTTTCTCTTTGTGTTCATTTTCCATTCAGTGAAAATCTAATGATAAATTTAATTAAATTAAACAAGTAATGGTTCAGTCTCAAATATGATGACTCTATAACTACAGGTTTGAAATATAAAATATGTATTTCAATTAAATTTAAGCATTTGGTTTCTATGTAAAATGCATAATATGTAAATACTCACTCGTTTCCATTGTAGGCTGCTTTTGAATGGTCCCGTTTTTTTCGTATTTACTTTATTAGCGAAATGGCCCACAAATTGTTAATGGATTTAACCTCGCATGGTTTGCTCTTCCCTCCAATCACAACAGGATTATTCTCTAAGAACTCCACAAGCATCTCATACTGCGCCCTTGTTGTTTTTGGAAGACGTACTTGTTTCTCCATTTATAATTATATTTAATGAAACACCTGAATTTAAACTTCCCAAAAATTGAATTGTACACGTGATGCGCTTACTGGCATGCGTTTTGATGTTATGTTATATAAGGGTTACACTCTAACGGGACCGAATCTATCTCTTTTACATTAGTTGAAGGTGTATCACTCCATCTCGCTTCGTAAGAATCAAAACTTACTACCTTTTTAACATAGAATTTTAACAATATCGTTAAGGAAGCTCGATACGTAATCATATAAGAGTTAACAATATAGTTAAATACAATCGTTATTTTAACATAACGGGCTATCGTTAAAAATAACATACGAGATACGGAATACGGCTGATTGGGTCTAGTCAAGTTGGCCACCCCATCCCCTTTAAGTTATGTTGCGGAGCTAGACTCCGAAAGGTATTAAATATTTTGTTTACTTTTACCAATACCTATATTGTATTTGATGTTGCGTAATTGTTGAAAGGCCGTTCGGTTTAACTGGGATACCAGACGGGTACTGAGCCCCTTTTGTACTCATTCGAATTTTTATGAACAAAACAAAATTCTATGAAAAAAATAACAATAAAAAATTATAACAATGAATAAAACAATTCTTTAAAAATAAAGATTATGTCTAACTCCTGTTCGCCACTACTATATAAGTAACATGAAAAATTTAAACTTTAATTTTCTTCCTTCAAAAATTCTATTAATCCATCTCCCATATCATCTGCTTCACTATCACTATCACTATCGTCTTGTAAATCAACAATAAATTTATTTCCTCCAGTAATATGGACTTGCCCAATATTCTTATACTCATCTTCAATTTTGATTACTTTTTTAATCTCTTTTTTTCTGAATAAAACTCAAAGTGAATGTCACAGCATTTTTAATACTTGACAACAGTGCAGCTACTAGTTTCGGCCTACATACTGGCCATTTTCAGGCTACAAATTATTATTTTGTTATAATTATAATAATAATATAATAATGATGTTTATTCATTCAATTATTCAAAGTACAAATAAAATACAAATCTATTACTAATCTAAACATTGGTGAATAAACAGGAAAAATAAAATCAGTTTGTACACGGTAAGCATAACAAATTAATACAATAACTACACTAACTTACATACTAGAACATGTGATAAAAATTTAAACTTAAATCCAGGTAAAGTCGCAATCAGAATTTATACGTCTAGTCCGGGGTGGGGGAAGCCTTAAATTGAGTAAATTTTTTTTAATCATTATTCAGCGAAAGGCTAATTAGTGAAATTTATTTTCTTTTGGTATTTACTTTATTTTCAATAGTATATTCATAATGTTAAGCATTTATATATTATATTATGAAATATATACCGAACCGTCTCTAGGATCCAATTTTTAACTTTATTTGTATACATAAAATTTTTTTTGATTGGTTTAAGTTCATTTGAATAATATTTATATAATTTGGAGCTGTTATAGTTACAACTATGCTGGCCTATTGTTTTATTACCTTTAGGAAGCTGCGTTTTATAATCTTTGTTTCTTGTTTCATATTCATGCTCTGTGTACCGCATTTCAATTTTTCCTTTATGAATATTAATTAGCATTTTATACGCAAATAATTGTCGTATTTCATATATTCCATTTTGTTGATATAAGTATTTGCTTGGATATAAAATTGGTTTTTTAAAAATTACCCTTAATATCCACTTTTGTATAATATGTAATTTATTCATATGAATATCGGGCACTCCGCCCCATCCCAATATACCGTACTGAAGCAAACTTTGTACTAATGCAAAATAAATAATTTTAAATGTTCTTTATCCAAAAAATCCCTTAATAATTTAAATCTGGATAAAAGGCCTCTGATTTTATTAGTTAGATTATTTATGTGCAAGTCCCATCTTAGGTGTTTATCAATATTTATTCCGAGATATTTGATGGACTCTGCTTCTGGAATTTCGGTATCTTTATCGATAATTAATGGACCAAATGTAGGCAGCCCAGTAGCATAAGATGAAAAAGAAAGATATTTGGTTTGGTTTATGTTAAGTGTTAGGAGATTATATGCAAACCAATTTTTCATTTGAGTCAAATTTTTCTCTGCGTTTTTTTTTAGTGATTGCCATGACGGTTCTTTATATAAAATTGCCGTGTCATCGGCGAAACTTATTATACTTCCCCGTATTTTTATTTTTAATGAACTGTTAATATATAAGGTGAACAGGGTGGGACCTAAGACTGTTCCCTGAGGAACGCCGCATATAACTTTTTTTTGTTTGCTGACAATACTGTCCACTGAAACGGTTTGAGTTCTATCCGTTAAATAGCTATTTATTAGATTATAGGCAATTCCTCTTATTCCATAAGAATATAGCTTTTGTAGTAGTCTATAGTGGCAGACAGTATCAAATGCCTTTGAGAGGTCTATGAATATGCAAAGAGCAGGTGTTTTTTAAACGGTTTTATTTAGCTCACTCCGTTTGTTTTATTTATTATTCTTGGGTCAAATTTAGTAATTCAAATTTCACCCTCTTCCTGTCAACCGATTAATCTGAAATTTTGTATACACTTTGGATTTTGGTGACAATACAATTATGTTTATTCATTATCATTATAAATTCAAGATGGCTGCCGCTACAAAATGGCGGATAATTTATGTTTTATTAATCCCATCAATATGGCTATCAAATGAAAGGGCTCAACAAGCAGAATACAAAATACTATAAAAAATTGAAATCCAAGATGGCGGCCGCTACAAAATGGCGGATAACGTAGGTTTTATCAATCCCATCAACATGGGTATCAAATGAAAGGGCTCAACAAGCAGAATACAATATACTATAAAAAAAATTTGAATCCAAGATGGCGGCCGCTACAAAATGGCGGATAACGTAGGTTTCATCAATCCCTTCAATATGGGTATCAAATGAAAGTGCTCAACCAGTAGAATACAATATACTATATAAAATTAAAATCCAAGATAACGGCCTCTACAAAATGGCGGATAACGTAGGTTTTATCAATCCCATCAACATGGGTATCAAATGAAAGGTCTCAACAAGTAGAATACAATTTACTATGCAAAATTGAAATCTAAGATGGCCGCCGCTACCAAATGGCTGATAACAATTTTTTTCAATCCCACCAATATGGGTATCAACAAATAAAAGGGCTTGACAAGAAGAATACAGTGCACTATACAACCTCAATATTTAAGATGGGCGCAGCCACTAAATGACGTATAAAAATAAGATTTAAATTTAGAAATTGAATCTGTAATTTAGGTATCTGATTAATCCAGCCTGAATCCACCACCCAAGTCAAGATTTTGTATCGTGTTGAGGACTGTGTGGCGTTAGGGTGGCTAAAAATGATACGTCGTTAGCGGTACACCACCCAAGTTAAGGTGAAAGGTTAAAACGCGCCGAGAACTGTATGGCATTAGGGTGGATAAAAATGATATGTCGTTAGCGTTTTCCCCTCAAGACTCAGGCGCATCTTGTTGTACATAGCCTTGCCCCTTTATTGGACCTCTGGGGAGGTCGACCGTTTAAATGTCCATTACTCGTGGGAACAAAATGGTGAAAAAAAAATATAATAAAAATAGGTAAAAAAACTTTTTAAGTTAAACGGTTTTATGTTAAACATACATTGCAATGTTTAAGATAAATGTACTAAAAACCAAAAAATAAAAATAGGTAAAAAAACTTTTTAAGTTAAACGGTTTTATGTTAAACATACATTGCAATGTTTAAGATAAATGTACTAAAAACCAAAAAATAATAAAATAGATACAGTCGTGGGAATTATAAACATATGCATAGACTAGACTAAAATAAAACCGTGGGGCACGTCAATTGTCTACAAATTATCGACTTAATGTGCGATAGAAGAATCGTTTAATTCGTCGTTAGGCAGTTGGCCCGCAGACGGTGAGGAAATTACTTACTATTTTCTTGCTCATGGAAATTCCAATAGTTATACACTCCATGTAAATAAAAGAGATGTTTCAACTAGTTTATCGTTGGACATTCACACTGCTGGCTGGCGAGGAATCGTTTCACTGCTCGTAGTTTGTCTTTAATCGACAAAACATATGATAAAAGTACTACTCGCTCACCATTATGAAACCCTAAAACTCGCTTATAATCGAGCTTGCTAGCTTGTTTCCACATTCTAGCCCTACTTATCACACGTCCATCGTTGTCGGTTGAACAACTGCCTAATTATAGTGTAACATTACAAAACAAAAATTTTAATCAACGATTGTAGACAATTGACGTGCCCCACGGTTTTATTTTAGTCTAGTCTATGCATATGTTTATAATTCCCACGACTGTATCTATTTTATTATTTTTTGGTTTTTAGTACATTTATCTTAAACATTGCAATGTATGTTTAACATAAAACCGTTTAACTTAAAAAGTTTTTTTACCTATTTTTATTTATCAATTGCGTCGTATATTTCTGAAGTTAAGTTGAAAATTACGTCTTCTGTTGACTTTCCTTTTATAAAGCCGTACTGTCTATCACTGATTGTGTTATTTACTTTTAAAAAACTCATTAGTCGGAAGTTTAAATTTTTTTCGATAATTTTCGATATGTGAGAAATTAATGTTATAGGTTTGTAGTTTGAGATTTCACTTTTTTCTCCGGTTTTATACAGTGGTTTGATTAATCCTGTTTTTAGCACTTGTGGGAAAATTCCTGTTTCGAATATTTTATTTATAATATATGTTAGCGGATCCTTTATTTCATATAATATTTCTTTAAGTGTTTCAGCACCAGGTGATTTTTTATTTTTTAATGTATGAATCGTGTTAAATACTTCCGTTTCATTAGTTGGAAATAAGTACATTGTATTTTGTGCAAGTTCAATGTCTTCAGAAAAATTACGAGGTGGTTCAATGACATTTGCTAAATTTTCTCCAATTTCACTAAAATAGGTATTAAAAGCGTTTGAAATATCTAGTTTGTCGGTAACTATTTCATTTTTGTATAAACTTTTGTCAATTTTTGTTTTATTTTGTTTTTTATGACAAATTTTATTTACACAATTCCAAATATTTTGCGATGAACTGTTTTTTATGGTTTTCTTGGTGTATTGTGTTTTACTCTTTTTAATTGTTTTTATTAATTTATTTTTATAGATTGTGTATTTGTGTTTTAAATCTTGATCGTTGGGATTACTTTTTACTTTTAAATATAATTCATTTTTTTATGTATTGAGTTAAGGAGACCTCTAGTTATCCATGGCTTTTTGTTGATAGTTTTATTGTTTTGTTTTATTCTTGTTGTAGCTTTTGTGATATGCTGTTTTATTATATGAATAAACTTTTCTAGCATCAAATCAATATTTCTTTCATTGTACACATCACGCCATGTTTCCTGCATCAGACTATTTTTTAGTTTTTGGTAATTTATAAATTCTTTAAAACTTGTTTTGTTATTTTTATCAATATTAATTTTAAGTGAATCGTGATTTACTAATAATGCAATGGGCGAGTGATCGGTCAGATCATATCTAAAGATAAATGACTTAATTGAAGGTATTGGTTGAATATTGTTTTTGACGAAAAAATGGTCTAGGCAAGTACGACTCTCTGGTCGTGTATATTCATTAATGTAGGACACATAATCCTCTGAATATAAAATATTTTTATATTCTTCCACATCTACGTTATTTTCATCTAATAAATTAATATTAATGTCGCCAGTTATAATATTAATATCATTTGATTCCTTGGTACTTAAGTATACATATAGATCTCTATTGAAAGAAAAGTAGAGGGAGAACGGTATACTGCTGTAACATGAATTTTGCTTGATAATGACGTAATTACAATTCTCAAAGCCTTTGATAATCCTACATTAAAAGTGTCTGATACAAACGTCAAATTGTCAAATTACAGTTCCATCATTTTGGTTGAGCATGCCCTCATTGTACAAAGTAGTATAGGAATAGATCAATGTCCTGATCTAAATTTTTTTATTCTACTTCCGTGGGTAACACACGTCGATAATCATAAATGTTAGAGGGGAAAAGTGTGAAATTGGGAGATTAAAATTTTTTGAAATATGAAAAAGTCTTTCTCTCGTCATACATTGAAATATAAACCACTCAAAAGTTATGATATCTTATAAAAAGGATGTGACAAATGAAAAAATTTGTTTAAAATTGAAATTGGAATAAAGTAATAGAGTTGAGCTCAAAAGGAGCAATCAACCATGAAAAGAAAAATATCTTATGGGGGGTAAGAGTTGAACTGCTTAAATTTGTGTATATGAGAGGGAGAAATCTTGTCTATATGACCGTTGATATCTTCAATTCTCAGAGGGAAGAGTACAACCAGTTCAGTATCTCTGTTGCCCAAATTAACTCGACGGTATTGAAAATACAAAAATAAGGAGGAAGTCTCACTATACAGTGTCCATGTTGTCCAGCAATACTCTCTAGGGCGTACAATTTCTTAAATTTCTTTATCTGTAAAACTTCAATCAGTTGTTGTTTTGTATAAAAATCTTCAAAGTATAAATTATTATCCTTTAAAAAATTCTGTAGTTCGGTCTTCTTGTACCTTTTATTTGGTATTGAGCTGTCGTGAATGCCGTGAGCGTTGTCAAGAAATACAACACTATTTAGAACTGTCTGTGGGTATGGTGTACATACTAGATGTAAATTGAGTGAATGCAAACAGGTGTCAAAAAACATCCAGCTGATAAAAACGAAACAATGTATGAAGTTACGTCATTGTTTTACAATTATATCATTAAAAAACATTAAAATAACCCTTTAAGAGGGTGTACAATTATATCTACATGATGGAAATTAACATTCAGAAGTGTGTAAACTAACCAACGTGGCTGCTTCATATTCAAGAGCAGAAGTCAATGCATCGACCAATATTTTAGGATGGGCTAATCGAAGCGTCTTCTCCATATCGTGGTCAAATAAGCCGTCAATAAAGGCCTGGATGCCTAAATATTCCATCATGTTCTCTAGTGCTGATGGATAAGCAAATCGGACTAGTCGGGCAATATCCATTTCATACTCTTGAAGGGTTTCGTCACGTTTCCGCCTTCGGTTCTTTAGCTGGAATCTGTACAAATGTTCTAAATGTTCGTGACCGTATCGCATGTCTAGCTTCTTCTTCAGCTGCTCAAAGTCATACGTTTCTTCAAGTGGTATCGTCTGAAGTACATCTAAGGCATCTCCCCGAAGCGCTATAGTTAGGTTCACTGCGTTCTTCTTATCGGACCAATTATTCACTCTAGCGGCTGCTCCAAACTGTTTCACATAATTGGTCCAAGACATTTTTCCATCGAATGTTGGCGCCTTGACTCGGGTGAAACTACCAATATCATCTATCTTGGGTTGTGTTTCTGGCTTGCAGATCTCGATCTTCTTTTCTTCTGCTGAAGTGTCTTGTGTTCTTAAATCGGCAATCTTTGTCTCTAACTCCTTGATTTTCTCATCCATCTGATTTTCCATCGTTGTCATTTTATTCTCCATGCCTGGTTTTAGGGAGGAAATTTTATTCTCGACTTCAGCAGCAATCTCATTTTTCAATGATAAGATATCTGCAGAAATATCATTCTTCATAGCAGAAATATCGTTCTTCATATCAGAAAAATCGTTCTTTATTGCAGAAATATCGTTCTTCATAGCAGAAATGTTCTCGTTCATGTTAGCAGAAATGTCGTTCTTCATAACAGAAATCTTCTCGTCCATGTTAGCAGAAATTGACGAGATTAAGGTGGAAGCCTCGTCATTAAATAAAACTGTTTCTGAATCAAAGCCGTCATTTTCCAGTGCCACTTTAAGTCTTTCTTACTAATTCACTTTTCTTACCGGACGTTTCCAACTCACGATCTTCAAATTCTGCTCTTAATTCCGCCACTTTAAGATCCCTTAATCTCTTGGCCATTTTTACGTAGCAATTTATTTATATTACCCCACACCAATGTAATGTTTTTCTAATTTATTTAAACAGTAAACGGGTGGGATCAATTTTAAACACACGGTAGGTTCCCTTACTTAATTTATTTAAACACTAAACTAGTCACTAACACTTAATTTATATATACTTAACTAATCACTTAATTATTAATTTATATTAACCGTATATTCACTTAAACTAATTTATATAAACACTTTACATTCACTTATTCACTTGTTTATCTCACGATGTCAAATTATCAACTAAATTCATCCGCTGATCGGTCCTTTATTTATATTAAAGCCTTTTTTACTAGAAAATTCCGGACTGCGGCTTACACACACGAAAACAATTGGTTCTGGCATTTTCTAGATAAGTCTGGTCTCAAAAACAATGTTTAGATAAGATAGTCGTAAACAGTTATAAAAAAACCTGCGTATCCGCCATAATTTTAATTTTCATACCTGGCTAAGACAGAGTCGGATTTAGGGTCTATACCAGTGTGCTGTTTCGTAACAATAGATACATGAAAACCATAATTATATAAATGAAACATCTGGGAGTGAAGAAAACCCTTCAGCGAGTTCGTGAAAGGTGTTATTGGATGAACAGCTCCGACGATGTGAAGGACTGGTGTAAGAAATGTACGACTTGTGCTACGAGTAATGGACCACATCGCAAGAGAAAAGCACCTATGAAACACTATAATGTTGGAAGCCCTTTAGAAAGGATTGCTTTAGACATCACTGGACCATTTCCGACGACAGAAAATGGTGGTAAATACATCCTGGTGGTAATGTATTATTTCACAAAGTAGGTGGAAATTTACGCGATCCCGAATCAAGAGGCCACAACTGTTGTGGATGTACTGGTGAAAGAATTTATCAGCCGATATGGTGTGCCCCTGGAAGTCCACAGAGATCAAGGAAGAAAATTCAAGAGCCAGGTATTCCAGGGAATATGTGACAAGCTGGGAATGAAGAAGATCAGGACAACAGCCTTGCATCCACAGTCAGATGGAATGGTCGAAAGACAGAGAAATGTTTGATTGTGTTTTAATACCTCATGTAAGTATTTTCAATAAATAATTACAATTAATCATATTTTTCTTCAGAATGCCTCTTTATGGCGAACGGTATCCTTGGCATGTACAACGATCTAAAAATCCACATATCTCATAAGCCATCAATTTTATCGAGCAAAACATGGCGTACCTTTTTGTTAAAAAATCGATTGAAAAATTATTTTTTGCTATTTTTAGATTGTGATACTCCCTTTAGTTGATAGGGATTAAACAAAATTAAATATACGACAAATTTTCTCAGGGATAGTTTTTGGGTAATTCTGCCACTGTAAACAACGAGTTGGTAGGTTCTATTAAAGAAAACAATTCAAATGAATTTGACCCAAGCTTTATCAATTGTGAATTTGAAAAGAATTCAAGTGTGTTACAAGAAAGTATAGATACAGTTATATACAAGGAGTATATTTACTATACCGTTTATATGCATATACCCGATATGTACAAATAAAATTTAAGTAAGTATTTGAGCTTTAATTTATGTCCTCTATTGTAGGGTTCAATCTAACAATGTTTATGTTGATAAATTTAAGTGAATTAATATGATACTCTACTAACAATTTACTTTTCAACTATGGTAATGTTATATATATGACTTGCAGTTTAGCCGAGATAATTTTGTTGAAGGTTACTGAGTGTAACGAAACCTACATTCAGAAGTCTAAAAACACTGTCCAAAATTGTGCAGAGATCAATTAAACTTATCTGCTATGCCCTGGGATCCTTCGTCAGGGAAATATCATCCAGAATATGCCCAGTTCCAAAGGGGTTTCCCGTAGAGCTCACATAGAGAAAAGTACTCGTGAATTTGGGAGAACAGAAATTAACGAGAACCAAGAAAAAGTGAAACTAATAAGAAGGAAAAAAAAAGGCCTAAAAAGAAAAAGGTAATTGTAATAAGTCTTTAAACGAATAGTTATTTTTATTCATTGGGTCATAATTAGCTGGCGACTCACCTCGGTTGGTATGGGGCCTTAACATGTGGCTTCCAATAGAACTTTCGTTTAAACTGGAATTTTGCTTAGTGTTATTAGAGAAATGTATCCAACTATCTGTTGCTGGCTTTAAAACATATATCCAAGCCGCTTCCTCCTTGATTGCACCACAAAATTCCTTTTTATAAATCCGCTTACAGCGTAGCACGTTGTTCCACAATCGTTGCTTTCAAAAAGGGAAAACGGAAATATCTGTCACACAAAATATCTTCTTTTCCTTTAGGCCAGTACCACTGTTGACCGTGGGAGCTTCCTAAACAAGCTAATTACCCATATAGATTGAGACCATTTTTATATCAAATAACAAGAATACACTAATTGAAGGTCAAGTTTATTTGTTTATAACTATTAAATGAGTAGTTGAATATCTGAAAGTTTTATTTATTTTTCAGGAGATTTCGAGAGACAAGGATTCCTTTTAACGAGATCTATTTATACATAAGGGAATTCGAGAGTTGAACTACTACAAGGATGAGACCCATGCTAATTAAATTTTATTTTAATACCATTCACTTAGAATTTTCCTCGTTTTGTTATTGTTTTCAACAACCTAAGCAGGTAAGATATTAAACATGTAACAATTGTACAGGTAGTCCCTGTAAAAGTTACGGATTGTTAACCATTGGGCATGAGCCGCCCCTGGCCTTCAGATAGTAGTGTAGAATTATTTAATCCGTCAAACCCACTACATAGCCATACGTAATCATTTATTAAAAATTCATAATGTTTCAATGTATATTCTAGAAAATATACTTAAATATAACTTCTGATTTCGCAACTTTAAAGGCCTATAACTCAGAAACAAAGGGTCGTATGAGAAAATTTTTCATGTCACAGCTTTATTTTCACGTCATCTACTTACTCCTGAATTTTTTGCGTCAAGTCCCGGAACTCCCTGAATACAATGTACAGGGTGTCCCAATAAGAATGGCTCTCAGCCATATCTCGGGAACCGTTTATAGTACAGCTTCGGGAAAAAATTTATGACAAAAGTGACTTCGAGAAAAACCTGTAAATTATTTACAGAGTTGTAGGTCCACCGCCAGAGGGCGTATTTAAATACCAAAAATTATAAAATGAATAATTTACAAATTTTCCCTAATTAAGATGCATTTAAACTATGATTATCGTATTCTTCAAGAAATTCAGCGTATATTTGATTTTACAAGTTTTAGTCATCATGCAAGGTATATAACAAAAATTTAATAATAAATGGAATTTACAGACCGTGTCCTTCGCGTATAGATACTTTTATAACAGACCTAGGGACTTACTTAAAGCAATGTAAAAAATCTGATATCCATATAATAACAGGCGATATAAATATAAATATATTAGATAATGCATCAAACTTTGTACACGACTATTTGAACCAAATGACCGAAGGGGGTTTCGAAAGCTTAATAAATAAATTCACTAGGGTAAAAGACCAACAAAAATCATGTCTAGACCATATATTCTTCAAGACTAATATAAATAATTATAAAAATACTCCGATAATATTACAAACTAGTATCACTGACCATTTTTCGATCATAAAAATCATCTTGTACTACCTGAAACAAAACTAAATATTCCATCACAAACGACAAAGGTTATATTCGATATGAAAATGTTTCAAAATCAAATTAATCAAGAAAGTTGGCAGGACATTTATAACAATAATGACATAGATATTTGTACAGAGGCCTTTATAAATAGGTTTAAATTTTACAGAGACAAATCAACAATAACAAAAAAAATGAAAAAGACTGACATCAAACGTAAAAACTGGATTACGCCAGCTCTTGTTACTGAAAAAAATAGGTTATATAAAATAATGAAGCATAATTACACACCACATAATATATTGGCTTTCAGGAGATATAGAAATTATTTAAATACAAATGAAGTAAGTGAAATCATATTACTTCAATTAAAAAATAGATGACAATAAGGAAATCTCAGGCACCCAACGACAGAAAAAAACCAATAAATGAAATTATAACACATACAAATACTGTAGTACATAACCCAGAACAAATTGCAAATGCATTCTGTGAACACTTTACAAACGTTGGAGAAAAGATGGCTAACAAGATAAGCAATGAAAATGTGTTGAAGAATATTAAACAACAAAAGATATCTAAAACAATCTTTCTTTCAGACACTGATGTAAAAGAGGTAATAAAAACCGTGATGAGTTTAAAAAATTATAAGTCACCGAGGCTAGATGGTATACGATCAGAAACTCTTAAGGCAGTAAGTGCAGA
Source organism: Galeruca laticollis (assembly GCA_963921935.1). Taxonomy (NCBI): domain Eukaryota; kingdom Metazoa; phylum Arthropoda; class Insecta; order Coleoptera; family Chrysomelidae; genus Galeruca; species Galeruca laticollis. The sequence continues at coordinate 115,842,435 of OY998182.1, read as the reverse complement.
AATTGCACCTGTGTTAACATTCCTAATAAATAAATCAATAAATGATGGTAAGTTACCAAAAATATTGAAAATTGCAGAAATTTTACCCCAGTTTAAAGATGGAAATCCTAAGGAAACTTCAAATTATAGACCAATATCATTAATTCCAAATGTAGGAAAGGTATTTGAAAAAATAATACAAACACGAATCGTATCGTGTATAAAAAAATATAACATATTATCAGACAGACAATACGGGTTTCGTGAAAACGTGTCGACGTCGGATGCAGTGGCTAGGTTGCTGGAAATGATAAGTGGTGCTTTAGATAAAAAACAACCATCCATTGTCATCTTTGTTGACTTGGCTAAGGCATTTCACAGTGTCGATCATAACAAGCTTTTATTGGTTTTAGACAATGCAGGATTTAGGGGTATGGCTTACAAGCTACTTGTGAGTTACTTGCACGAAAGAGTACAGTGTGTGAATGTTGGTGGAGCCCACAGTGAATTCAAAATTGTAAAATATTGAGTACCCCAAGGAACAGTCCTGGGACCAATCCTCTTTAACCTATACTTTAATGATATATTTTTTCAGGACACAAAGGGAGAAATTGTGAGCTTTGCTGATGACACCGCTGTATTCTATAAAAATGACAATTGGTTGGCTCTCAAGAATGATATCGATATCGATTTTGTTAAAATAGTTGATTTTTTTGAGAACAGACTACTCACAATAAACTATAAAAAAACCTTTTTTTTGCCGTTTACTTCATACAGCACCGGCTTGCCACCATTTGAGCAAATATCTATTACTGTGTCCACAAGAGAAATGTTTCATATCAAAACATCAAATAAAATTAAATATCTCTGAATTTTCCTTGATTCCCATTTACGATGGGATCACCTAGTAAATTATTTAATAAAAAAACTTAGATTTGTACTATATAAACTTAAATATCTATCTAAGATTCTAAAATTAACTTACCTTAAAATTATTTATTATGCACTGGTCGAAAGCCACCTAACATATGGTCTTATTGCTTGTGGATCGGCTGGGGAGACTCTCATCGAGTACCTACAAAAAGTCCAAAAGAGTATATTAAAAGTTTTATTTCACAAACCCAGAGCTCTACCAAGAAACTGGAGTACTTAACATCTGCCAACTATATGTTAAAGTCATTTTACTAAAGCAATATAAAGACAAAGCCACTCTAAAGGCAATTCAACATGGTTATCCAACCAGATATAAGGAAAGTGCTGCCGAAATACCATTAATGAAAAAGGCTATAGGTAGAAAAAGTTTCACATACCTGGCTCCAAAGTGATATAATCAATTACCGTCTGATTTGAGAAAAATTAACTCTTCAAGTTTATTAAAAAAAAAATAAAGAACTGGATCCTATCTTTTCCTGCCGATATAATGCAAAGCTTTATTTCTCCTCGAAATGAAACTTATTATAGTCTGTCAATTTTATCGTGATTTGTAAAACCTGAAAAATTTTTGTCTTATCGATATTCTGAATAATTTTACTTACGTTTTTGTTGTTGTTTTGTGTTCTGTGTTCTATATGTTATAGCTCATATTTACATTCTTTGAAATATTCCCATATATGTTTAGGATGTTTGTCTTTGTAAATGATGGCTTTTTAAATTCTATACAACTACTTCTTATGATAAATGAACTATCACATTCACGCACAAGCCTTGCTTTTGTGAATGTACGCTCTTTTGCGATGAAAATGGGTGACTACTGATTTACTCAACTTATTTTAATATGCTTGTATCTTTTGAATGTATACTTAATTATTGTAACTGTAACTGAGGCAAATAAATATTATTATTATTATTATATCTACAATAACACACCATACATTCACCGACCATCACCCCTGATACTGAACTTCTTCCATCGAGCGTGGATTATTCTGTGCATATTATGCCGGTTAACCGTACCATCACTACTAAATGTAGCTTCGTCTGACCACAAAATACGTGACAGTAATTGAGGGTCATCATATACCATATGTAGTAACCAGTTGCAATAATCCAACCTTCTGTCGTAATCACGATCAACCAATTGTTGATGCAGTACTATATGATATGGATGAAATCTAAAAGAAATATAATGTCCTATTAAATATATCTTTCCGGAATGATAAATAAATGGTTATTGTTAACATATGTTAACATATAACCATGCTCACAAATAATATTATGCGGGTATATTTTCTTCAAGAAACATATATTTTTACATCATAATTTACCTGTGGCCTGTCAAAATACGTTGAACGGTGGTTCTGCTTATTCCCAAGTCTCTACTTATTGCTCTAATACTTAAATGCGGATTAAATTGCACATATGCCAAAACATTAATTGTGCTTTCCTCTGAACGTCCTCTGCTGCGTCTTCTAAATACAGGAAGATTTACATTTCCAGTCGTTCTTAACCGGTGTATGAGTCGACGAAACACTCTGCTACCGGGATGACGTCTTTGGGGATATTGTATGGCATATACCCTAGCCGCAACAGTTGCATTTCTCATACATTCAAAGTAAATGCCTATCATATCAAATGCTTCTTCGTTTGTAAGAATCATCTTAGATATAACTTTTAAGTAAATTTTATATCGAATTTAATGCACACAAATCGCAATGACACGTAAATGAACAAATTACTAGGTTTATTAATTTGACACAAGACATATCTTTTTGTTTTGTTTTTTTCATGGCCCCACTACTTGTTTTTATACATTTCCATTTTAACTTCCATAACGTAGTTTCCCGGTGACAACATAAGTAATATTGGCATAATAATTGGAACTATTATTAATAGAACAAGGAAAGATAATTTTGAGGAGTCAAAAAATGTTAAAATCCGTTCAGTCAAACCGGAGTAATTTATGTGTAAAGGAAAATGCTTAAAATTTACACATCTCTTAGGATATCTCGTAATACGAAAAAGATATCGACATGCGGTTTTCGCTATTCTGTTGCTAATTTGGTCTACTTTTATATTCCTTAATTAAAACTGCATGCTTCCATTCAACATTTTTCAAGGATAGCTAGATTTAAAAAAATAAATAAATAACGCCCTCTAGCGTATACGTTACTCATTAGGTTCTTGCGAAATTATAACGCTTACATTGGTAGAAAGGAGCTCTCTTCAAAAATACTAAGTTTGCATAGATAGGTTAAGTAGAACTCTTATTTGAAGAGATATACTAAAACTTGTAAAATCAAATATACGCTGAATTTCTTGAAGAATACGATAATCATAGTTTAAATGCATCTTAATTAGGCAAAATTTGTAAATTATTCATTTTATAATTTTTGGTATTCAATTACGCCCTCTGGCGGTGGACCTACAACTCTGTAAATAATTTCCAGGTTTTTCTCGAGGTCACTTTTGTTATAAATTTTTTTTCCCGAAGCTGTACTATAAACGGTTCCCGAAATATGGCCGAGAGCCATTCTTACCCAGCAAACACAAAAACATATTGAATACATATATGTTACATCTTTTTTGAAATATAAAAGTCACAGTTATATAAATCTGAAGTCACAACTAGATAATATTTATGTATTAAATACTGACAAAGGCCGGCACAGCTAGAGAACAATAATGATATAAGAAATACATATTATAAATTATATCTCAAATATTTCCAAATTACTATGTAATATATATGTAAAAATGAGATAATATCTAGAGAATATTTATGTATTAAATATTACATAATATAGATGTAACAAAAGTTACCTAATTTTTCTCTTGCCTCACCCCTTACCAAAAATATTTTATTTCATTGGATCTATGAAAAAAGTCAGTGAAATTCTTAATTTATAATAAATTCAGAAAAATCTGTTGAAACATTATTTTTCATAGATGAAATGAAATACAATATTTTTAGAAGTATTGATGGCCAAAAGATTAAGGAACTATTGCTACTGTATTATTCAATACCTACCTTATGAATCTTTCAAACTTAAAGCAACTTAATACAATTTAATATTTATATATTTTAAATGGTATTTATCTACCTCTCGAATTTAGTAGCTGGTACTTAGTTACTAAAAGAACACCAAATAGATGCATATAAGTACATTTATTTTATTAACATAAAAAAGAGAAACTAAAAACAAAACACCTAATGACAAAAAATATTGCAAAACTAAAAATATTCAAATACTAAATGATAATAAAATATAAAAAAAGAATGTAAAACAAATGAATATTCAAAAACAAAACAATAATTAACCATGGAAAATATTCTCTTCGAACACTTTTCGAGGTCCACTTGTAAGCGAGTTGGCAATATTAAGGGATATTATCCATTGTTTTGAAGGGTTACAGTTTCATCCATCTTTTCCCCCTGGAGTCTCTTTACTTAACCCTATCCACACCAAGGTGATTTGATCAAAATCAGTGCATGTCGTATTAAACTGTTTCAGCAACGTTTCTAAAAATGTAGGTGTATATATTATTTATATTAAATAAATAAATCATATAGTAACAATACCTTGAAATAACTTATTTGATTTTTACTTCCTTATTTTGTAGTTATTTCTATGTCCTAACCATGAGTGAGATGTCTCTAAATGATGTATTTCTGGTTCACCATCACCATTGTTAGATTGTACTACGTATCGTTTTTCTGTCTTATTGATAAATCACAGAAGTCTTTCAATGTTTTTCGTTTTAAGCAGTTATTTTGCCTAAAATTCATAATTTATATTAATCTAAGTATTCGAATATAAATAACTTTCAACAGATAAGTGTTAATTAATCCATTTCAAGATATTTTGTCTGGACCTACTACCTGTGGTCAGAGTATTAAAGATGTGTATTTTATTTGATATTATTACAAAATCTACTTGAGCCCTAAGTATTTGTTTCGGATTAACGACTCCCTACAGAGGGAATTATTGTTAAATCATGTCTAAGTTGTAAGTTAAAACGAAAATATTATCTTGAAAAGTACTTTAGTGAGATAGGTATAATGTGATTTGTAATTGTTCACTTCATTGTAAATTTCAATATAGTTAACCTTTTTAATACGTTTGTTAAATAATCTTTTGTAAACGACATTGAACGGCTTCATCGGCGATGCCCCTTGCCTGTTGAAAATAATAATAATTACACTTACATGATGTGATCTCCATTCCTCCACAAACAAAACTAAAATCAAACACACAGACAAAACTAAAGAAAAACCTTTTAAAACGTTATTATACAGGTATGTGGGCAGATGGACTCGTGACAATTTAAAGGTTATAATATTGAAGAGCTTTCTTCTTTTTCTTTAGAAAGACACTAGACGAGGTTTGTAAGAAATACATATGAAATATATAAAATATTTTATGTAACAAATTTTACGTAATAAATATATATACAAAAAATTTCATATTTATGTAGCAGAATTTACATCTTGAATACATATAAACTTAGATATATCCAATATATAAAACATTTTATAATATAAATATTGAAAATATATAACAAAATTTATAAAGATTTTGTTACATAAATACTACATAAAAAATATATAAACATTTTATATAAAAATAATTCCTCCCCTGTTATGTATTTTTATGCAACATATACATTTGTGTTTGTTGGGTATTGGGACACCCGGTACATAATAATGATTGGAATAGATACATTCCATGTAAAACTATATCCAAAAGCTGTTGTTTACAATTCTTCAATTGCATGGTAATTACTGGATTATGGTTGAAACGCTTAAAGTACAGTAGAAAACAGTCAAGCTTTTCCATCACGTGACTAGTTGACGATATTATTCAACACATGCTATGTTGGTACTGTCTTCTTCTAATAACAGAAAAAGCGCCAAAGTCAATACAAACGTTTGTCGTATTGTTTTGATTAAGATGCATAATGGTTGATGTCAGTGCCGTAACTAGGAATTTAGCGCCCGCGGACAGTGTTAGGGCGGCGCCTCTATTGTATACATTTTATAATCAGATGAAAACAGCAAACAGCTTTCTTAAATAATTTTTTTTGTGGTTTATACATGTACAAAAGGATTGAAGTCGACATTAAAATATAATAACATAAAATACAAAAAAAAAACTCATATTGATATTATAAATTAAACCAACTAAAATACAAAAAACGCGAATGACTAGGTAAAATAACAAAAAACAAATATTAAAGCTAAACTTTGGGTAAGTATTTAAAACAAAACTAAAATTGCACTTTTCTCGCTTTTAAAGTAGCAAAGTTATCAATGACTTCATTAAAATCAATAGATAAAGATAATTTTCTTTCTATATGCTTAAAATGGTCATATTAGTGAGCCTGTTCCGCCCAATCGATGATCTTAAATAGTTTTTTATCAACTTTAATTTACTAAATGATCTTTCACATGAAGCTGTTGTGACTGGCAAGGTAAGAAACAATCTAAGAGCGATATCAATATTTGGATATACAGAGTCCCACTCATTTTTGCTAATGAAATTTAAAATTTCTAGATAGCTTAAAGATTCCAAGTCTTCAATATGAGAAGATGCTTGAAACTGTCAATTTTATTAACAAATTTAAATGCATCTAAATCTTGGTCATATTTTAGAGCCAAATCAGTAGCATGTCGTTTTATGTCATCTGCAGAAAACATCTTAAGTGATTTACCAGTTAGAAAATGAAAATCATCTGCAAGGCTCCGAAGAGCACAAAACCGTGAATTCAGTTGAGTTAGAATTACATCAATAATTTGCAAGTATAAGCATTGTAAATTCTGGTTCCATATCTACGAACTCAGAAATGTGATTAGCTTTTTGCACGACATTTACAAGAAAATTTTCCCTAAAGGATTGAATTTCCTCAACAAGCCCTTTTATTGAATTAGACCCATCCAATACCGATACAGAAGTTTACTAACTTTATTAATTTTACTTAAAATGACGTTCCAGAAAACAAGAAGACATACAAACTTATTGTCCAAAAGGAACTTTAAAAATGATTTAGAATCGGCAGCATCAGAATCTGAGCATGAATTATTGCCTTCAACTTGTATTTTATTAAGTAAATCAATTACTTCTTTAAAGTTAAAAGCAAGCGCTTTTATAGCTTCACCTCGGGTACACCACCGGGCATCACTGTGACCTTTAAGCCTAGTCTTTAAGGTGGAAACTAAAATTTCCCAGCGAGTTGTTGACCTTATACAAAAATTTTGAACAGTCCCAAAAATAGTTATTATTTCTGGGAACCATTTAGCTGCATGATAAGCTACTAAATTTAAGCTATGAGCAGAGCATGGGACAAACCGGGCAAACTTATTCAAATTTAATATTTTTGCTTGAACGCCGTTATATTTTCCCGCCATACTGGCACCGTTGTCGTAAGCTTGACCCCTAATGTTGTCAATATTAAGTCCGTCATCAACCAGTTTTGAAGTAATTAGATTTGTCATTACATCTCCAGTTTTGCCTGTAATCTTTATAAAATCAATGAAGCTCTCTTCTATGGAACATTCGATTTGGTTGCATCGGACATATGTAATAATGTGCGACAATTGCTCCTGGTGGGATGTGTCTGGTGTGAAATACAACATTAAACAATAATACTTTGATTCAACTATATTTGAAATAATTGTGTTTCTTACTTTATTCCCAATTAAATGTATGAGTTCGATTTTATGTGACTTGCAATTATTGGATCGTAATGACTTATAAGCTCAATTGTATTTAAACATTTACCACAATAATTTGGATGTCCAATAATTTCTGACGATCCCCTCCAGTGGTGTAACTAGGATGAAGCTCTGGGGGGGGGGATGAAGTACCGGGAGATCTGGGTATCGAAAAAATTTTCAAATTTTGAGCCCCTAAAACTGCATTTTAGCTTTGTTTTTCTTATAAAATTATTGTCTACAGTTCTTAGCTTTTAGTTCATTTCAATAACATATAGGTTTTCTGTGATTATGTATTGAATTTTTTTTATTTTTCGTGTTCTGGGGGGGGGGTTCTATCCCCTCATCCCCCCCATAGTTACGCCACTGATCCACTCAAGGCATCATTGTTTTTAATGCAATGTAAAATCACGTCCAATATGACCTTAAGAATATGGCGCCATTTTTATTTTTCTGTCAAAAGTAATTTTTGAGTTTTATCGTCGATTAATGTGCCCATCTTAATACCTCTTTCGAATTCCTTCCATTTCAGGCAGTTCTCTTTGTGAGATAGCGAGTTTTCATGCCGAGGAATAACAGGATTTAAATGTTTCCAGTCGGAGAAACCGGTTTCGCAAAAAACACCAAAAATGTTTCGGTTAAAATCAAAAAGTTTACAAGGAAAGCAACATAAAGAATTATTTCTTCTGCAATAAATCAGCCAGGATCTTCGTATTGTCTCTCCATTCACCAGAACTTTATTAAACCATTTTTTGTCAAACTGCCTATTATTTACTACTGGATATACATTGATGTCATCTCTCGGGTCTGGTCCGCGTTCTATACAAACTCTTAAGTTTTCTTTTGTCCCAGTCTGGGGATCATTCAAATCAAGAGTTACTTCTGCACAACTTAAGCTTTCTACTGAATTTAATGGCTTATTATTGCTAATAATAAGATCATCTTTTTCTTCGGATTCCCGGTCTGACACATTGACATTGCTCTCACAAGAAGAGGACGGAGGAGTAACTGATTCTGTTATTGAACTATCATTAACACTATTGGGCCTGAGCCTAGGTATTACAGAAAAAAATCTTTTATGGGTGTAACTATCTTTTTAACTTCATCTGTTTTTAACTGCCGCAATTTTTTATATTCAGCCCCAGATGGTTTTTTGGGTAGCATTTTCTTTGTTTCTGCTTTAAAAAAATAGAGTTTTTACAACCATATGTAAGGGCGTATTTAATATTATCTTTTTAATATACATTGAGCATGATCGATACAGTACAGTAAACCTTTTTTTAAATTGATTTGATTTATAAAAAAACTAAACAAAAAATATATGTTCATTACTTTCAAAGAAAAAGAGACTTAGTGCCAGACTTTATCGCTACCCTGTATAGTCATTTACAGCATAGCTTTTCTTTGTGAGAAAACTCCAAGATGATACGAAACACTAAAAATACTAAAATCGACCAGAACACAACCACGAACACAGAGTTCATCTCTATGTGAAAAACAGATCTTAGATCTTTCCCTTCTGAGGATTAAACTAAAACTGTATATATATATATATACATATATATATATATATATATATATATATATATATATATATATATATATATATATATATATATATATATATATATATATATATATATATATGGCACAGCGCCCTCAAATTATGGATCATTTTGTACACAATCCATCAACCTTTGTCAAGTGTAGAGAACAAGTGACTTATTCAATGGTTCCTATCCTAGAAGAGCTCGCTTCTCGGAGATTTATATATTTATTTATGAGTTATGAGACTAATATAAACAAACATAAATTGTGTCTGTATTTTGTACTGGTGCTTATTTCCTGCTTTAGAATGCTGAATGTATTTTTTTTACTGTTCACTTTTTAAAATTATTAAGTTTAATAAAAAGAGTGCTGTTTTTTTTGAAACAGTAACTACATAATACGCCTAATTTTTTCCTTTATTAAAATAATTATTATAATTATTGTCTATTTTTCTATCGAAGGATTTGGCGCCCTCAAAAACCTTGCGCCCGCGGCAAGCGCCGCCTTTGCCACGCCCTAGTTACGGCACTGGTTGATGTAGTATCAGTCACGTGATGGAAAAGACTCACCGTTTCTACTGTATATTTGATCTAAATTGGTAACGTAACTGAAAACTTGACCCATTTAGAAGAGACACGAAAATTATTAAGGACTTTTTATGACCTAGTAATGCTCTTTTTGATACCGCAAGCATTAACAAACTGCATAATCATAAAAAGTAAGTTATTTTGACGACGTAACAAACTCCGGAGACGCCCGTGGCTACCCCTCCACTGAGAAAACTCACCCCATCTTATAAACTCGAGTGAGAGATTCGCTAGTCCTGAATTTTCTAAACCCGAACCTACGGGTTACTATAGCGACGGGATTTCCCGTCGGCTGGCGTGTGTCGCAAGCAAGGCCGGCTGGATTAGAAATTTACCACTCGCTTGCTACGATCAGTAGAAACCGAATCTTGGTCATGCGGTCACCCCGGAAAATTGAAATTTCCGAAAATTTTCTTTCGGTATTGCGATGATCCTCCAGAGAGCGTTTAAAAAGAGAAAATGGTACGTTTTTCTCGAAAAGACCCGCGCGATACTAGAGAGACGGAACGGCTTGTAGTTGATAGTCCTGAAATGAATTTGAACCATAACAATAAACAAATTGACAATGGTAAGTAATGGCTATAATAAAAACATTACGCAAATATACTCATTCAGTTGTATTTTGGTATGGAAAACTATTTATAACCTAAATACAAATTTTTATTTTATTTAACCACAGTGGAAAGTGAAAAAAAATTAATATAACATGTGTTGCGAGCATGAAATCGAAAGTGTACAACTTTTAAAAGTAAATATTACATTATATTTTTGAAGGAAAAATGTTTACAGAGGATACAGTGCTTGAATTTGTTAATTATTGGTTTTTATAGCAATATTAATAATACCGTACAGCTTATTTTAGCGCAATGTAAACTATTATTTAATAGTAAATCAAACAACTAAGAAATTATTACGCTATAATTATGTCAAATACTGATAGTTTTCAGAAATAGCTGGCATGTTTAATTTATCATTAACTTTATTTGCCAATTACATATTTCTCATCATATTTTTCCTGTAATAATTTCTAAATTCTATTTAATTAATTTGCAGAAAAAAGCAGTAAATCTAATTCACTGATTTTTTTATTAATGATTAGCGATAACATGTCTATCTTACCAAGTCAATAAAATTTGGAAAATTTACTGTTTTGACCTTTACTCTGCGGAATCTACTCAGATTACCTTTTTAAATGAAACTAACTGTTTCTAAATAATTCCACAATATATTGAAAAAATGGTAAAAATTCTACAAATTTTTTTACAATTGTTTCCATATTGATATCATCGTCAAAATGACAGAAGTTACATTTCATGTGATGCCTAACTGATGTTTAATAATTATTTTTGGCTAGACCAAAAAGTGACCGATCTTGTGATTGACTTAATATATATGAATAGAAAAAAGCAGAAGATATTATATTACAAATATTAAAGCTTAGACATTATTAGCCCTATGGGGATATCCTGGATATCTTTTTCCCATTTATGGTCAGCATAACTGTGCAATAAAACCAGGAAAACTATATCTGAAATTGAATAGATGAGGCTTTAACTTGATGAATATGAACGATGAAATGGAACAATATAATTTGTTTAAAACTTGACTGTCTCGACCCTTACTTCGTGGAATATGCTCATATGCTGTTTAAAACTTCATTTATTTGAACTAATGTTCACTTTAAACTGGTTGACGCGTTTCACTAACACAGTAACTTTGACGAATGAAGGTATACTATGAAAATGTTTTGATATATACAGTGCATAACTACAGAATTATATTTACTATTGTTAACAAAGGTATTGAAAGAAATTACCTGGAAATTCATTCACTACAAACATTCCTAAGCTATCTTCTAGGTAAAAAGGTTTAATAAAGGAGAGTGATTGATATCTATTTGGTCGTTAAGAAGATTACCTGAATATTTATTTTTGTTAATCTCAAGGGCCTCTAATAAATTTAAACTAAAGGATTTACCGACTACATGGAGAATTTCAAAATTTGGGTCGAAAATGTGTTGGTTTTCTAATAAATGATTTGAATAGTTAGAATCTAATTTTTTGTTCTCATAGCTACGTTTGTGTTCCGAAATTCTGGTTTTAAAATTTCTAAAAGTTCTACCGATATAGATTTTATCACAGTTGTCATTACCACATTTTAATTTATAAACTCCTGATTTGTTTAATTTTGAAGATTTAGATTTATTATTTTTAATGAGTTTGGATAAATTGCAATCAGTTTTAAAGGAAATATTCATGTCTAAAGTTTCTAAAAATGATTTAATTTTTAAGGATGGTATTCCAAAGTATGTTAAGCTTTTAAATTGTTTATTATTATTTCTATCGGAAAGGAATACCTGTTCTAAAGTCTGTTTTTACTTTTCCGCCCAACCTATCTATATGCGAGAAAAGTTTACCCCAAAAAAAGTTTTCCATCAACAACAACACGAAAAAACGGTTTTAAGAGAAAAAATCCTGTGTGTCGTCGTCGTTGTCGTCGGCCACTTTTCCTTACATGTGTTGTTAGCACTATACAGCCTCCGGAGTGCAATAAGTCAGCAATTTTATGCTTGATTATTGTTAAGGACATGTCACAGATGAGTTCTATTGATTTTCAGCTCACCAGAGCCAGTACAACGAGTGCTATGGTACTTGAAGTACGACATTTTGTGAGAAATTTCAGTTTGTTAGCACGATACAGCCTCCGGAATTCAACAAGTCAGCAATTTTATGATTGAATATTATTCAGGACATCTCACTGATGAGCCCTATTGATTTTCAGCTCACCGGAGCCAATACAACAGGCGCTACAGTACTTTAAATACGACATTTTGGTCATTTTTGGAGAAGTTTCAGTTTGTTAACACGATACAGCCTCCGGAGTATATACAAGTGACCAATTTTATGATTGGGTATTATTCAGAGCGTCTCAAAGATGAACTCTATTGATATTCAGCTCACTAAAGCCAGTACAACGAGTCCTATGGTACTTGAAGTAAATTTTATTTGTCATTTTTGGAGAATTTTCAGTTTGTTAGCATGATACAGCCTCCAGAGAGTATACGATTGCTCAATTTTGTTCAAGGTGTCTCACATATGTACCCTATTGATTTTTAGTTGACTAGAGCGAGTACAGCGGGTCCTATAGATCCAGATATACTAAATTTTTGGTTAACGCAATTTTTAATTAATAGAGTTGGAATTTTATCTGCTCCATCCGGTTTATTCGGAAGGTTGTTAATTTTATCGACGATTTTGTTTAAGGGGATGTTATACGAAGATATATAATTAATATTAATAATATTATTTGTAGTAGTATTGTTGGGGTTTGTGTTAGGAAAGTTGAAGAGAGAACTGAAGGAATTTGAGAAAATGTTGGAGATCAATTGGCCATCAGTAATAAGTTTCTTGCTAGTGTCCCTAATGTCATCGATAGTACCAGGCTTGCCCTTTTTTGACTTCACAAACTGCCAAATGTGCTTTGTGTTTGTAGTTATTTGAGTCTCAACATAGTTTTTAAAATCTAGGTTAATCAAATATTTTGCTCTACCTCTCAAAAGCTTAAATGTTAAATCATCTAAAGCATTAGAATACCTTTTACATTTGACATGATATTTTTTCTTTTCTTTAACAACTTTGATGGTGCTTAGACTAAACCAATGCGGGAATTTTGACTGATATTTGGAACATGCTTGTCAATAATGCTTCGCAAATGGCAGTAAAACTTGCTAGTGCTGTCACAAGTATTTAAATTAAGAAATTCGCTATTCAAGTCAATAGACAATAATGTAGGTTTGTCTTCGTTTGTCTAGGTTGAATAATATTCCCAGAGGTGAATATAACAATTTTATTCTAAAAATACCTAAATTTACAGTCCAAGTCGATTTTTTGAAGTTGTGCGTCACAATATTCTCTCGTCTCTCTCTTATTGAATCCCCGGCAACCAAAAACTCTAAAGGTCATAAGATGATTCTCATCAAGTGTTCTAAATGTAAATAAGTAAAACTTCAATAAAACGTTAAAAGAAAATCACAACAATAACACCAACTAAATACATTAAAAATTCAATTATCTACAATAAATTATTCCTAATTGAATCAAAATTTGCTTTATTATAATTAAGTTCGATATTTGAATTATCTTTCCGATTGTCGCGTGTAAAATTCTAAAATTTCATGCCAAACACCAATGTTGTGTGGAAATGATCTTCAGAAACAAGAGGAGGTTCACTTACAATAAGATTCTCGATTATAAAATTATTGTTCAAGATTAAGTCAAGTGTGGTTTTTGATATATTGGTGAAACTATTAAATTGACATAAACCGCAACAAGAAATTGTATCAATAAAAAGATTAGAATCTACATCGGAAAAATGTGAGGGTATACAGTAACAGCTCTTTCAAATTATCCGGTTTTTTAACCGGTAAACTGACGGACTGGTGAAATTACCGATCGCACAACGTATAACCATTTATACGATTCCGGTGAATTTGTTAGTTCTAGTTGAAGGAAGAGTGTAGTGAGCAGTCGTCGACTACACTATGAAAGGAGAACGCAAAAAACTAATAATCATGTATTTGGAATACCGTCGACACAGACTCATGGAATGTCGCCACAGAAGATTTTAAGTGCATTCAATAAATTTGCAAAGGAATGAAGTAGGACCTTTCAATACCTTGGACAAATATTTTTCAATTACTTCCGGATGACAATTTCAATATTTGAGGATTTACTACCACGAATGGAGCCATACATAGGTCAACAAAACACGCTGATGAGGAACTCAATTCGGCCTGCCGAAATGTTAGCGGTCACATTACGGTGAGTACAAAATTATTGAAAAATATGTAAAGTCCGTCCAGCTAGGAACGAAATTACGTCATCAACTCCAAGGACAATCCCAGACAAGATGATTTCGTAGATGATTTGATTCGGCATAATGTGAGTTATGCAGGGCCGGCGGAAGGCCCGTGCGAACCGTGCGCCCGCACGGGGCGCCAACATCTAGGAGCGCCAAATCAAGAGATAGTTAATAAAAAACTGGCAAGAACTAAAAGTGTCTAATATAAAAAAATATAAATAATAAACTAGAGCACAAGAAAATGTGTAAAATTATTTATTATCCAGTATAAATTAAGTGCATAATATATCAATCAGTTTATTTGCTTATAATGTATTGTGCCTTACCGAGCGTGAACAGACGGGCGGTATGATTTTATTGACAAAGAGAGGCGTCGTCGCCGCGCCGGTCGGTCAGAAGATAAGCAAGCCCAAGCGCTGTTATTTTATTGGGGAATGAAAGGCGCCGCCAGTCGCCACCGCACCACCTGCAGGTAATAAATATTTTTTGTTTTGTCTAGCCGGTATCAGGGTAATGTTTTCAAATTCAAAAAGAAATAAAATTAGTTATTACCTACTGTGTGTTACAGCAGTGTTAATCTTACTTTGTTGAGCATAGAATTTGATCAAATGATGAATATTAATATTGACAATATTCTTAAGGATTTTTCGCAAACTAAAGCCAGAAAAGTTAATTTTAATTAAATTTAGTTTGTATTTAGTAGAATAATATAATTTTTATGCTTTCTTGAGAAAATATGTTTATTATGTTTATTTTTATAATATAATGTTTTAGATGTTTATAACTTGTGTCATTATTAATTTTTTTAATATTTAATAAATAATTTTCTTCTGTTCTTTTGTATTTTAATTTACAGACGATTCACGATTATGAAAGTGAATATAGTAACGTATTAGTTTTTACATACGACTACCCCTGTAAGTAGTCAAAAACACACAGTCAACAATAAATGTAAGACGTCTATTACGCACGGTAAAATAAAATGCACGGCTGTAAAGTTAATCGCACGGCTTCCATAGCAACCAGCACTTACCAACTGTCAATAGACGTAGCCATTTTATTCAAAATGTATTACTTAGATATTTAACGTGGCTTCGTGCGTAACTTTTCCATTCGTGCGTAAAATGCTTCTTACAACACACGTTACGTAATATACTATTTTTTGAGTATTTTTATTTTAACTTTGTAAATTGATTCCACATAACAGTTATTACAAAACTTACAAAATTTTAAAAATATGTGTTTTATCAAATCGAGGGGGAAGGGGCGGAAAATTTGCCTTTCGCACGGGCGTTAAACTAGCCTTTCGCCGGCCCTAGAGTTATGACGTAACTTCATTCCTTGCTGGGTTAAACTTTAAGTGCACATATAATAATAGTATTAAGCAAAAGAGTACACAGACATTAGACGTAGTATTTATTAAACGAAAGGGTACACAAACATTAGGTCCTATATATTATACTGGTTTAAAATGAGCCAATATTGATTGTAAATATAGAAGTAAAATTAAGAACGTATAGTTAGTTAGTAGAGAAGTAGAAGTCAGAAGGTATATTTACAAGAAGATAATATGTTACATATTTTCACTCAGTTTTAAATTTTTTTTTGTATTTTACTGAATTATTCAGTTTATTTGTTAAAATCTGCAGTTGACATAGTTTCAATGAGATGAGTAAATCTGAAATTTTTATAAAATGAATTTGTTATATAGAATAGTAAATGAAAAACTTTATTGTTATGAGTTAGTTAGTGGGTAATGGGCTATGTTGAAAAATGAAACGGACAATGTGGTATTACAATTTTCCCGACAATTATAGTTAAAGTAAGGTGTAATAGGACATTGGTTCATTCAAGGGACTTAATATAAAATGGAATGTGAGGCAAAATAATATTTTAATATGATGGAAATTAGGAAAATTGGGAGTTATCATAAGGAAGAATTGAAAGCAGATAATACTTATAATATTATTAAAGAAGTGCTAAACAATAGATTTACGGTAATTAGTGAGTTACTAAGAAATATTAAGACCATTTATACAATCAACAAGACGAAATTTCTGAAAAATTTATAAATTGAATAGCAGAATCGGGAAAATTTCGTGACATGTCATCGTATACATGAATCTAGCAAAGTATAAGGATGAGCAAACAAAATGCAACCGATATTAAAAGAAAGAAGAAAAAACAGGCATTTTAGTGATAGAAATGAACATGAGACCAGTAATTGTAATGAAATAATATCAGCATGCAAACTGAAAGTTTAACGAAAATTTAGATACTGTTGTAAATGAAACTTACTTAGATATTTTGGTAACTAAGGACACTAATAAATAAATGGGGAGGGTGACATAAAATTGAGAGATTGAAATTACAATGAAAAATTGGTTGTCAAAAAAGATATTTTCTAGAGAAAAATCGTATTGAAAAGAAGCTTCTTGTGAAAAAACGTAATCAAAAAGTAATAAAAAGGTGTAAGGCTAATAATGACAAGAAGAAAATAAATATATTTGTAAGTGACTAAAAATAAAATAATTCGCATAGTCAAAATAGCTAGAAGTGATAATGGAAAGAATTACTTATCTGTGAATGGTTTATAATTTAGGAAGTTATTGAAATCTACCTGGATCCAAGAAAAAATGTCATCTGTATGCAATAAAATTCCTGTATCCCATTGAGATAAGATACGAGTGAACGATATCCTGTTCCAATTCCAGTAGAATATTAGAATCAAGTGTATAAATCGCTTTTGTGGTAAGACTTTCTTGATTAATATGCATATTATCAACTTTTGAGATCTCATCGCGAAAATCGTTTTTCTTTAGGTTAAAATTCTGACTTGACAGTTATAACGAAATATCTTAACTCATAACCTTAATCATTAGAAATAATTACAAAGTTTTGTTAAGATAAGTCGTTAATAGCTAATAATTCTGATTGAGAGTTTATAATTTATACTAATTTTACTCAAAAAAAAACATATATTAAATTATTTCAAGAGCAAATATGTGAACTGTCACTGCCAAGTTCATTAAATAGTAAGTTCCGTATTTGAATTATTTTATTTTACAAAAAAGAAGAAACTGTAGCTTGCCTAGAGAAAACTTCACAAGGCGCCCAAGTTTATTTTAATAATTTTTGAAATTCAATACTAATATAATAATAATACACCACTAATTCACCCAGTATTTGAACGCACCTCTGGGAAGAAAATCATCTCATTGCTCATACATATTCAAGGCCAAATAACTTTGGTTACTGTTAGTCCGGAGGCTTATTCAAGTTATGGTAAAAAGGTAAATTTAAAATTGGATATTAAGGAAAACCATACGGTTTATATCAATAAAACAAAATTTAATACATAAGGTAAAATAAAAATTCCTATATTAAATAAAAAATAAATTAAAACATAACAATATATACCTATATCTAAAGTTTAGCGAAGTCCAACTCAGTGCCACTGTTGTCAAAAGATTGTACGGAAAGCGGAGATGTAACTTGTGATTGTGGACTGGTTGCGTACTGACTGTAGTTGTGTGTCCGGTGTTGACGAGGTGGATGGATTTTGTTGCAAATATGATGGCTGTTGACGCGGAACTTCAAATGAAGAATACTGTGACGTAAACACATTCGCTTGCGCATGTAAATTGTAATCTGGTTGATAATGACGATATGGGCCGATGGAAGTGTGAGTAGTGGGAGTGGGCATGAGTCTTGCACGTTTGTTCTTGATGTTTTTTTTTGCATTCAGAACATCCATTTTAAATTCCAACGTTTCATCATCAGCAAAAGTTTCCAGCGAGGGCAAGAGGCTGGCAAAAAAGTTCATATGAGGATTTCTGTCCATTGTGTCACCTTTACCTGTTGGTTTTTCCAGAATATCTATTGTTTTTCTCTCAAATTCATCAGGCTTGCGTTTCCTGCTGGTCTTTCCAACGACTGGCTTGGATGTAGATTGAGAATTTGAGGGAGGCTTTTGACCATTACCTCCTTCTTCACTGTTAATGGTTGCCGGTCCTTCTGGCGTTAGTGTGGAGTTTTATTTGGTTCATAAATTTTTTTCAAAAATAAAAGTTGATCGAAAAAGATGTATTTGCGTCCCGTTTTTGCTGCAGCGCCAGATGTTTTCTGAAGTTTAATTTTTTTGAAGCTTCTCAAAAAATTGTCCCGGACATTATTCCACTTTCTTATGATCGATTTTCCTGAAAACAACAGTGACTTACCAAATGCACAAATGTTGTGAAAATATCTAGCAGTTCATTGCAAAATTTTCTATCAGGTACTTACCTAGCGGATGTTCGTTAACCGATCTCCATTACACCTACCGATTGGGAATATCGACTGTGAGTAATATTATACAACACGTTTGCTGCAATTTATGGGACTGTCTGCAAGAAGAATTTATGCCGCTACCTAATGAGGATCAATGGAAAGCCATTGCAGAAAAATATGAACACAAGGCGAATTTTCCCAATTGCATTGGAGCAGTGGACGGGAAACATATCCGTATGATAAAACCCGAAAACAGTGGATACATGTTTTTCAACTATGAAGATTATTTTTCAATTGTTCTTCTGGCAATAGCACACAGTGATTACCGTTTTTTGTTTGTTGATATCGGGTCATACGGAAAAGATTGTGACTCTACAGTTTTTAAACAAAATTCGTTTTGCAATTTATTAGAGCAAAACACATTAAAAGTTCCGAAAGCTTCATGCCCACCCGGAACGAATACGCCGCTACCATTTGTATTGGTAGGCGACGAAGCATTTGCACCAACAAGTCATTTACTGCGACCATTTGGTGGAAATCACCTTTCGGTTAAAAAAAATATTTTTCAATTATCGACTGGGCCGTGCACGACGTTATATTGAGTGTGCTTTTGGAATATTGTCGAATAAATGGCGCATTTTCACCGCTCTTTAAACGTTTCGCAAGAATTTGCTATTTCCATTGTTAAGGCAGTTTATATAATGCACAATTTTGTTAGGCAGAAGGATAGTTACACATTCGAGAATTTATTAGAAGTGGTTGGATTTGAAGATAATGAACAAAATGGACATGGAGTACGTGACGGACGATCGGCAAACTAAGTTCGAAATCAATTTGCTGATTATTTTAAAAGTGAAGCAGGTTCTGTACCTTGGAAGTTATCGAAAATTTAATTTATTCCGAATATAAATATAAAATATTAAAAATTTACCAAATTCGTCTTATTCTGCATAACTGCAGTTTTCAAAATCGTGTTTGAACGCGCAACAAACTTCTTTCCAAGCCTCTCTTGTTTTGTTCCTATCCTTATAGGACTCCAGAGTTTTGTCCCAGAGTACTGGACGCTGCTAAATTAATATTATTGAGAGGGGCCTCACGTTTTAGGAACCTGAAAACAGTTGGCACCCGTGACTTGCAACAAAATCTAGGTCATTTTGTAAACAACAAATCTAAAGAACGCAGAGAAATTAAGTGTTGAACTTTTAACACAATATAACTTAGACCTTTGTCTTGGGGATCAGG
Source organism: Galeruca laticollis (assembly GCA_963921935.1). NCBI lineage: Eukaryota > Metazoa > Arthropoda > Insecta > Coleoptera > Chrysomelidae > Galeruca > Galeruca laticollis. Next base: position 115,822,299 of record OY998182.1, on the reverse strand, counting down.
TATTTTGGTTAAGTTTTATATTGTTATAAAAAAGATATAAGCCATTAAGTGATGGTGTGATTTTGACAGTTTTGACAATTTGTGGTCACCAATTTGGACGCCAAAACCTGATCCCCAAAAGGAACCCTAGAGAATTCGATGCCGAAAATATGAAATCTCAAATCATATTTTTTGAGATTTGTTGCACATAAATTTTTGCACACGAACAACTTTTTACTTTAGTTCAACCGTTCCACCGTCTTGATAGATGGCGCTGTATATAACTTCAATAACAGATGACGACGGTCAAATCATAGACAAATAATACAATTACTCTCTCTATGGGTCACATACAAATAATAGAGGTCTATGGGTCAAATGTTGTTGTCATATGTTTTGTGTCCATAAAAATATCCAATTTATAGTTTAGTGTGTATTGTATTTGTGATTATAATTAAATAATTTTCATACTGAATAAGTAAAATTGTGCTTCGTAAATGCTGTTTATATTTACTCCACATGTGCTTCACCACAAGATTGTGTTTAGTGTAGCCTAGACAAAAAATAAACCGCAAATATTTTTAGCTGTTGCTAGTGATTCCACAAGTGCATTATATTTATTGATCCCCATATAAGGGCCTTTTGGTTCCTCCAAGGACCTGTACACAGCCACAGATTGCATCTGCATACATACATCGGCCTTCCGAGTTAGTGAGAAAAACTACATTAGAAAATAGTACTAATTGCTTTTTACTAATTTAACAAAATAGACATTTCGTATTCTATTCAAGAAGTAACACAATATGTAATCTTTTATTTTGGAAATGCAGGAATAAAAATGTTATTTATTTTTTATCTTCAATTTTTCCAGGTTATGTATTGAAATGTTATACTTTTTACATTTTCCTCCAGTTTGTAATAAATGGACATGCTTGTTTTCCATTGACTCTTCTCAATTATTCAAGTAAATTATAGCAAGCGTTTTATTGAGAACAAAATCAAATCATTTATGCAATCTATTTTGTTTAATTGTAGCATAACAAATTTGAAGTACAGAGTAAGTAAGTAAGTAGGTAGTTTTTATATTTACTGTGATACACAACGTCTGCTTTTCCACTGACTCCTGTTAATAATTCAAATGAATAGTAGCAAAGAAATGACAATTAATTAGGTAACTATAAAAATATTTATTATAGCAATAAACAGACATGTCCGCTTTTCCATTGACCCTTATTAATTATTCAAATAAATTAAAGGAAAAATTGGTGTATGTTTGTATTGAAATGAAACAAATAAAAAATATTTTATGAAAATATCAATAGAATTATTATTAGAAATTTAATGTATTTGTCTTCATATTAATTAATACATGGCAACCGAACTTCATCTTTCATTTTTCTCTACCATTTCTCCTCATAACAAAAAGAAAATAAAAACTTTATAAAAATATCCATTTTTTACGATTCTAAACTCACAAGGGGGTTGTGGACCCCCATCCACATATTGAAGTCTGGATTCACGTGGTTACAAAGACAGAAAAAATATTATTTAAATACTTTCTTCAATTAAGTAATATTTTTACTTATAAAATTATTTTTCTAACTCCCAATTCAGCAAAAGTATACATTTTATCTTGGAATCCATATTACAAATTTGATATACATAAGTACTGAATACATTTTCTATATTTTTATGCATACATGGCAACTGAACTGCATCTTCTATTTTCTTAATCCTCAGACAAAAAAAAAAACAAAAAGTTTATAAACTATCCCTTACAGTTACATCAGGCTTCGTTTTAGTATTTACTTACTGAATAGCTATAGTGAACCTGTTATATAGAAAGTATTTGGACCTGTGCGGGCAGTTATATCAGGTTCCGTTTTAGTGAAATTATCAGTTCTGAAAATGATGAGAAATTTGATTTTTGTAAATGAGTCTTGTTAGGGTTTTTACTTACGGAATGGTATCCGGAAACTCTGTTTTATGAAATATTAATGGACCTGCGGTGCAGTTACATCAGGTTCCGTTTTAGTGAAATTGTCAGTTCTGAAAATTAATAGAAATTTGATTTTTGTAAATCAGTCTTCTTAGGGTTTTTACTTACGGAATAGTATCAGGAAACTCTGTTTTATTAAAGATTAATGGACCTGTGGGACAGTTACATCATGCTTAGTTTTAGTTACATAATCAGAACTAGCCAATAGTCGAAATTATCTTGCAAATTATTTGATTATATAAGCATTTAAAAAAATCCAAGAAAATGAGAACCCAAATTATTATTAAAGGATGACTTAGTAATAGTGTTAGTGGTTGATATTAAAAAAAATTATGAAACAAAGCACGACTAAAAATTAATTTTGTCTACCTACTCTAGAAATGGCAATAGCGCTTGTAAATAGTGAAGGACTCCTTATACTCGCTCTAGTGAGGTGAAAATAAACAGGGTTCAACTGTGAGACACTCTGGAAAATATCCAATTATAAAATTGGTCACTTGTGTACACTCCGAAAGCTATATCGTGCTAACCACCCGGAATTTCTCCAAAAAATGTTGCACTTCAGGTACGATAGCACCCGTTGTACTAGCTCTATTGAGCTGAAAATCAATAAGGTTCATTTATAACAGGCTCTGAATAATATCCAATCATAAAATTGGTCATTTGCATACACTCCGGAGGCTGTATCGTGCTAACAATCCGAAATTTCTCCAAAAATGTGGCACTTCAGGAACCATGGCACTCGTTGTACTAGCTCTAGTGAGCTTAAAATCAATAAGGTTCATTTATAAAAAGCTCTGAATAATATCCTATCATGAAATTGGTCATTTGTATATACTCCAGAGGCTGTATAGTGCTAACAAACTGAAGTTTCTCCAAAAATGTCATACTTCAAGTACCATAGCACCCGTTCGCATATTTCAAAACTGCACATTGATACGAAACCAGTAGCTAAATGTGGCGCTACTATTTGCTGGATTTCCACCGTCATTTCCTATGCGACTGCGATCGTTTTTATTCGAATGCGATACATCAATTGGTGGGTATCAATTATGTATTAATTTAGATTTAAGTAAAATTTCTATCAATATTTTTATGCAGGGTGATCCCATGGTATTATTACAATTTTTTGCAAAATACTATTATGAAAAGTAAAATCTAATTGAAGAAAATTGACATCCCTAAGTTGTAAACAATAGCAAGGAACATTTTAAATTCGACTTTAAAAGGCGGTAACTACACAATCCAGCCAATGGCAGAGCTGAATTTAACGACTGGTTTCGTATCAATGTGCAGTTTTGAAATATGCCACCCGTTCTACTGGCTCCGGTGAGCTGAAAATCAAAAGGGTTCATCTGTGAGATGTCCTGAACAATATTCAATCATAAAATTGGTGACTTGTTGCACTTCGGGGGCTGTATCAAGTAATACAGACAGGATTTTTTTTCTAAAAACTATTTTTTTGCGTTGTTCTTGCTGAAAAACGTAAAAACAACTCAAAAAACTCCAAAATTCCAACTTTTTTTTGGGTACCTAAACCAAGATTTTTCTCGCATATTAGATGGGTTGGGAAGAAAAGTAATAATACCAATAATGTATTATGTAAAAACAAAAAAAAATTACCATTCAGGTGATCACACATATGTGTATCTGTCATTTTATAGATGGAAAAAAGAAATGAAATGAAAGAAAAATGTTTCAGTTCCAATCTCCATAACGCTTAATCTTTGTAAACAAGGTAGAAGCAAACTTGAACATGTTGATTGTATGTTTGCTTTTGTACTGTATATATCGATCTCCCCACAATATATAAATTATAATTTTAAATTGAAATTCCTCCCTGTACTTTACTTTCCTCTTTCTATTAAATGTAAAGCATTGTATTACAAGTAAGTATTTCTTTGTATAATAAATTTGGAAACTTTTTGTTTATATTATTTATTTCTAGATAAAATTGAATATATTTACACATATAGTTGAAAAAAGAGCCTACATGTCAAATAAAATTTGAAAGCAACCAACAGAAACTCTGAAACTGATACAAATATGGTTAGATTGAGGCAAAGTTGTGACACGACGTTCTGTGTTTTCAGACTAAATGGCCTATTTTTAATGATGTAAATTTGCAACTTTTCTGCAATTTAATTTTCTTAGCATGAAAGTAACAAAAATTTATAATTATGAAAACATTTTATTATGTTAATATAAATGGTACAAATTGTGAAAGGTAGAATGTTTTTAAAGTATGTATATTTTTCTTCCGTTCTTGATTTCTAGCAATTCCTACAATGCTGTCACTTGGTATCCATATTATTAAATATCACATGTCCTTTCATGCAAAATGTAATGCACCTTGTATCAGGTGATAATAGTTGTATTTTTCAATTATCACTATTATATTTTCATCATAATGAATTATGGAATTCTGGTCTTTTGAGAATGGTTTTAATTTTTCTTCATTCAGATAATTGAAAGGTCACTTCACTTCAATTAAGCCTTTTTCGCTAACAAACCCATATTATCATTAAAACAGGGTTTCAAGAGAATGTTGAAAGATGTTTTGATGATACTAGAACAAACAATCAGTATTATTTATCTCATATTTTCACATTAATCAAATAATCCTTCTCTTATCAAATTGCCTCAGATGGTGCTCTTCTGCATGTGCCTAGGTTCTCGCTGTCACTGGCAGCATTTAGGAATAAACTGCGTAAGGAATTGTTTCAACATCAGTAAGTTAAATTTCATTTTAGTGAAGGGGCTTGTTTTAGCACACTAATTGATTTTAATATAACAATGTTATGTTAATGTCGGGTTATTGAATTTTTACATTGTTCAGAACCTTACTATTAATTATTAATCTTAGGTAACTTTTGGTTTGGTTTTCTTTTTTGAGGTTGGTGAGGAAGAATTGGTCAATAGACCTATCACCTAACCTTTTGTTTACCATCTTTTTTTTCTCATTAATTGTATTACTGAGTTGTATTTTGTTATATGGTGAACAATAAAGAATTTTATTATTATAACCTCAAACATAGCTTCTAAAATAAAAAAATACGGGTTGCAGGATAATTTACATTATCATAACTATAATTTTTGATATCGGGTAGATACGATTACTTACTTTTTAACAATATATTCCTTTCAAAAACACTTATGAAACGCTTAAATATTCAAAAATCTACACTCAAATGGAAATACGTACGTTGACAAGTTTTGTTTCAATACAACCAGTGAGGGTGATTTGTGGATACAACCTAAAAAACAGAGATAAGGATTCTGTGCTCACAAAAAGTTGAAATATTTCAAAGCAAAACATCCGAACATTTGGTCCCGAGATGCGTTTCTTTGAGCCATAAAGAGTGGAAAGACAGAGAGAAAATATGTTAAAATAAGTAAAAGCCGATTCAGTACTAATGTCGACATCTATCGTAAATATTGTGAACCAAATAATTACTAGATAAGTAACTAGTATTGTGTAGGTTTTTAGGTTTATATACCTGCAAGGAGGCCCCTCTTAAGATCTCGATGTCGATTACTTGATCCATTGTAGACCGTAGCTAGAACACAGCTGAACGATTGTAGCAAATTTCATGCAACTTTCCTACCGGAACAAAATAATACGGACAAATCTGAACAAGTCCATAAGCCTTCATGTGTTTTTAATTAACAATCCGTTGTTTTTGTCGGCCCGGTGACGGACCCCTCCGTTCATGCATCGGTACGGAGCCGATTTTTTTACGGACGTTGAAAAGTGTCAATGTTCCAATTTAACTCTAACTTTATTACAAGATGATCACAAACATGTAAGAACGATACAAACTGTAATTGATAGGTAATGAAGGGTACTTCGATCATGTTAAGTCAATTTATTATTATACTAAAGTTTGAAAGTTTCAGAATTATAAAGTAATATATTTTATTAAGTAAATCATACCAAAATATCCCGAAAAAGTGATTTGGCAATTTGTTAAAAATTTATCGAATTTATTTTTACAAGAAGCAAAGAAGATTACATTTTTCATGGGAGGGCGAATATTAAACCGAGAATGCCTTGAAATATGCATGGATATTTCTGCTATTGTATCATGCTCTGGGTAAGGCATTTGCAAATTTATGATTGCCAAGCACGAATTCCACATTGAATATGTAAAGAGGAAGGAAGAATTGTCGGAATATTTTCAGATAATATTAAAAGATCAATAAGACCAATTAAGAGGGCGAATACTTTCCTAAAAAACATTCGTTTTCTGAAAATTTTAGCAATGCATCTTTATTAAAGTCGTTTCAATATACTTATTATTATCAACAACCAATATTAATATTCTAATTGCAAACCTGCCGTCCTTAGACTTTTACGACTTCTACACCAAACGGTGAAATAAAATAACACAAAGGGTCTCTCTGTAGATCGGGTAGACGATTTGAGGACTGTATTTTTAAAACTCGATAAGTACATTTTTACCGAAATTGAGTTATACATGGATATATAAAAAAATTTAATACCGGACCTGCTGGTAGCGTCAGATTCATGAAAACGCGACAACTACAAGAGCTATATCATAGCCAAAATTTTGCGGTTTTTCAAAATCCGATACATACACGGACTTTTTAAAAACTCGATAACTACACTGATATTTTAAAACTCGAGCAGTAACGAAACTGTACCTATTATTTAAATGAATCATTTCTGTCGTTAGTGCAGGTTAAGCTTACAGTGATCAGTGCTTCTCGTTACCACGTGTTTTGTTTTTATTTTGAAAATATGGATGAAATGAATGAAGAATATAGTAAAAACGTAGGCCTTACGCAAAAGGGAAGAAAATTTCATATTTCCAAAAACAACCGTGATCAAGGAAGACCAAAAATTACGCGCTATAAAAAAGAGAGGTTAGGTGAAGCGGACATCGCATGTAATCATTTCCAAGACAAGACAAAAGGCGTTGTTTGTAATGCAGGAAAACTGACAAGAAATGAAATACTTGGTAAGTACCATATTTTTAAATTCGCTTTTGAATGAACATTTTCACAGACTGTTTAGCTTTTAGAAACATGATATATTATGCAAATGACGCGAAAAAATTGAGCAAGATAAAATATTGCTAAAGTTCATGCAAGTTGTGGTACCTAAGCGAAAAACTACAGATGAAACTAATCTGAGGATAAACAGAAAACGTTCGGTCAAATACTCCATTAGAATTTCTAAGGGTAATGTTCCTATTTGTGCAGCTACCTTTCAAAAGATAACTGGTAGGTCAAAAAGTTATTTTTATTTATTTTTCATACCGAACTTGTCTCATGTTTTAGGTGCAAGTAAAGACAGACTGTCCAGTATTTTAAAAAAATTTCTCGCCGGAGAACTATTGGTTGAGAAGCGGGGAGGTCGTGTACAAAAGCAGGTTGATAAAGATATTACTGAAGCAATAAAGGCACACATAAGCAGCTACAAATGCAAAGAGAGTCACTACTTGAGAGCATAATGCAGAAGAAGCTACCAACCACCTGAGTTAAGCATACAGTAAATGTACAACAAATTTTGTGACACAACAAATTTTAAATGTTCTTTGGCTAAGTACAAGAAGATTTTTTATCAAAACTTTAACCTCCGCTTTGGAAATCCACATTCATATACATGTTTTCTCTGTAAGGAGTTTCTGGTAAATATGAAAAGAATAAAGGTGTTAGAAGCAAGAAATGAACTCCGCACCAAGTATAGGCTTCATAAGATGAGAGCAAAGTCCTTTTTCAAATACATGAATACATTCCGAGAAAATACATTCGAAGTTTGTTTCGATTGCCAACAAAATCAGCCGTTGCCAAAAATGTCTGTTGGTGAACTTTTTTATTCAAGACAAGTTTGGCTCTATAACCTAGGCATTGTACATCATCAACATAAAAAGCAATCCAAAGAAGATACCAGCTTCTACGCTTGGTTGGAAACGCAGAGAGGTCGGGGCTGCAATGAGATAGCTTCTGCTCTGGTAGATTATCTGAGCAAACTTGAAAACACATTGTCTGATGAAGGCAAGAATGAGTTGATCTTGGAGTTCTTTTCAGACTCGTGTTCTTCCCAAAACAAGAACAGCACCATGATGACAGTTCTTATCTACTTTTTGGAAAAGTCTACAGTTTTTAAGGAAATACGACGTGTTTTTCCCATAAGAGGTCATAGTTTCATGCCTGCAGATAGGGTTTTTGGAAGAGTGGAGAAGGAATATCGAAGACGAGAAGAAATTTTAAGACCGAGGGAGTATCACGAGATATTGAAAAACCATGGAAATGTCAATGTTTGGGGACAAGACTGGAATACATTTGATTATAAGTCGGTATCGCAGAATATTGTGAGGAAAAAGCTACCTACCTTTTAAAATAAGTGAAGCTCGGGTCCTAACGTACCAGGAAAGAAATAAGACAGTGATTTGCAAAATCCGCAATACGAATACTGGTCATGACATAGAAGTCAGCAGTTTTAAAAAAGGTGTCAAAAACGCAAATCAGATATCAGCATCTCAGAAGCTTCCAGCAGTCAGTCATGTAAGTGATCTTAAGAAAGCCGATGTGAAAAAACTGTTGCGTGGCATTGAACTGACTGATGAAGTATCTTCTTTTTATGATGAAGTTATGAAAGGAACTGCCCTAAGTGCTGACGATAATACTGATTTGGAAGAGGATGTGTGAAATAGTTTCAATGTTTCATAGAGTTATTTTTTATTTAAAAAATGTTATTTGCCATTAACATGAAAGTATTTATTTCAATTTTCATTACGTAAGTACGTACTCATCGAGTTTTCAAAAAACTGCGTATTTGTTTATTTTTTGTTAACTTATAATATATGATATTACATAATTTTTCCTCATTTATTTGTTCCCTTTTATTATTACTTTCTTAATTAAATGTTTTCATTGGTCATTAAGTATTGTCGTGTTAACCAGATAAAAAATGCTCTCCTGAAAATTCTTCATTTTGTGTTATCGGATTTTAAAAAAACGGTCCTCATTTTTGATTCACGACATATGAAATTTATACGCCTAAGTATGTCATTTGTAAATATAATTTGATTCGGCTATTCTCGGTTTACTGTTATAGAACGGGCGCCCGTGTACAAATCTTGTCTGATCTGTACGTCTCCTGATTTTACCTGAAATCGATTGTACTAATGTAAATGAATAACGAATGGACAGTCCGTTGCATGATGGCGGGTAGGCGCAGCGTTAAAGTTGACAAAATTGGAACAATAGTATGAGTCTTGAAAATTTGAAAGAGCACGTTATGCGATTTTCATAATATTTGTATTGCCTAATGACCACACGTTTAGCAAATTGTATTCTGTATCATTGTCAGTTTATTAAATAATTATCCTATTTGTATTTTTACATAAATAAAGACTAAATTCAATGGCGCTCTTTTATTACAATTTATGTATCGATACTTAAAACCAGACAGGTTTGAGGTAGATCTTCGTACATAAAATGTTTCATCTTTATGGGTGCACTGAAAGCGAACTTTCGAAAACTTTCTTCAAGAATCACAGGAGACCAATGAAGGTGGTACGGTACAACATTCAGATGAGGTCAAATTAAAACATCATATAACTCCATCTGTCTACGAATATATATCAGCCTGTGCGACGTATATGACAGCAGTTGATACACTAGAAGGAATTTATGATAAACCAAAAAGAGATATTTATATCAGGCACAAATTGCTAACTCGTTCTCAACAGAGCAATGAATCTATTGATCAATATTCCATAGAAGCATTGAGTATTAAAATAACAAGAGATACAACGCCGTTCAGAAAAATGAAGCCACTTTCAGTGGCGCAGTTGTGTTTCAGAGAACGAACTTTTTCTGCCTTCGCATCTGGTGGTGGGTAGCTCAACTATTAAGCGCTAACGCGGAACATATTGTAATGTTTTTCTTATTTATTTAAACGTTTTTATTACGGGTGGGATTAATTTATACACACACGTTATGTCTACTAAATTAATTTATTTATTCACTACACTATTCACTAATTTATATTATATACACACTATATGCACTTAAACTAATTTATATAAACACTTCACAAATTTATATTCACTTATTTACTGTTTATCTCACGACGTCAAATTATAAACTAAACTCTCTCTCGATGATCGGTCCTTTGTATATTAGTGCCTTTTTTACTAGATAATTCTAGATTGCGGCTTACACAGAAACAATTGGCTCTCTGGCATTCTCTAGATAAGACTGATCACAAAAACAATGTCTAGATAAGATAGTCACAATCGTAAACAGTTATAAGAAATCCATGCGCTTCCGCCATAATTTTAATTTTCATACATTGCTTAGACTTAGTCGGATTCAGGGACTATACCAGTGTGCTGTTTCGTAACATTACCCCCTCCTTAAATGGAAGTTCCTCCTGGAACTTTTGTGTAGCCGAGACTGGATCTTTGAATCGGCAACTGGCCCCATTTCTACACTTTCCGATCTTATGGAAATAGCAGGGTACCGTCTTCATGGGATACTGATAACGGGGGTGGTAGCTGCAAATTAATATCTGGACACCGGTATCTTGAAAGATAATCTCTACCATGTTCCTGATGATTCGCCAATCCAACTGGTTACTCGCTATCTTAGACATAGCCAGTTTCTCCACGCTGGATTCCAACACATGGAGGTTTCGAAGTGCTTCCCACACATCGCGGTAGGTAGATCGATCTTAAAATTCATTTTTAGTTTCCACGTAGAATACGTACCGCGAATTATGTTTCAGTTTCAGTGTCTTGCCAGGGGCTGGAATCTGGTCTTCAAGTTTTTCTAATTGCCCGAACTTCTTTCGAAAGACGGATGCCAACCCTCGTGCGTTCTTGATACGGGCGGGGATGTTGTATGCCAGTGAATAATCTTCCGGAAGAGTGAACACATCTTGTCGTTGCTCTGAAGTGACTCCATATCTTGCTTTCCCGGTACCTCCATACGCGCCCATAAATTCATCGAAGGTAGGGTCAGACACATCTCGAATATGGTTTACTCCTTTCTCTACGTCATGATCTCCTTCGAATGGCGCTAGTCGGTTTTGGTGAACTACTTTTGGTTTTCCGTCGGGGATCTTGCTTATGAGATATATAACATCATTGATCCTTTTCTTGATTAAGTATGAACCTTCCCAGGATTTTTGTAATTTTGGAGAAAATCCTTTTCTCCTCGTCGGGTTGTGTAACCATACTTTGTCCCCTTCTTTAAAACCGCCTTCTGTGGCCTGCGTGTCGTACCGACTTTTCATTCTGTCGCTGGCAACTTGAATATTTGTTCGAACTAATTCATGAATATCGTTCAGCCTTCTTCTCAATTGGATCACGTAGTCTTCTCCTGCTAGATCTTCTCCAGGCTAACAGCCAAATTCCAGGTCACAAGGAAGCCTCATTTCACGTCCAAATAGGATTTTCGCAGGTGTTTCACCCGTGGACTCAGTGACGGCAGATCGATAAGCCAATGCGAATAGGGAAAGATACTGGTCCCAATCTCTCTGATGGCTGGATACTACTTTAGACAGGTATTTTCCAATAGTCCTGTTCATTCTCTCGACCATTCCATCTGACTGTGGATGTAATGATATTGTCCTGGTGTTCTTCATTCCCAGCGTGTTGCAAATCTCCTGGAATAGATGGCTTTCAAAATTTCTTCCCTGGTCACTGTGGACTTCCAAAGACACTCCATATCGGCTGATAAATTCTTTCACCAATACATCCGCGACAGTTGTGACCTCTTGGTTCGGGATAGCGTAAATTTTCACCCACTTTGTGAAATAATCTATTACAACCAGTATGTATCTGCCACCATTTTCTGTCGTCGGAAATAGACAGGTATATATAAAATCCAATGTCCAGAATGCAATGCTGTCTATTTGGGTCAGACTCTTAGAAATTTTGAAATCCGATACAGTGAACACTTACGAGCATACAGATTAAAACAACCAGATAAATTACATTACGCAAAACATCTAGTTGACACCAATCGTTCATTGACACCTAACACAGAACTAGAAGTACTACATATCTGTGATAAGAAACAAGAGCTGGATTTCCTTAAAGAGTTCGAAATTAGAAGACACAATATGAAGTCGTCAATGAACAGATAAATCTAGGGAGTTCTCCACTATTAAACTGCCTTCTTAAGTGATCATTGTAAAGATCAGCAGATATAGTTTTCCTGGTTTTCTATATCATTGCACAGTTATACTGATCTTAATTGGAAAAATGATATCCAGGATATCACCATAGGGCTAATAATATCTAAGCTTCAATATTTGTAATATCACATCTTCTTCTTTTTTCTATTAACAAATATTAAGTCAATCACAAGGTTGGTCTAGCCAAAAATAACTACTAAACATCAGGTAGGCATCAAATGAAATGTAACTTCTGTCATTCTGACGATGATATTCAGTTATCGAAACAATTGTCAATTTTTTATAATTTTCAACATTTTTCATTATATTGTGGAATTAGCTAGAAACATTGAGTTTCATTTAAAACACTAATATGAGTAGATTCCAAAATAGGCTTAAGGTACATTCTCACGTGACGCTGGAAGCTCAAAAAACGAGCGTCAAAAGCAGTCACGTGACTAAAGCAACGCTCAAATTTGTAGCGTCCATGAAATAGTTATTTGTAAAACAAGTGTCACAATTACTCGTTTTGTAGTACGAGTGAAGTTTGCGCAACGAACCGCTAAGCGGTGAGTTGCGCAAATCACGAGTACTACAGAAAGTCATTGTGGCACAAGTTTTACACAATATTTTTTATAATTCGCATTCATTTAATTTTTTAAATAAAATAGAATTACATATAATCCCTGTTTTTAAACTAGGAGGAGTGGTTTGAATTTAAGTTGGCAGTTCTGTAGATTCCTGATTGGTCAGATCACAGTTGGTTTTATTCAGCACTTCTGACTTTTGACATATTACAACCGAATAATTGTGTAAATTGTAAACAAACTTTCAGTTAAGCAAACAGAGGATGATTATTTGTTTAAAAAAGAGCTTCTTCGTGTATGCTCTTGCGATCTATTTATATTATATCATGAACAGAATTATTTCTGTAATACATCTTCACATAGATATCGAACGTTATGTATACCTATATATTGATCCTATACTATATAAAAATAAACAATTGACAAATCATTGATAAATAAACGTTATCGTACTTTATTCATTAATATTTTTAATATATAAATCATTCTAATTCACCTTTAATATAATAATTTGCTAGCTAGAACAACGCTAGACCATTTTAATTATAATTTGTGTCAAGGTCAAATGTCAAATAAAAATATAACTAAATACAATAACCAACTGTACACTAAAAATTACTGAAACAGTGTTTAAAGAGCTTCATTGTGACACTGTAAACAATGTTATAATGAACTCTCTTTTATACGCGAATTATAAAAAATATATTTCAGCTTCAAAATTGGACCGTCTAGCAAATAAAATTCATATACAACCTAAATTCAATTGAGTACGAACTACGTAAATGAAAAAATATCCTGGTAATTATATTGATAAACAAGTGTAAAAATGTCAAATAACGATCATATGGAAAATACGTTTCCCAATATCATCAGAAATATACTGAATGGTACAATCGGTATATATATTTTTTAGCACAAGTGAAAGGATTAAATATAAATTATAGATTCCAATTCTTCATTCATTTTACTCAATATTTGTATACTATTTGTTAACATATTTAGAAGCCCTAGAGAAAGTAATACTTATTCGATTTGTCTATGAAATAACACAGTTCAACACAAAGTTGCCAAAGGTGGCGATTTTTCCTCAAATTGAGGATTTCTTAACGTAGTGACAAAATTAATAGGTATTTTAAAAAGAGGGGATCAGTTGGAACGCTTGAGCATGCGCTGTTATAGCTCTTGAGCTTGCGAATTGGAGATTGTAATTTGACAAATCCAGTACAAAAAATTTAAGATTTTTGTAATTATTGGTCAAATTACAATCTTGAATGCGCAATCTTACTCTTCAAATATCTAGTTTGATTCGAGCTTTATAACATATGTACAACTAATGGCATTTTAAATTTTAATTCAATTTAGGAAGTCAATTGTGTACTTTCCCAAACAATGAATTTGCGAAAAGTAAACAAATTTATTAGATTGTAACTAATTTTATTGGTGGAAAGTGAAAACCTAGTAAATTTTCTTACTTTTCATTAAGTGAGGTACCAAGTGACATTCTGTTTATTTGTGATGAGATATAGAAGACTGTTTTTATTTCAAGGATGTTAAGTGCATTGAAAAAATTTTATTTTGATTTTTTATAATTTTATGCATTTTATAATAAAAAGTTCATTTGCACAAGTTTTGTTACATTTAATTTAGTATTACAAACTTCCTAAAACGACGCTGAAACTGCACATTTAGTCATGTGACCATCGGTTTCAGCGTCAAAATCTGAGCTTCAAGCGTCACGTGAAATTGTACCCTTATCGCTTATTTTGTATTGCTCGGACTGCTTTTGAGATAATTAGCGAGTTTATTCCACTTTGCATAGGTACCCAAATGGAAGTCATTTTGAACTATAAGTTGGGACACCCTGTATGTAAGCAGGATCGATAGTAACAACAAAGAAGTCAATTTTACCAAGAAATATGTTTTACGTTATATCTGAAAGTTTTTTTGTACGACTTTGTCGGTCGTCTCAATTCCCCCTTTATAAAATTTCGTCTTCAACTTTATTCCAGACAAAAATGTTGTTTGTTTTCATTTTTCGGAGACGGTAGACATCAACCATAATGACAATAACAGTGTGTAACTTCTGTTTTGTTGGAAATATAAACTTCAAAAACTGTCTCCGCTGATGTTGGTTAACCCAATATTATGTTTTACAGTGCTGAAAGTTGTTGTGCTTTTCGTAATCGAAAATTGTTTTTTATTTTATTTTTATTCAGAATTTATTACTGTACTGAGGAAATTCGAAAGAAAATATAGTGACAAAAGTATGTGGTTTCAGCATAATAATCCGACTGATTTGCGGTGTAATGAGACGAATAAAATTGTTATAAAGTAAATCGATACACTGAAGGCCTTTAATATCAAATGTGTGGAAGTGACTATCCCTTATTTAGAGCTTTCACATTTTGCATACTCCTTGATTATTGGCACATAGAAAAAGACGCAAATATACCGCATGGGTAGTCTGAATATTAATAGGTCACGTAAATTTATTTGGGTCCGTGTCATAAGGATACTTTTTTTATTAAAGCTGTAATTTTGCTTTAATATTCAATTAGTAATAAAGTAATTGTTGATTGTTGTTATATATAATAATAATATAGCAAATCAACTATGGCCCAGGAAAATCCATCAGCTTGGACTTAAAAGCTCATGTCAACATGTCCAAATTTTAGATGATGTTGTCTCGCACACTGAGATAGCAGAGCCGTCTTTAGCGAAAGCGGGGCCTGGTGCAAAATAGTTTTGGGGGGCCTATATGTAGGTGAATAGCTCTCGACTCTTCTCTTTCATAAACTACCTGCCATCATCGTTGTTTCCCACCCCCCACAATATCGCCAGCATTAAAAAATAAACATTGTAATGTGACTTATCTCTGTTAAAATAAACAGCTAAATATTTTGTCATTAATTTTTTTATTCTTATTAATACTAAACTAAAACAAATTTAAATCCGCTGAAAAGTATTGCTTCAACAATAATATACTTACACTACTTAAACTTAATTTTTCTTCCTTTTAATCCAGCGAAGTCGTCAATGGTTTCTTCAAAATTGACTTCGGCCGTGGTGTCTGCTTCAATCGATAATGTTGCCAAAGACGTTAACGTTTCTTGGCTCATTGATGATCTTAGGTATGTCTTTATTAACTTTAGCCGAGAAAAACTCCTTTCTGCGCTAGCAACAGTTACAGGAATAGTAAGTAAAATTCTGTAGGCAATGAACGTCTTGGGATATGGATTTTGTATTCTGTTCATAAATCTTACACACCAGCTGCTGTTTCAACTTCAGCAGGAAGTAGGTCACGAAGAACTTCTGTGAAAAAATCATTTCCATAGATATTCTTTTGCCTTTCAAAAATTAAAGAGGCTCCTAGGGATTTGCACTTTTCCAACAAATCACCTTGTTCAATTGATTTCAATTCTTTCACACTGTACAAGAATCCAAACATAATATTGTAACTGGCAATTTGACGAAATCTTCTTGAAAGGGACTGCAATATACAATCTAGAATATAATAAAAATACTCAACTTTGAAAATTTGTTCAGCAGATTCTAAAACATGCTCATCTTCTCCTCCGTAACAAAACCTTTTTCGTTTCTTCCTAATTTAAATGTCTTCTTCTTCTTCCTGCTTCCTTAATAGGCTCGCGCCTGTTCCATATTCGGATGTCTCCTCCTCCTATGACTTTTGTGGTCAGTTTCAGAGCGGTGCTGAGCAGGTTTATTCCTCTGTAGTTCTTGGGTACAGTTCTATCACCATTTTTAAACATCAAGATCGTTGTACTAATGCGCCAGCTATTTGGTATTGTATATCCCGACATAATTTTCTGTACAAGTATCCTTAGTTGTTCAGTTAGTGTGTTTCCGCCGTATTTCACCATTTCGTTTGGAATTCTGACCGGTCCTGGAGATTTACGGTTTTTTTTAGTTTTTCTAAGGCTTTAGTAATTTCCTCCACATCTGGAGTTTCTAGTAGGGTCTGGTCTTCGCTTGTCTTAAACGGGTGAGATAGGAGGTCCAGGTGTCAACATATATTTTATTGGTTTCTGTTGATTCGCTTATTTCTTTTCGCTGCATTCTAATAAATCTCCATATTTACCTTAGCTGTCAGTAGTAGTCGGCTTCCATTCTTGATGAGAAAACCCGCCAGTTGTTGTAAGCTTATGGTGTTTGTTGTAATCTGTACTTTAAGTGGGCTTCTCGTTTTTCTTTACATTTTGTTTTGTTTTGTTAGGCTTCTTGAGCTTTATATTTACTGTTCTTGTTTCTAACGCTTTACATGCCGAGTTCAGATTATTTTCTAGTTTTTTCCATGCTATCTCTATGTTATCTACCTTCAAGATTTTATTTGCTTCTATTTTGGAAGTTAATCTTTTCTGATATAGATATCTGATTGACGGTTGCCACATACTTTCGATGTTTATTCTTTGTGTTTTCTCGACTGTTTGCGATCTTCTTGTTTTCCGTCGGACTTCCAGTCTTATTTTGCAGATAAGCAGATTATGGTCACTTCGCAGAATTCAAGGTTGTCACATCTAATATTTGAGAAGGGTGTATGTTCTTATTTGTTGTTATGTAATCTATGGTTGATTTCTGACCCCTCGTATGGTGAAATGTATATTTATGTTGTGTGGGAAGTAGGTGTTATTGATGTGTAGTTCATTGTATGTGCAGAAATTGATCATTGACTCCCTATTATCACTCAGTACGTCTTCATTATATCTCTGTTTAATGCCTGGTATGATGTTCTTTCCGATTCGAGCATTAAAATCTCCCATAAATAAGAGAGTATCGTTTTTGAGATATTATCTTGGGTTTTTTGCATTTCCTCATAAAAGGCCTCTTTTTCTGCCTTTGGCTTACAGTCTTCGGGGACTGTATTGTAATGTTTTTCTAATTTATTTAAACAATAAACGGGTGGGATAAATTTTAAACACACGATATGGCTACTTACTAATTTATTTAAACACTAAACTAATCACTAACACTTAATTTATATATACTCACTTGAACTAATTTATATGAACACTTAACTAATTTATATTCACTGTTTGCTATTTCGGTGTATTTATTTCACGAGATCACTTTATCAACTAAACTCACTCGTCCTGATCAGTCCCTTATATATTAAAGCCGTTTTTACTAGTAAATTCTGGGCTGCGGCTTACACAGTCACGAATAATTTTTCTGGCCTTTTCTAGATAACTCTGGTCACAAAAACAATGTTTACCTAAGATAGTCGTAAACTCGTAAACAGTTTTTTATAACTGCGTATCCGCCATAAGTTTAACTTTTATACCTGGCTTAGACAGAGTCGGTTTTAGGGACTATACCAGTGTGCTGTTTCGTAACATTACCCCCTCCTTAAATGGAACTTCCTCCTGGAACTTTTGTGTAGCCGAGACTGGATGTTTGAATCGACAACTGGCCCCATTTCTACAATTTCCGATCTTATGGAAATAGCAGGGCACCGTCTTCATCGGATACTGATAACGGGGGTTGTAGCTGCAAATTAATATCTGGACACCGGTATCTTGGAAGATAACCTCTACCATGTTCCTGATGACTCGCCAATCCAACTGGTTACTCGCTATCTTAGGTATAGCCAGTTTCTTCACGCTGGATTCTAACACATGGTCTCGTAGGTTTCGAAGTGCTTCCCACACATCGCGGTAGGTAGATCGATCTTGGAATTCATTTTTAGTTACAACGTAGAAGACGTACCGCGTATTATGTTTCAGTTTAAGTGTCTTGCCGGTGGCTGGAATCTGGTCTTCAAGTTTTGCTAATTGCCCGAACTTCTTTCGAAAGACGGTTGCCAACCCTCGTGCGTTCTTGATACGGGCTGGGATGTTGTATGCCAGTGAATAATCTTCCGGGAGAGTGAACAAATCTTGTTGTTGTTCCGAAGTGACTCCATATCTAGCTTTCCCGGTACCTCCATACGCGCCCATAAATTCATCGAAGGTTAGGTTAGGTTAGACACATCTCGAATAAGGTTTACTCCTTCCTCCAGGTCATGGTCGCCTTCGAATGGCGCTAGTCGGTTTTGGTGAACTACTGTTGGTTTTCCGTTGGGGATCTTGCTTATGCGATATATAACATCATTGTTCCTTTTATTGATACTTTGTCCCCTTCTTTAAAACCGCCTTCTGTGGCCTGCGTGTCGTACCGACTTTTCATTCTGTCGCTGGCAACTTGAAGATTTGTTCGAACTAATTCATGAATATCATCCAGCCTTCTTCTCAATTGGATAGCGTAGTCTTCGCCTGCTAGATCTTCTCCAGGCAGGCAGCCAAATTCCAGGTCACAAGGAAGCCTCATTTCACGTCCAAACAGGATTTTCGCCGGTGTTTCACCCGTGGACTCATTGACAGCAGATCGATAAGCCCATGCGAATAGGGAAAGATACTGGTCCCAATCTCTCTGATGACTGGATACTACTTTGGACAGGTATTTTCCAATAGTCCTGTTCATTCTCTCGACCATTCCATCTGACTGTGGATGTAAAGCTGTTGTCCTGGTCTTCTTCATTCCCAGCTTGTCGCAAATCTCCTGGAATAGATGGCTTTCAAAATTTCTTCCCTGGTCACTGTGGACTTCCAAGGGTACTCCATATCGGCTGATAAATTCCTTCACCAATACATCCGCGACAGTTGTGGCCACTTTGTGAAATAATCCATTACAACCAGTATGTACTTGCTACCATTTTCTGTCGTCGGGAATGGTCCAGCGATATCTAAAGCAATCCTTTCGAAAGAGCTTCCAACATTGTACTGTTTCATGGGTGCCTTTCTCTTGCGATGTGGTCCATTACTCGTAGCACAAGTCGTACATTTCTTACACCAGTCCTTCACATCGTCGGAGCTGTTCATCCAATAAAACCTTTCACGGACTTGCTGAAGGGTTTTCTTCACTCCCAGATGACCTCCCGATGGACTGTCGTGTTTCTTCTTCAGTACCTCAGCTACTCTTGTTCTCGGGATAACTAGCTGTCTCCTCATCTCGGAACCATAATCGTTTTCAAGGACTCTTTTTAACAGCCCTTCTTCCAGGACAAGAGAGTCCCACTGAGCCCAATACGCTTTGAGTTTCGGTGAAAATTTTGACACTTCTTGCCAGGTAGGTCGCCGATTTTCTTTCTTCCATTGCCGGATCATCTTCAGGTAAGGATCATTCTCCTGATCTTCTCTGATCCTGGTGGGTGACCATTCCTCGTTGACCACAGTAGTTCTTGAAACTGCAACTTCCTTAGATTTCGACTTCGCATTGTGAATAGTCTACAGGGCATGGCCGTCTAGGCAAAGAGTTGGCTTTTCGGTGATTCACATCAGCAAGATGTTCACCCCTGTATGATTTCCCCTGTGACTGGAGTTCTTGGGTTACAGGAATCTTGGGGCGCTTAGACGGACTGCGTACGTGCTCTAGCTCGCCACACTCCCGGCATTTGATGTTCTTTGGCATCTTGTCTGCCATACCTTTCAACAAGTTGACGATCTGGTCAAGTTTGTTATCGTCATCTTCTTCCTGCATGGTCCTACCTTTGTTGTACCGCGAGCTCTTCTTGACTGCTTTGCATTTAAGAGGTTCTTGGTTTGCAGGAGTCGTAGGACACTTACACAAACTACGTGCATGCTCTAGCTTGCCACAATTACAGCACCTGATTTTCTTCGGCTTCTTGTCTGCCATACCTTTCAACATGTTGACGATCTGGTCAAGTCTGTCATCGTCACCTTCTTCCTGTATGGTTCTACCTATGTTGTATTCCGAAGCCAACGTGGCTGCTTCATATTCAAGAGCAGCAGTCAATGCATCGACCAATGTTTTAGGATGGGCTAATCGAAGCGCCTTCTCCATATCGTGGTCACATAAGCCGTCAATAAAGGCCTGGATGCCTAAACATTCCATCATGTTATCTGGTGCTGATGGATAAGCAAATCGAACTAGTCGGGCAATATCCATTTCATACTATTGAAGGGTTTCGACACGTTTCCGCGTTCGGTTCTTCAGCTGGAATCTGTACAAATGTTCGTGACCATATCGCGTGTCCAACCTCTTCTTCAGCAGCTCGAAGTCATCCGTTCCTTCAAGTGGTATCGTCTGAAGTACATCTAAAGCATCTCCCCGAAGTGCTATAGTTAGGTTCACTGCTTTCTCCTTATCGGACCAATTATTCACTCTAGCGGCTGCTTCAAATTGTTTCACATAATTGGTCCACGATGTCTTTCCGTCGAACGTTGGGGCCTTGACTCGGGTAAAGCTGCCAATATCATCTGTCTTGTGTTGTGTTTCTGACTTGCAGATCTCGATCTTCTTCTCTTCTGCTAAAGTGTCTTGTGTTTTTAAATCGGCAATCTTTGTCTCTAACTCCTTGATTTTCTCGCCCATCTGATTTTCCATCGTTGTCATCTTATTCTCCATGTCTGATTTTAGAGACGAAATTTTATTCTCAACTTCAGCAGCAATGTCATTTTTCAATGATAAGATATCTGCAGATATATCATTCTTCATGGTAGAAATATCATTCTTCATGGTAGAAAAATCGTTCTTCATAGCATAAATCTTCTCGTCCATATTAGTAGAAACATTGTCCATGTTAGCAGAAATATCGTTCTTCATGGTTGAAATCTTCTCGTCCATGGCAGAAAAATCGTTCTTTATTACAGAAAATTCATTCCTCATATCAGAAATTGACAAGATTAAGGTGGAAGCCTCGTCTTTGAATAAGAATGTTTCTGGATCCAAGCCTTCACTTTCCAGTGCCATTTTGAGTCTTTCTATTAACTCACTTTTCTTACCGGACGTTTCCAACTCACTATCTTCCAATTCTGCTCTTAGTTCCGCCACTTTGAGGTCACATAGTCTCTTGGCCATTTTTACGTAGCAATTTATTTATATTATCCCACTTCTGACACCAATGTAATGTTTTTCTAATTTATTTAAACAATAAACGGGTGGGATAAATTTTAAACACACGGTATGACTACTTACTAATTTATTTAAACACTAAACTAATCTCTAACACTTAATTTATATATATTCAGTATATTCACTTAAACTAATTTATATGAACACTTAACTAATTTATATTTACTGTTTGCTATTTCGGTGTATTTATTTCACGAGATCACTTTATCAACTAAACTCACTCTTCCTGATCAGTCCCTCATATATTAAAGCCGTTTTTACTAGTAAATTCTGGGCTGCGGCTTACACAGTCACGAATAATTTTTCTGGCCTTTTCTAGATAACTCTGGTCACAAAAACAATGTTTACATAATATAGTCGTAAACTCGTAAACAGTTTTTTATAACTGCGTATCCGCCATAATTTTAACTTTTATACCTGGCTTAGACAGAGTCGGTTTTAGGGACTATACCAGTGTGCTGTTTTGTAACAGTATACACATACTATATGTAGTTCTGCTGTTAGTTTCACGTATAGTATTCTTTCTGAGACCTAATGGCAATCCTCTATGCTGTCTTTGATTTTTTGATGGATGGGTATACCCACTCCTGCTTTAGCTCTTTCTTCTCTATTGACAACACTATATATTACAGTGTAATCATTGTATTGTTTCTGTCCCTTTTTCTTCTTCTTTATCTCCTGGAGTGCACATATGTCGATCTTTTCGTGTCGTGGTTCTTCAACGATCTCTTGTTCTCTATTTTTTACTGATTTTATATTACACGTTGCGACTCTGATCATATTTTTCTTCTTCCAACTCATTTACCTTTTCCTTGCATGGTTCGTCATCTTTAAATCATTCCTGTTCCGAGGCACTTCTCCGGGTCTGTGAGTATGTTTTTCTTTTTACCTCGGGTAGGTTACTAGCCTCACCCGAGAACCTTCCTCCTTTATTCGAGCTTAGGACCAGCAACGTGAACGCTGGGCTACTCGATCCACCCACCGCCACTCAGGCAGAGTTTAATTTAACCCTTTCGCTACCGAATTTTTAATTTGCAAGTTAAAATTTTGCTTTTTGGTACATAGACTTTTCAATTTTTCTACTTTTTTTTCAGAATGGGTACCAATTTAAAAAAATAATATTTTTTTGAGTTTTTGAAAGGTACACGAAAGTGTACGGTGGTAGTGAGAGGCTGCAAAAGAATATGAAAATGCATTTTATTTATTTATTTATAGTGTATTGAACAATCAAAAGAAACATATTTTTATTTGGTATGATATTTTATATAGCAGTTTGAATTCTTGGTGAGGCATAAATGTACCTTACATTTCGAACATATGGTTCGTGATCTCCCAGAACAATTTTCATTTTTACACCTCGATGCGAAGTTCTTGTCGTCTAGCTCAGGTAGGTGATTTATTCCGTCAAAACGAATATCGTCAATAGGTCTTATTTCAGATCTAGGTCAGGGTGAAGATTTAGGCGTTTGTGGTCCCTCATCAGATACAGCAGATGGTCATCCCCGTTTCTTAAGTCCTGATGTTGATGATAAAATCAATGCTTCTCCCACATAAGCTCTGAAGTGTAGTAGGTATAAAATTTGTTTTTTCGGCACACCTAATGCAATAGCCTGGGTCCTATATTCTAACCATGCGTTCACACAGAATAAATCAATTCCGTGCGTGAACATCCTCAGGGTCCTGCCAAAACACAACCATATAAAAATATAGTATCTATCTTTGAAATACATTCAGACTCGAGTACTATTAATATAATGGACAATCAAATAAATGAGGCAATCAAGTTAACAGCAAAATTTTTAGGTATGGAAAAAAACCGTGACAATACTAATCATATGTTCTCAAATTCAAAACCATGGTTTGATAACTTTTGCAAGGACGCAAAGAAAAAGTTAAACATGTCAAAAAAACTATTAAAAAACTCTAACTTTGAACAGAATGCACTAATATCATATAGTGAAATTAAAAAAGAGTACAAACAACTCATTAAAATTAAAAAATTAGCTTACGAAAACGTTACAATAAAAAAATTTAATAATATCAGCAACTCCTCCGAATTTTGGGAACTTCTAAAAACTAGAAAAATTAAAAATAGAGGTCCCACAATTGATACCGTCACAATGATTGAGTTTTACAAAGAGTTTTATGGAACGCATTTACATAGGGATTCACAATATTTTGGCGTTATACACCCTTATCTAGATATAAACTTTTCCACTAATGAAATTTTTAGAGTCTTAAACTCAGCTAAAAATAATAAATCACCCGGGGTAGACAACATTAGCAACGAATTCTTCAAAAACTTTCCTTTGGATTGGATAATACACCTGAAAACATTCTTCAACAAAATTTTAAACGAAGAACAAATACCACCCACATGGTCAGATGTTAAAATGATCCACTTCCACAAAAGTGGCGATATTAAAAACCCTAATAATTACCGTAGTATAGCACTTTTAAATCACAAAACTAAGCTCTTTACCCAATTAATTAATACGAGACTAACTAACTTTGTTGAGAATAATGAAATATTACCAGAGTGCCAAAGCGGCTTCCGCAGAACACGCAACTGTGAAGACAACATATTTGTGCTCTACGCTATAATTAACAATTACCTTCGCCTCCCTTCAAGAAAATTATATACTCTATTTGTAGATTTTAGAAAAGCTTTTGATTCGTTAGACCATCATATACTCTGGGAAAAATTATATTCAAACGGAATAAGTGCAAAAATTACTAGAATACTAAAAATAATATACAAACAAGCAGCACTGTTTATAGAACAAGAAGGTAACAGTTCAGAGAGAGTACAAATAACCCAAGGTGTTTTACAGGGGGACCCGCTCAGCCCACTACTATTCGCGATATTCATTTCCGATATTGATAATTATTTTCAGAACCAAGGCAGTAAGGGAGTTACTCTTGATGAAGGGGATAACATACGGATGTTGTTATACGCTGACGATCTGGTACTGTTTGCAGAGTCGCAAATACAAATGGAAAAGAGCCTGAGGATTTTAGAATCATACTGCAACACATTCAAGCTTCAGGTAAATACAGAAAAAACAAAACTAGTTATATTCCGAAGGAGCCCCAATATTGGAAAACAACCCACGTTTTCATACCTTAACAACCCAATAGAAATCTCAAACACTTATGAATATTTGGGAGTGGTCTTTACTTTCAATGGACTGTTTCTAAATAATTTTAAATCACGAGAACGAAAAGCAAGAATTACTCAAGGTACTGTACTTTCAACTATAAACTCGCAAAAATTATCTTCTCTTCAGTCTATTAAGACTCTGTATAACAATGTCGTCATACCCACTTTCACATATGCCAGTAATATATGGGGTCTGCGTTATCTGGATCAAACTGAGAAAATACAGACGTCTTTTTGGAAAAACCTCCTATTCCTCCAGAGAACTACTGCCGCTTATATAATAAGAGTCGAAGCCAATCTGTGCAGGCTAGAATATTATCTAATAAAACAAGCAATTGAATACTTCATCAGGGTAAAATCTCAAAATCACTCAAGGTACCCCTATAGAGCATTATTTCGATTAATAAAATTATATAACTCTGGATATGGTCATCACAAATACAATTGGTTTGTTCAGTTGATTAATGTTGTCAGTATTTATTGTCCATATAATGCTGGCCTTAACACTGACTGTATCAATGAAAATTTTAAACATATTGTATTAGCCGAACATCTAGCTAAAAACATGCAAAATGATTGGAATAAAATATTACTTAGTATTCACCACCCTACATATAAATTCTTTCTGCAAAATAATAATAATTACAATTATTTAAGTGGACCGTCACCGCTTTATATTAAAAGATTAACAGCCCAACTGCGCACAGCAAATTCACAGTATTTATACCTATATGTGAATAACTCCTCTCATACAATAAAAACCGACCAGATGTGTACAATATGTAACCAGCAGGCCAATGAATGCCTGGAACATATCATATTTGACTGCCCATTGTATGCTGGATTAAGAAATACAGTCATAGGAAGACGAAAGCATTCAGACGATCTAGATTGCCTTCTTAATTCAAACGATCTCTTACTATTGAAGCAATTGCATGGTTTTATCAGCGGAGCAATGAAAATTAGATCATTCATTATTAATGATTAGATATCCACAGTATCTCTACATAAACAATTTATAGTATAGGATTAGTTATGGGAATTATGCGTTGTCTTATATTTTTTTTCTGCTCTTCTCTATTGCTGGACTATTATGTGCTGTACGCTGTCTTTAAAAACATGTAAATTTTATGTCATTGTTTCTTGTAATACCTTTTATCTATCATGTTAGTTTAGGAGTATATATGTATTTTATATTTACTATATAACCGACTCCTTGTTCATGTACTTTGTATAAAAGAACAATAAACTATTCTATTCTATTCTATTCTATTCTAACATCCTCAGGGTCCTCTTCTTAGATCGTATAAATGACCTATAAATAGTTACCAGGAAATCGAGCTTATCAATACCTCCCATATTCAAATTATACTGCTGAATTACTTGTGGTCGTGATACATGCACATATTCTTTTTGTTTCTTGTCTCACCTTTTCCACCTATCTGCTTCGCCAATTTCCATATAATTGGAAGCCATAGTTACAGCTTTGTTGTCGAACCATTTGGTGAGAATAACTTCTCCGTCATTACTAATGAGTTCTTCGGATGTCCCACGACATTTTGTTTGGAACACTTTATCTGATGAAAACGGAGGTGCTTTGAAACGGTCTAACCGTGCTGTTCCGGATGCCCAAATTTGTTTCTGTCTCAAAAATTGAAGAAGTTGATAACTTGAGAAATAGTTATCATAATATAGTTGCACATTTTGTTCTGAAATTCTTTCTGCCAACTTCCACACCACTGCAGCACCTAATCCCAAATGCTTCTTGAAAGTTTTGTCTAACTAGGTTGTAGACCCTTGATATAATAAAAAGTCATACAGCAGGCCGCTGGCGCCACAAAGTGCAAAGATCTTGATGCCCTAAGGACACGGTTTCCCTTTTACGTATTGTTTCACATCAATCTTACCTTTGAGAGGCACCATCTGTTCATCTACACATAGACACTTTTCTAAAGGAAGTTTCAAACATTTCTTCCGAATAGAATTGAAAAGGGACAGGACTTTCCAAAAACGGTCGTTATTATTAGGCTTTTCCATCGTATTTACAAA
The DNA here is from genome assembly GCA_963921935.1 of Galeruca laticollis. Classification (NCBI taxonomy): domain Eukaryota; kingdom Metazoa; phylum Arthropoda; class Insecta; order Coleoptera; family Chrysomelidae; genus Galeruca; species Galeruca laticollis. The sequence continues at coordinate 115,795,435 of OY998182.1, read as the reverse complement.
ATGGAGATGCCTCAATTTATAGAAATTATTACGGGAAATACTATTGGCTATGATGGGAACCTGTAACCTAGCCTCCCAATAATTCTGTACCCTGGGGTAGCGGATATTACCCATCAATATGTGTATACCTATGAATACCTTCATCTCAGATGCATTTGTCGTCTGAAATCGGGATCCTTGCTGAACTGCATACAGGTTTGTGTTTTCAACCATGCAATCAATTAGTTCACTTGTAAAATACTGATAAAAAAATTGTGTAGGGCTTTCCAAATCTACAACTTCTGGAATTGTATGCGTATGCGTATAAACACCACCTTGTAATTGGTGGTGTTTGATATGTGACATTTTTCATCCATTTTATATCTGCTTTTCTTGTCAAATTATTTGCAGTGAAAAACTCTTCCCCTATTACACCTTTCACTGTAGCAGTACATGACTTACTGGTACCAGCTTTCACCGTGTCCAATGTAGGAAGTATAGATGTAGCTTCAATTTCAACATGATTTGAAATATCCAACTGCTCTATTTCTTCATGATTTTCGTCCTCTGAAAGTGAAATATCACTAGCATTTTCATTATTTTGCCATCCATCGTCCTCAAAATCACCTGCGTTGTCAAAATCTTCTATATCTGACAATGCATCTATATACTCCAGCAGTTGCGCTTCCGTAAGAGGTTTATTTCCTGTCATACTAGAGTCTAAAGCTGATAAAAAAATAAATAAATCAACCAAAAGAATCTTTTGAGGTTAGGCATACCTTACAGTACTTTACTACTGCAGTGCACAATTGTGTACACAACTTCAAAGTAACCAATATCAAAGTCTATCAATCAAATTGTCTTTATCTCACTCTGAACGTGAAAAACCAGCTCTCATTAACGAAATATAAAATTGACAACTAAAAAGACCACTCTGATAAGTCAAATGAAATATATCTAGCGACCTCTGCATACGTCTTCACTAGCAACCAGTTACTACTCCATTTCATTCCAATTCACATTTATCGTTTGTCGGTTCAGATGGCACTGTACGTCCTTGAGTGATCCCTAACTCCTACACGAATGTGGACATTGGGAGCAAATGTACAAAATTATTGTAGCATTGAAAGCGCTGTACACAAATATGTACGTAGGTAGCTAAACGGTTAAATACTATAATAGAAATTGCCGGCTTCAGTTGACGAAATGGCCATTTTCAAAATTAAGATATGCTTAAATGTTTTTTTGCGTGTCAATACTTGTTATTAGATACTGGTGTGTTTTTTAGGCTTTTATGATAATTGTCAAATTGCTCTCGACTACGCGATTTTTGCCAAAAGCGGAAATTTTATAACCGCTATGTGCAAGAATCATGAGCTATACAGTAGGACTTCTTCCTTCCTATTTCATGTATTAAATACATAAAATAGGAAGGAATAAAGTAATAAACAGTAACGGAGAAACAGGATGAGTAATTATTGACGTCTCTAAGTTGGATAAACGAATAAAGGAAATATATTTCATATAGGAGCACACATAAAACTAGTTTGTTATTATTGAAAATTTAGTCCAAGATTTCAATATGTTAACCGGCTTTGAAATCTCAAAATATATTAGTTACTGTTTATATGTGATATTAGTTTCTGTTTATATGTGAGTAAATCTACTTTATAACTTTATTCAAGTCGTATTTGTTAATTTTACTGAAATACTTAGAAGTATTTCAAAAACACTTCACATTTATTTGTAATAGCGTTATAAAAATATTTTAATTACTTTTTTTGTAGTTACGAAATATGTACGGATTTCAGGTAACATAACAAGACATTCGAGTAAAAAATATTTTTATTTTTCACGTATAGTAACAACCGTGACTAGATTAGATTTGTAAAGATTTGTTTAAACGGAGATGTCGTCGAGCGTTCTTCACCACTGCAACCCTATCGGAATTAGGGATAACTTGAAGGAGAATCTAGAAACCAATAATGAGGAAGAAAGATTTTTATGCAAGCTACGATCAGATGCGGAGGAAAATATTAAAAAGACACAGCATGCCAATGAGAAATATTACTATGCTAAGCATAAGGAGAGACAAAAATTTAAACTAGGACAGTATGAGATGGTAGGCAATTTTGACAATACCGCAGGAGCATCAAAGAAACTGATACCAATGTTTAGAGGACCTTATACGAAGTAGTAAAAGTACTGTCTGAGGATAGGTATGTTGCTTCCAAAACACTCAAATTCCTTATGAAGGCATAATAGACAGTAATAGGATGAAACCATATAACTCATAAAACTAAGTACACCTATGTATAAGTCAAAAAGTAATTAGTTATGTTATGAATGGGGCCCTTTAAGTCTATAACCCTTATGTTTAATGCGCTGAGCTTAGTCAATGGATTATGTAGTATCGAGGTTATTATGCCATACCATCACATCAAGTACCTTACTGATTTTTTCAAGTCCAATTATGGTACAATTTAGGCGGATCCAGAATACAATGTTTAATTTTTAGATACATTTGATGTGAGTAGGATAGACAATAATTATGTTGAAAATTGTGTTAATTCTATAGAACATATTATGTTATGTTTTACGTTCAAAAGCTTATGTTGAAATATTTATTATTATGTCACTTTTATGTTTATTAAGAATCTTGAAAATTATGGATCCTAAATTTATGTTAATTTGAAATTAGTATTGTCTGTTATATATCTATTCACTGTGTTTGTATGTTTTGTAAACTTATGTTGATTTTCATCCGATTGAGGACAATCTGTAGAGTCAGGACGGCCGAACTGTAGACATAGACACTAACGTTTATAATTTTAAACTTCGCGCCGCTTCTACTCTTCTTTCACTTAGGTGATATTTTTGCGATCTAGCGTCTTTAAGCGGATTAAAGCGATTCATTTTCGCGAATAAGTCATGACGTCACGCTTAAAAACGCTTGAAGCGGAAACTGGCGTGGTCGAGAGTGCGTCAGAAAACTTTGAAGCGGTTCCGCTGTTGTTGATAGCATTGACAGAATAAATTGGTAGAGAGTGGACCAATAGTGTGGCTGTTTTTTCTTTGTTATTAGTAGGCAACAATTTGAATTTATCAACAAACTCATATATAACAAAAAATTTGTTTGAACATTATTTTTCCCAAACATTTATATCTCTGCGGGGTCGTTGCGAGGTACCGTGTCTTTAGACATTCGAAATAAAATATAAAAGTCATAATTTAGATAACGGCTTATCTATTTTTCCTCATAAATCGACCTAATGTGATGGTCTTTTAGAATTGAAAAATTCATTTTCAAACTTTTTATTCTTCTTAAGAGCTGATTTCTCATTAAAAGGCCCACCGAAAAAGCTGTATCCTCAATGAGCAGCACCATTAAGTATCTCCTCCTTTTCATTCTAAATTCTAAGATCGCACATTTTAACAAAAGCAATATTATTTTATTTAGGTATATTAATATTGTTTTGCTTACTACAGACTACAGATTCACAATTTCAGAAACAAAAAATAAACGTAAAGTATGTATGTGCCATGAGAGAAATGTCATTGTCATATGCCAGAAAATATCGCTAGATATTTCCATTTTAGCGAGGTTAAGCACGAAGTCGCCGTTATGACGTCACGCTTAAGCGACACTGTTAATCCGCTAGATCGCAAAAATATCACTTTACTTCCCGGTGGCTGGCTGAACGAGGCCATCTTTGCTCTCTGAGGCCACCAGCAGCAGTTTCACAATGTCATCGTTGGGGTTAACATGTGTTTTTTTTAAATGAATAAAATGTGTTAAAATATTATTGGAATTAAGTGCCCAGGACTATAGATGTGGTAATCCGAAAGTGACTGCTGAAAATGAAAACAGGAGTTGTTTTGTCTGTGGGCATCTCAAACAAGAAGTTTACCTCCCGATCCTCCTCTATTTTCCAGCTCATGGCCATTTGTTGTTCTATAATTAGACTTTGGCATTGTTTGAGTATGTACAGTACCATCTTTATGTCTCCCTGTATGTAGATATGTAGAGGCGGCAGATTTAGCAACACCTCTAAGGCTAAAGTGGGGGTTGTTTTCATGGCCCCCGTTATGCATGCGCATGCCAGCCTTTGAACACATTGAAGTTGTCTGATTGCTTTGCGCCTCAGGCAGCCGAACCATAGGTTATGAAAGGTATTATTACCTTTTTATATAGCCATGAGTTGATTCCCCAGATTTTTCCATACAGTATCTCTCAAGGGTAATTATTGTCTGTTGGATCACCTTGTTGAGATGTGGACCCCAGGTCAGCTTTTGGTTAAAAGTGACTCCCAAGTACTTGACTTCTTTTGAGAAGGGGATTTCCACCCTGTTAATCTCAGTCTTCTCAGTTCTCTTTTTTTGCGAAGGGACAATAACGGTTTTCTGCGGATTAACCGGTAGACTTTCTTCCCTGCACTGTTTGTCTACTATGTTCACTGCGTTTTGCGTTTTTTCTGAAACATATTTTAGGTTCCAGAAATATTCCAATTCTTTATTATAGCTCACTTTCGATAATATAGACTTTACATTTTATCACTAGATTTTGCTATAGGTTAGTTTCACTGATATTTTTTCCACTTTTTACTGCATATTTCTGCTTGACAAAAATTGTAACAAACTCACTAAATAATCACTTACACTAGTAGCTATCTGTAATTTTTTTTCTTAATTTTATTCGATACTAAATTTACGGTATGTAGTCGAGGCAATGAAGCACTAACAAGGCCAAAGATAGGAAATCTTTTAGGATAGGACGCATTGGAATGCGGTTTTTTGCATTCGCTTGCAACAATTATTTATATCATGCGTACCTACTTTGTACCTATTACAAACCGGAAGTTGCATTGCTGCAGCCAAAAATGCATTAAAGAAATGCATCTTTTGAGAGGCCTTTTGGCAAATTTAATAACTTCGTAAAAAAGAGTTAGAATTGGCTCAAGTCGGGTACCCGGGGGTTTTAGAGGTCGCTGGTCACGATTATGATGTTCAAATTGACCCTGGAGCTCAGGAACGCCGACGAACGTCATCTCCGGGGACTATCCCGAACTTTATGAGAGAGACGAGAGAAACTTGTCACCCGGGGTTTTTTTGTGTCGCTGAATTCGAAGATACCATCGGCGAACACCCCACGGACACCTGGTGGGCCCCAACCTGGACGCGGTCTTCATCTTCGAGATTTTTTCTAGAAATATCGACAATAACGAACCGAAAATCGTAATGGGGGCTTTTTGTGTACGCTGAATCCGAATTTTATGTTGAAAACGACCACCCGAACAGCTGGTACGCCCTAACCTGGCCCTGAACGTCATCCCCGAGGGTTTTCCAGACATTATTTGAAAAAAACTACCCAAAAATCGTTACGGGTTTTTTTTGGCTCGCTGAAATCAAATATGGCACCGGCCAACACCCCACGGACACCTGGTGCACCCTAACCTGGCTTTGAACATCATCCCCGAGCGTTTTCCAGACACAATCGAAAAAGACCAACCAAAAATCGTTACTGGGGGTTTTTCGGGTCGCTGAATTCAAATATGGCACCGACGAACACCACACGGACACCTGGTGCGCCCTACCCTGGCTCTGAACGTCATCCCCGAGGGGTTTCCAGACACAATTAAAAAAGACCAACCAAAAATCGTCCCATAATTTCAAACATTCATTCATGGGTAACTCTCCCCCGGGGCCCTCAAAAAAAGTGATTCAGTCCTGTCGAAACGACGAGAATAATCTCCGGCTGGATCTCCGAACCTTGCCGAGCGGCCTTTCACTTTTCTCCCATCGCTCAAAACGTTTCAGTGTAAGTACACAAGTATACTGATGTCAGTGGGTGATGAAGAAAATGAAGAGACTAACGATGTGTCACTTGATGGAGAATTTGACATTTAGTAACGTATTTGAAAATCGAGGATATTGATTGATAATGTTACGTGGAGTAACGGGTGGATTATATTTCATTTGAGTTCAATAAAAAGTTTATAAATGTTAATTACATAAACATTGAATTTCTATTCATTCTCTTCCTTTCCTCCATACATATTTTCACTAGAAACAACAATTCCATGTAGTTATTACAGTACATTGCCGTCAATCGCTTAAACATCAGCTTTAGTTGACATTCATGGGAATGACATCGATGTCGAGGTAATAGTTTCAGTGCACCAGGTATCCGTGGGGTGTTCACCGATGCCATATTTGAATTCAGCGTACTAAGAAACCCCCCGTAACATTTTTTGGGTGGTTTTTTTTCAATTGTGTCTGGAAAACCCTCGGGGATGACACTCAGGGCCAGGTTAGGGCGCACCAGGTATTCGGGTGGTCGTTTTTAATGTAAAACGGATTCAGCGCACACAAAAAGCCCCCATAACGATTTTCGGTTTGGTCCCACCATGTGTCCGTGGGGTATTAGCCGATGGTATATTCGAATTCAGCGACCCGAAAAACCCCCAGTAACGATTTTTGGTTGGTCTTTTTTAATTGTGTCTGGAAAACCCTCGGAGATCACGTTCAGAGCCATGTTAGGGTGCACCAGGTGTCCGTGGGGTCAATTTGAACATCATAATCGTGATCAGCGACCTCAAAAACCCCCGGGTACTCGACTTGAGCCAATTCTGACCCTTATTTACGAAGTTATTAAATTTGCGAAAAAGCCTCTCAAAAAATGCATTTTCTGCATGCATTTTTGGCTGCTGCAATGCAACTTCCGGTTTGTAATAGGTACAAAGTCGGTACGAATGGTATAAATAATTTTTGCAAGCGAATGCAAAAAACCGCATTCCGATACGTTCTATCCTAAAAGATTTCCTATCATAATGCTTCATTGCCTTCCTTTCTTACTTATAATCATGAATCGCCATTTATATTTCTGACCTGGCAATTAAAAGACAAATCATGATGGTATGATTGATGGTACTTATTTTGATCAAAATATTCTCCAAGATAAATAATAAACTTTTGTATGTGGTTGTACCAATTTTCGAAGGAGTCATTCATCCAGTTCTTGTTTCTTATCACAAATATGTAGTACTTCTAGTTTTGTATTCTTCTTTCTCAGCCACTTCTTATCCACTCCTGGACGTAAGCCTCTTTCATATTTCTCCATGCTGTCCTGTCCTGTGCTTGTTGAAACCATCTGTTTCCGGCCTGTCTTTTGATATCATCAAGCCATCTTCTCTGTGGTCTTCCTGTGCTTCGCCTTGTTTGTCTTGGTCGCCAGTACGTTAGTTTGGTTGTCCATTTAGCTTGATCCTGCCGGGCCACATGCCCTACCCATTGCCATTTCAGCTCCGCAGTACGCTTTATTATATCCATGACTTTAGTCCTTTGTCGGATATCTTCATTCCTTTTTCTGTCTCTGAGAGTAATTCCGAGCATCGCTCGTTCCATCGCTCTTTGCATCACTCTTAATTGATTTGCTGTCCTCCCTGTCATTGCCATTGTTTCCAGTCCATAGGTCGCTATCGGTAGTATACAGGTATCGAAAACTTTTCGTTTAAAACGAAAAGTTTTGTATTAGGTGTCAATAAATGTTTGGTGTCATCTAGATGTTTTGCGTAGTGGGATTTCTCTGGTGGTTTTAATCTGCATGCTCGTAAGTGTTCACTGTATCTAATTTCAAAATTTCTAAGAATTTGTCCCAAATAGACAGCGTTACAGTCTGGACATGTAAGTTTATATATATCAGACTTCATTAATGGGGATATTTTTACATTTAACAATTTTGTACTCATGTGTGATGCCTACCTGATATTTAATATTTTTTTGGTTAGAGCAAGAAGTGATTGACTTAATATATATGAACAGAAAAAAGAAATTTAATTTAAATAATTTTCTTTATGAGAAATTGCCAATTTAATCAAAAATATTGAATCGTCAAAGGTTAAACATCAAACAAAAAATGACATTTCAGTTTCAAATCCAATTAAAAAGAAAGTAGAAAATAATCACACAATTTCAAAAGTAGACAAAGATAATTCCACTGATATTTTGAAAACTGAATATTATAAATCCAAAATAAATAAATTTATAGAATCTTACTATGTACAAATTCTTAGAGCAGACCCAACTAAAAAGTTTTCTAATAATGTAAGTGAGATAATAATTCAAATTATCTTTTAAAGGAGTTTGAAGTTTGGTGGTGGCGTTCTGACATGAGTGCCCTGGCCTGAATCCGAATTGAAATGCCGGAATTATATTGTTTTCGGTACAGAAGTCCCAGATGATCTCTTTTAACAAACGTTCAAATATTTTACCTAGGACGCTGATTAATGAAATCGGGCGGTGGTATTCAGGTTTTGTAGGGTCTTTGCCGGGTTTGGGGATGAGAACTACGTTGGCTGATTTCCAACAACGAGGGAAGTAAGACAATGCCAGACGTTCAGCAAGGCACAGAGAGGAGAGAAAATGCCTTCTCGCAGGTTTTTAAGTGCCTGTCTCGAGATTCCGTCGTGCCCTAAGGCACTCTTTCTCCCCGCTCGGCACGTCTGCTGGGAGGTATGCTTCGATGGCAAAGTCCCTGAGAAATGTTGGGTTGTCAGGTGGTGTAAAGACAGTTTGTAGGTTATTTTTGAAGGCGGTGGCTTTGTCTTCGGGGGTGTGGATCTTCTGCCCTTGCACTTCGAGATGTGATTCCACCTTCCTCTTAATGTCGACAAGGCGGTAGAATTTTTGCCAAAACACCCGCCCTTGTCTGAAGTCCAGTCCGGCTATATCGGCCTTCCATTTTCTCTGCTTTTCAGCATTGATTTCGTACCGCACTTGGGCGTTTAGACGGTTCCCTTGTGTTTTGACAGCGGAATCTCGAGTGCGGACGTATAACCTAGATAACTGTCTTTTCTGACGGATTTTGAGAAGAATTCGTTGCGGAAGAGCGTGATAGTTGGTGTTTATGATGGTGAGAGGTACGGCGATGTTTTATGCATCGATTAGGAGAGATTGGATTCCTCTGCGTGATTATCTATGTCATCAGTCGTCTGATGAATGATGGGTTGTGGTAAGTTAGAGGAGACGTGGTTTGCGAAGGAATCCCAATCGGCTTTTTTGACGGTGGTGGTATTGGATTATGTAAAGAGGTGTTGACCAGTAGTGGGGCATTGTCGGAAGTGATGGGGTCGCCTATAAAGCATTCGTCGTACAAGCGGGTTAATAACCTGTCAGTGCAGATTATGTAATCGACTATGGAAGCGCCGAGGTGACTTACAATGGTTGGATTATTATTTTTAATCCGAGAGATGGGAACTGGTAGTAGCGTTGTTGCAATTCTGAGGTTATAATATTAGGGGTCGGTTAATTTATTTGAAGAAGTAGTGTCATCTTACGTTATACACAAAAAAACTATCAGGTTTAGTCGTGCTATTGCTCTTAAATACGTTGACCACTTTATTATCCCATAAGTTCAGTGGCTAAAATTTGTCAATACTTGATAAAATTAAGGAATATTTTTTAATTACCTCATTTTTCTTCAGCTACCGTTACATTCCAACAAGTGCATAAATTCATAGATGAAGACGACGAAGATGATGAAGAAAACAATGAAGAGAGATTCAATGAGACTGATTTATTGTTCCTTAAAGAACTTATAGATAGCCCGATTCTCTATTCGTTAGTAAGGGTGAGTATTATTATTATTGGCAGTTTTCAAATTCATGCGATGTCAATTTTTCAGTTTGCAGTTTGCAAAATTGACACCGCCAAAGTTTATTAGCCACTTTTTACGTCTTTATTAAGCTCTAAAATCGGTCTAATTTCAAATTATGGTGGTGCTCAAATAGCCTAGTGTTGTTTGTCTAAAATAAAAATACTTTAGGAACAACACTGCGAAGGAAATTACAAAAAATTATTGTTAGATAGTTACAACAAATATTCCAGGTCAGAACTGGTCAACATTAAAGATTTTTTCAAAACAGATCCAAACACAAAATTAATTGTTTCCTTTATATATCGGGATATTTTCAAACTTTATGTCGAAGAATATTCATAAATTTATTTGAGATATTCTTCAATAAAAAATGGTTCAATAAGGACATAACCAATTAACCTTTCTACATGAAAGTAGGTATATTCAATTAATACCTAAAAAATCAGAAAGAATATAAGGAAGTATATCAAAATATATAATAAAAAAACTTGAACATTCATACAACCAAGGATGTTGTATCAGTAAAACAATGTAAAACAATATTTTCTAAAATGTTCTCATTTTCCATTTATGCAGCAGTTTGCTTCAAATATAAGCTGTGTAATGTTGGTTGCTTGCATCTTAATACATTAAGGTGTATTTAAAAAAAATATGTAGACATGAGGACATAGATTGAACTTTTGTCAACTTGGATGAAGAAAAAATATATAGTAGATCAGGTTAATTTGAGAATATTTGAACATACAGGGCAGTGATAATTTCCCACTTTTTTAAGCTCGTTCCTCGAGTGGTTATGTATTAGAGTGAAATTCTCAGAAGAGTAGTTATTAAGTGTAAGATATGAAATACGTTTACATATTATGTGTAAGTATTTCATATTTCCAAGAACATATTTCTTCTTAATTTTTAATTTTCCCAGAATATCAAGAGCATAATTCTTGGTGAAACGTTCATCTTTAGTTCAATGTTTTTGTTTATAATATAACTACATGAATTTGTATTGGTTCTTAACGGAATATTTCTTCTCATTTTGACTGATAACATATTATATATTATTTTAATAAATTCAAAACTTTATAGCATAGACATCCCTTAACTAAATGGTATTATTATTCTTTGATAGTTTGACAGAAAATTGTATTACTTAATATTGAACCATTGCTGAATGTATTAAAGTGGAATTATCAAAGACGTTGTAATGTCTTTGGGAATTATTCACATTTGAAAACTCAGCAGTAGCAAATATATTTAATTCTATTTAGTCTTCTGGTCTGCATTTCTGAATGGGATGCCTCAAATCGAATCGCAAAAATTAAATGTTTTCACTGTTTAAAAAGAAAAGATTTGTTTCTCTTCTCACGGCCCCACTAAGACACATCACTGTTAATTAGAACTTAACAGTGAATGGTAGACTTGGAATTCATGCACCTACTCTAAAAATTATTTCCGCTATACTCGTAGGTATGAGATAAGGTTTCTTTAGGAGGAGAAAGAGGATCTAGGAATTTTCTTCGAAAGCAATTCTTCGAAAACAATTCTTCGAAAACAATTCTTCGAAAACAATTCTTCGGAAAACAATTCTTCGGTAATGCGATTCTTCGAATACCATATTCTTCGAATAAACAATTCTTCGACAGCTTTATTATTTGGATTTACTAAAATCTGGGATAAGTTTTCATTAGACAATAATCAATATTTCTCGCATGATATATAAACGTATGATGCGGAACATACTAATAATAAATGAGAATTATAAGGTCATTTTCTTTTTTGAGAATACCTAGGAACTGTAAATAAAACACTACTTTTTTTATTTGATATAATTATGTCAACATTTTATTAATAAATTACAGTAAAAGTTTACAGTACAGTAAAAGGTTACAGTAAAAATTACAGATAAATGACATAAATACATACTATCAAATACCAAGGTAAGAAAAATATTATAGATTAATATGATATGTTGTGAGCTAAACCTCTAATGTATTCTATTATATTATTTTTATCATTCTGATTTACAAGAGTTTTGATTCGTTGATTACAATCTTTGTACTTCTTTCTTGGTGTTTGTGGTTCAAATCCGCTTAAATATTGTTCTACACGAAGTTCATTTAGACTTTGCTCATTTTTTATACATTTTATAAATTTCCCCAAGTTGGGGTGAACTGCTGATACTTGTGTTTCAAAACTTCGATGCCATCCTTCTACCGAATTATTTGTTCTCGGTAAATCATCCAAAACTGTTTGATATAGATTCCACAATTCGTATGTATATTGTGGTGGTTTTCGCTGTTTTCGATTTGGTCGCCCAATCCACGTATCTTCAAAATAATTAATAACACTTTCGGCTTCTGACGGAAATATTTCACTATCATATAATTGTTCAAAAGCCATAACTATATCATCCACTGGGACAAAAGCAATAGCACACAACATTTTTAGTTTGAAAGCAAATTCACTGTCAGTCTCAGTGTTTTTTTAATCCATTCCTTTGAATCATTCGAAAAATGCATTGACTGAAGTGGAAAAAACATCCTCTTTTTCTACAACTTGGAAAAGCACTATTGCAGGCATTAATCAATGCTTTTTCGAAGTCAGTGGTAATCGTTGCAGGCACTAAAGATGATTTCAAATTTTTAACTTCTTGAAAAAATTGATCATAAATTCGTTCTGATTTTTTTGGTAAGAGTGCATAAACTAAAGGTACCGATAAATTGTGTTGCAGTCCGTGAACGGTTAGTAATTGTTGGAATAATAACGGCACGGTTTTAAATGTGCCATCAATATAACAATGCTTACTGTTAGACAATAATTGGAGATTTTGTTCTGTAGTAAAAATTAATATTCTCTCGTCCACTGGACCGGCATCATATAGCAAAAAATTTTCATTTTTGTAGGTTTTCGTATATTCCTCCAAAAATATTATTTCGCTTCTATTAGTAGGAAGAGCTGGTCCTTGTAGATTTTTTTGTCTGATATTGCAAATACTCCGTTTCATACTGCTAACACTTGGAAGCTTGGGAGCTGCCGTTATGGAACATGTAGTCGAAGCAATTGATATAATTCTGTGCGGAGGATCATTACTTATTTTCGAGTTGATTCGAATTTTTTCGTACACTTTGGTCGCTTCCACCTCTGAGGCGTCAGCAATATGATTATGTTCTTTTGTTATTTTACTGATTTTATCGTCGACAGTAATTATTCTCGCTGGACAGTTTGTTTTTCTTTTTTCAAAAAATGCGCACTTCCAATACACTTTTTCACCTTTTTCAACATCTTTGAAATAAAAATGTCCCTCGAACAACAATTTACGTTTTCCTTTTTCTGAACAAACAAATTCTGCATCCATATTTACTTGCACAGGGTTAAATTAAAACTAATTTTATTTTATGGAAAACAATCCCTTTTATACCCACTCAGGTCAGTTGCAAACTTGGGATTAGATAAATTATACCTGATTTATATCACAAACAAATTCTGCATCCATATTTACTTGCACAGGGTTAAATTAAAACTAATTTCCAAGGGATTATCGTCAGTTGCAAGCTTGGGATTAGATAAATTATACCTGATTTATATCTCTGAACAAAGTCATTCCTTTTGGATACTTCGAAGAATTGTTATTCGAAGAATTATTAGTCGAAGAATTGTTTATTCGAAGAATTGCATTTTCGAAGAATTGATTTTCGAAGAATTGTTTTCGAAGAATTGTTTTCGAAGAATTGCTTTCGAAGAATTTTCCGGATACCGGAGAAAGAAGTCTATGTTTAGATATCCGTAGCCTGGGCTCCAGAAATCAAACATAAATCTCTCCAAAGTCTCAGAATGGCCACTCAGTCAGGTATTAGTTGAATAAGTCATAGCAGCCAACCTTGACTGAAGAATTCCTTGCTTCTGGCATTAAAATATATAATATTTGTAGACGCAGCTGAATTTCGACTATACACCGTCGACTCTGGTCGCATAGGACTTATTTTCCTTGTTTACGGTTATTTTGTAAAACTGATTATCATATTGCTAAGTTACAAAATACCGTATTTTTACTTAATTCATTCATGTAACATTTAAATCTTCTACACCCTCTCTTACTTATAAGCTATATTCGTTTACCAAAACTTTGCTTTCTAAGATTATTTGATATTTTTAGAATAAATGACTTTTATCGCCAACCGTCAGTAAAGCCGTACATCTTCAGAGTGATTTCCGGAAGTAAACAAACACTTTATTTTATCGGCAAGTAATAGTTATTTATGTAATAAGGATCATTTTTGGCCGATTCTGGAGCTGATCTGTGTAACGTTAAATGCTATGGCGGATGGAAAAGTAATACTATTGCTGAAGGTTACATCGAAAATTCGAAACAACAACCAAACAGGATTGCAAGTTTACCATAAGAATCAATTACTGATGTTAAAACTCTAGAATCCCTTGGAATTAATATTGCAAATTTTAGTAATTGCTCTTTTACCATTTATAATAAATAGTTTTGTTATAAAGCAAAACCTGTCTTAATGAGGTTTTATTCAACTAAAATACAAGTATCATTTTGAGTAAACAATTCACATAAACTGTAATGAGTAACTGTCAAATAAAAAAACATGATCTAATCAACACTGATAACTATATCACTGCTAACTATATCACTCTCCCCCACTTTATTTTGAAACATAATCTATCAAATAGTCAGGACGTCTTGTTGGACGAGACGATCTTCGAAAGGTCTTAGTTGGTTGGTATTGTGGAGGGTCGATCGGTTGAGATAAGAAGTCCACTTGGTGTTGGTTCTCTGCTCCTTCTTCTTCCGGGGTTGATACAGGTTCTGGTGGGGTAGATATAGATCCTCGAGGGGTTGATACAGATTCTCGTGGGGTGGATATAGATTCAGGAGAGTCTAAATTAGTTTCGTTCTGTGCTTGAGGACTGTCTGCTTGATTTTCATCTTCTTGTTCTTCGCCTAGAGGAGACTGCATTGATGATTTCCCTGCAGGTGCTAGGTTTCGTAGATTAACAGTTGTTTCCCTGGGAGACGGACCAAGGCGTAATCAGGTTATATTTTTGGAGTGTAGAAATGTCTCGAATTCTCTTGATACAAATGACGTGCCTCTATCGGAATGGATGTACGTGGGATAACCAAATACTGAGAATATTTGTGATAGTGATTGTATGACGGTTTGAGCTGATAGATCGGTGCACGGGATAGCAAAAGGAAATCTAGAATACTCATCAACGACCGTCAACAAATATTTATGAGGAGTACTTGACGGGAGTGGCCCTTTAAAATCAATACTAAGGCGCTCAAAAGGTGATGTAGCTTTAATAAGGCTGTTGGTTTTCTTATTGTAGAATCTTGGTTTTATTTCTGCGCATATTTTGCACTTTGCCGTCATATTTTTGATTTCGTCTAATGCATAGGAAAGATACTGAACTTTAACGTAATGATTCATTCGTGCAATACCAGGATGGCATAGGGAATAATAAATTTCTTCCAATTTAGAGTATGTGTTCGATGTGCAGCAAAATCTAGAAAATGCATCAGCCGCTAGGTTTTCCTTACCGGGCCTGTAAGTTATATCGAAATTGTATGGGGCTAACTCTAATCGCCATCTGGTAAATTTTTCATTCTTTATTTTCCCGGCATGTCTTAAGTCAAACATGTAGGAAACAGATTTTTGGTCAGTTACTAGTTGGAATTTACGTCCGATTATGTAATATCTCCATTTACGGAGAGCTTCCATTATTGCATAAGCTTCCTTTTCAATTGCAGGGTGATTTTGTTCGCTCTTCGATAGCGTCCTCGAAAAGAAAGCAACTGGTCTATGGTTCTGAGTGAGAATAGCTGCTATAGCAACATCAGAGGCATCGGTTTCAACACAGAAAGGAGAGTTTTCTTCTACGTTAACTACAAATGCTTTGAGTATACAGGATCTAATATCATTGAAATCCTTGACTAAAATTGGATCAAGAGGGAAAGTCTTGCATTTAACTAACCTGTGAATTCTGTCAGAAAAATGAGGTATCCACTTGGAATAAGTAGTAAGAAAACATTTCAAGTGCCCGTTGCAATGAAGATTTATTGTGAGGAATTGGGAAATCTAATAATGGTTTTAAACGATCGGGGTCTAGGCGTACGGTGTTATTTTCTATAAGATATCCTAAAAGCTTGATTGATTGCAAATTAAATTCAGATTTTTCTTTATTGATGGTTAAATTGTATTTCTTACATACATCTAAAAACTTTTCTAGGTTTCCGTCATGTTCGGATTGAGTTTTCCCACATACTGTCACGTCATCTAAGTAGGTATGAACTCCTTGAAGACCTTCTTTCGAAATTATTTCATCAATTTTTCTTTGGAAAGCAGCAACGCCGTTGGTTACGCCCATAGGTATTCTTTTAAATTGTCAAAGTTTTCCAGCAGCTTCAAATGCGGTAAACGGCCGGTATTCCTTCCTGATGGGGATTTGATAGTATGCACTTTTCATGTCAATTGTGCAATGAAATTTGTATTTGGCCACACTTGCTTCAAATTTCTCAATTGATGGTAATGGGTATGCGTCTAGCATTGTATATTTGTTGATAGTTTGAGAATAGTCAACGACCATTCTTTTTCTGTGAGTGTCATTTACAATGAGTACTTGAGCTCTCCAAGGGGATAGGCTTTCTTCGATTATTCCGTTTTTCAGGAGACTCTGAACGTGTGACCTAATATAATTTTCGTTATCGTTGGAAAACCTTCTTGATTTAACAGCAATAGGGCGATAATTGGGCGCTAGATGCTCAAAGAGGGACGCTGGCCCAACTTTAGCACATGCTAAAAAGCTACTTACATTCAAAGTTGGTCTGTCGGCGCCAAATTTTACTGACAAATTCGAGTGCTGTTTAAGAATGTCATGTCCGAGAATAATATCTGCACAACAATTTTTGAGGACACTCTGCTTGAATTTAGAATAAGAATGGTTAAGAATTTCCAAATCTCCGTAAGAGTAAGCTTTAACAGGTACCAGTAATGAGGATGAAGCCATACTGACCTTCGATTGTGTCGGGTGCAATTTGATCTTCAGCTTTGCGGCAAACAAGTCACTGATGTAGCTTTCTGTACTTTCGGTGTCGATGAGTGCTTCTGCTGAATATCCGTTAATGGTTAATGTGATTACTGACTTGGAAAGACTAGTCGGTGAAGCCGCTGAAGTTTTAGACTTTCGAGAATTAATGTTTTGAACCGATGCAAAAGTTGGAAAGTTGTCTTCTTCCAAAGAGTCGTCACATTGTTTTGCGGCAGCAGAGGTTTTCGACTTGGATGACCTGCAAACCTTAGAGAAATGTCCTTTTTTATTGCACAATTTGCATATTTCTTCACGTGCAGGGCAAGATGAACGCATATGACGTTTATATCCACAGAAGAAACATTACGACTTGTTGGTTGCAGCAGATGTTAAGGGACTGAATAAGGTTTTCTCATGAGTCTCACTATTTGACGTTGAAGCTAACTGTGGTTGGAGGGTATTAAAAGACTCAGAAAATGTTTGTGCTGATTCGAGGGCACGTGCTTTATTAAATGCCTCTTCTAAATCTAAAGTTTTATTTTCCAACAGTCTTTGTCGGATACTAGGGGTGATTAGCCCATTAATAAAAGCATCTCGAATGTATTCGTCCCTGTACTTCTCAGCGGTCACTGCTTTAAAACCAAAGTCTGCACTTAAAGCTCTTAATGATTGTATATACTGATCTACAGTTTACCCTGACTGTTGACGTCTAGTCATAAGTCTATACCTCGCATACACTTCATTCTTCGGTTTTATATAAAGAGAGTCTAATCTTTCTATAGCCTTAGCATAAGATTTGCAGTCATTGATGAGTCTAAAAATGTTGTGACTCACGTGCTTGTAGAGTAATAGTAATTTGTCAGTTTCTTTAGTAGCAATTGTGTTAACAAAGGTTTCAAAGGTGGTCTTCCAGTGAGTCCATTGGGAAGTGGCACAAGGTGAGGTGTATTCGACTTCAAATCGTTCAGGCTTGAAATACTTGTCCATTGTCTTGATTAGTATTTATTATTATTAGTTGAATGAATTGTTATAAAGCAAAACCTGTCTTAATGAGGTTTTATTCAACTAAAATACAAGTATCATTTTGAGTAAACAATTCACATAAACTGTAATGAGTAACTGTCAAATAAAAAACATGATCTAATCAACACTGATAACTATATCACTGCTACCTATATCAAGTTTAGTACATAGTTATGCATTTTGAATAAACCATGACTTTCACATTAATCAAAAATCGTTTGACAATGTCACACCACTCCCTATTACGACTCGATAATAATTTTCTCGCGATTTCTTTATAACCAATTATGGAAGATAATCAGTGCACCCCACCTGAAATTCAAGAGATGTCATTAGAGACGTCGATGGAACCATTGACAATTCTAATAGACAAAATTTGCACATTTTTAACAAAGATAACAATCCTCCAACGTCTTTAGTTGGAACCCCTTTGATTTCAGGAATTAATTTTTGTAATAGTTCAGGGTGTACACTCACTTTTAATATAACAAAAGTATATTTGTTCTAATCTGTTTGTTTACTTTGTCATAACAAAATTAGATGAGTTATACCTCGATTTTTATATTGTTAATTCTGAGTGTTTGGCGATAAAATTTTGTATGCACCACGTCAGTAAAGTGTATTTATCCTCTGTTATTCACCTCGCTCGCTCGTCTCATAATTTCAGACTCGTCCCATTAAGAATCACTTTACTGTCTTGGTACATAAATAACTATTACATAACTTTAATTCCAATTTAAAATGCATGATTTATACACGTGATATAAATTATTAGTTAACGATTGGTTGAATTACTCATTAGAAATTTTACAATGAATAATGAAAAGCTGTTAAATTATCTCATTAATTCATTTATGATTAAAAGCTATTTTAGTTTCCGTTATAAATCACTTTTGCATTAGATCGATACACTTAAGTTTTATAACTTCGGATTAAATAGGTAGGTAATAACGTTTTAGAGGAATTGGTGCATTAAGAGCTTCGGCAATAAATATCGTCAATAAAACCTCACACCATGTTAATAGCATTAATGAGAAATGGGGTGGCGGGATGGAGAAATATTTAAAAAATAAAATGAATGCAAATTGAATATTTTATTAAACGCAAACTGCAATACTTTTTCTAACAGACTGCGGAAGTTTCAGACTGTATATTTTTGTTCTTGAATTGAATAATATACATAGTTACCGGTGATCGATTAAAAATAGAATCAGATTACATCTTCTATAGCGCCTCTGTTGTACTTTAAGCTTTGTACTTTTTTGTACTTCCCAAATATACGGGGTGGCCAATCGAAAACTTGACATGGGGGATTGGTGTAATACTATCGTAGATGTGGAAAACACTCGAACATATCAATTTTAGTTTCGAGAGGGACATTTTGTTGTCCTCCCCGCAGCACCGTCACTTCAATCTTCGGGCAGTGGAGTTAACAACCCCTAAAATTTGAATAGGGATAGGGGTCCAGTGGCACATCGTTTGAAAGCCCGTTAACTTCTCTAAACAACAGTGTACAGTTTTTTTAGTTGAGATAAACTGTTTGTGATTTTTTTGTTTTAGTTAACCTGTATGATATTTCAGAGATACAAATTGTTGCGTGTCATTAGACAACTCAGTTGTAATTTTTTGCAATCTACCATTTATTTGCGACGATACTGTGAATGCTTTTGCTCAGTTTTTTCTCTGTAGGGGAGAGGTAGCATGAAAGGTAGTATTGAAAAGGACGAGTCAAATAATCGGTAGTTAAAAGAAAAACATCTCGAGGCGACAATATTTCGTTCTGTGGCAATCCCGAAACACAACCATTCGCACCTAACGTCACACTTCTGTCATTTTATAGTAAGCGACGGTATACAAATGTTCGTAATCGTACCCAGAAGTAAATTTTCTTTGTTCGTTAGAAATGCTTTATTAAATGCTGTAAATTGATTAGTATTTTTTTTACCAGTGTTTGTGATCGATTACTTATAGACCAGTGGCTCCCAACCAGTAGGTGTCTACGGACCATTGAGCCTGAAAGTGAATTACCACGGACCACCCATTATATTACATTATTACATATATCTTATCAGTAATAACCAAATTCAAAAGTTATTAAATACAACAATTTATCCAAAACAAACTACTAAGTATTAGTATTAATATTAAGAAACTATTAATACAACAAACAGTAATACAAACATATTAATGGTATTTATCAGAAGGTATGCTACATTTTAATGAAATAAACAATACAACATTTACTTAGACAAAAATAGCAATTGTTATGTTTTCGGTAATAACACTACGTTAAAACAGGAATATATACAGTGTCCGCCATAATGCGCTACATATGGGAAAAATAGTTGTAGTATATAGGAAAATTTAATGTATGCGATCGATCCTGCATGGTCGATAACCTAAAATAACATTTTGACATCAGTCACGTGAACACTGTCATGGCCGCAAATTAGAAAAATTCGATGTGAAAATGAGAAAAGTGAAGTTAGATGTCAAAATATCAAAAAAAGATATTTGGAAAAAGTGATAAGAATGATATTTTAGGAGTACATACGTAATTTGAAGCAAAAACAACAAAAAACAAGAAATTTCGTATTTTCCCCATTGCGGTCTTCTGAAATGATATTGTCCAGTTTCACTGTTGAAAGAGTTCAAGTAACACCATATGTAATGTATAAACGTGAAACTATTCAAAATTAATTAATGAAATCATTCCTAGAGAATCAAATGGAAATATTCGTTGAGCATTTGTAACTTTTATGTAGCAGTAGCCTGTATGCTGTCAATTTGTGAAGTTTAAAATAATTTAGTACTGATCCCACAATTGAAAAGAACCGTTTTTGATATTTTGAATGAATATTCCACTAAATTATTAAAACTCACTAACTACTCATAATAATAATGATAATAAATTGAATTAGTTGACCAACTTATACTATTTTTTGAAATAATATTTAACAGATTACCCACTAGCTTATTACTAATAAATAACTTATAATTTCAAAACACAAATTCAAAATTCTACATGTCCTCCATCTCGTTCCATACATTTCACCGTCCTGAAATTCATTTCTCTTTGAACATTTCGGAGCGTACCTTGGTTAATAGCAAATACGCAATCCTTTATGCATTGTTCTAAATGTGTGACGTCTCCGAAGGGTCTTTCTCGATAAACCTTGTTTTTAAATAGTCGCATAAGAATAAGTCCTGAGGGCTTAGGTCAATGATTTACTGAATACTGACTTATCCAATGCTCACCAAATTCGTTATTTAACCATCTTCTTACTTCTTGAATGAATTGATACACCGTCTTGTTGAAAATAAAGATTGGCTCGCTTTGCCAGTGGGATACCATCCAAAAATTGGGTTAACTCGTTTTCCAACAAAGTTAAATAACGTCTGGCATTAAAGTTTTCTCTAAAGAAAAATGGACCAATAATTTGACAATTCCAAATTCCGCACCATACATTAACCTTGAATCTGTATTGGTCTTTATTTGCTATAAAAAATGGGGGTTTGTGTCTGCCCACCAACGACAGTTTTATGATCTTACTGTTCCATTTGATATGAAAGTAGATTCATCGGAGAATTAAACATTTTCTGTGAAATTTAGATTATCTTCTATCTTTCCTTGATACCAAGCGCAAAAATCAAACCGGGCGTCATGATCAATTTTTTTTGTTTTTTTCGCTCCAAATTTCATAAGTGACCCTAAAATGTAATTCTGATCACTTTTTCCAAATAACTTTTTTCGATATTTTGCTATCTAGCCCCACTTTTCGCAGTTTCATATCAAATTTTTCGAATTTGCCGCCATGACAGTGGCCACGTGACTGAAATCAAAATGAATTTTTAGGTTATCGACCATGCAGGATCGATCGCATATATACTACAACCGGGATAGATGGCAAAGTGCAACTATTTGGCTAGGCGATGACAGATGGCGCTGCCGATACGCCGCCTCGTCATTTAATACCACATGTTAATAAGTAGAAGTGTAGTGTGAGTGTGTCAATAGTGTGTCATAAACGTAAGTTATCAAGCTTATAATTTTCCAAACAGGTTTGAAATTGTTTAGATACATATATAAATGTTTGTATATTTTTAAAGCAGTTAATTTAACAGGTGATTTTAGTAGAGTTTGTTGTGGTAGTTTAAGGTTATGTAATGGGCTATTCATAAATCCGATAGCTCACGTAGTATCTTTGTTGTAGGGTGGGGCATCTAACCCGGTATTTGGGATAGATGGCACACTGTTAGTCGGGTGAGATGCCTCACTATATTTGATACAAAACTATGCAATAAAATTCAAAATCATGCTCATAGTCTGTATGCGATGAATATTTATTGATGTATTGTTTCAGATGCCTACGAAATATATTAGAAAACCAGGTTCCACAAGAGGTTCTTGGTCGGAAGATGCTCTTCAGCGAGCGATAACCGCAGTAAGAAATGGTATGGGAATAAACTTGGCTTCCAGAACTTTTAATATACCATCAAGGACATTACGGCGTCGGGTGCAGAATAATGACGCATCAAAAAAACCCATGGGACCAACAGGAAGTTTAGGAATGGCTAATGAGTTGAAGTTAGTAGCTCACATTAAAAAGCTACAAAAGAGAGGATTTGCTCCCACTCGAGATGATTTGAGGACCATGGCATATGAATTTGCGGCAGAACTTAAATTAAACCATAGGTTTAACCACGAGGAAGAAAAAGCTGGTTACGATTGGTTAAATTTGTTTTTGTTACGCCACCCAGATTTGTGTGTGAGAAAGGCTGAAGGAGTTTCTGTAGCCCGCGCTGAAGGTATGTCCCGTGAAAAAGTCTTGGCTTATTTCCAACTACTACATGAAATTCTAGAAGGAAACAACTTATTCGAGTTACCGGGATCCATATGGAATTTGGACGAATCAGGTCTACAGCTTAATAATAAAGTGGGTTATGTTATAGCCCAAAAAGGATCAAAAGATGTATCCACAATTACATCTGGAGAGAAGGGGGAAACCATAACGGTTATCGCATGTTGCAATGCAGAAGGCACTTTTCTACCCCCAGCTTGTGTGTTTAAAGGCAAGTACAAAAAAGATGAATTGCAAGATGGTATGCCCAACGGATCAAAAATTTACATGAACCAGAAGTCGGCGTATGTGAACTCAGATATTTTTCTGTTGTGGTTGAAAGATCATTTTCTGCCAAGAAAAGGTGTAGGAAAAGCACAGTTGATTGTCGATGGTCATACATCTCACTGCAGTGCCGAAGTATTAGAACTTGCGGAAAGAAATGATATTATTTTATTGTGCTTGCCTAGCCACACTACCCATTACCTTCAGCCTTTAGACCGTGGGGTGTTCAAATCATTAAAACCTGCGTTTAACAAAGCTTGTCACCTTTTTATGAAAACAAATCCAAGCAGAAAAATAACCAGATTGCAATTTGGCAAATTATTGGCCGAAGCATGGACTAAAGCAGCAACTAATGACAATGCAGTTTCTTCATTTAGAGCCACGGGAATTTTTCCGTATAACCCTGAAGCTGTACCAGAACATGCCTATCATGTTTCTGATGCTTCAGCAACTTTTGCAATAGGTGCTCGGCCTATTGAAGATAATGCAATAGGTTCTAATTGTCGATTACCAGAGTCTGAGTCCAATCAATCTTCAGCACTTCAATGTCGATCTTCTAGTCCTCAAGCTAGTTCCTCTTCAGTACCTGATCGTCGATCTAAGGAGCCTCGACCTGGTCCATCTTCAGCACCTGATTCTCAATCTCCTGATCCTCGACCTGGTTCACCATTAGTTCCTCATCAACAGTTACCAAAAATTAGACATTGCTCATCCTCATCATCTGGTCAACCTCCATCTGCTGGAAAAATTCTGGATAATATCTCACCCTTACCTATAATTCCTTTAGCATTAAAAAAGCGAGGTAGAAATGTTGCAACAATATTAACTTCACCAGAAAATATAGAGAAGGCCAAATTATTAAAAGAAAGACTTGCAAAACGTAAAGGTGCAGCAAAAATCAAATCTGTTTTAAAACCAATTAAAAAAGCGAAGAAGACCAAGCCTGAATTGCCTTCCTCTGAGTCAGATGAAGATTTTGAATCCAAAGAAGACAGCGATAGCGACATCAACGAGGAATTTAATGAGAACGAATGTGTTGGATGTTTGGAAGACTACAACAGCACAACTCGTTCAGATGACTGGATCCGTTGCATTAATTGCAATCGGTGGATGCACGAAAATTGCACTAAATTTGAAAATAAGTGTGACTCATGTGGGAAGTTTAGCCGAAAATAATTAAAAGACATTTTTTTGTGTTTTTGTTAACTTTAAGGTTTTATTTTAGTTTGTGCCATATATCCCTTATAAGTCGGGAGAGATGGCAAAGTCGTATTTTTACTAAATAATTATTTTTTCGTTAAATGTGATATAATTTAATTTGTTTGTATTTGTAAAATGCTTAAATAAACTTTGCTTTTACTATTCCGTCATTTGTTTTCGACATAGAGATGTTGCATTTAAAAAAAATTTTTTTTTCGAATTGTAGGGCATCTCACCCGGACTTACCCTGTGTAGTGATTATAATGGTGGACACGATAAAATTAAAGTAATCAAAAGATAAACTATCAGTGAATATATGTTGACCACACGATTGACAATAAATTATATGACATATCACACTGTTACCAACACTACATTCCTCCCGTTTAACAAAAGTACAATATATATCTTATTCTAAAAATCTATTCGCTTTTCGGCGCTCCCTGGTGCTCTGGCATAGTTCTGCTGGTTCTACAGGATAACGGCCTATCTGTTCTGCTTTTCAAGGATTTGCTCCCCACAGGAAACTGTAGGCAATGCTATCTCTCGGGTCGATACATCGGCAGGTGATGCTACCTCTCGGCTCAATGGATCGGTAGATGATACTATCTCTGCTATTGGTATATCGGTTGTAACTGGAGCAGTCATCCTTTTCGTTTCGACCATATTGTAACGAACAGATGTTTGCAAAACTTTTGGCACCTGTAACTTAAGAGGCTGATTAGCAATTAAAGGAGCGCTGTCATTACGTTGTCTTATGTTATCTGCATGTCGTCTTCTCTCCACCTCATCATCCATAATAACTTTGTACGAATATTTATTGGTGCGTTGAGTAATATTTGCAGGTGACTATTCCTTATCTAGCTTGGTACGTACATACACGTCTACCCCATCACTAAACGTGCTCTTATTGAGGTATTTCTTCTCTTCTTCTTGTTAAAGTTATTGACCGTGAACCTGACTGTTTATTTCAATTTATTAACTTTACTAAGGAAAAACTGTAGTAACTTTTAGAAAAATGTCAAACGTCAGTAAATCTGTCATTTTTCGACTGTGTAGGCGACCGTAAAGTTTCATTTTTCCTCCGCCGGAACTTTAGTTTTCACTTTCCCGCCAGCGGAGGGAAAAGTGTTATCATAGCAACATAGATAGAAACAAGGAAACAAGCGTCAACAACTCAAGATTTATTTAACTAAAAACAAAACTTAAACTTTTATTTATCATTCAATTGAATATTGAATTTACAATGCGAAATTGTTGCATTTTGAAAATTAAACCGGCGCAATACCGTTGTAGCATCTTGTTGTTAATTTAGAGTAGCGTTTACAACTGTTGATGTTACCGAGGATTTTAGTGAAGAGGATTCAGTGCAACTTTTGTCAATTTCATCGATATTTTGTCTCAGGTTTAATATTTTGCCAGCTGTGTCATTTTTATTTCGAAGAGATTCTTCTATATAGCCCTCAGTTAATCCAGTTGATTTTCAACCCCCATGTCTCTTCAAAGATTCAATATTTCCTCCACCATCAATCAATAATGTAGCTGAAGTACGCCTCAAGCATTGCCCAGTGTATTCTTCGGGGCTGCTCAATCCCCGAAATGATGCTACTTTCCTAGATGTCCCTGCTATCGTGTGAATTCCCATTACATATCTAAAGCATTTCCCATTTTGATATTTCAAAAAAAATCTCGTTTCCTCCATATTTTTGGGCCTCAATAAAGCGTTACTTCGATATATTTTTAAATATGTTTCTCCGATAATGGTGAAAGAACGAACCTTCCTGGTTTTTGAGTCGGGAATTTTTATAACAATTAAATTTCCTAAATCTTTTATATCATGAGTTGCCATTTTCACCATTTCGTCGCATCTGCATGCAATTAATAAAACAATTAATAAAAAAATATCCTTTGTTAAACCACATATTAATTTAAATTAAACTGTACTTACCTTCATTCCCAGATAAACTGTGTCTGGCGCTTCACATAAAAATCTTTAAAACTGTTCTTTGCTAAATATCCTGGACTTTTTGGGAAAATAACCTTCATTGGTTTTCTTCAGGAAGACCCTGAACTTTAAATATTGACTAATATTCACTGCTTGTTTAATAATTAATTCGGATTTAACCATTGAATACCGAGACCAGAAAGTTGAGGATTTCCACTTATTCTCTTTTAGCAAATAGCTAAAATAAGCTAGAAGGACATTCTCCGAACATTTGCTGACACCTTTTGTATTGCACCATTCAATAAAATGCCGGTGGGCAACAGAATATTTCTCGGCAGATTTTGAGGGTCCGAGGGACGATGCTCCTTCTTTTGTCTCTTGCATAATTTCCGGCGATGTGCATTGCATTTCTATAAATCACTAATTTAGGAACTAATTGGTTGTTATTTAAGTGAACTTACTCGATAAAACTGCTTATCAATTCGGAATTAAAACGCAGCCAGAGACGCAATAATTGTAAAAAATAAATTAATATTGTTGACAGTGTCCACTGACAGCTTTATGTTACATTACTATAGCAACAACCTGTGCCTACTCACCGACACCGGTCTAAACCGCCTTGCGAACCCAATTATGTTTCAAAATTATTACTATCAAAAAGAGACGTTTTTGCATTAATTTTTCGACATTTGAAGAAAAAACAGCATATTTTATTTGGAGGAAAAGTTACTTCTCATGACTTGCTCTCTATTACCAGCCTCACTCCGTTCGGCTGTTAAACACGAGCGCGTCATGAAAAGTATCACTTTTCCTCAATCTAAAATAGTATACTATTAACAAAAAATCGTTTTTGACATCAATCAAATATATCAATCTGACATTTTTTATATTATTTTGTAATCCACCTATCTAAGTAGAGCTTAGAGTATATCAACAAAGTAACTAGCTTCAACACCTTCCCTCATTAAGTACTTTTGATATTCACTAGTCCAACATTTTTCAAAATATAATTTATTCTTGGCTTGAATAATGACTTCGTCAATATATCTGCGAATTGCTGTTCCGAAGCAACCTGCTCTATATCAATACATCCTTCAGTTACCAACTCTCTTACAAAGAAATGCTTGATTTCAATAAGTTTCGTTCTTCGGTGATATTCTGGGTTCTTTGCTAACTTAATAGCAGCTTCATTATCAACTGATTGTGTAGGAACATTTTTTCCTGATAAAGTCTTTTCAACCATATCAGTTCTCTGGCACCTTCATTTGCAGCAACTATTTCTACTTCTGTTGAGAGTGCTACTGATGACTGTCTTTGACTAAGCCAGGAGATTGCACCTCCAGCATATTTACAAATAACCTCTGTAGTTGATCTTCTGGTTGTATGATCTCCTCCATAGTCAGCATCGCTAAACTCTTGAAGATGTTTCAATTTGTTACCAGACTTATAGATAATTCCAATATCGATAGTATTTTTGAGTTATCAAAAAATACGTTTCACACGAATCCCATCATCATGAGATGAATTTTCTAATGTTCTTGAGACAACTTCTACTGCATACGCAATATCTGGTCTTGTTCCTACCATAAGATACATTAGAGCTCCAACTGCTTGCCTATAAGGGAAACTTTCTCCTACTTTTCCAGCTTCTTTCCCTGATTGATCACTTTTAATAATTGGTGTAATCACAGCCTTACAATTTTGTATTCCAGAATGTTTCAACATTCTTTTTGTATAAGTTGCCTGACCCACTGTTACAGAACCGACATTACTAGTGTCAATTTCCAACCCCAAAAAAATAGGTAGCTGGTTTTGCAGTAATTTTACACTCTTTTTCCAAATTATTCATAAATTCATTTTCCAGAATTTCGTTATTCGTGGCCAATAGTCCATCGTCAACATAAAGTGCCAATAGAATCATAGCATGTTCATGTTTCTTGATAAACAAGCATAGATCTACATCACTTGCTTTAAAATTTTGGTTTATAAGAAAATCTACGAATCTTTTATTCCAGCATCTCGGAGCTTGCTTAAGTCCATACAAGCTACGTTTGCAACATCAAACTTTACTAGTACCCTCTTGATACCCCTCCGGTTGTTCCATATATACTTCTTCCTCCAGATATCCATAAAGAAATGCAGTAGAGACATCAAAATGGCTTACATCCATTTTCTCACTAGCAGCCATACTCAACAAAGCTCTTATTGTTCCAGATTTAGCAACAGGACTAAAAGTTTCTCCATAGGATTCATCATATATTTGTAAAAATCCCTTGACTACCAATCTAGCTTTGAATTTATCTGTAGAGCCATCCGCATTAGTTTTAATTTTGTAAACCCATTTACACAAAATTGCTTTCTTCCTGGGTGGTAAATTTTGTAGAATCCATGTTTCATTTTCTTTCAAAGATGCTATTTCTTTATTCATGGCTTCCAGCCACTTGTCTTTATAATTACTATCAATAGCTTCTTGGTAAGTCTGTGGTTCTTTAAGTTCTACAAGTGTCGTATATACCTCCATTACAAAATCTTCAAACTTATTAGGTAATTTTATTTCTCTATGTTTTTTTAATATATTCTCTACTAATTTTGGCTCTTCTTCAATTCTATCTTCTAAATATTCTTCGTTAATTTCTTGACTTTCTGGTAGAATATCGTCTTTAGATCTATCTAAACTCCTTTCATCTTTAGTTTCAGTACTTTTTTTATCTTCAACGGGTGAAAATTCAGTCCATATAGTTGTGAGTACCATACTCCATTCGTTCTTCTGTAGATGCTGAAGAAGATACAAGAACTGGTCTGAGCAATTTACCTTCTATAACATCAGTTGCACCTGGTATTCCTCGTAGTAAAACACACAACTTACATTTCCTTGTATTCCAATTTACTTTACCGTTCAGGAAGCCTATTTGAACTTTCATCGTTTCCATTTTTATCCTTCAAGAATGCTCTTTACAACAGGAACAAAAAAAATCAAATAAATTATTTCTAACTGTTGCGCATTTCTCGGTCCATAACCTGTTAAAGTTATTAACCGTGAACCTGACTGTTTATTTTAATTTATTGACTTTACTGAGGAAAAACTGTAGTAACTTTTAGAAAAATGCTTTTATCAAAGAATCGTTTTTGACATCAATCAATTATATATCAATCTGACATTTTTTATTACTTTATAATCCACCTATCTAAGTAGAGCTTAGAGTATATCAACAAAGTAGCTATAATGTAAAAGCTTCAACATTTCCATCCGTTGCTTAACATTTGGAAACGCTAAGGAATCTCTGACGTTTGGTTTAATGTTGTCCATTAATGTTCGAAGTCCTCTTTCAAATATCATCGCGTTTGGACATTTACCAGTGGTACTATGCGGTGTATTACGATAATGGAAAAATAAGTTATGGAGGTTTTGCATTTGTATCGATGTGGTTAATTGGCTTCCCCTCTTCTTTGAAATTATGTGAAGTAGATTGTCTACCATTGTCGGATACAATAATTCGTGGAAGTTCAAGATTACAAAATATTGTGTCCAGCAATTTCTCAATATATATGCAGAAAAGTGATGGTGCGTTGACAATACCAAAAGGAAGTCTATTGTATTGGAAATATCCCGTATGGGTCGATATCGTCAGATATTTCCGAGAATCTTGATTAACTTCAAACTGCAGGTATGCATCTTTGAGGTCTAGTTTCGTAAATGAGTGTCCTCCAGTCAGCCGTCTACGAAGGTGATCAAAAAGAGATATACCGTATTTTTCTGTACTTAGTACAGGATTTATGGTGCCGCGAAAATCGCCGCAAATTCTTCTTCTTTGTTTGGTACATTTACTGTAGGTGTAGCCCATTCTAATAGTTCTTCATTCGGGTCAACAGGTGATATTATATAGCGCGTTAGCTCTGTTTCGACATTTTTTTGTATGCCGAAATTAATCGGGCGTGTTGCAATATGTTTGGGCTTTGCGTCATACTTAATATGTAGCTTAATAGAATAATTTTTTCTTACCCAGCGATTTGTCGCAAAGTTGTTTATTTTTTTTAATTAGGGTCTTAAGACGTTGTTTGCAGATGTTTATTGTTGAATTCTGGTGTGTTAGTTGACGTTACTGAATAAACGTTACTCGGGAAAGGTATATTAAATGCCTTATACCATGGCAAGCCAAAAAGCATTGGGTTTGCGTCAGGAATAACAACAACTTGTAAACGCCTTGTACAATTATTCAGTGTGACATAAATATCTACTGTTCCTTTCGGGCTTATTTCAAAATTTCCATATGTTTTCAACTTCGGTGGCTTTGACAAATTTGGTTTGCCTAATTTTTTCCACATTTATATATTTATGATTGAGTGTGCTGTGCCACCCATTCCATGGTACACTGTACCTTGTTAAGTTTGAGATTAATACGCTTACTAGATGTTTTTGTTGACAATGCTTTGAAAATTTTATCAATTGGCTCTGATTCAGAACTATTATTTGAATGTGTACTCTCCGTGTCTGATTCTGATTCTGTCATTTTGTGTATTCTTTTTTTATGAATCAAAATAGCTACGTTTTGTTGTAATGTATTCAACATGGTTGGGTTTCTTCTCCAGTCCCCACATTTGTCACTGGGCTTCAAAGTATTCTATGAATGTTTCGGCAGTAATATGGGCATCGTATTCAATGTTTTTTATGATATTGCTCAAAGCGTGTAATAATTGTGTAATTTGTTATTGTTGCTTGTTGTGCAATTCCAAAATTTGTGCAAATTTTGTCGCGTCCTTTTCCCATAATTTGAAAAATATAAAGTTAATTACCCATATTAAGTACAGGCTGGATGTTCAACAATACCAATGAAACTGATTTGTCAACCTTCCATTTTTTCGCTATTACATGTTTTTTTTGTCTTGTCAAGGCTTCTGGAGGTGTGGTTGTAGGTAGATCCTTTCCTAAAAAAGAGCATGTCGTTTCATGAGTTTCCAAAAATCTTTTGGGATCGTCTTGGTTGCCCTGAAGTATGTCAGTTATATCCAGGTTTTCCAGTTTTTCTCTACTGTGGCTTAAATCATTAATTCTCTCCATTATTTCCCTGCCCAAATAGCGAGCTACAACTGCCTTCAGTCCGAATCCACGTCTTGTGTAGTTTGAACGCCTTATAAAGTTATTGCATTCCAAAACGTTGATACTGTCATATTTCAAGGGATGTAGTTTTTTGTGGAAATTCATATTATTCTCATATATCTTCTGATTTTTGCTGATATCATATATCTGTATGGCTCTGAAATAATCAGCGTTTGTGTGTGTTACGTTTCTTTAGCAAAGGTATCTAGCATACTTGCATTTGTTCTATCAAGCTATAGCACTATGATATAATTTCAGGAAAACTGTCATGAGTTCGTGATAGCAGTATAAATCAGCTTTTCAGCCTCCAAGGGTACTTTAAGACGAATGTTTCCTTTGTTTTCATATTTTTCCTTTTCCACTAGATCATTATCAAGATGCAGTTGTTTTGAGGTACTGTCCATTTCATCTAATAATTTCCTATTATTATGGTCCTGCTTCAAAACAGTATAATAGTAATTTAACTTTTTTAGTTTTTCTTTATAGCATTCCCTCCCAATAAACATCATTAAAAATGAACAAAATTATCTGGAGGATCAGCTTATATTTCAAGAATACGGTGCTCATCCGCACTGTTTTCGTCCTGTTCGGTAGTATTTAGATCACTGGATTGGTAGGCGAGGTTCTATCGAATGGCCCCCACGATCACCAGACCTGTCTTCCTTAGATATCTTTCTATGGGGTAATTCGGAAAGCATAATTTATGCTACTTCGCTCGAATAACAAATAAATGTCGTCAAATCACCCCAGAAATGCTCCAAAATATTCGACAACGTTTTCAGCAGAACCTTTATTATTGCATGGAAGTTGGAGGTGCGCATTTCGAGCAACTTTTAAGATGAGTCTAATGTACAGTTGAATTATTGGATCTTTAACCGTGCGTCATTAATATCTGATAACATAACCGACATAATTATTAAGTGGCATCTCTTTCTATTAATAGTGAAGAGCAGAACAAAATAATTTCACATTTGTCGGTTATGTTATTGATGATTGATGAAATTAATGATGCACGGGTAAAGATCCAATAATTCAATTGAAAGTAAATTTAACTCTACGTTTAATGTGGTTCATTCCAATTGAATAAACGTTATTTAGAGAAGTTAAAGGGCTTTCAAACGATGTGCCTCACGACTTCTATTCCATTTTCACATTTTAGAGGTTGTTCACCCCACTGCTCAAAGATTGAAGTGCCCACAAAATGTCCCCTTCGAAATTAAAATTGATATTATTACTCAAAACCCCCATGTCAATTTTTCGATGGGCCACTCTGTATATATACATATTTGTTTATCTGAGCTAGAATGTTGGAGAAACTTCACAATAAACACAACAAATTAACGCTTTAACTTTTACGGCTATATATGTTTGCCAAACAGCGTACACATATAGAAGTAAGGATAACAAAGGATAATATCGACTATCATTGTGTCGAAGACCTTTAAATGATTCTTCGGAGAACTTTTTGGGATAATGACTAAACAATATCGGGAATAACGACCCAAGTTGACATAGTTAGATATTGAAGTGAAACGTTTAATCGACCTGCGTAATATAACAATGTAATACAGCTTGAGGAATAGAGATTATACTTTGAAACTGAAAATTTAAATATTTAGTTTAATATGATGATCGATAATAATTAGTTTTCCTTTATAATAATATGTATATACTTTTACTACATATGGAAAATTCTATATGAAAATCTTCTAGCTGAAATAAAAAAGATGAGAAATGAACTTTTGCCAAAAGTATGTATTCTTTTGTACTTGGAGTAACTACATTGGTTATCTGAACAAAAATCAATGGACTGGAGCATGAAAAACTGGTATATAGTTCGATGTTACTGCAAAGACCAAAAAACATACTGATATAAAACTTGCTATCAGTCAACTTGAAATCGTCGGTGGGTAAATGAGTAGGTATGTAGGTTCAAAACGATCTCGACTCTCTTTGCTAAATAGGAAAATAAGTTAGTAATAACAGTAATAGTTGCATATTGTCACCTTAATACGAAAAGTGCCTATCTCCACTTTTTGTGAAAATAGGATTTTTCAGCCACCTATTAGAATAATATCAAAGTCATCTTTTGAAGCATTTGCCTATGTGTCAATTTTATACCGCTTAGTTTTAAAACCCGCCACAAAAATATGCATATATCCGACTTGACAGATGGCATAAAGAAATGGGCCTTACTAGACAATTTTCATGCTAAAGAAAAAGAAAATATATGTGATTCGTTTCATAATAAGGAAAAAATGGAACAGTGTCTTGATTATCAAGAAAAGAAGAAAGTTAATCGGGCACAATGAAACTATATGACTATAAGGTGGAGACCAGCTAGATTTATATCACCACCCTGTAATGGTAAACGCGGGAAGAAAGCAGTAAAAATGGAATGCCACACGTTAAGTGAAGAAATAAGACCACAGCTTCATACTAAGTTTTGATCAAAAATGTCTTGTGTGGAGAAGGAGATGTACATAAAGAGTCTGGCCAAAGTAGATAGGGTTGAAAAGAGACGGGGAAAAAAGAAAAATCACGAAGAAAATGTTTGCAGAGGCTTTGTGCTTTTGTAATTGTGAGTTGAGTAAAGCAGGATCTTGAAGAACCACAAGAAGAGGAAAAACCAAACAAAAAAAGGGATCAAGACAAAAGTTATATAAAGAAAGTATATCTGGCGTTGAGAAGTTCTTAGAAAGTCTTCTAAACGTCGAGAATCATTACTGTCGTTCATCTTCCACAAGACTTTATTTGGGACCCAATTGGAGATCAAAGAGTGACCTGTATCAGTTTCACAAAGATGAATATTACAAAGAAAAAAAATTACGTCCAGTATTGAACGAGACATTTTATAGTGCACTGCAGAAAATGATGTCAATTCTTAGATCGAAGAAAGACGAGTGTGATATATGCATTGGTCATAAAACAAAAAATGTTATAACTTCAAAAAGGAAGCTCGTTGTGAAAAGAAAAAAGATAAGTAGCCTGAAGATGGAATTTGCTATACAGTAGACCTCTAATCAGTTCTTTTAGCTCCAAAGGCTAATGTATTTGCAATGTACTATAAAACCAAACTTTTTATGGACTGAGGCTAAACGAAAAACGTCTTCAAGAGTTTACATCTCTTTTAATCAACTTTTTAGAAGGCAAAGTTGTGCCTAAAGCAAAAGAAAGTGGGAAAATATTATAATTGTTAGTAACGGGGGCACAGGCCAAAATAGGAATATAATATCTAATACACTTTTTCATTTGCCTCTGTGAATAATGTGACAATAATTTAAAAATATCTTACCATGGGACACACTCAAATGGAGGTAGATTCGATTTTTACATTCATTTACATCATGAGTAAAATATTTAAATATTTTTTTTATTACAATAAAATTTTTATCTTCATTTACATTACAGTAGAACAACGATTATCCGTGCGCGCTTTATCCGGGCGGCGGATTCTCCGTGCGGAATGTTAAATTGGTCATCCGTGCGCGGATTATCCGTCTCTGTTGGCCAGAGGTTGGCGCGTGAACATTGAATGCACCGCGCAGACGCTTGTCTCGTACAGAGGTTCGTTTCGGGCAATCCCGAATTTAAATATGTGTTTACTTATTATTTTCGTCAACTATTAACAGTATCAATCCGACTCGTTAAACACGCACAAAATACAGCGTACCGGTGCTAACGAAAAGCGTAAACGCAATGTATTATCTTTAGAACAAAAAATGGAAATTTTAAAACAATTTGAAAAAAAGAAAGATGCTCTATTGGCTAAAACATATAACATTGGAAAACAAACGGTTCGCGACATTGTGAAGAATAAAGCCAAGTTACAGAGCTTTGTAGCTAAAGCTGATAGTGCAAAAGCTATTTCTGACAGGAAGTCTCTAAAAGGATCTACTTTTCCTAAACTTGATGATGCTATGACCAAGTGGTTCTTACAAAAAAGATCAGAAGGGGTTCCAATATCAGGATCGATATGTGCTAGGCAAGCACAAAAGTTTCACGTGCAATTGAAAATTAATGGAAACTTCTCTGCTTCTTCCGGTTGGCTATACAGATTTAAAAAACGTCATGGAATACGACAATTAGCTATTCAAAGGGATAAATTAAGTGCCGATGATGTAGCTATGGTTGAATTTTGCTATGATTTGGAAAATCTTATAACGAAGCATGACCTAAAACCCGAGCAAGTGTATAATGGCGACGAAACTGGACTTTATTGGAAAGCAATGCCGAAGAGAACACTTGCTCCAGGCTCAGAAACTAGTGCACCAGGTTAGCTTTATTTTTGTACTGTACTGATTGGTTTTTTTAAAGTTATTTTTTTATTTAGGTTTCAAGGTAAGCAAAGACCGTTTAACAGTGTTATGCTGTGCTAATGCATCAGGAAGCCATAAGCTTAGGCTAGCTGTCATAGGAAAATCAAAAAATCCGAGGGCATTTAAAAATGTAAAAAAAAACACTGCCAGTTGATTATTATAATCAAAAGGCTGCTTGGATGGATCGAGTGACTTTTAGAAAGTGGTTTTTTGAAAAATTTATACCACAAGTTAAAACTTATTTGCAAGAAAATAATCTTCCACCCAAGACTGTACTGTTACTGGGTAATGCTCCATCGCATCCTGATGTAGAGCAACTAAAATCAGCAGATGGGAACATATCCGTAGCATATTTTCCTCCTAATGTGACATCTATTGCCCAGCCCATGGACCAAGGTGTTATAGAGACCATGAAGAGGCTTTATAGGAAAGACCTTATGCTCCAATTGTTGGGAGAATGTGACTTTATGGGATTTTGGAAACGTCTGAATTTGAAAGAAGCAATTTATGCTGTAGCTCGCGCTTGGAGTGAAGTGAAAGAGACTAACATTAAAAGAGCATTCGATAAAATGATGACCTTAACAGCAGATGAAGAAGATTGTACTGAAGATGAAGATGAAAATGAGTTATCAATCGAAGACATCGCATCTATAGCCTCACAAATCAAAGGCTTGGAAGAAATAGATAACGCAAAAATACAGGAATGGATAGAATGTGATCACGACGAAAAAGGGTATCAGAATATTATTGATGAAGATTATCTAAATAACCAGACTTCTGCAGAAAGTTCTGACAAAAGTAGTGATGACGATGAAAATAATGTCATCATCAAAACAAGTCATAGAGAAGCAGGAGATGCAGTAAATGTACTTATCCATTACTTTGAAGAACAACCTGAAACTGATGACATTCTACTACTTCAACTTAGAAAAATGAAGGAAATTATAAGGGATAGAATTTACGAAGCCCAAAAACAAAAAAAAATTACTGATTTTTTTGTAAGTGATTTTATTAACGTTTTTAGTTATTACTGTTCATATACGTTGTATTATGTTTAAATATTAAAACTTTTGTTTTTTGTTACATTTATCACGTTTCTTTTATTCTTTTGATATGCATTTGTGTAAATAAATTATTAAAGAAATAAAAATGAAGTTTTTGGATTATCAGTGTTTTCGATTATCCGGAAAAGGTCCGGTCTCGGCAGGCCCGGATAATCGAGGTTCTACTGTAGTTTACTTCATGAGTAAAACAAATAAATTGCTTTTTATTTTAATAAAATCTTCATTTTGATTTATTTTGTTTATTTAATAGTGGGAATTATGCCTACATCCAACTTTCAGATACTTTCAGAAAGAAAAATACCTATCTCCAGTAAAATAATTAATAATTCAAAAAAGCAATATTTTTCAATAAATGTTAATGTATTAGTCACTAAGTAACATATACATTAAATTTTTAAACCAAAAAAAGTAAATTTAGTTGCAACATATTGATTTTCATCTCTCCTGTAAAGTTTACCAAATGGCAGATAGGCACTTTTCTTATTAAGGCAACGATATAGGCAAATGCTATAAATTTAAGTACCTAACAGATAAGTTGAAAACTTTTTCACTACTGCATACAGAATTTGAAGGAAAATCTCAAGAACTCAAAAAATAAACTTAAATTAATCCACATATAACATTATATGCTTGAGGTATTTGTTCCAGTTGTACTCTTAGAAGTCCATTTGTTCTTGAAGTTTAATGTGACTCAACTCCGAGGTCCCTGTTGGTTATGGCAATATATCAATGAGTACTGTTCTATATTGATTGTGCTACCTCTGTATATGTACCCTTCCTGTACATGTTTCAAGTGTTTCAAATTTTTGCACCGAGAATCGGAACTAAGCCTGAATTTAGATTCAGGGAATAATACTGTAGTTAAGTCATCCCAAAACTGATATTATTAACAATAATTTGATCCTGCGTTTTTACCTCTCCATAGTCGACTGATAATGCTTTAAGAGATACCATTTAGTAACTAGTAAATTTAGAGGTTTTTAGAAGACTGCTTTGAGATTTTTGCTTTGCATGTAAAATTATTCTATTACAATATCCACAAATGGCGCCTTATAAGTGATTCGACCTACTAATCTCAAATTAGTTCATTGCATTCGCTGTTCAATTAAATGATGTAATTATTTGGACCTACGCTACTGCTGTGAATTCCATTAAAATGAATAAGATCTCCAGGGGCCATTTTAATTAACCTGGTAAAGTGGTGAGGTTGGTCTGCACGTAATTTGATTATTCAGAAAAGTAAACCACAAAAACGGTTTTACTGTGTTTGAAGAGGATTATAATTACCAGATTTGTCTAGTACTAAACACTTTCTTCAAGTTTCTTGTCCCTTTAATTGTTGGATAGATAAAAAATAATTGATATATTTTCGATTACTTTCATTAACTCTACTTCAATCGATTTTGTCACATGATATGGTAATCTTGTTTTGCGATACTCCTGTGATCATTTTCCAAATATATTTATTGTGTTTCTGAAATTTTCGAATAAAGTGCAAAACGGTAAACAATTACAAGATTCACAATTTTACACTCAGGTTACCATTTGAATACTAAATTAAAATAAACGGTTTTAAAGATTGAAAGTAACTTTTCCACATCTATGAGACGACCTGGACAATATCTTATTATAAAATTGTCACGTGTATACACTTCGGACGCTGTATCGGGCTAACAAACCGAAATTTCTTCAAGAATGATCAAAGAATACCTCTTAAGGTGTCTTACCCATAGATATATAATATCTATGGTCTTACCAGTAGTAGAATTAACCGTTGATATTAGTGTTTTAAATGAAACTCACGGTCTCTAGTTAATTTCACAATATAATACAAGTTATTGAAAATTCTAAAAATTGACAATTGTTTCGATAAATCAATATCATCGTCAGAATGACAGAAGTTACATTTCATTTTATGCCTACCTGATGTTTAGTAGTTATTTTTGGCTAGACCAAGAAGTAACCTAACTTGTGATTGGCTTAATATATGTTTATAGAAAAAAGAAGAAGATGTGATATTACAAATATTGAAGCTTAGATATTATTAGCCCTAATATAATAATATATCCTGGATATCATTTTTCCAATTAAGATCAGTATAACTGTGCAATGATATAGAAAACCAGGAAAACTATATCTGCTGATCTTTACAATTATCACTTAAGAAGACAGTTTATTAGTGGAAAATTCCCTAGATTTAACTGTTCATTGACAACTTCATATTGTGGGTTTCTTAAGTGTCTTCTAATTTCCAGTTCTTCAAGGAAATCCAGTTCTTGTTTCTTTTCACAAATATGCAGCACTTCTAGTTCTGTGTTAGGTGTCAATGAATGATTGGTGTCAAGTAGATGTTTTGCGTAGTGGGATTTATCTGGTTGTTTTAATCTGTATGCTCGTAAGTGCTCACTGTATCGTATTTCAAAATTCCTAAGGGTCTGACCCAAATAGACAGCATTACATTCTGGACATTTGAGTTTATATATACCTGACTTCTTTAATAGTGGTTTTTTTGTTTTTACATTTAACAATTTTGTACTAACGTTACTTTCTGTTTTAAAAGAAATTGTTGTATTCGTTGCTGAAGATATTATCTTTGAAATATGATTAGAAATATTTCCTGCATATGTGATGGTTTTATAAATTTTTATTTCATTAGTTTGTTTAGGAAATATTAGTTGTAATGCCACTTTTTCCTCTTTTTTATTAATTAGCTTATTTATCATATCTAATGGATAACCGTTAGATGTTGCTATTTGTCTAATTGTATTAATCTCTCTATCAAAATTATATTTGTTCATAGGAACTGAAAAAGCCCTATGTATCATTGAATTATATGCTGCTAGTCTGTGTGACACAGGGTGGTTAGAATTGAATGGAATTGTCACATCAGTCTGTGTTGGTTTTCGGTAAATTGAATAATCAAGTACATTATTAACTCTTTGAATTTTTAAATCAAGAAAATTGATTGAGCTATTTTCTTCAATTTCTAATGTAAATTTAATTTTCGGGTGTAAATTATTGATGTGGTTGAAAAATACATCTAATTGTCGTTCACTACCCATAAAATAAGCTAATATGTCATCTACATATCTATACCAATATAAAATATTTTTCGAAATATTACTTTCAAAGATCTTTCTTTCTAAATTGTCCATAAAAATGTTTGCTAAAATAGGTGATATAGGGCTTCCCATTGGTAAACCTTCATTTTGAATATATATCTTATTGTCAAAAGTGAAATAATTCTGATTAATGCATACATCAAATAAATTAAGTATATCTGATATTATTCCTGGATTAATATTTTTATCTTCTAGTAATTTTCTTACAAGTATTAGACATTCTTTAGGAGGAATTTTAGTAAACATATTAGTTACATCGAACGAAATGAGTTTATAGTTATCTTGCAAGTGCATTGCTTTCAACTTTTTGATTAGTTCTATTGAATTTCTAATTGAGTACTGAGATTCATACCCGTAAGTATTGAGTATATTGTTGAGCTTCTTTGCCAATATATTATTAGAAGCATTAACATAAGAGACTACAGGTCTAATTGGTTTCGTTATTTTATGTAATTTAACTGTTCCATATAATTGTGGACCATGAGGATTCTTATGTATGATAGACCTCTTTTCGTAATCATTTAAAAGATAATTTGAATTATTAACAATATCCCTTACATTATTAGAAAACTTCTTTGTTGGGTCTGCTTTAAGAACTTTTACATCGCTGGATTCTATATATAAGTTATATACTTTGGAATTGTAATTTTCAGTCGTCAAAATGACAGTAGCGTTCCCCTTATCAGATTTTGTAACTGTTAGGTTATTATTCTCTCTCTTCTTTTTTATTGCATTTAAAACTGTAATGTTATTTTTTGTTTGACGTTTAACTTTTGAAGGTTCAATATTTTTGATTAAATTGGCAATTTTCAATTTCTCATAAGGAAAATTATTTGAATTAGATTTTAAAGCTATTTCTGACTCTGTAGCTATAATTTGTTTAATATTATTCGTAATTTTAGGTGGTATGCTGTACTTTAAACCTTTATTTAAAAATTCTATTTCACTATTTGTAAAATTAGTGTCTGAAAGGTTTTCAAATCGTGGTGCAAAGTGTGTTGGTATGTAGGTACTTACAGTTTCATGATGTTTTGAGTATTGAATTTTATGTTGTGTGTGTTCAAGATTCTGTAGCTTCTTTTCTTGTTTCTTAAATTTCATATGCTTCATCGTGCTGACATTTTCTCTAATTTTGTCATCCAAACAGTCAAATTCTACTGGATGTAATTGGAATGTGAGTTCTGAATGTACAACTTTTATGTAGTTGTCTAAGGAGTCTCTAACTTTGAACCATTTCTTACATTCTGATTTTATCCAAACTCGTTGAGCACATTTTATAGCTTTTTGTGCTTGTGGTGTTTCAGTGTGACATTTTATATTCACATAATTTGGTATTACCTTTTTCCTAAGGCATTCTTGGTTAAACCAAATGTTTTGTGATGCTTTGTAACGTTTTTGTAGTAACTTCTGGTACAGTCGGGTCAAATCTTCTCTCGAAGATTTTTTTATGAAATTGACTGTCTCGACCCTTACTTCGTGGAATATGCTCATATTAGTGTTTTTAAATGAAACTCACGGTCTCTAGTTAATTCCACAACCGTTGAGTTGATTCCCCACTTAACTTTACTCACCGTTTCATCCCACCGAGTCTCAACTTCCGTTGAAGCTGTTATAGATGATAGGATGGAACGGTTCATTCGCTCGACTTGTCCGTTTGCTCGAGGAGAATTGCTGGCGCAGAGTAGCCGTTTAATGTTTAGACTTTGACAAAAGTCTGTGAAAGCCTTGCTGGTGAAAGCCGTTCCCCGATCTCATATTAGTCGGCGAGGTACACTAAACGTCTCCATAATTTCTTCTAGATACCTTATAACAGGCTGAGTTTTGGTGTTTGGTACTGCTCTCATGAATAAAAATTTCATAAAACCGTCGACCACTACTATTAAGTAGGCGTTTCTTTTTACACTCGTAACAAATGAACCCAAATGATCGACGTGCAACGTGTCCATATAAGCCTTTTGTTTTTATATTGGATTCAGCCGTCCAGGTTGTTTTTCTGAGGGTGCTTTGTTGTAAAGACAACCTAAACACGACCTAATATAATTTTTGACGTTCATTCTCATGGCGGGGAACCAGTAGTTAGAGCTTACAACTTTCAATGTTTCATCGACGGTGAAGTTGCCAGCTTCGTCATGAAAATACATAAGTATTCTTCGTCTTGCAGTTTTAGGAATAACACATTTCTTCCCTGTATTGGTTTTGCGGTATAGGCGATTGTTTATTGGGTAGTAGTTAGAATGTAAGTCCCATGACTCCCCATTGTTTGCTGGTCGTAACAACGTTTCATTTATGTTTCGGCAATGTTCGTCTTGCAACTAAGCTGAGAGTATCCAGTCTTCCTCAGTAACATTTACAGGCATAACTTCAACAGGTCCTCGACTCCGAGCGCCAACATGAGCTATTTTGGAGCCGGATCTGTTTTCTATATCAAAATTGTATTCTTGTATAGTAATCCCCCATCTTGCATTTTGTGGAATTAGGTCCCTCGTCATCATAGTGTGTTTTAGCGAGTTGCAATCAGGAACGACTTTGAATTTTAAGTCAATGAGGTACACGCGAAACTTTTTTAAAGATTCCACCACAGCTAAAGTTTCTAATTCATAAGAGTGATTGTTTTTGATTATATTTCTAGTTGAACTTCGTCAACTGGCGTGGACATTCAACTAAATAAATAATCTTAATTTGACAAAGTTAATGTCGAAATTAATAATTTATTATATACAAATTTACAAAATGGTACAAAGTTGTGAATGCTGAACTTCGGTGGTTTCAGATCGGAAGACACTTTATGTTTCGATTTGATGAATATTAAAACTAACTTTGTTATTGAGCGTTGAGCTCGATTCGATGAGTGTGTAAAACTCGCGTCGATGAATGTAAAACTCGCGTCTAGAAGTGTAGAACTGACGAGTGAAAAACTAACTTTGTTGTTGAGCCTTGCGCTCGTTTCGATGAGTTAAAAACTAACTTCGTTGCTGAGTACTGCGCTCGATTCGATGAGTGTGAAAAAACTGATTTCTTCACGTTGTGAGACGTGTTAAGTAGAAATCTGCGAGGGGCGTGTTTACACGTGGATTGGGTTGACCAACCGAAAATAAATATTTCCTATTGGCCAGCATCACTTGACTTGTCGGGTTCCCAGACAAGAATCAACTATGGGTGCCGCCAATAGTAAGTTAAGTTTCTATGGAATACTACAATAGCAATTGTAACCTTCTTACTTAGAAAGGTAATTCAAAAATGTCTTTCATGTCTTCCGAACCTCTACCATAAAATTCATGCAGAATTGACACTAAATTTAGGGTTTTTACAATACAATATATAATAGGGTGAAACGTGCTTTTTTTCTCACTTCTTAACTATAGGACAATGTCGACTTTCAAAAAAGTCGTCATTCATATGCC
Organism: Galeruca laticollis; assembly: GCA_963921935.1. Taxonomy (NCBI): domain Eukaryota; kingdom Metazoa; phylum Arthropoda; class Insecta; order Coleoptera; family Chrysomelidae; genus Galeruca; species Galeruca laticollis. The sequence continues at coordinate 115,752,465 of OY998182.1, read as the reverse complement.
CATACAAAAGAATTTACAATTATACAAAATACAAAAGTATTTTGAAAATAAAATTAAAATATCATTTGAATTTACTACAATAGGAAGATCTCATCAATTCTGCAACATATTTCTACAAAGCTATTAACTAAAATGAATTTACGCCTTAAATATATACAATAAAAAAAGGACACATACAAATATCTCATATATCTCATATATCCCATAAACGAATAAATTTCAAGATTTTACAATCTTGAACAGTGATACTTTTGTTCTGCCTCAATAATAGTACGACTAAAATATTGTACATGTTTAAGGTTACCATCCTCTTGCCATTAGAACAAAATAGCGCCTTTGTGGCGTCACAGTGTACCTCCGTTGTAGCATTTCTATTGAAAATGGCCGGAATAAGTCGCTCGGTAAGTTTCGTTTTTAGAATCTCGAAAGCACATACCCTCCACATCCGGAATCTCTGGAAAAGGGGAAAAAGGCGAAAGCTTGACCTTGGGTCAGCCCAAGATCTCCTCCGGCTCTGCTGGGGTGACTGGGGATGAGGAGATCGCCTCTGCATCACGGGAAACTGGGCGGAGCAGCCTGGGGGTCGACAGTCTGACTCGAGATCAAGAAACCTGCTCGAACTCCGAGGAAGATATTGCCATTGTGGTCGAGGAGAGTCAATGAGAGATAAAGGAGGGGGATGAATAGAGGCTGAGTAACTCGGCCTCTTTCATCAATAATAATTCACCTTCATGTTCACGAATGTAGCTCAGATTAACCTACATCACGCGAAGGGTGCTTCAGCCGTGATTGCAATGTTGTTCGCTAGACTACAACTGGATATTGTACTGATCCAAGAACCATGGATCAACGAAGAAGGCCAAATCAAAGGTTTGGCATGCAAGGATTCCAAATTGATTTATGATCAAAGGCAAGTATCTCCGCGTGCCTGTGTAATCATAAGAAATAACATAAAATATATTTGTCAGAATACGTGTCACGGGACCTTGTTCCAATCATGGTTCACCTCAACATTGGGGGTATCGACCGAGACATCGTCATTGCCTATGCCTACTTTGCTGGAGACCGGCCGATGACACCGCTAAAAGAAGTACAAAAGCTAGTGAGACACTGCAATAGCCGACGACTGCCAATTATGAATGGTTGTGATGCCAGCGCACACAATACCGTGTGGTGAAGCACTAATGACAACACAAAAGGGGAGTGTTTATTTATTAGAATATCTCTTAGCAAATATCTTTGGGACCTTAAATATGGGGACAACCCCCACCTTTGTCACGAGAGCAAGAGAAGAGGTCTTGGACGTAAGAATTGCTAATGTTGCTTCTAGGAAAAATGTAAAAGATTGGAGGGTGATAAGCGAGCCATCACTTTCCGACCATAGGATCATCGAATTTAGGATAGAGGGAAATACCACCTCGATTCCTACAATCCGAAATCCTAGTAATACTGATTGGTCTCTCTACAAGACCAATCCAAAGGACAATTTGGAACAAGTCGAAGTGAATGGGGTAAATCACCCGCACCACGACCTGGAACAAAGAGTCGAACAGATCAGTGAGGCAATAATGTAAGCTTTTCATTCCAGTTGCCCACTGTCAAAAGCTCGTTTAGAAAAGGACGCTCCTTGGTGGAATGAGAACCTGTCAAACCTCAGAAAAGAGGTCCGTCGGCTGTTTAATAGAGTCAAACGTGACGGTAATTGGCAGAGTTACACTGAGAAGCTTACCTAGTACAATAAAGAGATTAGGAAGGCCGAAAAGCGTAATTTTCAAGTCTTTTGCGAAAAGATCACTTCCACTCACATAGCGGCCAGACTACAAAAGGTCATGGCAAATGGGGGAACTAACCCCACAATGTCGCTGAAAAAGCCAGACGGATCATACACGGAATGTGAAGAGGAACGATCGATTCTTCTTCTTAGAACCCACTTTCCAGGTAGTAAACCAGCAACAAACACTGAAATAGCAATGAATTACACAAAAAAATTCCGCAAGGAAGATTGGGACATTACTAAGAAAATATTTACCAGACAACGGTTGGAATGGGCAATAAGTCAATCACCAGGAATGGATGGAATATTTCCAGCACTTCTGTAGCAAGGGATAGAGGAGATTCTTCCTCACCTGCTGAATATTACAAGAAGCAGTCTAGCAGTGGGTCTAATACCTAGAAAATGGAGAAGGGCAAGGGTAACCTTCATACCAAAAATAGGGAAAAAGGATGGGACTGATCCCCGATCTTTTAGACCCATCTGTCTAATATCGTTCCTACTCAAAACGATGGCGAAAGTAGTGGATAACTACATAAGAACAGAGAATCTGGAGAGTATGCCACTTCATATATGTCAGCATGCTTACAGAGCGGGTCGATCAACTGAGACGGCTCTGTATCAGCTGAACGAAGTCATCCAGAGAACTCTGAACAACAAAGAAATCGAAATGTGCGCATTCCTGGATATATCTGGGGCCTTTGACAATCCAACTCATGTGTCTCTCAAAGAAGCACTAAAAAGGCGAGGAGTAAATGAAACCATTGTAAAATGGATGTATGAGTTGTTGACGACGAGGATAGCTGAGACACAGGTGGGGAATCAAACCACCTCAGCTAAAGCCACCCGGGGGACACCTCAAGGGGGAGTTATATATTCCCTTCTATAGAAACTCGTAGTAGATTAGTTGCTCTACAGGCTAACGGAGCTTGGCTTCAAATATATGGGCTATGCGGATGACATAGTTCTAATAGTTAGAGGGAAGTTCGAGAGCACCTTGTGTGATTTATTACAAAAGGGCCTCAGAATAATTGAGCAATGGTGCTTGTCAGTGGGGCTAAACATTAACCCAAACAAGATCATAGTAATTCCATTTACCCGGAAAAGAACACCTCCAGCCATGAAACCCATATCCTTAAACGAAGAAATCATAGAATGGAAATCAAAAGTTAAATATCTAGCGATAATCCTAGACAGTAAGCTTCTGTGGAATAAGCATGTTGAAATAACTGCTAGTAAAGCAATAAGAGCTTTGATGGCGTGCAGAAATCTAGCTGGTAAGAGGTGCGGCTGTAACCCAAAAATACTGCGATGGATGTACGCCATGATTGTGAGACCAGCAATTATGTATGGGGCAATAGTTTGGCATACAAAAGCAAGTCAGTACAGCACGAGGAAGGCCCTCGACAAAGTTCAAAGGCTTGCCTGTGTGTGCATCACTGGAGCTATGAGAACTTGTCCAAATAGGGCACTTGAGATCATTACAGATCTCACACCTCTACATCTGATGATAGAAAGATCTGCCTAACAGGCAATTCTTAGAATATCTAAGGAAGGTTCAGGCAATGAGAGTATGAAAAATCAGGGAGCCTGGTCCTCTCTAACAAAATAATACACCTCATCAGCGAATCTTCCCAGTGACGAAATGATCAAGAAAGTAAGTATCGAAAAGACTTTCACTACGATGCTAAATATGAGGAGAGACTGGGATAGGCAATTCACCACCCAAACTCTCAAAGAAAACACCATTAGATGGTATACGGATGGTTCAAAAACAACCACTGGAGCCGGCGCTGGAGTTTTTGGGCCTGGCACTAGATACTCATTATCGTTAGGCTCCTTCCCGAGCGTCTTTTTTATATTTGAGGTGTACGTAACTGCCTATCTTTGTTCTTTTTCATTTTTAGCGAATGCTCATATTTCTTTTAGACTTATTTCAGAATGGAATAGGGCTATTGTAGAGAGATAGAGGGAGTATTTTTTGACGGATCGAAACCAAACTCGCTACAAAATCGTTTACGCTAAAATCTTGGACGAGTTCGTTAATGAGCCAAATCGGCCCTGTAAAAACAAAATGGTGGCCTGTCAAAGTTGAAAAAAAATCGTATTTCCTTTGTTTTTCATTTGACGCAAAAAAGTTACAAAGCTTTTTTATAGACCTTAAAACGTTCTACAACTTTTGTATTTAACATTTTTCTCTAAATCGTACATTAAAACATTTATTTAAGAAAATTCACAAATTTACCAGAATTTTTTTTTATTTTTTTGTTTTTGATTTGATGCCAGAATGTTACTTTGGTTTTTTGTACATCTCAAAACATTCTATTACTTTTGTATCTAATTTTTTATTTCGGGTTTTATGCAAACATGTTACTGAAATAAGCCTGTCCAATTGGTCCTGTGCCATTGGGATTTTTTTGAAGTCTACGGGTTCCCCACTCAAACGTTTTCGTCCCGAATTACGAGATTTGTATCTACTCTCATTTGTGGAGCTATCTGAATCGGAATCACTCGATGTAGATTTATCACGCTTTCGTCTACCCATGATAAAATGAACACATAAACTATTTATTTATTGTTAACACTTAAATAAAATATACTAAATTGTTCAACCCGCACCTGAACTGTTAGCACGATACAGCATTCGGAGTGCAACAAGTCACCAATTTTACGATTGAATATTGTTCAGGACATCTCACAGATGAACCCTATTGATTTTCAGCTCCTCAGGCCCAGTACAACTGGTGCTATGGTAGTTGAAGTACGCATTTTTTGGAGAAATTTCAGTTGGTTAGGACGATACAGCCTCCGGAGTATACAAAAGTGGATCAACGGCGAGAGTGTAGATTATTACTAACTTCGAAAAAACCTTATCACACACAATTAGCGATATCGATACTACCAAATTTTCGGCGCATTTTACACGACATGCGTCTGTTTCCGATGCCCGAAGCGCAGGCGTTAATGTTGAGACCATTAGAGCGGCTACGGATTGGACTTAAAAATCAAATGTTTTCAATACGTTTTATAATGGACCGGTTACAAATAATCAGTAGTAAAAACAATGAAAATTGTAAATTATTTCAATGATTGCATATATATTTTCTCTGTATTCTTTTCTTCTCGTGATTAATGTAATTAGGTGAGTTTGTTATAATTAATATTAAGTAATTTTCTGTTATTCATATTAGTACATATAGGTTAGATTCCTATTAATCTACTGTATTTAGGAAGAGTTTATAATATAGGTAAGATATTATACTTTTCCGCCCAACCTATCTATATGCGAGAAAAGTATTGGTTTACCCTCAAAAAAGTTGAAATTTTGAAAAGTTATTTTTACGTTTTACATCAAGAACAACACAGAAAAATGGTTTTTAGAAAAAAAAATCCTGTGTGTATGTCGTCGTCGTTGTCGTCGGCCACTTTTCGTTACATGTCTTTTTAGCACGATACAGCCTCCGGAGTGCAGCAAGTCACCAATTTTATGATTGAATATTGTTCAGGACATTTTACAGATGAATTCTATTGATTTTCAGCGTACCAGAGCCAGTACAACGGGTGCTATGGTACTTGAAGTACGACATTTTGTCATTTTTTAAGAAATTTCAGTTTGTTAGCACGATACAACCTCCGGAGTTCAACAAGTCACCAATTTTATGATTGAATATTATTCGGGACATCTCACAGATGAACCCTATTGATTTTCAGCTCACAATAGCCAGTACAACGGATGCGGTACTTGAAGTACGACATTTTTGTCATTTTTTGAGAAATTTCAGTTTGTTAGCACGATACAGCCTCCGGAGTAAATACAAGTGACCAATTTTATGATAGGATGTTATTCAGAGCGACTCAAAGATGAACCCTATTGAGATTCAGCTCACTAAAGGCGGTACAACGAGTGCTATGGTACTTGAGGTACCAAATTTTTGTCATTTTTGGAGAGTTTTCAGTTTGTTAGCACGATTCAGCCTCCAGCGTGTACACAAGTGACCCATTTTATCATTGAATATTGTTCAGGGCGTCGTATAGATGAACCTTATTGATTTTTAGCTCACCAGAGCTAGTACAACGGGTGTTATGGTACCTGAAGTGCCACATTTTTGTGCTTTTTGGAGAAATTTCGGGTTTTGTACGATACAGCCTCCGGAGTGTATACAAGTGGCCAATTTTATAATTGGATATTTTCCAAGGTGTTTCGCAGATGTACCCTATTGATTTTCAGCTGATTATAGCGAGTACAGCGGGTCCTATAAATCCAGATATTGCATTTTTGGTTACTTTTGGAGAAATTTCGGTTTGTTAACACGATACATCCCCCGAAGTGTATGCAAGTGCCAATTTAATGATAGAATATTAATCAGGGCATCTCACAGATGCGGAAAAGTTAGTTTTAATCGTTAAATCCGTTTATTTTAGATCGCGTGTGTTTTCTTCAATCGTCTATAGGGTTAATTATCATGTAGGACAACATCGAAAAATAATGGATAGATTAATCGACTTACCTGGTAAGGATGATCGATCTAAATTATTTGAGCTGTTGTCCGTAATGATTATTCTTCCACCCTCCCTTTAATAGTAGCCCAGCGCTATCTAAATTACCAATCAATGCAATGATTAAATATAGGAATGTCCAGGGTTTATTAAAAATACAATGATAACGTTTTTTGTGGTTTGTGCGAGTTTGCGAGTTAGTATAAAGAGTGCTATAGGGTGAATAATCATTACGGACAACCGCTCAAATAATTTAGAACTATCATCGTAACCAGGTAAGTCAATCAATGTCTTAATTGGGGCTCGGCAACTTATTACCTTGCTGCTTTATTGCCACTACTATTTCAAAATGTACGTATAATATATAGTTTAATTAAAAATGCGTAGTAGTAGTAAAATTATTCTTTATATATTGTTAGCCCTAAAATCCTACTACCCGCTGTTTCCTTTAGTGCTTGATTTTTTCCACAACGTTATCGTTTTGTAAGACGTTTAATAAACCGTGTGTTTCAGTGTAGGAAGTTTTAAATAGAAAGTAGTAGGTACGTCAGAGTCTTTTATGATGAGGTCATACTTGCAGGTACCGTTAACATACGACGTAATGCAAATAAAACGCCAACGTATATTTCAAATAACTGAAGAGATTATATATAAAGAAAATATCAAATGGTATTACGATAATTCAATAGAGTTTTATCGATATTCTATAACAATATAATACTTTGATGTCGTATCGTGGATATCACCATGTTTTATTCATTTATAGCATTTTCGTTACCTTGTAATATCTTTAATTTGACTCGTTAACAGTATGATGACTCCATATTTCGTTTACTACTTACAATAAAGAGCTTGTTCAGGAGACGGGCTGAGTAAATTAAATACACGCCTTATTGACTTAAAACATTGTATACAGTTTGACTTCCATTGACAGAACAAAATATTTAAATTCCTACAATCTTGTATATAATATGATAATCAACAAAAATATGTTTTGAGTTTCATTATCAACTTCTCTTTTCTTCACATTTTGGGTGTATACTAATCTCAAATTTCGGTAAAGGTTATGTTTGACTTAAAAACGAAACGAAGTATTCAAATAGAGTGTTTGTTTAAGCAACTGTTCGGAAGAAAATATTTAGTAGTACTGGATAGTGAAATTGGGAATACATTTTCAACAACATAAAATAACAACCACTCAAATGTGTATTTTTGAAAGTAATAAAAGATTTCAATTCCCACGTCTGGTACTCAAATATTATTGTTTTGTCAGTGGATTTCGTTTTCACTTGTTAAAATGACTCAATGTTAATTTTTTAAGTGTATAAAGAATATATTGGCACAGATGTGCATTTTTCAGCAAATGCAAAAAATATCCTTCAAAAATAAGTGACCGCATGTTACTTGTTGAAAGAGGTTTGAGGAATATGAATTATTGGAAGCATTAAAAATACAACAGATACCATTCGAAAAATAATTTTAGTACAATTGAGCCTTTTGAGTCCGATTGGTTCGAATTTGTGGAAGCTACGTTCTTTTTTTATCCAAAACTGATTATAATGATCTTCATTGTTCAATTAATCGAGAAATTGCAAAAATGTATGACTGATAGCGTTTTTACAATTGCTGGTGAAAGTAACATCTTTGAAAACCTGTTGATGTACCCAGCACCTTATGTAAGGAGTCTGTCAGTTTGTACCCAACATTTTTTTTCTAATAGTATACTTAAAAAAAATTTCATAAAACTGCACAAAAAATGGATTCCTAGTATTTAAAATACATGGTACTGCATAGTTTTTTCCATACATTTACTGTAAACCAAAATTTTTCGGTCAGAACCGTAAAATATTTGAAAATGTTTTAACACGCTTCCACTAAAAATTAAAATTCTATAATTACGAAATTATGTTATATATCGATTTCTTTCTCACGCCATTCGATAGAGGAAAGAAGCATCTCAATTACTTAATATAATTATCAATTCTCCCATTTTATATTTGTAGAAAATATATGGGATTAAAGCTGGAGCAGAAATTTTTGTAAAAAATTACCTTCATAAATTTGTAATGCAATGGAAAGACTGAAATTGGTGAAAATGGAAATAGCAGTATTATACTATTACAAGGGGGTTTTAGATACAAGGATTCCAATAAATTTGTCAGTTGTTCGTAGAAAAAAGATTTTGCCCATATACGAACTTAACCCAAGTTTTCACATTCTAAACCTACATATAAAATTTCAATCAAAAATTCGGTCGCGTTGACAGACAGACCCACCGACCGACATTTTTTAAAAATAGGTTTTTTGGTCTTAGAAACATGTAGATCCACTCGAAACGTCAAAATCACTCCATTACAATACTTCCCTAATATGTATACATATATTACATATACCGGATATTTTATTGGGGATGTGGCAATAAGACACCAGAGTAAACTCTATCAGATATTTATTCCCGAGCTTTCGAATAACTTTTATTCATTTCCAAGGGCTAAAATTGATTGGTCAATGTTATCATTATTAACAATTAAGTAAAATGATAAATACGTACATAAAATCTATCGACAATTTTGGTAAAATGGTACATTTTTATAATAAATTCTTTTAAACATAAATCAACGAAAAACTCAAAAAACAATATGACAATAAACAATAAATGAACTGATTTATTTTTCATAAAATTACATAAAATTAAAGATTGTTATGAATGTTGTGTTTTTTTCAAAATCTAAAGATAGACATAGATAACACTAAGGTTATTTAAGTCTATCTTTTAGATTTTGAAAAAAGAATATATACAACATTCAAGATTTTAAAATTAATTAATAATACTTGAATTTTATTGAATAAAGGCATATTCTTATATAAATTTTAAACAAGTATTTGTTGTAAACTTAGATACATTTATGGTTATAACTAAAAGTGGCAGCATTGCTCAAAATTTCAGTACCTATTTTATTCAGTACTTAATTAGTAGTTTTGTCCTTGTTTAATTACCATATAAACAGAGATGCAAACATCGTCAGAGTGTGCCCAACAATAATTTAGAATAGGCTGTAGTATTGTAGTAAATAATGTCAATTGTAGAAAATAATGTATACGATTGCCATTACGACTAGACAGTAAGCATTTAGTTCTTTCGTTTTGATGTTTATTCAAGACTTGTAGTGATAAAATAAACTTGTAAGTTAATTAATTTAATGTTTTTGGATTATCATGTTTGTCGGTGCCAAGTTTGACCGCAAAAATAAACGTGTTTATGAATGAATAGTCCACTCTACTGTGTATATTATTACTCTAAGCTTCAACTTTTCTTCAGCTAAAAAATTTATATTTAAAATGTTACTGATATAGAAAATGTGCTTCTTCTTTTTATACCCTGTATATTTAATTTCAAATGAATTCCTTGTGTTTAATAATTTGGTGATTGTTTGTAGACTGTAAAAACACTATGAATAACTGGAACTAGACTTTTTATTACTTATTAAATAGGACAATAATTATTTTGAATTGACATTTACAAAAATTAATTTCTGTCTGTCACTAGCTAACTGAGAACTGAATAGCAATAAATTTGACGCACAGTTGTCATGTTTATTTTAAATATCTAAAAACAACTCCATTACACAAAAAGTTCCAACACCTTGTATGTTAACGATTTTAAGAGAGTTTTCCTCCACAATCTACTGAGAATAATCTATGTCTTTTAATTTGATATTGCGGTTTTCAATAAATTATATTATTGAATGCCACTTTCACACATTTTATGTTTCAATTATCTTCTATGTTAGAATGTAATTATCATTAGAAACTCATTTAATTATTTCTCTATTTTGGGAAACAGATATTCAACAAATAATGGGGACAGTTTATTTTTATGAAAGTAAGTACTACTTACGTTGACAGGGCAGTCTTATCCAGTCCAGGACTAAGGGGGTGGGTATCGGGCCACAGCCCCGGGCCCCCTATGGCGTAGCCGTTGGGTTTAATGTATAGATACAAAACTCCAAAAGTGAGTCATTTCAGGTGTACTTCATTACTTGTTTTAAATAATCATGTCATTTTCCCAATTAAATATCTTGTCATCTGCTGAGTTTACAAAATTCAACATCCTAACTTTCGTTTGGTTATTGCTGACAATAGTAAATTCACAACTATCTTAAGCGGGTCCGTTCTCTGAACTGAACTACATTAGAAAAAAAAGCGGCGATATAAAAACGTTTTGTTTTTTTGTTGATAAGTTTTCAAAGAAATTCCAGTCTAGTCCATAATCTTCTTTGGAATATTTTCAAAAATAAGAATTCGTTTTCTACACCTGGGTGGCACGCCCCCCTTGCTCCCCCGGGCATGGTCCTGGTTGGAAATAACGAAAGTAAATATAACTAATATCACCCTTGGAAACACATTTGAGAATAAATTAAGGAACCTTCTGGTAATTTACTTATATCCTAAGCAAGTTCTAATCGCTTTATCATTACTTCCAATTTCTCAGCTTTCTCAATAGGTACAAGGTCTGTCTCAAAGCGATTGTGAAGTATAATTATAATTATGTTTCTTTAGGTATCAGTAAGCCATTGTTTCTTGCAACTAGGTAAATTGTTATAATTTACTTGACCTAGATGGTTTTTTAACAAATGTTACTTAAATTCTAGTCATCGTTTGACTTTTGTTATTTTTTTTGTTCAGACCATGAACACTGCATGCAAATCGTTTGTTTCTTTTGATTTTCAATTAGGTTTAATTAATTTTATGCGGGCATGCCTCGGAAAAAAGCCAGTCTCATGCCATTTTACAAGAGAGTATTTATTATTTAAAATAAAAAATTCTATTTCATACACCTTGAATTATACCTTACAAATTACGTCATAAAAAAATATATAAGTGTATATCTAAAAGTAGAAAAGTAGAAATAAAATATAAACATAAATATAGCACGATTTGAAGTTAAATTTTAAAATCTAGACCATTGATCCAGTCCACCACAGAGTCAGTGGCCTCATAAAAGTCGCTCATTTCTCCTCCGTATGCAGTAAGGGGGCACTCCATTGTAATATGGTGGACAGTCTGGCGAGGCTTTCCGCAGTCACAGGTTGGTGTTTCGGTGAGAATGAGTCACGGCAAATACCGTGAGACGTTCTTCTCCTGTTAAGTGTTTTCCACTCGTGGCGAGGCAGCTCCATACCTGGTAAGGACACTGTAGGATCAGTTATATGTACAGCCTGGACTGGTTTCGAGGCTTCCCAGTATTCTCTCCATTTATTGGTCAAATTGAAATTATCTCTCACAAGTTTTTCTGCTAGCAATATTGGGGGAGATCTAGACTTCAATCTCTGCAGGCCGGCTTCGGGAAGGTCACTATGTATTGGAAGTAGGGGATTTATTATTATTTTATTATATTCCCTAACTAGGCTCTCTTGTCTGCGGATGGAGGGAGGTGCAATGTGGCTTAGAACAGGGAGCCAGGGCAGAGGTGTGCTTTTTAGACAGCCACTAATTAGTCTCATTGTCTCGTTGAGTTTGATATCGATGTTCTTTACGTGGCAGCTGTTTATCCAGACTGGGGCGCAGTACTCAGCTACTGAGTAGACAAGGCTGAGCGCTGAGGTTCTAAGAGTGGATGCGTTCGCGCCGCAAGTAGTGCCGCAGAGTTTGCGGATTATGTTGTTTCTGGTATTCATTTCAGCTGCGGTGTTCTTTAAATGTGTTTTGTATGAAAGTGTTCGATCCATTGTTACCCCTAGGTATTTTGGGCAAGGATTATAGCGTAGTATATTATTATTGAAATACTCTTGGGGCTCCACTCGTGCTTGTTTATTGTTTAGGTGGAAGCACATCGCTTCAGTCTTGTTCATATTTGGAATTAGCCTCCAGTCGGCGAAGTATTTCCCAGCATGTTCAGGTCTTCTGTCAGTACGTTACTAGCTTCTTCGATGGTTTTACTTTGGGATGCAAGGGCTAGGTCATCGGCATATCCGAACTTTCTTGACGATGTCTGTGGGGTGTCGGAAATATATAGATTAAACAGGACAGGTGCAAGTACAGAGCCCTGGGGCAGCCCATCATTGAGATGTCTCATCTTGCTTCTGCTTCCTCTTGTTATTATTTGGAAGGGTCTATCGCAGAGCATGTTGTTCAGTAGAGATGCTGTTCGGCTGCATGGTATCACGTTGAGAAACTTGTAGAGGAGCCCCTCTCTCCAGACCGTGTCGTATGCTGCTGTCAGGTCGACATACACTACAGTTGTCCTCAGCTGTTTTTGAAACCCTGCTTCGATGTGTGTTGTTAAGCTGAGCACCTGGTCGACACAGCAACGGTGGGGCCTAAACCCAGCCTGTTCAACAGGAATATGCTCCATTATCAGAGGACTCAGTCGGTTTAATAACATCCTTTCTAGGAGCTTATAGCATGAGTTTAACAAGGTTATTGGGCTTTCAGGTAGGTTCTTGGGTTTATTTGGTTTTAGAATCGCAATTATTTTTGATTTCTTAAGCTCCATTGGCATATAACTTGTCAGTAAAATGTCAGAGTAGAATTTACTCAGCCACATTCGAGTGTGTTTTCCACAGATCTTGAGGAATTCGGGGTGAATTCCATCGAATCCCGGAGCTTTGCCAGATTTGGTGTCTTCAAGTGCCTTATCTACCTCTTCTACAGAGAATGGTTTGGAGAATTCTGGGTGGGGTGTTGTCGTATGGTGGAGGAGTGTCAGTTGTTTCTTAATATGTGTATTCTGTTGTCTTATACTTGGGGCCTTAGAGAGTGTTATGACTCTTGTAGCGATTTGGTCAGCTGATACTTCCGGTGGTTCGCGGGCTGGTGGATTAGAGCTACCCAGCTTCTTCAAAAGGCCCCAAGGTTTCCTGCTAGATCTCTTAAAGTCCATGCTGCCTGTTGTTTCTTTCCATTTATTAAGGCGTTCTGTGTCCAGGCGGTTGAGGAGTTCGTCGGCTATTTCATAGTCTCCATTGTTCTGGAATTCCTGGTAAAGCTGCTCCGTATCAGCGTTCCAGCCCGGTATATATTCTCTGCGGAATCCTCGAGGTATCTACTTTTTCGCAGTTGTTATCACGGCTTTTACGAATCTACTATAGTTGCTGCTCACTGGAGGGATCCATCTAACGACTTTATCCAGCCGAACAGCAAATTCATTCCATTGGGCCTTTCCAAAATTCCATCTGGGCCTGGGTGTAGAGTGGATTATCGGAATTTTAATTCCAATTTCGAGGACTATAGGACGATGTTGGCTGTGCGGAAAGTCGTCTAGGACTTTTCTTGACATTGGAATCGAGCGTTTTAGAGCATTCTCTGGGGCAAAGCAAATGTCTGGGTTGGTTTCAGTGTTCCACGCAGCTGATCTGAAAGTATTTCGTTCTTAAGCATCAAAGATTAGGTCGAGATCGTGTGAGTCTGCCCAGTTGGCAAGGCGCCCGCCGTTCTCATCTGTGGTACGGTATTTCCATTCAGTGTGGTGACTGTTAAAATCGCCTGCGTATATTGCAGGGTGTGGGTAAGTGTCTAGAACGTTATCAGGCCAGCGTGCTTGTGGTGGTTTGTAGATGTTTGCGACCGTAATGTCCGCTATTTTTGTTATTACTTGGTGAACGTTTGAATTTATGCTGGAATTTAGTAGTATAGCGTTTTCGATGTCTTTTCGGACATAGGTCGCATTTCCATAGGACCGATGATAGGTGGCTCCCAGTAGGTCGAATCCCAGAATTTTGCCTCTTTGGCGCTGTTGGTCTGCATTCTCGATATGAGTTTCTTGGATAATGGCCATGTCAATGTTTTGGTCTAGCAAGAGCTTTGAAATGTACTCACTCTTGGCTTTGCTAAGTCCTTCGGCGTTTATTTGGCAAATTCGGATCATTTCTCCGAGATTTTTTGTCGTTTGGCCCTGAGAAGGGCCATGGTTGTGAGATTTTGAAGTATGCGAATCCATGTATAGTAGCCAGGAGATCCGGAGATATTGTCGGAGATCGCTCATTTAGCATTACCCAGGGTGCACGTGTAGCTTTCTGCCACGAACGCGAGTTAGTTTTATGGAAGACAGTTGAAGTTTCATTTCAGGTTTGGCGTCCATTCTATTGCGGTATTTTGTTTTCGTGGCTACATAGGTTGGGAATCCTGTTTCGCACAAATATGTTGTTGGGAACGGAAGAAGAATATTCAGAGCCATTTTGGCAAGCATTGGAGATTCATCACGAATTCTGCACCAAAAATCGTTGAGAGGCGTCGTTTTGAACAGTGACTCCATACTTGTATCTGACGACATTTCTAAAAGAGATTCATATATCTCGTTTGATACACTTTCGGGCTTTTGCAATTTGGGTAAAAAAGGATTATGAATCCATGAATTCAGTTTCCTTTTCGTTTTCTCTTCTTCAGGAAAATACTTCTCAAAAGATGCACGCATCGAAGTGAGATATTGGAGCAATTCTTCAAATACATCATCTTGAAACATTTCTGAGTCGTTATTGCTAACAAAATCACTGAGTGACGTAAAGCTTTCTATTTTTCTCTTACCAACGCAAAAAATCCAAAAATTTAATTTTCTTTTGAAGGCAGTTATTTTGTTACAGTTCAAATAGTATTGTTAAAATTTTTACCCCAAATCAGCCATCGCACTTCTGTATGGAGCAGTGTTTTATGTTTGCCGCCCTAATCTTCATCCATAACTAATTTTAAATTTGACGGTATTTGCTTCATCGCAAGTGCTTGTCTATACGGGATACAAACTACAATTAGGCGCTTTATTTCTTATTAGTGACAATGCAATTGAAATTGGAAAAGAACTGCAGATATTAATATAACCAAATTTACAATCTAAAATTTTTAACAATAACTATAATCTAATCAACTAAATAAATTGGTATACCTTTAACGCACATTTAAATTGTTTACATGGCCAAATCAGAAAATTTTCAATTGGTTAACCAATAATATTACGCTACACTAACCTTCACTGAACTATAGTTTCTTCTTGGCTCCAACCATCTCTTATACCACAACGTTTGTCTTGTTGTGTCTACTACCTTTCTTTCTGCTGGATTCAACTAGACACAACTCTTCCAGGTGTTTTGAATTACTCTTTCTTGATAAACTTTATATTATTTTATTTATTTTCTTTTCTTTCACAATCTGGTTTCCTCCGTTTAAATATCTTTTAAATGATGCTTTCAGGTGACTTTTATTCATCTATAGCCTTTGCTTTTTTATATCTATTTAAATTACTTATCTTCTGTTTCTTTACTTATCTTTCAAATCTTCTCAATTTATTTCTTTAACTTTATTTAACTTCCTTTTATACTTTTCTTTCAATTATCTGAGGACTTTACTTAGATTTTCTTAAACTTTTAAATTTTCATTAATATACGTCCTCTCTCAATAATGTTACACCACTCAATCCTTTTTCCCCAAAATCAACAACAGTACTTTTACTTCCCCGTATTTGCCAAATTTACTACTTATTATATTGTCTAATGAGGATTTATTGCCTAATATTTGAGTTGAGATGAACTGTTTACATGCTGGAAATCACGGTAAATATTTTGACTATTACTTTAGTATTTCAATATCTATGATAGATGAATGATATCATAGGTATCCATTCAATATCTAATTCACTTTAATTTCACTAAAATATGATAGAAACAGATAATGCCATATGGTTTGGTGATTTCTGATTCTGATGTTGTGATAAGTTCAATATATATACATATATATTATCACATTTCACTTCTTGGTCTAGCCAAAAATAATTATTAAGCATGAGGTAGACGTAGGCATAACATCAAATGTAACTTGTCATTCTGTCGATAACATTTATTTAGAAACAGTTTCATTTATAACTGTAAATGTATTTTTTATCATACCATATCATACAATCTCAACCCAAGTGAAATTTGTACCGCCTGTAATTGTGTGAAGCTGAAGCCATGCCCCATTTTTTTTAGATGGAATTGTTTATTATTATAAAGTATACATATCTGCAAACACTTCCGACTTCAACTACTCTTAGTCTGTAATTCGACTCCTTATTATTGGAAATCATGAAAATTATGAACATTAATAAATGTTGTCTGAGGAATGCCTTATTAATGCTATTATAAATCTACAGCTTTTTGACTTTGACTTTGACTTTAACATAAAATTTTGCAGCAAACTCAAACAATAATGCCTTCATCATTTTCCTGAAAGATAAAGATTCAAAGTTCTTTGATTTTGACGTTGGCGATATACAGTCGGTGCAAACAGATTTAGTATTGTAATGTGCATTCAAACTTAAATGATGTGGCTACTGATTCAAATAATAGTTAATTGCAGATTTTACTTAAATAACACTGATTACGTAGACCTGTTGTAAAATGTATACTGAATGTATCAACCAAAAATAAAGCTGTCGTATGAAATATCGTCGTTTAGAAAATTTCAATGCAGCTCGTAAAGTTTGTTTAACTGCACAAAATAGACTCAATGGATTCTAAATTGCGATTGAATATTTAATGAACGCAGAGGAATTCTGGAAAACATATTCTCCTATGGAACGACGAGAAGTTTATCATCCTAGAAACCAACAATATCTAAATGAGGATAAGCTTTAACGGTACTGGAATGTGCTGGCAAATTAAGAGGCGATTAACAGCCTAGCATTACATAAATATATTAGATTTCGATGATGATGCCAAAAGAAGTTTTTCCTGATATTATATGATTGAACATACAAGAGATCAGTTTGGTATAATTGTAATTGTATATCATAATTAATATTTTTGGCAGAATAAATCTAGTTCAATTGTTGCGATAAGAAAATACAACTTTGAATTATACATAATATCAGATAATAAGCAGATTAATAAATATCATATTTAAATTTAAAAATTTAAAAACAAACTACTGTTTTATTGGCCTATGTTTTATGAACCCTACAATATCGAATAGGTACGGTTCTTTTATCATTAAAACGTCAAGATAAAGGACTAACAATAATGAAATTGTTGCATGTTATTAGCCAATTCACAATATACGCTGCGCTAAGTGAACAATTTAATATACTTGCAAATTACTACTTAAATTCTAATGTAATGGATTATGAACTATTATTGATTTATTATTCTAGCATGCAAAATTGCATCAAATGCGTTAAACAATGTTTAAGCTTCATTAAAAAGACCATCAATATGTGTAGATATTACTAAAATTTTGATATTATTTAAGTTGCTCAGCTATGTCAAAAATTATTGAAACTACACATGTGCAAGTGAGATTTTCGAATTTCGCTGTCAATCATACAGTAGTAAGTTGTCGCAACGTAAAAAATCATCAACAGAGGCGAGTGAAGTTTGTAGTTCCGAAAATAATGTTTTTATAAAGCGAAAACTATTATAATGACTACTTTATTCAACAACTAATCTGACATAAAGAGTAAAAGAGTACATTAACATTTGATTTATAACTTCGTTGTCGGTGCAGCGTCAGCGGGTTCCGTGGCGCTAGGTCATCGTATTCAGGGCCTTAACTCCTCCGGCCTTAGTGGAGAACTATGGGGGTTGAACTAGAGTTCGACGAAGAAAGTCCAATATCCACTTCTAAGGGTCTCTCTTGAATGGCTTCCTCTCCCCCTCTGTCCGGGTCGGCATTGGATCGGCAGTACTTGAAACTCATGTAAATAACTATTAAAATTCCAAAAATGTAAAGTATAATTGTGTAAATACTAATTTTGTCAAAATGCACTGGAACTGTTTTTATATTTTCAATTTTAGTTCTTTCAAAGTCTAAAGCACTATAAACAGTTTTTAAGTCGTCTAATTTGATTGAGTCTATTTGAATTGTTGGAAAGTTTATATTTTCCGGAGTTGCAAATTCACTAAGTGGTTCTAATCGCGGAATTTCAACATTTTTAAATTTAGATTGATCCTCCAAAGTTTTCAATAATATGCCTTCTAGCTTCCTTGAAGAGGAATATTGTTTATAACTTTACCGCACTTTTGCGTTGCCACGATACTATGGGGTAGAATAATTATCCACTGATTTTTCTCCACTTTCTGAACTTGAGGTTCGGTGATCTTGGTAGAAATTTGGTGACACCTCGTAGTGTTTTTTGAATATTTCAACAACTGGATCTCGCAAGGAGGATTGTTGGTATTCTGGATTGGCTGGATGTCTTCGCAGAGGAACTCTCCTGCGGGAACTTCTTGGCATCTAGTATCCATAAATGCGTACTCGTGCTCAGAGGATAGTAGGTATTTTGATTGCGGGATTATTGTTTTGTAGGAATGAAAGGAGGGTGTTGGAAGAGAATACAAATGATAGTAATTATAATCGTTTAACTGAACAATTGGTATTTCTAAAATAAATATTATTTTGTTTGCTTTGCCGTAGCTCTTAATTTTAATAGTCTTCTCAAATAATAGGATATTTTCCAAAATTGGTTCAAATGGCAATTTATTTTCCTTTAGCTGTTTGCTAATTATTAAAATTTCTGAAAGCAAATCGTTCGGATCAGCTATGGAGTTATGAAAGGTATTTAATTTAGAGAAAGTAACATCAACTTCTATTTTCTCGAGTAGATCATAGATTAATTGAAAAATTGTAGCAATTTGGGATACAATAGTTTGAATTGCGAAATAATGATAAGTTTCTACTTCTTCCAGCTTAAGACTCTTTATCATTTCCTGCATGCTTGTTATACGATCTTTCAAAACTAATTGGTTGTTGGCTAGTATTCGCGTATTGTTCTCAAAACTATCAATTGATTTTTGAAGCAAAGTTATTTGGTCTTTAAATAAAGTTTTGAATTTCTCTTGATTATTTGAGAGATATAATATCGCGTCGTCATATCTCCTCGCATCGTTTTGATCGAGATTTCCAGTAATAAATTTTATAGCAGAGCCAATTCCGTTAAAAAGAGATCTTTTACGTCTCAGTTTCCCTATAGGATTAAGTTGTTTTAATTGTATGCTTATTTTATTTTCAAGTATCTTAATTATGCGATAAGAGTTCCCAAATTCATTATGAAACCTATAATATTCGGATTTATTTAAAAGTGAATTTTTAAGGTTCTCATATTGGTCTTGAAGTGATATAAATTCGTTTGTTATATTAGTCAAGTCGTAAGTGTGTATGAATGTCCAGAAGTCAGTCTTAATTTGTGCATTACCTATGTATAGTGGTAGGAGTCCAGGATTATCATTAAGGTTATGGAATTTTGGTAAATTTGATTGGGTGCTGGTCAACCTGATGAGGAACCTGCAATTATGGGAGGTTTTTTTAGTTCTTTAATATGTACTATTTCTTTCTTGTTTCTATTAAACTATCTAGTAATTTCTACGCGGTTTCTAGATAATTTTTCAGTTATTTGGTAAGGGCCTAAAAATACTTTGTCTATTTTGTTACGTCGTCTAGGATTTTGTTTATAAACAATTTGATCAAGTTTGAATTCCGGGTTATCCTCACCTTGATCGTTACGTTTCGTAATTACTTTTTGCTTTTTGTCAGTCAGTGTCTTATTTACCTTGTCATATACATGTTTCAGTTTTTCCTTATGTTTTCGGCATAATCGTTATAAAATGAATGTGAGTCAAATATTTCGTTGGGATTTCGTGTGTCAGTATGTCCGAAAGTGAGTTCAAATGGCGTAAAATTAGTTGAGCTATGTATAGTATTATTGTAGCCTAGTATAGCATAGTCCATTAAATTGCCTTTTTCATCGGGGTAAATTTCCTGTAATATGCGTAATTGTTCGATTAGTGTCGAATGCAAACGTTCTGCTATTGAGTTGGACTCATGGTGAGCTGGGGTAGTAAAGTGAAAATTAATTTTATGGAGTGCCAGTATATCTTTAACTGTTCGATTATTAAATTAGGTTCCTTTATCTAAAACTAAAGTTTGTGGAACACCAAAAGTTGGAAAATATTTAATTAGAGCTCTACTTATGATAACTGCGGTCTTACCTTCAATAAAAATTGCTTGTGCGAATTTTGAGAAAGCATCTGTGAGTGT